>OY294068.1:44252202-44895110 GCA_958510875.1 Endomychus coccineus
TTAAGAATTCGTCTCAGGGTATATTTACTCAGATTCAAAGTGCGTGGCAAAGTTAAACTTCGCAAATTATGTGTTTTGGTTACCGATTTTTATATAATTGTTTCACATTCTATAAGATAGTCTTCGCATTTGTGTAAAGAAAATGAAATAAATTATTTCTTTCATTATCGTTACGCAACTAAATAATATCCAAATTAATAATGTTTTTGGGAAAATGTACAAAAACAAATTTTCTGTTTCTGGGAATCGAACCCGAGCCTACTGAGTTAGTCGCTAGACCACAACACCGTTATTTATAAGCTGTT
This sequence comes from Endomychus coccineus, assembly GCA_958510875.1. Lineage (NCBI taxonomy): Eukaryota > Metazoa > Arthropoda > Insecta > Coleoptera > Endomychidae > Endomychus > Endomychus coccineus. The sequence goes on from OY294068.1 coordinate 44,252,508, forward strand.
AAAGAACGGTTTAAGTTTAGGTACTTCAATAATTTTTGTTGTTGTTGTGGTTGGAATTTTGGTGAAAGCAAATTTTAAATTTATTGTAAGAGTTTTTTCAATTCGATGTATACTTTGTGAGTTATGATTTTTTTAATTTTAACCCTTCCCACCCTTCAGAATTCGTCACCGAACAGCACACGATTTTTTGTCAAAATTTGAATATGATTGAACCTTTCGTTTTGGAGACAAGCAATTCGTAACGGACATCCAGACAGACAGACGGGTTGTTTAAAATTCGATGAAAAATACTATGATGTAGGAGTTTTGGTTCTAGGACTTTTTATAACGATTTTAGAAACATTCCATTAGAATTCTCACCTGTATTACCACTAGAGGTTAAATTATTTTCGGAAATTTTTTCGAGGGTATGATTACTTTCTTAAAATATTCATAACCTTGTTTATACCGAGAAAAAATTTCCCGATTTTAATTCAACATCGAGTGGTATTTGGTAAGAAAATGTTGCACGTTTTTGCAGTTTAATAGATATATTGACATATTATCTATAAACGTCACTCAACGCGCTATAAATACTTAATACGATATTTTGATTGTAATTTTATAAGAGGCATTGAATGACGTTTAATGTCAAATTGGAACAAAACATTGTTTAGTCGTGGTCAGTCTTGGTTAGATTACAGTACGGACAAGACAGAAGGCAAGATGAGTCGGTTTATTCTGCACGAAATCCAGCACTTGACACCTATAACTACTAGGAAATCCAAACGAAGTGCTTGGAAGCAGTTTACCGACTTCTGTTTAGAAAAGGCATATGATTTTGATAGAGCAGACATACCCGTAGGAGAACTGCCACTAATAATGGAAGATCGTGGCTTTAATATGCACAAGAAAAATTAAGAAAATTACAAGGAGTGCTGTTGAAGTATTATGGAATTCTGCTGCCAAACAACCCCAAGAGTATTTTTATAAATACAAACGAAAATTTGACCATTTTTCGGACGTAGAATTTACAAACGCGAGGTCTGCAAGAAACTGGAGAGGTGGAGAAGGGGCTTCAGACTGTGAAGAGTATTTTGTGGATGAAATAGATCATCGAGGAAATTTAACTGGCCGAATTGAGTACAACACAATTTTTACTAAAACTGCTCAAGGGGGATCAAAGAAACTGGCAGATAGTAAGTGGTTAATAACGAACTCCAGTTAGGATTTTTTTTTAATTAATAAGCAAACGAAGCGACCAAATCAAAACCAACCTTTTATTTTTAACCACCAACCTAAGTTAAAAACATGAAAACTCCAAGGGTTGGTACAAAAGTTGCCCAGATGAACCCAATACAATCGCTTCCTGGTTTAAAGTGGCAGAAACATTAATTGGAATTGATACCAAAAAGGTAAAAATTACGAATCATTCCGCGGGAGCCACGGATGTATCAAAATGAACAAAAAGTGGACTTGGCGAACAACAATTAATAAAGATCACAGGTCATGGAAATAGCAAATCGATCAAACCATATTTGCAGTTAGATTCACACCACCTTCAGGAAATAGTTGAAGCAATGCGATCTGTTCCAACGACTACTACCATTAGTCAAGAAACTCAAAAGCAAAAACAAAGTTCCAGTCAACTTGCTACAGTGTATCATAATTATGTATTTCATATTACCAACAAGTATAATAGTCAAAACAATGTTACAAATTAAATTTAATGTACATGATAAGAATAAAGGTTTAAAAAAGCATACCTATTTATATTGTTTTGTTATTTTAGATTTTTGAATATTATGTAAAGACAAAAGGATGAACAAAAACTACAAACTGTAGTTGCACAGATACATCATTTTAAGATTTGGCATCGTTTATTCTTTTATATTACGTTGAGTTAAAAGTACTACAACTGGTAGAAATGTTACGTAATGACGAAAGTAAATAAGTAAAACTAAAAACCTTGCATCCTACCAACTGTTGCACAGATATATCATTTTATGATTTGGCATCGTTTATTTTTTATATTACGTCGAGTTTAAATTACTACAACTGGTAGAAATGTTATACCTATACCTACAATGACAGAAGTATAGTAAAACTGCAAACCTTGCATTCTACCAACTGTAGTTGCACAGATATAGGTTCATTTTAAGGTCCCAGAAATAAGCTAGTCATATATAAACACGCATTATCGGACCCCACCCATAATATCAAGCGTTTTTCTAGCTGCTAAACAGTAATTTCGAGCTATTCCCAAACTTAAAGGGAAGCCGAGAAATTAAAATTAATCAATTTGACTAGGTAAATGTGCAAAAGTTAGCACAGCAAGCCCAAAATTACACATCCTAGAATATCGAGACTGGGCTCAAAATTTCGACCTTTTTACGAGCTAAAAAAGAGTGATTTGGAGATTGCCCGGAACCACGTGGTTTTCCAGAAATAAGGAAAAAACTAATTTCCGGTCTGAAGTTAGGACAGCAAAACTAGAAAAACACGACTTACAATTTCGAGACGGGTCTTTAAATTTCGAGCTTTTTACGAGCTGCTTCGTGGTATATCCTTTAAGTTTGGGAATAGCTCGAAATTACTGTTGAGCACCTCGAAATACGCTCGAAATTATGGGTGGGGTCCGATATTACGTGTTCATATATGTCTAGCTTGGGACCTATCATTTTAAGATTTAGCATAGTTAATTTTTTTATATCACGTTGAGTTTAACTTTAAATTACTAAATTTGTTAAAAATTTTAGAAATTCTTGTTTTAAACAGTACCAGGACACTGCCGTCGCGAACGTTCACAACGGCGTTGGTCAGCAGTAATATATAACTTAGAAGGCCATGCACAAAAAAAATTGACAGCGCAAAATGTTAACAAAGGGCTAAAGTATTAGTGATTAAGAGTGTTTCAATGAATAGTTTTGAAAATAACGTATGCACTTTGCAAAAAAAATATATCCGATATTAAGAGTATATCACCATCATACGACAGCATTTCTGAAAAATTCGTTGAAGAATGCAGCGGCAACTTGGAGAAAGAAAACTTTGTTTCGGATTGTATACCAACATTTGCTTCAAAAGTCGGCAAAATATAGACTCCTAAACACCCATACACTAAACAAAATCAAAATATTATTTATATTTTATTAGACACAGATGTTTAATAAAAAATGGAATTTCTCCTGGTTTAACCTATTCACCGTTAAGAAGAGAGGAGGTAGTAGAAGAATAGCAGACACTTAAAATTCGTAACTGAAAATTAGAATAGGATGAATAATTTTTAATGTAGGTAAACGCAAAAATTGTTTTGTTATGTATTTCTAAGTTTATAAAATAAATATGTGAAAACTGGTTACGTGTACTTATAGTCGAGTCAAATAGGTATTAAAACAGGCCGACTTACGAAAATCGTTAGATATGGACCGATTTTGATGAAACAAAGTGCATTCGATTCGGGATGACGTCTAGAAAAAAGCTTACCGGTTAGTTTTTTGTGTAAATTTGTTATTATTTTTTTAAACAAAAAATTGACCAATTTTCTGGCTGATTATTGGGAAAATTTAGTCGGGAGTTTTCGAGGTCGCTGATTACGATTCTGAACTCAGATTGACCAAAATCGAACTCCTCAGCTGGTAATTGGCAGGTTTAATTGGACAAAATTGACCATTTTCAAAATATCATCAAAACTAACCAGAAATCCTCAGTTAGGGGTTGTGGAGGTTGTTGTTTTATGTTAAATGTTTAAAAATTTGTTAAAAGGGGGTCGTTACTAATTTAAATCAGAAACAAAATCGAATTCTAATTTTTTAATTTTTTAATTTGAAATAAATTCCCGCTCATCTAAAATTTTTTTCTATCTTCTCTACTCAGTCTTTTTATATTTCACACAGCATCTTTACGTATACTATGGACATATACGTCCATTTAATATTTTGATCTTAAAATTGCTGTTATCATCCTAAGAAATTGAAAGAGAGTACACCTATAAATAAAACAACACATTTTTGAATAAATATTATTTCTCCACGATCATCACAGAATTTGCTAATTCTGAAATCAAATTAGATTACAGAATGCAGGAATTCTCTCTCTTGAGATTGAAAAAATATTCTGCCTCTGCCCCCATGCAATTTAAATGTATTCATCAAAACTAACAATTTGACTTCAGAATCGTACTCCGCGACTCCGAAAACCCCCGAGTAATTTTTCCTGTCTATTTGCGATGAAATTAGGAAAAAATGATCAATTTTGTCCAATTAAACTAGCCAATTACCAGCTGGGAAGATCGATTTTGGCCAATCAAACCCCATATTCGTAATCAGCAACTCCGAAAACCCCCGAGTAATTTTTCCTGTCTATTTGCGATGAAATTAAGAAAAAATGGTCAATTTTGTCCAATTAAACCTGCCAATTACCAGCTGAGGAGTTCGATTTTGGCCAATCTGAGTTCAGAATCGTTATCAGCGACCCCAAAACCCCCGAGTAATTTTTCCTGGCTATTTTTGATGAAATTTAAAAAAATGGTCACTTTGTCCAATTAAAGTGGCCAATTACCAGCTGGGGAGTTCGATTTTCGCCAATCTGGTATATCCTATTTTGCTTACGAAACTTCTATTGTATATTCATTTTGAAAATAATTTGGCAAATTGGCTGTTACTGGTGTACACATAATTCTGGTACTTGTCCATAGAATTTGAAACTGATTGATAATTAGAGACTAACATCCTAGAGACGACTATCGACTTAATTTTCATTCCAAAGAAAATAAATTAGTCATTTACTCAAAGGCTTTGGTGCACAGGACAATTTTTGTTATTTTAATGAAAATATAGTAGTAAAGCGAGGGAAATTAAGAGCGCCAGCCTCGAGGTCAGCCTTGACGAATCCAGGCTGAATTTCATTAGTAATTTAAAAAAAACTTGGCAATCAATAAAACAAAATGAAGAATAAAGAAACGTTTATCACTCATAGTCAGATGACTGCCGAATCCAATCTAGACAGCAACTACGGAGAACTACGACCAAGCCACAGTAGAGTGATGTCACGCCACTGAAAAGACCTTTCGAAGTAATTTTTTTATGCAAAATGTTTTTCAATTACAGTTACATAATATTCTATAAAAAAAGTAAATTTACCCCGATTTTCGATATCATGTCTTATGTACACACTCTAATCAAGTAATACGTTCATTTTCAGTCTGACATATGTCAAAATTGGTCGGCTCACTGTATTTACGAATTGCTAATTTATTCATCAGATTTCACTCAGCAGTTTTATTCAAGCGACAGCTGGCTAATGACAAACTGCTGACCATGAATAAATAGACATTTTCTAAATATGGTTGGATTTGGGATCACGAGGTAATTTTATTGAGAAATACGAATATCTCCAAATTAAAAAATCAATAGTACGGACAGCACTCATCTGGTTACTATGAAATTCAGGTAACTAGAGAATTTCCAATAGTTTTTTGCCGAACTATTTGCAATTCTAATTTTCCCTGAAATTGCATCAATAAATAGTATAGGCTGCGGCAAAATATAACCAGCCAAGTTTTGTTTGAAAAAAAAATGAAGCGCAAAAAAATTTTTTTTTTATGAAATCTATTTATTAAAACATGTAAAATATTTTATGAAAAACTAGATCGAGTAAATGACCGCCACGACAAGCCAGACAATGACCAACTCTATTTTGAGCGTGTAGCATAGCTTTGCGCAATATTTCAGCTGGAATTTCTTCACGAATCTTTACCTTTAAGTGTTCGTTTGTGCGCGATTAATGTAAACTTTTACAAGGATCCCCACAAGAAAAAATCCGGTGCCGTCAAATCTGGGGAATGAGGCGGCCACTCCACATCTCCATTTTTTGAGAGCAGCCCGGCAATATGATCTGTAGGTACAGATCATATTTCTAGCTTACTCTGATGATGTTACTTCAGCTACTTGGTACCTGAAAGGACCTTAGTACTTCAAGAGTATTTTTAGTGGATAAGGGTGATTGTTTCTTATTTATAGTGATATTTCAAGCGGTTTATTAGTTTAGATTAATTCGCCCTGTCGTCACCAGGAGGGCGGATTGTTTGTAGTCATAATAATTGTCCATAATGTTGTTAATTGGAATGTACAATATATCTGAAGATTATTTATGGAATTTATTGTTCCAACCGTAGTTGTAGCCAAATCTTCAGTGAATTAGTTGTAACTAATACAAAACTGGGTTGAAATTTGAATCCATAACTTAAATTGAGATAAATGTTACATCAATATTTTACTGTTTGTCTCTTACAAAATACTTCTCACAGGATATTATTCCGATTATCAACATTACTCTTAATAATAATAATTTTAAGATAATTTTTCGTTGATCTTTGAAATTCCGGAAGCTAACTTTATTTACAATATCCTCAAACCTAGATTATTAGATGGAGTTAGAGTTACCGAAGAAAGTAAAGTAGAAAGTCTCTTGATTAAGTAGAGTAGAGAGAAATAGTGGCGATTGGTACACGTAGCGGGACGCCCTCTACAATGTATGGGTGACCGTTGGGAGTTGAGAGAACCAGGTTTGCCAGATGTTTAGACTTTGTGTGCCAAAGCCGCTTTCTCATTTTGATGCCGACTGATTCATTTTCATGAATTTGTAGCTTACTATTATAGACTATCCACTTCCAAGATAGAGCGCACGTGAAGACATACTCACATCTAGAGATGGCAATAAATATGGATTAATCGATCATTTGATTAATCGAACTATAGTAATAGTTGACATTAAATCATCACAAAATAATCGATCAATCAATCATTCAATTGATCTAATATTTCATAAAATAATTTCATTTCAATCCTTCTTCACGTAATAACAAAACATCGAGTACACCATACATACTACGTAATCCTAATAATTCATTCGAACAAGATTCGTGGAAGATTAGAAATTTTTAAGCACAATTTACATCTCGCTGAAACTTCATTGCCTATTTTTTTTTCTAAAATATCTACACTTTAATCCTAGGAGGATGCATTCTGATGAGAATCAGATTGACACATCAAAGAACAAAGAATGATGTTTGATTAATTCCAAATGACTAAAGAGTCATTCCACGTCAGAACAGCAACGCTCAATGGGTCAGCATCTCCGATTTCGTTCAAATTTTGGGAATAGATTCTTATTACCGAAAAAGTAAGATTCTGAAAATTTCAGGTCAATAGGAAATAAAATTTTGGATACATCGAACAATAAAAAAATTTGGTCAATTTTAACGTCAAAAAATTCAAAATCAAATTTCTTCGGTAAAAATGAACTTTTAGGACCAAAAAATATTTGGAAAAGCCCAAATTGATAGGAAATTTTCCCAATCCGATTAAATCAAAATATCTAGCGTATTTAGCTGACGCATGCGCAAAAAACTCGAAAAACTCAAAAATGTCACTTTTTCTTTAAAAATTCATAACTCAGCTGCTGCCACTTCGATTGTCTCAAAATTTTCAGGGAAGGTAGCTGAAACCATGTTGTTTCATGTAAAATCTGCGGATCCATGCTCTTTATATAAAAAATTTTCGTCAAAAGTCCGAAAATACGGAAATTTGATATTTTTTTTTATCATTATATTTAAGTACGATGAGCATTGTAGAATTCAATCATAATTCGATAGAATTAAAAAAATAGGTTAATAAAATTTGAAATTAATTTTATTTAAATAATTCAATTTATCAGAACGTGAAAAAATACTGAAATCCAAAAAAAGTTGCAGTCATAGGTCTATAGATTTGATGTTTTTGAACTTTTCTAAATAATTTTCATATTTTTTTATTCGGTTTAATCACAGGAAAATAGAAACAGTATTGTGTGATATTATGAATACATTTGAAAATTCAATATCAATTTTTGTGATAAAAAATAGTCAAATGAACATTTTTTAAATCAACAATATCCTAAGACAAGTGAGGAAAAGTTGTGAGAGTAGTAATACCCAACTCAAGTACAGGGTGTCCCATTTTGGGTACTTTTGCGGGGTATCTCCTTTATTTTTAAAGATAGAGAGTTGCGGTTTTCGCGACACTGTGCTACTTTTTCATAAAACTCAAGATGCCGTCAACAGAATTTTTATAGCCCTTTTAGTTTTTAAGATACAGGGCATTTCTGAAAATGTTGCATTTTGTGACCCCCCTCGTATCTCCGTTATCCTTCAACTTATCGAAAAGGTAAAATAACATTCTAATAGTTTTTTTTCCGTAGAATGCAGTGGTGTAGATAACTTTTGTTACATATTTACTGTTTTTGAGTTATATAGCAAACTTATGTTTTTTTAAATGGAACACCCTGTATATTTATAGACTATAAAATTTGTCTTTTTTTCACCTTTTCAAAAATATATGATAGTATAAACTTTTTTTCAGAAACACGCAAATAATTGATAATTTTTAGAAATTAAATACATATTTTAATTGTAGGCCATTGATATTGTTTATGACAAGAAACAGAAATAAACATCAAATCTCTATCGCATTTAAGCTGTTTATTTTCGTTCTTTTGGTATCATTATTCAATAGATATTTATCAATTTTTTCGAATAATGGCAGTTTACGAAAATTATGAGAAATATGATATGATGGTATGTTTTATACAGAGTAATGAAAATTCTGAAGAAGCTTCGGAATTATATTTCCAAAGGTGAGTAAGCTATTATGGCTATGAAAATCTCTATTATCATTTTAATTTTTGCTTGTTAGATATCCAGAAAGAAGGCAACCGTTTTTTGGGATATTTGCCCGTTTAAAAGCAAATTTAGTTGAGCACGGATCATTTGTTCACCCGCGCCCTAAAACATACAACAAAGAGAACAGGGAAAGAAAAGAGATAGATACTTTAGGATATATAGAAGCAACATCTTCGTCCTCATGTAGAAAAATTTAGAAGGAAATTGGTGTGCCAAAAACTAACGCTCAGAGGATCTTGAAGAAATATAAGTATCATCCATACAAATTTAATATACTAAAACATTTGCATCCTGGCGATGCCGAGCGCCGGGCACTGTTTTGCCAGTGGTATTTGCAACAAATCGATGCTAACGATTTATTTGGCAGACTTGTTTTTTGGTCAGACGAATGCTTTATTTCAAGTGCTGGCATTTTCAATCGTCACAATACCAGGAACTGGCGTAGTGAAAATCTGCATTTAATGTTTGAAAGGGCACAACAAGGACGCTTTGGAGTTGAGGTTTCATGTTTTATTTTGGGTAGACATATAGTTTATAGGATTTTTGAAGGAGGTCTTACAGCACGTAGATACCTAGAAATTCTTGAGGAAGTTATTCCAGAACTGCTCGAAAACATTCCATTAGCCCAGTATAATGCTGTTTACCTACAGCAAGATGGTGCCCCAAGTCATAACTCTAGGCTCTTAAGGACCTTTCTAAATAATAACTTTCCTCAAAGATGGATAGGTACCAAAGGACCTGTTAGATGGCCTCCACGATCACCAGATCTCTCAATTTTAGATTTTTCTTTATGGGGTTATATACAAAATGAAGTATATAAAACTCGATATGACGGCATTGCAAAACTTTTCGAAATCTGCGAATGAGAACAATGGTTCTTTTGAACGCTATTCAAAGAATCTCAAAGATGTGCCAATTTTGCATTAGAGAAAATGGTGGTCAATTTGAACATCACATTTAATTTTTTTTAATAATGTTATTTTTTTGTGTTTTTGTTATATTGTCACTTTACGCCACAAAACTGTTGTTACAAACTTACTGTTAGAAAAAGATCTATGGGAATTTTTTTTAATAGATACCTATATACAAGGTATCCAATTATTTGTTAGTAATATGTAAGTTGCACTTGTTTATTATTGTTATCCATAGCCTACTATTAAAATATGTATTTAATTTTCTGAAAATTGTCAATTATTTGCGTGTTTCTGAAAAAAAGTTTATACTATCATATATTTTTGAAAAGGTAAAAAAAAGACAAATTTTATAGTCTATAAATATACAGGGTGTTCCATTTAAAAAAACATAAGTTTACTTTATAACTCAAAAACAGTAAATATGTAACAAAAGTTATCTACACCACTGCATTCTACGGAAAAAAATCTATTAGAATGTTATTTTACCTTTTCGATAAGTTGAAGGATAACGGAGATACGAGGGGGGTCACAAAATGCAACATTTTCAGAAATGCCCTGTATCTTAAAAACTAAAAGGGCTATGAAAATTCTGTTGACGGCATCTTGAGTTTTATGAAAAAGTAGCACAGTGTCGCGAAAACCGCAACTCTCTATCTTTAAAAATAAAGGAGATACCCCGCAAAAGTACCCAAAATGGGACACCCTGTACAGTAAAATATAATCATCATATTGGTCACATAATTTATTTTTTGAAAAACTGTTCAAATTTACTTTTTGTTTGTCCGTATAATTTTATTTTAACATAATTCTTCACAGTTTCCACTGTGACATTTGACAGTATGAAATTATAACCAATCTTTAAATTTCTATAGGAGTACACGTATTTATTTACATCTATTTGGTCCATGATTGATATTTCAGCTTCAAGCATATCATCGTTCGTTTTGATAATGAAGCCAAGGTCCCATGTTTTGTCAACTATAAAACTAACATATGTATTGGATACCCAATCGTTAACATTTTTATTTAACAAATCAAAAATCAGTTCATTCACTTTGGAATGAATCTGTGAAAGCTTCTGGAACTAGGTATTGTTTGTGCTTCACTGATTTCTGAATTCCAGGTGAGGTGGATTTCTGTTCTGTCAATCAAGAACGGTTCTATTGATTTCATATCATTTTTACAAAAATCATACAAATCTCTTGCTGTGAGGATTTGATTCGTCTTCGGACGTCGCAAGCTTTCTCTTGCTGCTTGTCTTTTCCAACTGCCACCAATACCATCACAAGCAGATTTACCATGCGATGTGGCAAAAAAGTTCCAATTTCCTGTTAGACCATGGTTTTTTTTGACGAGTTAGACGTAAAAAATTCTCAATTTTTATATTGCCCAGCACATTCATCCGTGAAATATTCAAGTTGAGTAATTTTTGGAAAATGATTTTTGATATAATCAATCACGTATTTAATAAAAGTTTGCACCATTGCATTGTCATGCTTCAAATCTTCTGTGAGAAAACAAAGAGTTTTGTGATTAATAACACCTTCGCTATTCTTTGTATATATCACGACTGGATGTACTGTACAAGTATTTCTGGTCCAGTAATGGCTTTGAACTTCGTCCTGGATAATGAATATATTATTTTCGGCAAAATCCATACCGACTACAGCTGTATATTCGTCTAAATTTTCTTTCATATTTAAAAAAAAATTGGCTTGTTGAAGAGCTAATGTAATGATGTGGAATAAGATTATTAAACTGATTAACCAATAAATCCAACATGCGCATGCGTCAGCTAAATACGCTAGATATTCTTATTTAATCGGATTCCTGGGAAAATTTTCTATCAATTTGGGCTTTTCCAAATATTTTTTGGTTCTAAAAGTTCATTTTTACCGAAGAAATTTGATTTTGAATTTTTTGACGTTCAAATTGGCCAAATTTTTTTATTGGCCGATATATCCAAAATTTTATTTCCTATCGACCTGAAATTTTCAGGATCTTACTTTTCCGCTAATGTGATTCTATCCCCAAAATTTGAACGAAATCAGAGATGTTGACCCATTGAGCGTTGCTGTTCTGACGTGGAATGACTCTAAAGACAAATCCATACTAACGAATTAATTATTTTACTCATGGGTGAGTCTAAGTTGTCACTGTGGGTAGCAACCGACAGGTTGCTATAATAATTTAGCGAAGATATCCTGAAAATTCAACAAACTAAACTGCGATAACATTGTTGCTTGGTGTTTCGAACTTACGCTATGAATCCAAGGGGCAATGTTATAACAGGTTAGTTTGTCAAATTTTTCGCGGTTTAGTTTTCCGAATTTCAGCGGAGAATATTGACATTCATAAGTTCGGTCTTTCACAGTAACATAAACACCGAACAGGGAATTACAGTTGAGGCAGAACACTAAAGAATATTTGTCATTGAATATGTGGTGCTGCTTTCGATTAATGAGTAATCATTTAAGTTTTATTATACATGTAGCATTCTGACATCCGATTACAGAGATCCTTGCGGCTGAATCATAGATCTTGTCATGCTTTTAGTGATAGGAGTTGCACTGCCACACTTTTTTGTACCGTTGCTTATTTTTATCGGCTTTTCACATAAGTGGAGTGAACGTAGCGAAACCATAAGCTGATCATTTCGCCACACTTACCCACTCCGTCTTAACTCTTCAGGCATGCTCAGCGTAATGACTTACTGACCGCCCTCCTAGTTAGATTATCATTAATCGGGGGAAGGGTCCTACTGCGTCCTATAAGACTATTGTACCCCCTCTAGTTAATGTTTACAGTACGCGCCGGTAAGCTTTAGATTAGTTTAGATCCTTGTTAAGATCCTTCAGAAAGATTAGGATCTTTCCCGGCTCCATTGGTGTAACTTCCTCTAGAGTCGTGTATGCCCTGAGGGTTTGCTTCTGCTGTGAGAAGTCATTATTTTTATAGGCCAATTTTCTTCATATGACCATTCAATTTGCAGTGCAGTGTTATGATTCTTAGGTAGTTTCTCTTTCTTTTATACAATCCAAGACACACTTTTCTCCTAAATTTCGAGCAGGATCTTGTACTGTCCACGTTCCGGAGAATAACTCCAGTGTTTAGTGATCAGTTCTTTGTCTTTTATATCACAGTTACATTCCTATTAGTGGTGTTTCAGCTCCCTTATGGGCGCATTATTATTCATTTACCTCAATTCCTGTACTTCCTGGGATCCAGCGGAGGGTAACTCTGTTCTGCATCTCTGAGGTTTTTTATTTGGTTTTTAGAACCACCATCGAGATAAAGTTTGAGCTCAGCGCTTTTAATGTTGGTTACTATCAGACATGATGGCTTTGGCCTTCTTTTTGTACCCTTTGTCCAGATTGAGATGTGCTTATCTCTAAATTGCATGGACTTCCTTTTGAAAGATACTAGTGTATCTTAATGAATATTTTGTTATGGGTCCAAAGACTCCAATCGCCGTCCTCCTGCTGTTCTGGGTTCATCGATATATCAACAGATTTATCCTTCCCTAATAGACTGAATTTTCTGTGTAAGCTTATTGCTAACGAAAAAGAGACAGAAATATCCATTTTCTCTGAGCCAGGGGGTTCAACCAACAATCATTATTCTGCGGCATTAGAATAGATCTGGCAATACCACCCAGAGCCCATGAACAGATATCATAGAGGTAAAAAGGTTATTCCTCGGGTTAGGGGATCAAAACAAAAATTGGTGATGAAACCTTAACCCCCTCTTGAAAAGCTATAATTAGGTCCTTGCTCTGAACAACTATTAACGCTAAGACTCAACGATTAGAATCTGGACAATAAATATTGTGAGGAAGTTCATACAGTCAGCATTTTGCAATAACCTCAATGCGCAAACCAAGCGTTTAAAATGTTGGAATTCAAATACGTATGTTCAAAACCGTGACTTTACTAAGAACCGTTCGAGAGCTGAGGAATAGAAAAGGTAAGGCGCCCTTTCTCAGATTGAAGGGTATCTAAATGGAAAACTCATTGCCGAGTCCGTTGTTTGACCTCTGCGCCACAGAAGCTAATTCCCCGATCCGTAGTTGAAGTGGAGTAGAATTATTGTGGATACGTAGTGTCGAAACAGATATTCATCTGAAATCTAAAATATCAGAGAGTCCACCCGGAAATGCTGCACCCCTTGTAATTTTTGGGTACAAGATACAACGATCAAAACAATGAAAATACCGTGGAAGCTTTATGCAAAATGAATTTAATTTAATCAAAAAGTCCTATTTAACTAAAGTACTGCCGTAATATCATTTTTTTCAAAATAAGGGGGAAAGTTGATAAGACAATGGTATAGCAAACGAACACAGATAGTTGAAAACTGAAGAGAACATGCTAAAAATGAATTTATTCTTCAGTTTAACAGAAGACGAGGCTTAATAAATTAAACCTTTCATTTCACATGTGACCTTTGTATCCCTAATAAATCACGATAAGGCTGAGTATTCGGCATTTTATCTATTCTACATAAAAATTTCATAATCAACTGTTGTCATTCATTAAACCAGGAATTGAACCCTAGTTAGAGCATATTCACCCTGTATATTTAACTACCTACAATCATTATTAGAATTGTGATCTAAACTCGAAAAGTACAACTTACAAAAGTGAAGCAGAATATAAAACAGGGGACCGACTTTTTGGATCTCGGCCCTGACCTTGTATGAAATTTGAAAAATATTGTAGAACTATTATTTCTGGTAATAGAACAAAGTTACATAATTTACATAAATTACTACAAGCTTCATGCGGAAACACTACGGTCAACGATAACTAAACCGAGAATTGAATTAATCTACCCAGATACAAACAAAACGGACAGTATCAGATGGCAATCGTGTCGCGGAATTGAGATTCATTTAAAACACAATTCATCAAATCATTGCACTAGGTCGGGACCTACCTTTTAAAAGAGGCAATTGCTGCATTTCAACATCCTGAGAATTTCGGTACCTAGAACTTCCTTGAGATTTTTTGGTTTTCTTCTTGAGCGACCTTTTTGCAAAAGGATCGATTCTATCCACAAACGCCGTCGTCGACATCGTGGTGCTCAAGAGGTTGTCAAAATTAATATGCAAACACTATTCACACAGGGCTTGTAAACTGAACACTCCGCATTTCACTACCTGTATACCGACGTCAAATTGCAGAAATTTTTAATCGCATTCTTTGCATTTACCGTCTTTCAATTTTATGAATGATTGCAAAATATCAATGACAAGGTGTGTGCTTACTTCAGAGCACGCCCAATAATCAACGGCTTCAAATACACTTTAATTAGTTTTAAATCGCAAGAAATCACTAAAAAACACTTTAGTAGTCGATAATGTCGCTATAAAAGTCACAATCACGACGTAAACCACGGTTGTCCCAAGTCAAGATCAGTAAACTGCCAAGCGAGTCCAGTATTTTCACCCGCCATCAGCTGGTTACTTCGATGTAAAAACCTCGTTTTTCATTGAATCATGTGTACTTTAGTCCCAATTATCACTAGAACGTAATTTAAATAAATGTACCGATACACCACAATAACATTTATTTTTCTATTTACAAGAAAAATTACTGTTTCACTGTAATTTTTGCACACAAACCGATTCGATGCTGTAAGTACCTAGGGCTGAAAATAGATGGGGGGTACTCGCTGGTCAAAAGTCAAACTAAATCATATTATTCCGATAATGAAATTTAGAGCTGCAACAAACTGTAAGATTATGTAAAATTATGTTTGAATTTATTGTAACGAAAATTAATATTTTAAGTTGTGATAGTTCTTAAAATTTATAATAAAAGTTGGTAAAACTATTCTCAAGTGTCTGAATACGTCCAATCATATTGCAGTAGCGAACACTCGGAGCCAATCACAATTCGGATTGCTTCGGGAGACATCCATATTTGTGATGAATTGATGGAAAATATTATCATGTTTTGACTGCTACTAGTATAAGTATATAACCTCTAAATTGAATCTAAACAAAAATGTTGACTTGTCCAGGATGGTATTGTGGTAGAACAATTTTAGATGATGAAAATCTCGGTGAATGTGGATCTTGTCCGAGGGGGTTTAGGAAAAATGATTCATATATTTGCGTTCCGTGTACCGACAACCCAGCATTTTATGACTGGTTGTATTTGGGTTTTATGGTCTTATTTGTTTTGGTTCTGCACTGGTTTTTTATAGATATGGCCTCCATGAGAAGAAGGTATTTTTATCATTGCTCAATTTATTTGAAAATATTTAATACAGTTACATTGCAGTTTTTGTAAAGACGGACTTATACTTCATTTCACAGCATTCCTTGAAGTTGTAACATCCAGTATATTATCATTATTAGTTACTCACCCGTTTGGAAGTCTCACAATACAAAGTTGTTCTGTACGATGGCTATCAGACTGGTACACACTATTGCATAATCCTGTACCACATTATGAGAAAAGAGTTCACTGTACCCAGGAAGCTGTATATCCTTTGTAAGTTAAGCGACACTAAACTTTGAGAGTGATTCAAGCTTTCTGGATAATGTTTGATCTTTTTGATACAAAAGTTCAACATTAGTATCAATTATTAATTTTTGTTAACAAGCTAAATTGAAGGATCTTCATTTTTTCAGATATTCAGTAGTGTTCTTGTTTTATGCCTTGGCTCTTGTAAATATGTTGTTGATAAGGCCCTGGATATGCAGAAAATGTCTCCCAAGACAGAGTAAAATGTCTATTTATGCTGCAATGTATTTTATACCCATTTTGGCACTTCTACATGCAGTAGTGGGTGGACTTTTATGTACGTATAATATGTATTATTTGTTACTAAAGATATTTGGTAGTAACATCAGTTTCTGTTTCTCCAATAATTGACAATTTGCATTGCATAAATTCACTCAACCAATCTATTGCATTTCTAATAGGTAAAATCTAAATAATTGTAACAAAAAAAAATAATTCAATTCTTATTATATAATCAAGTCAGAGTGGAGCTGTTCTCTAGAGTTGCCTAACAACACACTTGAGTTCTAGACCAACTATCTGGTATGGACAATATATCTAAGGAATTGCTACCATTTTACTATAAACCATCAAACATTTTCAAATTACTTGAATAAATTATTGTTTGAGAAAATCACTAGAATTCGTAATTTATGAGGTAACCATGCATTTAATGTATATTGAACATTGTATTAACGGCTTATACTCCTAAAAGTATTTATAAGCAAATTATTAGTAGCCTTTTTTAGTGTCATAAATTTGACAGAATACATTACACAGGGTTATTTGGGACATCTTTTAGTAGATAGATAGATAGGTAGCTTTATTCAAAGAAGTGTACTTATACATCATACAATACACAAATACAATTAGGTGAACCGGCGTCAGAGTAGTGATGTTCAGTTATTAAAAAAAGGAACATCTGAGAATGATAAAAGTGCTAAAAAAATACACAATAAGTATTTGACAAGAAAACAAAAACAAACAAAAAACAGGCATGCTGACATTTTAGAGTAAAATAGTCAATATATAAAAAACCAGTTGAGGCTGAATCAGAATAAATCGGAATCTAGAAATTCATTTACACTGTATGGTTCAACCTTAATTGATAACTCCTGTACCAACTGTTTGAATTCTTTTAGACGGGGTTCGATTTTCACTTCCGTTGGAAGTTATTAAAAAATTTAATACACGAATACATAGGGTTTTTTTCTGTTTGAGTTAATCTGTGGGCTGGAGTATTTAAATCCACAGCTCTAGTACCATAACTATGCTGTGATTTATATATATTGAACTTTTCCATATTTTTAATCAGAAATACCAAACCCTCACATATATAGATACTTGGCAGTCAAAATATTCATTTCTCAAAATTTTCCTCTCTATCATAGTATCATAGTTGTTACGTTGCAGACTTGTTATCTGTTAAAGCACCTAGTCTAAAACTTCAATTTATCAGACAATTTAGTTTTCTGTTTGATAAATTAATTTGGTTGCTTCAAAACTCATAAGAAAATTTTCCTAGCTTACTTCGCTTATTAGTATTTTAATTTTCAAATATGATTATTAATAAATTATGCAATGTTAAAATATCGAATTTTCATCATCACACTTTTCAGAATAAATATTCACGTATTTACTGTTTTCAGATTATGCATTTCCATATTTGGTGGTCGTTCTATCCGTAATTTCATGTGCTGCCCACTTTGCAATAAAAATGAACCAGTCAATATCATCGTTAATTGTAACAACTGTGACAGATCCTAGAAATATTGTAATATTGCTAGGACATTGGTGTCTTCATGCATATGGAATTATCTCAATTACACAACTTTCAGAACCTCTACTACACAGTTTGCTTATTTTACTTGTACCTTTACCTACTTTATTTTATATTTTTACTGCAAGATTTACAAATCCAAATAAATTTGATAAGACTGATTTATAGTTAATAGTAAATTAAATAGTCAAGATGAAATCATAAAGGATTCTATGTTGAACTTGTTAATAGTTTTAAGTAAATTCAAATGTAACTTTTGGCAAAACAAAATGCATTTTTTGTATATACTATTTATTTTTTTATGTGTAGTATCTTAATTTTGAATGGAATTATTCAGGTTTCGATTAAGTTTTTGCTTGTTTTAATATTGATTAAGACACAAATAATAACTAATAAGATAATTGTTCTATTATATTTTATTTCTGATGCGATGATCATGGAAAAAAAGTGTTGTTAAACAGTTTTATTGATTATAATGTGATTAAATTTTAAATGGATTTAGTCATTAAAGATATCGCCAATTAATTGTTTTGAACATTACAGTTAATCAAGTTCTTCTTAGTTTTGGATAAGACTTATGAACTGCAATCTATACTACTGAATAAATTTAATTTGGATTTTGGTTGACAGTGAAGAATATATGGTTACATTGGCATAAGCCCTAAATAATGATAACATAATATTCTAAAATTCAAAGTTTAATAAGCTTATATCTCCAAAATTACCTCCTGAATGTTGATTTACTGGTGAATTGTTTTCTTTTTGAAAAAATATTTTCTTCCAGCTCTATTTGTGTGTGCATTTCCAATAAAAGCTGCAAAATTTATTCAAAGAAAAATTGTTTTCTAGTCATTATAAAACTTATTATTTAATTATACAAATTCTTTACATAGAGTTTCAGTTAATATAAATTCAATTTGGTAGTTATGAGCACTTTTACAGATTGGTCAAATGCAGAACAAACCGCTAATCCCAATTTATCTTTATTCCAGTCATAACCAGTTATAGGTTGTTCAGTAAGGGTACAGTTTTGGATTAAATTCAGTTCTCCAGCTATTCCGTATTCCAAACCATCAGCATCTTTTTCAACCCTTCTATCTGGATAGGAACTAAAATAGTTTTATTGTAAGTGATGAAAAACAGTTGTTTACTTTATTAAAGTCCAAGGGAAACATTGTTTTCAAATACTATTTTCCATTAAATTTTGTGGCAAGGACCAAGGTTATTAAAATACTTAATAATATATAGAAATGTTTGTCTTACAAACATTTATATCAGTTTGAAACAATAATCATTTGCAAAATGTTAATCCATGCCAATGAGATTCATCTATAAAATTCCAGAATGAGATGGTTCAACACCTTCTATTTGAGTTCTTAACACCATACAGAGTATGTACCGGGATATCAAAAATTATCTTGGTCAAGGGTGGTTGTGGAATCTAAAACGTGTGTCTTACTTTACGTTTGAAATAATTATGTCACTGTCACACTGACATCATCAATAACCTACAAATTTCATACCTATTTATTTCAGTTGTAATACAATAATGAACTACAAATTATGAAATAACGGTTTTAGTAACAAGAAAAATTAAATTAAAGTAAGACACATGTTTTACATTCCACAACCACCCTTGACCAAGATAATTTTAAATTTGTAGTTCATTATTGTTTTACAACTGAAATAAATAGGTATGAAATTTGTAGGTTATTGATGATGTCAGTGTGACAGTGACATAATTATTTCAAACTTAAAGTAAGACACACGTTTTAGATTCCACAACCACCCTTGACCAAGATAATTTTTGATATCCCGGTAAAACAAACGAAAATCCATATTAGAATTTATTGATAACAGAAGGAACATTTTGCAAAATGTATTCAAAATTATATAAATTTAGGTTGGCATATGGGAATGTATCAAGCCATAATTCATAATTGACTTTGAGTACTTACTATTTCCATAAACATAGGGTTCCATTTCCACCAGTAGTCATAAATATTTCTCTATTTTGAGGCAGGTGTTTAACAGACCAAATTGTGGATCCATGTGCTTTCTCAGTAGTGAAAGCAAAACCTTTCTTCGGGTGTTGTGTTCGTACATCAAAACAATAAAATTTTGATTCTAATGTAGTTGCTACTAATTTGTTCATATTAATGTCTTTGCGATCAAACTGCAATCCAACCACCTGTAAACAGTTGATGATAAAAATATAATTTTAAAGTGGGTGAAAGCATAGTTTGAGATTTGATTATTTTACTATGAAAATAAATAAATGAATTCCCTGAAATATTTTTTACAACACAGAGAGAATGTAAAGTAAAATGATTTCTTACTGAGTATCCCTGAATCATTACCCTTACACTGTTAGTATTAAAGATCTCAAAACCCTGGGTATGAAAATGAGGAATGTTGTGCAGTTTCATGAGTTATATAAAGTCGAATTTTTAATTACCAGATCATGGCTACATTCGCATTATCTATTTGTCTCAGGATGATGCAAGTCCCCAAAACAGAAGACTTCATTTAACTAAACAAACGAAAAATCACGAGTCTTGTGAATTGGAGTGAGCCAGAAGCATTTTAGTGATTCACAAGATACACTACCAGTATTCAGAGGGTTGATCCATGTGCGATGGACTCACTTTCTTTGAACAAGATTAGATATAATGAAGTATCCAATGGCAAAGTTTATTCGTTTCATAATATATTGAGATATACATTCAAGTCAATAAGGCGCCAATGCTTTCGCGACAAATGAAAATTTAAGACAGTTTTCGAAGCTTTTGCGAGAAATGTCAGTTTCGTTGTGAATATGAAGCGTTGGTTAACTATTTAACATTCTTTTGCTGTTGAAGGTGCGTTATAATAATGTGCACCGTTCTATGCTAATCTTTGTCGGATGTTTATCGCATTTATGAATGTCAATACACCTGTCTCTAAACATCAACCTGTATACGGAGCAAATGGAGTCGACATGGCCCAGTCGCGTCCGAAAGAAGACCGAATGGTCTCCATGATTATGGAGACCGCTATAATGTATAGTGGGCCCAGATTATAGAGGCTTTAATATCTTTAAACACTCCAATCAATTAGAATTGATGTAAAAAAAAATTTCGAGATTTTGGCTACACGGGAGGGAAATTTATAATGTTCAAAGAACATCGTGGTGGAGTGTTGGGAGAGAAGATAGGCATTCGAATTTTTCTTGCAGGTTAAGAGGTTATAGGCATAGGGAAAGACCTCATTAGGCAAAGCGTTCCACAACTTCGCTGTTCGATAGATAATTGTAGTCTGGTAGGAAGAAGTTCGGCAGGTCTCGAGCATGACAATGAAGGGGGACTAGCTTGAGATCGTCTAGTCCCGGCCGATCTGGAATTTCTCGCGGTGGAAAAACAGACGAGATTTCTGATGTACAGCGACCATGGAAATATCTACAGAACAGGGAGAGATCCTCCACCTTTCTACGATATTCTAGAGAGGTCAATGAATTCGTAAGTGTGACATCATCAATCAGACTCTCTTCTGGATAGAATCCAAGAGCTTCAGCGTATGTTTGGGGGCCATACTCCAAACATGTGAACAGGTCGGATCTGTGTTTTGTGGATTATGAGGAGCTGCTGGGATATGAAGCAGCTCTTGGCACGGAATATAAAATCAAGTTTTCGTAATAAAACGATTTTCGCAATGGATCACCTCTTGGTGGTGATCCCGAGCATGGATATGGAAAGCTTCATAGGAATAGTTCTACCCCTGACATTATCATATTAGAGATTGTGGGTTCCGCATTCCTAGAGAAGACGCAAGCTTGAGTTTGGTTGCATTAAACTCTACTAGATTATCAGATCCTCATTTCAAAATCATTGCCAGATCTCCATTAATTGCGTCAACGTGTCTCTGTCTCGCTCCTCTGGCTTCATTGGATGGTATAGGGGCTCTAGATGAGAAAACGGTATGAAGTGTACCATCATCTGCATAGCTGTAAACGGGACAGATGGTCACTTCCAGCAGATCGTTGATATGAAGCAGAAACAAATTTGGTGCCAAGTCAGATCCCTATGTAACACCATAGTTTATAGCCATTGTATCGGAGGTTACTCCGTCAACCACTACATGGAGTGATCTATCTGAGAGAAAACTCGATAGTAAGAGATAAAGTTGAGGCGGCAAACCATATGACAGAAGTTTCCCAAGAAAACTCGGTCAAATGCTTTGGAGATACCGAATGCTATAGCTAGGGAAGCTTTTCAATAGATTTATGCCATACATGTGTTACGTAGGCAAGCATGTCTCCTCTGTTGATCTCTGCTGACGAAAGCCATATAGCCGATCATTGACGATTTTGGAGCTGTGTAGGTGTTGGATAAACTCGATGTTGATTGCTGTCTCCATCACTTGTCTTCTTTCCTTTTCTTGGAATTGCTTGGACTCTAGCTGTCTTCCATCAGCTGGGAGGAAAGACACATCAATAGATTTATGCCATACATGTGTTACGTAGGCAAGCATGTCTCCTCTGTTGATCTCTGCTGACGAAAGCCATATAGCCGATCATTGACGATTTTGGAGCTGTGTAGGTGTTGGATAAACTCGATGTTGATTGCTGTCTCCACCACTTGTCTTCTTTCCTTTTCTTGGAATTGCTTGGACTCTAGCTGTCTTCCATCAGCTGGGAGGAAAGACACCAAGTTTGTATGATAGGGTAAACAACCAGCAGAAAACTTGTGTTATAATTCAGGCACACATTTCTTGAGAACGACAGGTGGAATTCCGCCTGGCCCCATAGACTTTTTGGTATTGAGATCAAGCAGAATGCGCCTAATTGTGAGCTGACGGAAGACAAGTTCAGGCATATGGCTATCGATGGCAGCAATATTAAGAGGGTTCTTCCCTTGTCGATCCAAAGTGGAATTTGCTGCAAACATTCTAGCAAAAGGTTGGATTCTTCTTGTGGTGTAGTAGTCAGTGTGCCATCATCTTTGGTTAGGGGAGGGAATGAACTGCAAGTGAAATTGCTACCAATTGCTTTGGCGAAAGTCCAAAACGAACGGGAGCCATTCGGGCATTCGATATGCGATGAAACTTATTTTGGCATTATAGCCCTCTTTCGAAGCGTCTATCATTCCACATATTTCTGGCTTCAACATATTATGTTCTGGTCTCCAGGTATGGGTTACCGAGTCAACGACGGTACGCTGTTTGTTCTGAAGCAACGGCCCTAGAACAGATTTTATTGAACAATCGACGGTGTTTAGTTGGTATGGGGTATCTAAGTTCCCATTCCTAGCCTGATAATATCCGAGATCTCCGTGGCACATTACATTGGGTCATCAGATTCGATTCAAAACATCCGCTTCTCCAAGTAAAATATGCGAAGACCATCCCAGTCGGCTGAGTTGTAACGCCAAATTGTGCGTGGAGGTTTTGGATTGGTTCGTGAAGTGATATGGGGTGACGTGGTAGTGATGAGTGAATGGTCAGGGTTTACCAATGGTGCACGGACCTTTACTCCATAGGGATCTAGAGTTGGTGAGGAATAAGTCAAGCGTATTGGCATAATGATAGTTGTTATCAGGGATCCGTGTTGGTTCAATAATTAATTGCTCGAGACCATAGGTAATGGTGAAGGCATCAGCCTGTCGCCCTGCGTCATCAGTCTTGTTTGAGAACTTGAGCCAAGCGGAGTTGTGAACGTTGAAATCTCCCATGATGATAATTTCAGCTGCTGGATAGTCCTGCTGAATGAGGTCAAGTTTCAGAGAAAGAAATTCAAAAAGTTCACCATGAACTGGTTTATAATAATAAACAGACAACAGAAATTTTGTCAGTTTGTGATTATCAAGCTTGAACCGCATTACATCGAATTCTTGTGGTTCTAGAATCTTCTCTCGGTGACATGCGAGATCATTTCTGGAACAGAGACAGATACCTCCTTTGAATCTGAAACGAGTGTGGATCTCGTAGCAGAGGCATATAGGTTGTTTTATTGGATGGATTGACCTGCCTCTCAGTTAAGGCCAGTATATCGGGTTTGTTTGTCTGCAGGTGGTAATGAACATCCTTTATGTTTTTGCTAAGAACTCTTATTACGGAGGTCAATCTTCAAGTTTATATTTTTCAATGTTAGCTGTCTAGTCACAGTGATATAGCGAAGTGGTACATAGTTTCCACTCGATATGGAGAATCTTCTTTATCGAAATACGAGGTGTGGCAATTATGTTCCGATACTTAAAATTAAAACCAGCTTAGCGAGAAGAATGTAAAGGGCGTGGTTTTAATCTGTATTTATCCCTTGACCTTGGGTAAAATTTTCAAGTGGCTACAATAAACAGTCTAGTTGTAATCGTGAAATAACAAACGTGAAAAAATTACACTCGCTGAAAAAATGTTGAATATAAAAATTGAGCAAAGAGTTGATATAAAGTTTTTTGCTAAAACTCGGCATTCCGCGACGGAATGAAAATTTGCAGACGGTTTATGGGGATCATTGCCTATCCCGTGCCAGAGTTTTTGAGTGGTACAAACGTTTTCAGGAGGGTAGGGAGAATGTTGAAGATGACGAGCGCCACGGACGGCCTGTGACTTCAAAAACTGACTTGAACGTTCGAAAAGTAACCGAGATTGTTCGAAAAGACCGTCGATTAAGTATAAGGGCCATTGCGAAGGCTCCGAGAAAAGATTCGCAAAAACAGGGCCGAAATGTGGAAATAGAACTCCTGGATTTTCCATCAAGACAATGCGCCGGCTCACAACGCGTACTCTGTCAAGGATTATTTGGCCAAAAACCAGGTCACAGTCATGGAGCACCCACCATATTCGCCGGATTTATCACCCTGCGACTTCTACCTGTTCCCAAAAATCAAATCCTGCTTGAAAGGAACCCGCCATGAATCATTAGAAGACGTAAAAAAAAATCGGCGCAGCTACTCAACAATCTGTCGGAAGATGACCTGCAGCACTGCTTCGCACAGTGGAAAATTCGCATGAAGCGGTGTAGGGATGCGGAAGGAGAGTATATTGAAGGGGAAAAATAAAAAAGTGTACAAAATTTAAAAATAAAGATGTTATAGCAATAGTCTCGGAACTTAATTGCCACACCTCGTAGGTTGAGTTAGTTGAAGGCTATAACTAAACTCCAAACGTCATCCCATACTTTAAAACGCGAAACAACAACCTCATAACGTGCTAACCTGATGTGACTGCTTTGAAAAACGAACGAAATATGGAATAAGGATTAGTTATAAACAACGATGATCCAATAACTCGCCCAGCATGCTATTTCTTGAGCAAAGCAGTCAGACCAGCTTATCTGTTCGGACCTATTCATTTATTGTTGTAGAAATTAGATGGAAAACTGCTAAAAAATATGAATTAAAAATTAAGCAACATAGGTTCCATTCAAAATAACAACTTTCTTGTGTTACTTCATGAAGTCGAAAATATTTTGGATGAATTGGGTACCTGAATAAAGTCAGATTTCTAATCTTATTCGGTTACTGCATATAAATGGATGCTCATTATAAAAAAAGGATTCTATATAATATAAAGCTGTTTTATAAATATACCAGTTATTGTCTATTCGTTTTAAAAATGTAAACAATTTCCTACCCCATTTTTAACATGTTTCGACCACCGTACTTTCATTTTCTTGAGATCAAACATTTTAATATCGCCGTTATCGTAGCCTGCTGCAAGAACTCTTTCTTCATTGTTGTACGAATTGCCGAATGCCACTGTCCAACAATCTCTCCCAATTGTTCCCTCTGTTGGTAAGAATTTTGCCACGGGAGTGTCTTTTTGACGAATATCCCACACCATTACAGTACCTGTAATATGATTTAGAATCAGAAGAATAACTTCTAATCAATTGTACGAATTGATCAATTGGCCTTTTTTTATTGTCATTTTATAGTGAGGCTGTTATTTATATTATGAATTGAGCTTTAGAAGCAACTTACGAACTTGCGCTACTGAATTCAACATGCTCCGTTTACACATCAAAGTAAAAGAGAATTTGGAATTTGAAGCCAAGCTGCTAAATATTGTCATCGAAAAAATTGAACGAAACGCGAATAATTGAAAATGTAACACATTAATGTGTAAAATATGTGAATATGTATTATAAAACCACTACAAAGTAATGTTTCTATATTTCAAGGCGCTATATCTCGAGAAAGAGGATCTGACCAATAGATTTTTTTTAAATTTATGACTGATAGAAAAGATTCTTGCAGGTATTACTGATTTATGTTATCAAGTTTTCTTCATAAACACAATTATAAACTTTATAAAGAAATATGTAGAAAATTGCAAGTGCAAGTTATAAAAAAGTATAAACAACAGTTTTACGGATCGCGCTGTTAAATTGTCAGACCCAGAAAATCGTCCTAAAAATTTGTTGAAAAGTGCGTAATACACTGCAAATGAATGGCTACCACAAACATAAAGAGAAAATAAACAAAATATATAACAGTATAATAAAGATGACTTTATAACATTACCATGTATTCCGGAGACCTCAGAGAAAATTATCAAATGCTTAAAAAGCATGACATAAATGTTGCGCATAAAACTACTAACTATGTAAATATTTTTCAAATCTAAAACCGTTAATACTTGAAGATAAACAAACCCACAAGCTATATAAATTAAATTGTTTAGATTGCGATGGTAGGTACTTATAGAGGAATCTCCGAACAATGTTTACAATATGGTCATAAGTATGGCACTAAAAACAAAAACCATGATGTACCTACAATCATTGACTAAATGATTGTACATCCGTTCGATTTAAAAAAATGTTGATATAAATAAAAAAGAAACCAATTGTAAAAAATCTAACCTGGGTATGATTCACAAAACGTGATGCTAATTCTGTAAATCATAGAACTGATGTACAATCATTGAGTCACATTTATACAAATTTGATTAATTTACAATTGTAAATTTCTAAATATTTCTTTACATTGTTCAGAATTGTGTTTATGTAGAAAGCTGATTCTAAAAATCGGTACAGCAAGATCTTTTCTATCGTACTCATGTAATTTTAAAAACATTTGTTGGTCAGATCGTTTTGCCTCTTTCTTGAGATATGATGTCTTCAACTATAGAAACATTACTTTGTAGTGATTTTCTAATACATATCATATATTATACACATTAGTGTGTTACATTTTCAATTATTCGTGTTCCGTTCGTTGTTTCGACGCAGACATTATTAGGTAATTGAAATTAATGCGATAAAGAGGCTCGCTGCTTACTGCAATTACTTCAAAGAATCCTGAATTAGTTTTGAAACGTCTTCCGAAGATGCTGGTGACACCGAAACCTACATAAAGACGAAAATACAGTAGATATGTTCTAATATGGGACCTATTTCCCGAGAATTTACATAAAGTTGATTTCTGTGCAATGTCATCCTCCAGTCTGAGTTAATAATATCTGTGAATCAGTTTTAATTTTGTTTCAATACTTGCAAATATTTTCGCACTTATATCATACCATCTCTTGAACCTGTTGCTATTTCCGGAGCACCACAATTCGAGCTAGTACCAGCCACACCATCTATAGCATTTATAACTGTTGAATGTTTAGTGGTTTGATATATAGGTATCATAGTATCTTCCAAATCCCTATAAAAAGATACAATACAATACATTTATTACACCACATAATATATACTTACCATACTTGTAAACGTCCACCCCAATCACCTGTAGCTAAATGCCGATTTCTCAAACTAGAAGCTTCAAAAGTACCGCATTTAAAGTGATCTTTCTTATAAAAATCTGATACTTTTTCAATACCCTCACTGTTCAGAGAGTAAACTTCTACAATCCCGGCCCCATTTGCCTTGCCGCCTATCGCGACAAATTTTGCTGAACATGGGATCCATTTTACGTCATTCACAGAATAATCCAAATTTTTCAGATTATGGCAAATTATTTGAGGTTTTGCCAAATTTTCCATTTAAAAGATAATGGTAATTTTTCATTTGTAAATTATGAACGTTCAAATATTGACTTAACTTTCACTGTTACCATAGAGATTACTATATTAAAGTGTTGATTATCCGAGATCATGACAACAGCATATAATATGCCCTTATACAATAAAAGTTAAAAAATTGTCAGTAATATTGCATTACATTGTATAAGTTAGTTCCTCTATAACCAGAACAGTAAATAACCTGCCAGTTACTTTTATGAAAAGTACCTAGCAATACAAGTAATTTTAATGATAGTAACTGTCTTCTTGTAATCCCCTTGTTTTACAAATAATTCAATTCTTCTAGATTAATTTATTTACTCTAAGGTAACTTTAAATGTAAAACAAAATTTGAATCAACCAATTTCGACAATTTGACATCAATTTACTTTTTTAATTACCAATGATTCCATTAAAAATTTCGTAAAACTCATATTCGATGACGAAAAAGAAAACGGAACAAACAAGACACAATGAATACATTTTTATTTGAATTATATGGAAATAGGAATAAGACATACTATATATAGCCCGAGAGCCGGGCTACTTGCTATCTGTTCCTAACGCTAGTGTGAAAAAATCGAAAATAGTCAAAGGTGCCAACCAGATTAATTTTTTGACAAATAATCGATATCACGGCATGAAGGGCACTACGAGAAAATGTAGTGGTGCCATCCCCAAACTCGCCGCACTTGAAAGGTTTTTTTTCAAATAATCTGTCTATCATGCAGTAACTTAAATGAGGTATCAATTTCAAGGTACTGATCTCGCCGACACGAAAAGCAAATGATGCCACTCCAAATCTTGTTGCAAATGTTCGGCATTAACGTTTTTATGGGCATTAGTCCGGCCGCAATTATCTGCTTTCAAATTTTTGCAAAATCAAATCTATGTTATATCGAACCTCGAGGCTATAGCCCGAAGCAAACTTTAGGAGGTAGATATATTAGCTCGAGACAGGCTTCTCATAAGCCTGTCTCGAGGAGAAATGATATAAACCACGCATGTGTTTATCTGTCGATTTTGAATTGATTATAACAAATAAGTGGAGGCTTGAGCCGTAGCGAATGCAAGATGTGAAAATTTGCGAAATATTAGTTTTTAATGAGTTCTGTGCAAAAAATACCCTTCAGGATGGTTGAATCACTTTTTTCCACTTTTTCTTAAGGCTCTTTTATAGTTAGAAAGGGGTCTCTAACGTAATTGGACAAATTTAATATTGTAATAACAACTTTACCTAATTAACACATCCTTTTGATCCTGCGATATAGACTAAGTGGTTTAGAGCTCAGCTCTGACTAGTCTGAGGTTTGGAGACTTCATGCTTGGAATATTTCCGCCATAGAATACCAATTATGAACATATTCGTTGCCTCCGCCCACGGTCGTCCTCCGCCTCTGTCAACTTTTTAGGTTAGTTAGTAGGTCATACAGGTCTGGAAACTCGGGGCTGTTTCCTATGTGAGAAGTGAGTCCGCTAAGCGTCGACTGTCGCGTAGTACCAAAAGTCGTCACGTAGGAATATTCTCTGACAGCTGTCAGTTGACTTGTAAACACAAGGAATACCTACGTTTTTAGAAACAAATTACAAAACCGTGCATTGTGCCGAAATGCAAAACGGGGTACAAAAGTGTAGAGCAACAAACTTCTGTTTTTAAAATGCCGAAAGATGCGGAAATGCAAAAAAAAAGTGGAAATGCAAAAAAATTAGTCTACAGAGAAGATAGTTGAGACGTGCAGAGACGTGAGAGATCTGAGATGTTGCTTTTGCTGTCAACATGACAAGCATGTCAGTTCATAGTTGCTATCATTATTTTTGCAAAAATGTTTGAAAGTGCTGGATTGTGAATAAAATATGTTAAATGTTTTTTATTATGAGTACCTTTGGCTCTTCCGTAAATCCATTCCATAATATACTTGAGTATATAAACTAATATAATCAAGTATAATATGAAACCACGGTCGTATACACAGGTCTGGAAACTCGAGGTTGTTTCCTATGTGAGCAGTGAGTCCGCTAAGCGTCGACTGGCCTGCAGTAGTGTAGTACCAAAAGTCGTCACGTAGGAGTATTTTCTGACAACTGTCAGTTGACTTGTCAACACAAGAAATACCTGCGTTTTTAGAAACAAATTACGAAATCGTGCATTGTGCCGAAATACAAAACGGGGTACAAAAGTGTAAAGCAAGAAACTTCTGTTTTTAAAGTGCCGAAAGATGCGGAAATGCGAAAAAAGGGGATGCTTGCTATTCCGGATAGAAATCGCTTTACCACTTCGTGATCCAAGCGCTAGCTGGTGGCTGAGCGAGGGACTACGAGTTAGGCGACCCGTAAGAGACTCAAGTCAACCATAGAGTTTCCAGACCTGTGTATACGACCGTGTATGGAACCCATTGATCTATAAATATAGGTTTGTGATGGAATCCCATTTATACACAAAAAAATAGCACAGTGTTTTCTAATCTAGTTATTCTGTGGTTTTTACAGTCTTACCACAGACTAAGTGTTTACGTTTAAAATCTAATAATCTATGGGATGTAAACACAGATGGCAGTTGATGAGATTTTTGATTACAATGTCTCTGTTGATTATATGATTTTGATATTCCCCTTATGTATCTTCCATAATCTTAATAATTATCATTCTTATCTATACTGGGTCACGAACTTCATCTTTCATCTTTGCCTTCAAACACAAACACCATTCAGGGATTCAGATCAGACGTTCAACAATGTCGTAAGAGACAAGACTAGAGTTAACACGTAAGAGTTATATTTAAATTTACTAGGCTGAACCCAGAGAAGACTAAACAGTTTCTCGTTACTTACAATCTCAGATGTAGGAATTAAAGTGAACAGTGGAGTGAATAATAAAATAACTACAGCTATTTGTATGGCTGTGAATTATGAGAGTTATTGTAACTGTTTTATTTTTTGCAAAGGCTCGAGAGATTGTTGAAAAAAGTAATAGTACTTTACTTATTCCTTCTCAAGTATCTTACTCAGATTTACTTGAACTTATTATAGAAAGTTTTAAACTGGATGAGATTCGAGATACATTGATAATTTCTGTGAACAGAGAATATACCGGGATAGGTGATAACTTTTACCTAAAATCAGGGGATGAGATTGCTGTGATACCTCCTTTAAGTGGTGGCTAAAACTATAATGGAGTTCTTATCATTTACAAAAGATAAACTATCAGTTGAAGATATATCAAATTTAGTTATATCCCCTTCTTGTGGAGCTGTTTCAATTTTTGTAGGAACAACTAGAGATAATTTTGAAGGTAAAAAGGTTGTTACTTTGGAATATGAGGCATATGAATCTATGGGACTTACTTCATTGCAAAAGATCTGTACAGAGATAAGATCTCAATGGCAACATGTTCAGAACATTGCAATTTATCATAGGTAAGATGAAGATCATTAATTTGCCACATATGTGAAACAGATCAGTCTTTATCATTTTATATGAATTCTTCATAATATAATTATATGAATGAAAATTAATTCACAACATTGCTATCCCCATCCATTTGGATTTCTTTAAGTACTACTAAATATTGATATTGTAATTAACACGTATAGCTTTCTCCATTAAAATTTTTGCCAATTACTGAATTTATACTAGAAAAGTAGTTTCAAAGACTATTGTTGGTTAAGTTCAGAGTATTTCATATTTCATAAGTGACAATGTATGAAATTTGTAGACTTGGAGTAGTTCCAGTAAAAGAAGCGAGCATCATTATAGCTATATCTTCTCCTCACAGAGCTGAAGCTATTAAAGCCACAGAATGGTGTATTGACAATGTGAAGAAGAGTGTACCTATTTGGAAGAAGGAAATATATGAGGATCAGCAGTCGGAATGGAAAGAGAATAAAGAATGTACTTGGTCTAGTAATTATAACAAAATTTAATTTTCTCATCTGTAGCTGTAATCATATAAATTGACATCGCAGGATGAACTTGATAATCAGTTTCGAATATCAAGCTACAATAAAGTTGATGCTGCTATTGTTTCTAAAATTCTATTTGATAAATTACAGCTGAAGAAGAGAATATTTATGCAGCTATATGCTAACATAAAGTAGCTATTAACTCTATATTTTAGTTTAATTAGGAATATTGAAACATTGAGTTGGATCTGGATTAGTTGCTTGTTAAATATCAGAATCTCATGTTTTACTCTAAACATTTGTGTGTGTTAATATAATCTGATGGCTTCACAGATAGAAGTAGTAACAGTAGCTTTAAGTCTTCAAAACTTTCACTGTGTGATTTATTTTCTTTGAATAGATCTGTTCTATATAAAATCATTATTGACTGGTATACCTACATGAAGATTTCTCTAACATATATCGATCATAAGAAATTGCTTTATTTAATATGTTCAACAATCAATCATAGTTTTTAAAATAACATGCATTATTTATTTGAATGATAATTTACCACTAATTTTTAGGGTGTTTCAGTTTTTTCGTTCATAACGAAAACGAAAAATAATAGGGGTCTTTCATATAACATTTTTCTCAAATCACTTCGTTTCCGAGATACGGGTGTTGAAGTTTTGAAAAATTATAAAATTTTCTTCATTATCTTCTGAACAGATAAAAAGTTTTAGTTCAAACTTGGTGCACTTCAGTTTTACTAGATGAGAAATTTTTTTGGTCACAAAATGTTTTTGAGCCAAATACAGTAGCGTAGTTATGGGGTTTTGTACCCATTTAAACCCCTTAAACATCCACGCCAATGGTCGGAAATTATTATTGTATACAAATTTAAAAACTTTGAACTATTTTGTATAAAAAAGTATTCTTGATAATTTCACTTACGAGGCTTCCTGTTCGAGTTATTGTGATTTTTCTCATCAGGGTTATCATGTGAAATTTCTTTTGAAACGCTATTTGAAAAGTAAGAAAATTTGAATACCTTTTTATGAGTTACAATAAAAAATAATCATTCATAATAAATGCTGAAAATGCTATCCATTTACTTCAACGCAACGGCGACATCGATTTCTCAATGACCTTCTTTTTCGAATTAACATTTTATTATTTATTTCACCACAAGCTCTTCAAATACGATTCAGTAGATCTTCTCTATTATGAACCGGCGTGGCACAAACTTCATCTTTCAAATAACCCCAAGCAAAAAAGTCCAGAGGATTGAGGTCAGGTGATCGAGGAGGCCATGCAACTCGACCACCTCTACTAATCTATCTTTCACTGTACTTCCTATTTAGCCTTTCTTGTAATTGTCTGCCAAAATGGGCAGGACAGCCATCCAATTGTATCCATGCATTTGTTCCCTCATTGTGTGGTGTCTTCGTGTTAGTTTCCAAAAGTTCTAAAAATGCAGCTGCCGTTAGTCTGTCTGGTAAAACGTATGGGCCAAAAATACTGTTTTTGTAAATGCCAAGCCAGACATTGACACTGAATTTTTCTTGGGAATTCCTATATCTTGTACCATGAGTGTTTTCATTTGCTTATAAACGTAAATTGTGAAAATTTATAAATTCACGTCCGTGTAAAATGTGCTTCATCTGTCCACAATATTTGCTGGAAAAAGTTTTCGTTGTTGTTCAGTTTCTTATGGGCAAATGAAAACTCACCATGGTACAGGAAATTTTCAAGAAGAATTGAATGTCACTGGCTTGAAAACAATATTTTTGGCCCATACGGTTTACCAGACAGACTAACGGCCGCTGTGTTTTCAGAATTTTTGGAAACTAATCACGAAGACACTACACAATGAGATGCATGGATACAATTGGATGGCTGTCCTGCCCATTTTGGCAGTCATGTACGAAAATGGCTAAATAGGAAGTACGGTGAAATATGGATTGGTAGAGATGGTCCAATTGCATGGCGAACACCTTTCCTCAATTTTCTGGACCTTTTTGCTTGAGGTTATTTAAAAGATAAAGTTATGCCACGCTGGTTCATAATAGAGAAAATCTAGTTAATCTTATTCGAAGAGCTTATGGTGAAATTGATAATAAAATGTTAATTCGAACAAGGTCGTTGAGAAATCTAAGTCGGCGTTGCGTTGAATTAAATGGATATCATTTTGAGCATTTATTATGAATTATTTTTCATCGTTACCAATAAATAGGTATTTAAATATTTTCTTACGTTTCAAGTAGCCTTTCAAAAGAAATTCCATAAGATAACCCTGATTAGAAAAATCAAAATAGCTTGAACGGGAAGCCTCTAAATGAAAATTATCAGGAATACTTTTGTACAGTAAATAAACCATATTTTTTAAATTTGTATACAATAATAATTTCCGACTATTGGCGTAGAAAGTTTAAGGGGTTTAAATGGGTACAAAACCCTATAACTACGCTACTGTATTTGGCTCAAGATCATTTCTCGTCTAGTAAAACTAAGGTTTACCAAGTTTGAACTGAAAATCTTCATTTGTTGAGAAGATAATGAAGAAAATATATATTTTTTCAAAACACCCTGTATTTTGAAAACGAACTGATTTAGAGGGAAATTTTCCACGAAAGACCCCTATTATTTTTAGAAGTTCTATCGTTTACCGAAGTTATGAACGAAAAAACTGAAACATCCTTAATTTTGTATACAATGGTGTCTTTCAAATTATTTCAAGTATGATTTTTCTTTTACAAAAAACCAATATGCATAATCAGAAACAAAGTGAACTGCTGGAGCTGCTGCTCCAGAATAATTTCGCTGCACATGTAAATATTGGTCGAGATTGTAAAAATTTTTAACGTTTTCTTCTATGAGGATAGATTTTTTTGATTGATATTGGGAAGTATTGGTTCATATTTGGTATTCCACATATCTTTTAACATATATAATCCTGGTCATTGATGATGTGGGATGGTTTCGGTTAGTCATTCAATAATTCGAAAAGGGCTCAGAAAAACTTCTAAATCTTCTAAATATTTCGAGACAGGGTGAGAATAAATTGTAAGTTAGTTATTTAATATTTAAGAAAGGTCTCGAAAAGACTAAAGTTTTTCAAACAATTCAAAACAGGGTGAAAATAAAGTTTTAATTAGTTATTTAATAATTAAGGAAGGAAAATATCTTGAAATCTTTCAAATATTTTCAAATAGAGTGAGAATAAAGTTTTTAGTTGTTATTTAATTCATAAGAAAGGCTTTATGAAAATTTGAGTACAATTCTCCAACTTCAAAAGTTTTTAAATTATATATAAAAATTCTCGGGAAATAGGTCACATTAACACTCTGTTTTAAAATTTTTTGTCTTAACGTACGTTTCGGTCTCACGACCATCATCAGAAGACTTATTACTTCAATAACCTGATTAATTAGAAACAATTGTATTAACACAAAGCGTCCTTATCGCACAAATTTCGTTTAAATGCCAACGTCGCCGAAACGAACAGAAACATGAAATCGGAATTATAACACAGCAATGTTACTACAATGCGTAATATTAAAAAACCACTATTTAGTAGAATCATCAACAAATACGACCACATTTCATAATTGTCTACAAGAGACTGACGGACGAGACCATCTCAAGTGTACACTTACGAACCAGATGTCATGATTTATTAGGTGATAAAAGAAGGTCTCTGGCCTCTGAGAAATACTATTTGACAAATCTACCTGAAGTAAACTTTTAACATTATAAGGAATCAAGTAGGAATTTGCAAGAATATTAATTAATCAAATTAGTATAAATATGACTTAGTGTTTGAACGTCAGTCCTATGATTTATAGATTTGGAATCACGTTTTATGTGAATCATCTCCAAAATAGATCTTTTATAATAATTGGTTTCCTTAGTTGTCTTAATACAATTGTTTCTAATTAATCTGGTTATTGAAGTAATAAGTCTTCTGATGATGGTCGTGAGACCGAAACGTACGTTAAGACAAAAAATTTTAAAACAGAGTGTTAATGTGACCTATTTCCCGAGAATTTTTATATATAATTCATACTGGGCCAAGAATTCTTTATTATAAAGTTTTTAAAACCATAGCTATAGGTACTTCAGAAAGACCTTGAAAATACTGAAATCTTTAAAATAATTCGAAGTATGGTGAGAATAAAGCGTTAAGTAGTTCTATCCTTTTACCCCTTATCATGTGATATGAAATTTTATCCGTATTATGAAATTAAACACTACTTATGTCGATATAACTTTTATTTGTAACTTCCGGTATTTGAATACCGTCTGAAGATGACGTCATAACGCTGAAACTCGAGTACAAATAAAAGAGATTTCAACATAGTTGATGTAAAGTATAGTTGCTTAATAATTAAGAAAGGTCTTGAGAACACTTCAAAATATTCGAAACAGGGTGAGAAGGTGTAAAGTGGATATTTAATAATTAAGAAAGGTCTTGAAGAGATTGAAGTCTTTCAAATAATTCGAAACATGGTGAGAATAAGCGCAGAAGAAATATAAAGGAATAAAGTGTAAATTAATGTCATTAAGTTTTATTTCTGAAGAATATCAGATTTATTAGATAATTATTATTTATAATTTTTACAATCTTGTTTTCACTGTTATTAAAATATCGAGGTTATGCGTTTTAGTTTCTACTTTGGGATTATATAGATTATATTTATTTGTTTGCTTTGTTATTAAAGTATACACTGATATTCGTGTCTTATTTCTAGTCAACACACTTCCTTCAAGAAACAAAAAAATTAAACTAGATATTGAACAGGAAGTTGAAGCTCCATATGTAGCACCTCATTTGATTCAAGTGAAAGCTTCGAAAAAAGAAATAGATGTTCGTATAGATAAATTTGTGGAGAGGAAAAGAAATGAGATAAATGTTAGTAATATTTCAGAATTCTGTGGAAATAATAGATCTTCCGAATATATTTGTGCAAGAGTGGATGCTATTCTGAAAAAGAGGAAAGATTCTAAAGGACATTTACAAGGTAATTTATTATTAACTTTTTTCAATGATTTGTTTTGCACTCTTTGGTATATTTGTAGGCTTTTCAAAGTATTTGATAATATTCAACATTATTCCACTATGAATTCGAAAATAATTCCTTCCTTTATTACTTGTACCCTTTTGAAAACTCATATTATTGTTTTCAGTAAACCGTGTTTTAAACACATACCATAGAGATCAAACCAGTTCAGAATATTTAACAAGGTATATTCCACCAAATGGAGTAGAAGAAAGACTCCAAAATTTAGAATGTCAGCTCAGCTTGACATCATCAGTTCCTAATAATATATACAGACGTATAAAAATTCTTGAAGACAGAATGTTATTGTTAGAATCTATATCACCAGAATATATCCAGTTTTGGGTATGTATAGTTACTAAATGTTTGTGATTGAATTTATCCATTGCTCCTTTATTATTTTATAGGATAGAACAACTTTCACACCAAAGTCAGTGAAGAAGAAGATATTCACAATAGATGAGATAGATTCCTTCATAACAGATTTAGAACCGACAAAACTTGGTTGAAATAAGTCGCTTCTACGTGATCGCAGTATACAATGTTATGTTAATATAATTGTCAGATTAAACTGGACTTGTATTTGAAAATTGTATGCATTTTCCCTATTTGATATGGTCAGTAATGCCCAAGTACATAAAATATGACAGATTCCCATTACTTTTCACCCGCAGATGAAATCGCTAGGTAGGTCGCGTAAAAATGTAAAACATTCTCAATTACAGAAAACATTACAAGAAACAGCTGTTCTTTCCGGTTACAAATCTCGAACTCGTACTGGCGTTTATATTGTAGTACTATTTCTTCATGTTACGGTTATTGGGTTATATATAAATTCTCGGGAAATAGGTCACATTAACACTTATGTTTTATGTAATATAATATAATATATATAAAACATAACCTATTTCCCGAGAATTTATATATAATTCATACCTGGGTCAAGAATCTTTATTGTTATTGGGTTATTACACGTGAACAGCAGTAAACACCAGTTAGAACGCGTATTGTCCTGATATCATAGTTAACAAGCATCCAATCAGTGCTAGTTAGAAGTGTTAGAACGTTTTGTGTACATATGGTTTCATGTCGGCAAATATTGAAGATCGAAATCGATTAAATAGAAGATTTGGTTTATAAAATGATGACCTACGATTTAAAAAACATCAAAATTGGTTGAAAATAAGGAAACAATATCTGCGCGCGGCAATTCTAGACTAGTAGGTTATTTGTAAGCTTTAGTTTTGGATGCAATAACATTCACTGAACACGTAGGAAAGCATATGTTATCTCCAAGGGCCAATTTTAGGTTACTTGTTAATTTATTTTTGTTTGTTAAAACATTACAACATATATTATCTCCAAGAGGCAATTATAGGTTAGTTTTTCTGCAAAATTACTCTTGGATGTCTTCAAAATATGCGTCGCTGCCATACTTTTCGGCAGTTTATACAAATTTTTCTTAGAAGAATAGTAACTTATACAATGCAAAGTGAAATATAAATACATTTCGTGTTAGAATCAAAAGGCAACGTTTTAGTTCTCCAGGTTGAACAATGACAACACGTTTATTAGTTCCAGACAGCTCGGTTCACTGATGAGTTCATGAGACGAGCGGAAATGGTGTCGGCAACTAATAGACGTGTTGTTACTGTTCAACCTGGAGAATCAAAATTTTTTAACATAAACACTCACAGCTCATGATATTGCATTCAAGATGGATGACTACTGACTAAAGCTCATAGGAATTGTTATTGATAATTATGGGGAACGTAACAATATAAGATTGAATAACTTTATATTTCATATTGGTGTGTAAGTTCGGTAGCATCTCCACAGTTGTGAAGAGTGGCCAAAGACCATTCCAATTACGTTTAGGCCTCCTCATTACAGTATTCTCGGTATGTACTTATTACTTCATTCGATGTATTCACTGAAATCGATCGATTAAATCTTGTGTTAATATGGAAGAGTAAATTTCCAAGCATAATCAATAAGTTTATCTTTAAAAATGAAACTGAAAAATTGTATTGAGGTACCCCTATCCTTTATTGTTTGAGACAAACTTGGCCCACTTGTCCTTGTCTTACTTGTGTAAATTTCGTAAGTCGTTCATAGAAGGCCTTCCGATCTTGTCAACATTGAAAAGAATAGAAATTCTCATCAACTTTTTATTGTTCTCGTCACCATGTCGCGATCCTAAGTCGACTATGTTTTATGAAAATGAAAAAAATATATAAATAATAACCATACAATATGGTTTAAGAAGGATCATGTTTTTTAATGTATGCAACATTTTTATATTTGCCTTTATTTTGGTTGCCTACCGTCAAAATCTGAGGCAGTGGTCTAATTTTCTATGGTATGTTCACAACCACAAAATATCTATGCTTGGGTTTATCAACGAAGAATATTCTTTGATCGTTAGAATGAATTATCATAAATTATAAGTATAAGTCGTATTGTAATTAGTAAAGATATAAGATAAAATAAACCTGAACTCCTAAACCAGTATTTTGTGACATTAACAACTAACGTGCAAAAGTACAATTTATGATTCAAATTTGATATAAAATGGGAAATCATTCGTCATTGTTGCTGAGGGAAGAAGAAATAGCTGAAATACAGGATGAAACGGGCTGTGAGTAAATTTCACATGAACGTAGGTGAGTCGATATTTCTTATCTCTATTGTTCCAGTTACATCAAATCAGATAGAACGTCTATATTCAAGATTCACGTCTTTAGACAGGGGCGACTGTGGTACTCTGAGCAGAGATGATTTTTTGCATATTCCAGAACTAGCTATAAATCCTTTAGGAGAGAGAATTGTAAATTCATTCTTCCCAGAGGATGGCTTGAATGATCGAGTGAACTTTAGACAGTTCATGCAAGTTTTATCACACTTCAGGCCGATCAAGAAAAATAAGGAAAATAGGCTAAACAGTCGTGAGGAAAAGTTAAAATGTAAGAATGGTGAACATTTTCAGAACTATATTCATAATTCATTACTTGTATTTATCCATAGCTTATTGAAGGTCACCGTGGTTTGATCATTATTTTCAATTTTATCACAATCTGTCGGCTTTTGTTTACTGTCTGTATTCTTTGGAATTTGGTAAAATGTGAAAGTAGAATACCTATTGTTGATCACATTTCAACATTGTTCCTACGTTCATAATACTTTAAAAGATTCATTGGTTCCTATTTCTATTACAATTAAATATAACTAGGAGTTACGACGGAATGAGTGAGAGCCGAAAAGAAGTTAAATTAGTAAAAATCAAACTCCTATATTTATTTTATTTCTTCATTTTACTGTTTGCTACGCTCACTATATCTTAATTAAATTGGTGAAAATCAAACTCTTATATTTATTTTATTTCTTCATTTTACTGTTTGCTACGCTCACTATATCTTAATTAAATTGGTGAAAATCAAACTCTTACATTTATTTTATTTCTTCATTTTACTGTTCGCTACGCTCACTCCGTCTTAACTCTAACTTTTAAAAACTTAACTGTTCTTATAATCGTATATTCTGTGTTATTTTAAAGGATATAAAATACAGATTAACTGTATTAACCTGGATCAGTTATACGAATTCACGATTATCATGATTGAAAGTAGTCTGTGTGCTACCGCTAGCCTTTTGTCAGATGCTGCACCAGCAGATGCGACCAGCAGCGAATGTGTTGTTATATTTCTCTCTAAAATCAGCCAGGTAGTTAGCGTCGAGTATTTCGAAGGTCTGCTCTGCTCAATAACTTGAAAACAGCTCAATGTAGGTCATTGCATTTTTATGCCACTAAATTTCAAGCATCATATCTAGTTTGTAACTAAATTTTAAGTGAATTGCATTTACCATTTGGGTGCGAACATACATTTGGCAAATCCCACAGAATCATAATATAATCCAAGGGAATGATAGAGCATGAAAAAATCAATGTATAAATTGAAGGAATGTTATTTAGGTCAAACTAAATCAAGTAAATATTTCCAATGAATACATATAACTTTTTTAACTAAATCAAAATTGTTACTCTTGAATGAATACATTTATCTTGATGAAAAGCTGTTATATCTAATATGCACAGTGCAATATGAAAAGTAGCCACTCGATGTAAGTTCAGTTTTGTATTTTGCTACTGGTACTGGTTTCCTCAAATTTGTTGATTACTCACTGAACTGATTACAGTTGGTGTGTTTCTCGACCGAAAATTACGCATAATCTGCGAACGTTTTCCGTTAACTTTCCCATATTTAAAGTAAATGTAAGTTTTCGCAATTAAAGAGCGTCCTTGCATTGATAATTTGACATAATTTGAGCACAGCTTGATCGGTTCTAAAAAATTGTCAGAATATTTGAATGTCACTGTTAAACCACCCGTTATCTAGAACCTCTAATCATCTATTTCAGCAACTGCTTGATAATGACAACTTAACATTAATTAGAATTCTCAATTATCTTATCGTATCTACCATCATAATCGTTTAAACTAATATCTCACAATTAAGATTGTTCAATGTTATTTCACAGATAATTATTCCACATTATGTTGATATCAACTAATAAATCATATTTACATTTATACAATCAGACTTCAATCACAATAAATTACTCATTTTGATTCCCAAATTGGATTCATTTAAATTGCAATAACCTTCACAACCATGACTTTATGGAGACTTTTTTATTGATAAAAAAATTTAATTAAACAATCTGATATTTTAGGTTTATCATTTGGCCCAGACTGTTAAAATTTGTTAGTTCATAATCAATCAAAGTCGAATTTATATTAATACATTCCTTTATGGTTTGTTTCATGCTATACATTTTTAAAATGTGTTATATTCATTGGTGTAGAACTATTTGTTGAATTTTTGTTATCTAATTAAGAGATATTCACCAATATTTTCAAAATAGCTAGAAAACAAAATATGTATAGAACTGGTGGAATAATATACTATAGATTATTTTTGACATAAATAAATACCCATATAAACTTTCAGTTCGAGTCATTAACGTTTTGACCAATCAAAACATTATCATAGTGAAAATAATCCATTTACATTTTTGCACGAGGAATTATTTGTATTTACATTATGTTTTTATGAGCGAGAACATATTTTTAATTTAACATCTGTCATTAATTTGCATGAAAATTGTGAAAGGGAATAAAAAATGGTTCAGTACTTCGTCAGTCGATGAAATCAGTAATAAACAAAAAAGCAAAACTATTCTGATAAGCAAGGGTCAATGTGGAAACCCTTTAGATTATTTTGCGAGGAAAGGAGCTGCAAAGTGGAAGATAATACACAAGCAACAAAACTGTTTTTGAATGGCTATACATTTAATGAGAAAAAATAGGATGGAGAAGGCTAAAAAGAAACCGTTATCAAAACAGAAACTGCCAATTTAATACAAATAAGTACCATGACAACAACAGAATAACAGAAGATTCGATTGAAGATAGTAAAAGTTAGTATAACAAAGTGAAGAAAATGTTGAAAATGATTAAACGCTACAACGAGAACATACCGTCTGACTTACAAAATAAGTTCTACCATGTTGACTCTTATGAACTAGCATGGCGTGGTGAAGGTTCTGAATGTTTAGTATACCGTTTTAAAGCGAAACGAACAATGGGGTTTGGCCACTAGAAGAGGAGTATAATCCGATATTCTCCAAAACAGCGTAAGGTGGAGCAGATACCAAAAACCCTGATTCGATTGCTTAAGAAGTTACTAAGTAAGCTGGAATACGAATATTAAGACCGAACGGCTGGTTATCAGTGAATACTACTGTGGATAAAAAAATATGACAATTGGAACAAACATAATGTGGAAGTGGGTGAAGTAATCAGCAGCATTTGCAAGCATCAGCGAGCAGCAAATTATACAAATTGTGGGTCACAGCTCGTCTAATTCATCAAACCCTTACCAACAGTTTGACAGTGAACATCATTCAAATTTAATAGTAGTTGCAATCTCCACGGTGCCGTGGAGATAATTCTACTACTAAATCCACACAGTTGATACCGAGTTCAATGTTTGTTTGTGCAACAGCGATGCTAGCCCAGGAAGTATATGCTTTTGAATCCAATAGCGTAAGTTCGAAACTCCAAGCGGCAAGGTTATCGCATGTTAGCTTGTTTGATTTTTGACGGGTTATTCAAATTTTTATATATTTTTGGGAATACTAGGTTATTATGTTGTATTATACAGTTTGTTTTTGTAATTGGTGGATTTCCCTTGCCTTGTACATACGTTATCATTATTTTTAAGTTACCGTACACTGTAATCAAGAGGAAGTAACAATAATATTAATGTATAAACAACACGAAATGATTGAAATAGAAATGAATCTGCCGTACAGTACTGCTGGATGTCATATTGTAGCACAATGAGACGCCACTTAGAGTTGATGACGTTTAGCCGTGGATCTGGTAGCAGCGTTATTTTCAACTTCATATAGCATCGCCCAAAAATTTTAGTGATAACCTAAGAGAAAATGGGAAAGCAAATAAACAAACATTTGTAATATTTGTATTTTTCATGTTCAAAACATAAATGCAGTCTAATTTAGATACCTACATTTTGTTTGTAGTGAGTTAAGTAACCTTAATTTGTTGAAATAAAAATAATATTTAGAAAGTGTTCATGATGGTAACATCAAAAATAATCCATAGAATACCATGAGAGTTCGATAAATTAGAAAATAATTTTCCAAATTTTTTCTCAAACGTGTTGCCACACGGCCATAGGCATCTATTTACCATAGATTTCTGTTTTAGTTGCCTTCAAGATGTACGATTTAGATAATGATGATATGATTTCAAAAGAAGAATTATTAGCCATATTGCATATGATGGTAGGTGCCAACATCAGTGAAGAACAACTAACCAGTATTGCTGAACGCACTATAGTAGAAGCAGATGAGGATGGTGATCAAATGATTTCGTTTGAAGAATTTTGTAAAGCTTTGCAAAGAACTGATGTAGAACAGAAAATGAGTATCCGCTTCCTAAATTAATTTTTATTCAAATGTATTAATTTTACTTGGGAATATGTTTTGTTGTATATTTGGATATATTTAGCTCAATTTAGTAATCTGTAAATATATATACCTTTATTTTTGTTTAATTCAATTGATTATAATTTCAAAACTAATGGCAAATTGTGTGTATAAGATGCTTTAGCGTAATTGGCAAGGATTCAAACTATGGATATTCAATAACGCTAATAGGCATAGGCACTTGCACCCCTATCCTACTAGAGGGTTAAGCCATGATGCAGAATTTGTCACGTGTCCAGCTCAGGCCGATGCTATAAATTCAGCATAAATTTAATTGATCTCCCAATTTCCTTAACCTACTCCAACAGTCAATTTGATTATGAAATTCAGATAAGAAGGGAATGAACACAACCCGCCTTTATTTTCATTGGTGTAACATTGATTGA
This sequence comes from Endomychus coccineus, assembly GCA_958510875.1. NCBI lineage: Eukaryota > Metazoa > Arthropoda > Insecta > Coleoptera > Endomychidae > Endomychus > Endomychus coccineus. The sequence goes on from OY294068.1 coordinate 44,296,808, forward strand.
AAATTAACTAATATGTTCTTTGGCTGCTTTTGAAATATTTTTTTTTATATAATAGCTCAATTCAAAGGATATGAAAATGAATTAGAGAAACTCGCATATTGCTTCTTTTCATGGTTGCACTATATGTTATAAATATATATTAACAAATTGTTAGTGTACATCAATTCATTTTGAAAATATCCTCAAAAACAGTAGTTTCTGATTTTATACATACATTCAATATTCTTTTTTATTTAATAAGAGTCTAAAGTCACGAATGAATTGAAAAAACTAGAGAAACGTCGATGAAGAACCAAACAATGAAAAATTTGGATTATGTTCAATTCGTACTGTATGAGGTACGACTGGAATTATAATAAAATTTAGTTTACATTATCCCCATTTTAACTGAAGATACTTTGATAATAGCTGCATCGCAGCTATAAATTAATTTAAATTGGAGTGGAAACGGGTGATAATGTAAAGATAATTATTACTACCAGGTCGGTCAGTACGCTGCACATATGCCCAAAAGGTTTAAGACGGAGCGAGTCAAAAAGATGAGACTTCGTTCGCTACGCTCATTTCGTCTTGATTATGTGACATTTCTTGTTATTTTTTGGCGATAATTACTTTCTACGGCTTCAATACTCCTTCAAGTCTACCAGATCTGAATCCGATTGACTTATGCTGGTTTCTCGGGCGCCAGATTTTTGTCAACCCTTACTCCTCGTTAAGGGTTTCTGCTAGGGCCCTTACACGGTCGTACATACAGGTCTGGGGCCTCGAGGCTGTTTCCTATGTGAGAAGTGGGTCCGCTAAGCGTCGACTGTCGCGTAGTACCAAAAAGGGATGGCGCAGTAGTCGAAATTCTCTGACAACTGTCATACTTGACTTGTAAACACAAGGAATACCTGCGTTTTTAGAAACAAATTACGAAATCGTGCATTGTGCCGAAATCTAAACGGGGTACAAAAGTGTAAAGCAAGAAACTTCTGTTTTTAAAGTGCCGAAAGATGCGGTAATGCGAAAAAAGTGGATCCTTGCGATTCCGGATAGAAATCGTTTTAACGAGGTCTTTTATGTGTGCGAGCATGTATAACGAAAAAGTGGAAGTTATTTTTAAGGTGAGTAATGTATGTTGACAAGAGTAACAGTTCTATTCCTCTATCAAATCAGAATACTTAGTAACACTGCTTGCGATTCCGGAAAGAAATCGTTTTATCACTTCGATTCTAGCGCTAGCTAGTGGCTGAGCGAGGGACTACGAGTTTGGCGACGCGCAAGAGACCCATGTCAAACATACGAGTCCCCAGACCTGTATGTACGACCGTGGGCCCTTACCACAAAGCGTATCACTGCTATCTACGGATAGCCTTGTCCCAGGGTAGTCTCAGTGAAGTAAGTAACCAGGGGTCAGTAGGGCAGACTGAGTAGTATTAAAATTTGGTTACCTCTTGACTACTTAATTGATGTTGCAGAAAGTCTTTTAGATAAACACGGAACTTGCCAATAATTTATTTATAGCTTGAAAATACATTAATATTTCACTCTCTGTATAATAATAATTTATCCGACCCGGGGGAAGCACGGAAACAATAATTGTTAAAAACGCAGTCCAAACAGGCTATTTCCCCGTATTATAACCTTGCCAACAAATATTTAGCTCCGCGAACTACAGGGCTTTGATTCTGTTCTGGAGCTAAGCCTGTAGACCGACATCATTGCGATGTGGTACCCTAACGACCGCAAATTTTTTTTCCCAATTAATTGCAATAATGAAACTTAAATAGACTAAACTATTATAGTTATGAAAATTATACTAATTTCCAGGGTCCTCGTTCGTTCATTTTGATCACCTGTAAGGTATCAAAAAATTGCATACATACAGAAGTTCCATCAAAACTTTTTTTATATACATACAGCCAAACTATGTAAATCCGAAAATCTGAGGTCAAAGGTATTTTAAAATAAAATATAAATATATTTATTGAATTATATTAGCATAACCAAAAATCTTATACACACTAGACATAATATATATTGTTTGTTTTAGATTCTTAATAAATTAAAAAAAGATAATCTATTTCGATATAATATGTAATTTATGCTGTTGATGAAACTGCCAATTTTTTCAAGTGATCCATGAATACTTGAAGTGACACATCGTCCGTCAATACAGGAGCACCTCCATCCTACAACAAATAGTTTATCATAATATGTACATGTTATTTTGATGAACACCAGAAAGGTTCATAAGTTATGTTTACAAAGAGTTTTTAGTTTGCTCTACCCCCTATAAAGCACTCATTGAGCCTCAACACTGGGAGGAATTACTTGAATTATTAGTCTTAAGGCAAGACAAAGGTTATTTATTTATAATTATACAGTAGCTTAATAAATATATTATTTTAGCGAAAGTCAATAATTGAGCAATTACTTGTTAAAAACTAATCTAACCCATATTTTTCTTTATATTTACATGTGAGTTCAAAAGCACCAATTCAGCACTCGATTAGGATAGCATTTCTTAAAGTCAATATTGATGAACAAACATGACAAGTTTTGTCAAATCAAAAAGTACAAACACACTTTTTGGGATGAAAATTCATGTACAGCACAAAATAATTTCATCAATAAATCTTAAGTTCTTGATATTGTCATCTAGCCCTTTAGATTAAATAATTTATTCTTATGCTGCACATTCAGCAGGGAAATGGTTAATATTAGCCGCTACTGCTTATTTGGAAGCGGAAGGTTAATAAATTACTATATATATACACGAGGAGTAACTTTTATCCAACAAACTACTCTTAATTATAAATTGCAAGTGTTTTAATCAGCAGTTTTTAGTAGTAGAAATACATTCCCAGTGGAATTATAATTTTGCACCAGCATCAAGATTAGTGCACTTGAATGAGCTAAGGAATTTAGAATCTCAGTTCCAATATGAAACAAGTAGTAATTTAGGGATTTTGTATAGATTTCATTTAATTCTGACATATTTCAAAACCGAGTAGGTTTTAGTATATGACAGTTTCTCATTCATTATCTGTACCAAGTGCAGAAGAGCTTCCAGCAGCACATGGGGATTACAGCCAAAGATTCTTTATTCAATCTATACTGCTGTGATTAGGCCTATGGTTACCTACGCGCCGGTAGTGTGGTGGTCAGGGGCAAGGACTGGTATTTCCTAGCGCCCCCTTGCATGCGTAGGCATACTGAGCGGTATGAGGTCGGCTCCGAAGAAAGCCCTTAAAGCTCTCGCTGGATTACCACCACCACTTATACATAAAAACTGAGGCAATCTCTAAATACCCCATACTAGAAATGAAGCAAGATAGCATGATCCCTGCTATATGTCTCACTTCTTCCAAAATCCTCATCCAGGATAGAGGAGATTGGAACAACGAAACTCTCACCCTATTGCCACCAGACGGGCTCGTGTGGTTCATAGATGGGTCCAAGGTAGGTCAGGCTTCTGGGGCGGAAGTGTACCTAAAAAGGCCAAGGATCACTATCTCAGTGACTCTAGGCGCTTGCTGCAGGGTTTTTCAGGCGGAGGTCTACGCAATATTGACTTGTGCCATGGGAAACCTGCGAAGAAACTATGTAAATAGGCGCATATATATTTGCACAGACAGCCGGTCGGCTCTGGGAGCTCTCAAATCACCCAGTCACATCAGGGCTTGTCAAAGAATGCAGGGATACACTGGCTGAACTAGCCAGGAGAAATAAAGTTCAACTCATCTGGGTCCCTGGACACAACGGAGTTGTAGGAAACAAAATGGCCGAGTCTCTGGTCAGGCGAGGGTCGTCTAGAGCCCCTATCGGGCCGGAGCCAATGGTCGCTTTATCAAACTGCGTAGGGGTCTCGCCCTTCTGTGCTAAATGAATGAGTGGTCCAAACTGAGGCGAGAATCACCACGCATGAGGCAGGCCAAGCTCTTCGTCAAAGAGTCTGTGCCTAGGCTCCCAAAGAAACTCCTTTCTCTGAACAGAAGGGATATCACAGAGATGAGTGGAATCCTAACCGGTCACTGTCGTCTTAGCAAACATCTCCACACTATGGGCATCACAGATGACTCAATATGTAGGAAATGCAGAGAGGCGTAAGAAACTGCCTCTCACTTCCTGTTGGAATGCCCAGCATTAGCATCCCTCAGGCGCCGACACTTCGGAGAACTAAAACTGCTCCCAGAAGAACTTATGGAAGCCAGCACTGGCAATATTCTGGGTTTCTGATGGGCCACAAACCGAATAGAATAGGCATCTGACCACGGGGCGCATAATGGGCCCAACTCAGTGGCCTAAGTGCATTTGGGGGCTAAGCCCCCTCCCCTCAAATGATGATGATGACTACCTATAAATAATCTATTACGATTAGAGGATTCTATAGGAACTGTGGTGGTAAATTCGAAATATTTGTGCAAATATTTATATAAATTTCTAGATCCTCCCATCATATTGTATGAAGTAAGCTCCATAGCTCTTTTTACTTCGAGTATTTTTCGTTTCCTCAACATTCTCCTGATTAATATGACTACGTAATGCTTGTATTTAGTTTCAATATATAGTGGTATTGCAATACATCTCGTGTATATGTTAGTACAAATTAGTATAATCATAGTTAAAGGCAGTCTATTTTGTGGAAGCGTAAATATTCAGTAGATAAGCTTGTAGATTATTCACTAAACACAAGAAATTAACTAAACTCTTATGCATAAATAGGGGATCAGTTTTTATTATTTGACAAACCCCTCCACTTATGCGTAACAGTTTATTTTGCTTTGTTCTACCAAACAGCATGTTTATTTAACAAGTGATTCATCTTTACTTCACATCATTCAATGTTATACATGCTGCTGAGAGTACATCCTCTTTTAGTGGCGTATATGTCTTGATGTTATATATAGCTAAATATTTATTTATTATTATTATTATTATGTCCTTCTTCATGTTACCGATCAATCTATAGAATACAACAATATAGTTACCGCTTTTTTCTTACCAACAAAGAATAGATAATCTATAAAAAGCGAAACTTGAAAAAGGATACAAATTTAAGAGTAATGGATCACATCAAGTTTTATTCATCATCGATACTCGGTTACTTTCGGGTGGCTATGCTGTTTCCGTCCATTGATTTGGTTGATTCTAAACTATGATCCTGTTATTATCGTTTTTGAACGAAAGCAAAGTTGAACTCCCGTTTTTATTTTATTACGTAACTATAGTAGATATCTTTTGCGTGCAAATTTGGAATATCTAAAATTTTATAAAAGGAACGTTCAACAGAAAATTTTGGTCTTGAAACATCCAAAAATGCAATCCTTTGGAGGAAGTAGTAATACTGATAATTTAAAATTACCTAGCCAGTCACTAGCATTTTCTTTGCCTTTGTTAAAGAAGTTTCTTCTTATAATTTGTTTTGTTCACCTTTTTATTAACCATGTAGATCTTGAAAACAAGGGTAAGAACTACTCAAATCACATCTGATATTAGGTCCACCAACACTCGAAGTTGCTTTTAGTGGGTGGATTCGTGCGGAATACGATTTCAAACTTCGCGGGCATTTTGTACGTTCAGTTTAGAGGGCCAAGCGCTTCAAGTGCATTGAAACTAGTGTTGAAAGATCAAAGGAACCGCTTGAAGATTCGCTTTCTATAGATCATCTATACCGTTACAGAGTTGATTTTCAGTGTCCTTAAAGTCCACTGGTTAGTCTCCAATATTTGGACTAAAGCGAGACAAATGTGCTATTTTGTATAACTGAAGCTAGGATGTAATAGGTCGGAGAAATTAGCTCCAATGGTTCTCAACACACAATGAGCGTATTTGCCAGTCTATAGACTTCAAGGGCGGACGGCCATTGACTTTGACAAGATTATGTGCTCTGGCCAGCATTAAAAGCGGAAATAAGTAGAAGAATTAAAAGTTTTTTCGTTGCTATATCCTAAACTGAAACTGCGCAACGTTTATTTCGAAATCGCTAATAATGCTGATGCAGATACCTATTGATTCTTAGTGACAATAGCAGCAGATACCTATTGATTCTTAGTGACAACTGCAGCACTAGCATCATCAGTGATACCAACACGGATGAAGAAATGCATAGCCGCAACGAAGAAGATGTCGCGTGAGCAGCAAACCAACATAAAACTTTAGATATTAATGAAATTGGTGCATTAAATGAAATGAAGGCAATCTAGTTTTTCTTGCACTCAAGTGCAGTGTGAAGGATAGTTTTCCAAGCTAAAAATAATCAAAAATCGGTTGCGATGAAACGTTACACCAAAATCTGGAAAATAACATGATAACAAAATTATGAGTCAGATTTGTTAGATGTCATCAAAACTGAAGATATCATTAACCAGGTAACAGCACATCGCAACTAATCTCAAGACCCTTACTGTAAATCATTTTATTTTAGAATGTAGTTTAAAAACATGTATACACTTCAAGAATATATGGTTTACTGATTACTCTTGAATTATAAATGATTATTTAATTAAAACGCTTTTGTTGTATCATATATGGCCGTTGGGCCAGACTGCTCTTTAGTCCACCTCTGACGGAGTTACTGTATTTCGAATATTGATACAAGTTTTGAACATCTTGATTGTCATTCTCAACAAACAGATAATTCACAGATTTTTTTACCTATTGAATATAGTATTATTGTTGGTTCTGTATCAATATGTTTTGTGCAAAATTAATTAATTTTTCAAATAATTATGTCACAAAAGTGAAATCAATTTTGTCCAAAGAAAATTAGAAGAGAAGTAAACATATTCCATGAGCAATTACCATGATGTGAAATTATTATTTGCTAAATGTGCTTTTAAGGGTTTATTCATTTTAACATATTGCTTGAATTAGACCATATCCCCAGTCAATAGTGGTCAAAGTGGAATAATTTCTATGTAAAAATTGTTATTATGCAGTTTCTAATACGTATCTATACAGTTGTTGTTATGGAGAAACCTTTGATTTGGAAGCAACGTTAGAATTTGCTATAATCATTTTACAAACTATAGTAAGTATGTATGTATGTATGAAAGAAAAATTGTTACTAATTACTATCCTTTAATTGTTGTTTGACTGTACTGTAAGTTACATAGTTTCAAAACAAAGATGAAATGAACAATTTAAGAAAACATTTCTTTTCAAATATAAAAACTATTTTCCACTTTGACCACTGTCACTTGAAAATCACCAGAAGTTGAAACACCATCAACCAAATGAAAATAAAATAAAATTTTACTGTACCGCTGATGTATTAACCACGGGCTATCCAGGCAAATATGTAAAACAAAAAATTAATTAAATATTTATATAAATAAGCTAAATCAATGTCAAAAGTTGAATGCATTACTTAAAATAGATATCAAGCATGTTTAAAAATGCGCAAGTTAGATTATTTTTATATATCAATTTAACATAAAGCGGATTTGAAATTGAACCAATGTTTTGGATGGGTTATATTTTGTTGGTAATAGTTCATAGCAGCATTAGCCAGATTACAAGTTTATTGGCTTTATTTCCGGAGATTTCGCTACAGCTTGAGTGGAAAAAAGTCCAATCATACTCTTTGTGATATCCCGAAGAGATTTATCCTAAATTAGATAACTTACAATATTCTATTTTCTTATGTCATGAGTATGTTTATTGAATATAAACATACAACATATTTGTTATTGTTTCATATAACATTATAAATAACGTGTCGACAAGGTTGTGACCGTGCGTGCATAACATGAATGTCAATGCCGGCACGTAGGCCAACCTTCGCAGAACTATTAGGAGAGGAACAAGGATTCTCCCTCGAGAATATATATTCAAGTTACGAGTTACAAGTTACAATATAGTAATAGTCCTAAGTTCATAGTTGTAGTTATAGTCATAAGTGATAGTCATAGTCATAAGTGAATCAGTCTAAGTACCACGTAGTGAATAATAAACCGATACATCACATTTCGTAACCAGTGTTGTGATTTCAACCATCTGCCCCTATGTCCACCTTCAATATGATACTTCTATCATAACGCAGCACCGAACCTGCTAACTGATGAAGACATGGCGTTCGTTGCAAGCCAGAGAAGGAACCCTTGTCAAGACGTTATAGGGCGACACATCACATTTCGTAACCAGTGTTGTGATTTCAACCATCTGCCCCTATATCCACCTTCAATATGATACTTCTATCATAACGCAGCACCGAACCTGCTAACTGATGAAGACATGGCGTTCCTTGCAAGTCAAAGAAGGAACCCTTGTCAAGACGTTATAGAGCGACACTGTCAGCCCTACCAATCAGGTGTTATAGTCCGTTCGCCCTAGCAGAAATTGAACTGAAAGATGGCACTATTCGTGAATAATTCAAAAAGTATTGGGAATTTGGTTGATGGGTTGGTCCGTCATGTAACGGAAATGTGTTGCTGTCATTCATGTAAACGTTATCTCATGTTTTTTTATGGGGTTAGCTGTGGTCTGTCTTGAACAGTTTGAATGGGAAGAGTAATCAATCTATGAGATGTCTGTCGTGTAAAAGTTACGTGATCATAAGCTGTCAAAAACGTCATCTATTATCTTTTACCCCATTTGCCCCATCCTTAGTTGCCTGCGTCGTATAAGGATACCTGCCAAATTTCAAGTCTGGCGGCTTTATAGTATGTTACATGAAAAAATTTATACTAGAAGGAATCAAGGTAGTTCTTTTAAATAACACTTATCAACTCTTGACATCAGTTTTCAGTTGGAATGATAATGTGCGTTAACACAAATAGATCATGCTAATGAATATAGAAAAAAATACCACTTACCCCTCCGTAAGAATACATGTTATTGTGTGTTTGACTTGGGTTGACTTTAGATAATAAAAATCGAGCTTGAGAACCGCCTTGTTCTGTATCGATATATCTCGGCATCGGGAACCTTGTTTGTAGAATTTCTTGTGCATCATCAACTGGAGCTTGAAGAAGTTGGCGGAAATTTTCATATTCTGGCATGTCTTGATATTTTAAACTTCGCCACTGTGCAATAGTCTGAAAAAATGGTGTGAAATTAAACGCTTTTGTCTTAAATGCTTCGGTAAACCTCCTGGAAAGTCGGAGACGAATGCTTCCGACAAATGCTAAATAATTCTAATTTAGCGACTAAAACGATGCAATACTTTCATACACTTATATCAATCTGTATATGCTGTTTGATATCGTTTTCATAATTTTTCATTTAGAATGATCGCTATAGTCATTGTGCACTAGTGTGCAGGTGGGTGGAGTTTACGTAGTACGCGATGCCATCACACGGAGTGGCAAGAGGAGGAAGTAAACCTCCAATTCATTTCCATGTAAGCAAATGTACGATATCGGATACAGAAGCTATATTGATTTATTTATCATTGAAATAAAAAAGAGTGAAAAAACTGTTTAGTGATACTCGAAGTGATACTACAAACTGTGCGAAAAAGCCTCGGTCGACCTTTCAGACCTTCGAGTCATTTCACTTAGACTTTGAAGTCCATTGTGATCATTGTTTCCATTCATCCCTTAGCTTCACTCCAGAATGCCATTCTTCTTCCAAAATCCTAGCAGTGTGAGAACAGAGGAGCATATTATAGTATTTGTGTTACTGCTCCAAAGCAGTTACACATAAGCCTTGTTAGAGCCTCGCAGTCCATTAGAATATGAGCAAGGGGTTTCCTTCCCCTTTTCATATAGCCTTAATTTTTGGTCCTCATTGCGGCCTATTTTCGCTTGGTGATATCTCAAGCCCCATATCCGATATAAATAGTGGTGAGGAGCCCAATCACCCGCCTAGTAAGTCTCAGGGTTTTGGTGGCTCTTGCTTCGCTGGACCGTTGTCGCAGTAGAGCTTTCGGCTGCTTAGGTTACATCACCTCACTTCGATCTAGTGTTTGCTCTGGATCCATTTGTGGGAACACTCCCTCACAGGCGAGTGACTTTTGTATATTATCGGTTCTGAAACTGTGGTAGTCTGCTCCGCAGCTTCCCAGCTAGCCGATCTGGCATTTCGTTGCCCCTAATGCTGGACTGGCCTGGGACCCAAAACATGAACACTTGATTGCTTTGCTAATTCCTTCAAGACTGTACGACAGTCCGTCATAGCCTTGAAAGTAATTTTTGAGGCTGCTAGAGAGTATATTTTTTTATTTATTTGACCGTTAAACAGTGTTTATTCATTGTTTATAATTAACAAAAAAAATAAAAATTTCCTAAATATTCGAGATTTGAGTTATTTTCGGATAATTTGGACCTTTTAAACACGAATTTAATGTCCATTTTTCAATTAGTTGCTAAATATAATTAGTTAATAAGCAATTTGTTAATTATCAAATTAACAAAAAAATCGAACTTTTCTGAATATTCGAAATTAGTAATTTTTGGATAACTTCAACTCACTAAACATGAATTTGATGTCCATTTTTTAATTAGTTGCTGATATAATTAGTTGATAAACAATTTCTAAGTTAACAAATTAAGAAAAAATAAAAGTTTTCTAAATATTCGACATTAAGTCATTTTAGGATAATTAGGACCTGCTAAACATGAATTTGATGTCCATTTTGTAATTAGTTGCTATTAGCATTAGCTAATAAGCAATTTGTTAGTTAACAAATTAACAAAAAAATAAAAGTTTCCTAAATATTCCAGATTAGAGTCATTTTTAATTAATTACGACCTGGATAAATGTTTTTTCATATCAAGGAAAGGTTATATTCTGAAATGAATAAAAAAAACATTTCAAATTATATTTAAATTAGTTTTAATTAAATTAAGACAAAATTTTGAAATATTATGGATACATTATTTGTTCTCATCCTCATCATCACCACCATTTTCATCATCGTCATCTTTATCATTATCATCATTGTTACAATAAAATGGAATAAAAATACCTTCATTGCTGTCATCTTCATTTTCAATTCTATTATCATCACATTCATCATCATTTTCTTCTTGAAGATTATTTTTTCTGAAATTATTGGAACAGTTTCCCACACAATTTCCGCATGCTGGTGTACAATCTATATTTTTTCGCCTACACCCACATTTACCACCTTTTGTGCAACCATATTTTATTGCAACGATGATAGTAATGAAGATGACGATGAAAATCGTGATGATGATGAGAACAAATAATGTATATATATTTCAAAATTTTGTCTTAATTTAATTAAAACTAATTTAAATTTAATTTGAAATGTTTTTTTATTTATTAATATAACCTTTCCTTGATATGAAAAAACATTTATCCAGGTCCTAATTATCCGAAAATGATTCTAATCTGGGATATTTAGAAAACTTTTATATTTTTTTTGTAAATTTGTTAACTAACAAATTGTTTATTAACTAATGCTATTAGCAACTAATTAAAAAATGGATATCAAATTTATGTTTAGCAGGTCCTAATTATCCGAAAATGACTTTAATGTCGAATATTTATGTTTAGCAGGTCCTAATTATCCGAAAATGACTTTAATATCGGATATTTAGAAAACTTTTTTTTGTTAATTTGTTAACTAAGAAATTGTTTATCGGTCAAATAAATACAAAAATACACTCTACCTGCTTAAAATCAATGAAAAATAGCCTTTAAACATTTTTTTGCCACTATTTATTGTTTATTAACAAAATAAACAATTTGAAAAGAACCAAAAGTGGTAAACTTGGACCAGGTGTCAAGACGAATCGAATGAGCCCTCACAGATCAAAATAGGCCCATAAGAAAAACATTTAGTAATCAAGTCCCCGTTCACTGAACTAAAGGTTACATTACAGTGAATAATTTCGATAATCAACTGTTCCAACAATCAAACATTTGACCTGCAGAAGTATCCGAAAACTATTCTATTAACGAAAGTGAGGGAACACAATTGTTAACTAAAACATGTGCTGCGGCATTTATTCAAACGGAAACTGCGGAAGGCAAGCATCGCGCAGCTATCAAAGGCGATGCTGGTAGTTTCATGATTATCACTTACCACAACTTTAGATTAAGGAATTTGATAATATTGTTGATGGAATTTTTAATACTTCTTAGAACTTCATTTCATGAATGTGGAAATTTAAAATGTATTCTTACCTCACCATGGAAAATCAGTATTTGGAAGAAAGTGTCCATGAGTAATATTCGATCTGGTTGAATAGAACTTGTATCCAATAAGACAGGTTCTGGAGGACCATTGAAACTGTAGCTATACAATATAGGTTGGATCATTATTAATGATTGAGTTAAATCTTCTCTCATTAACATATGCCTATAAAACGATGTTTCATCTGGTGAATTATTAAATACTTGCAAAAATTGTGACCGTCGAAGATGATACATGAATTGAGGATATAAACTAATGTTTTCACTCAGCCTGAAGCTACTTGGATCATCCTTGTTGTACTCTCCGAATTTCTGACACTGAAAAAAACATTTATAATTTCTAACCTTATATGTTCTATTGCCAGTAGTGACGAATATCTTTGGCCACAAATGATATCTGTCCATTGACGATAAATTTTGAAAAGCAACAAATATCTAGGTGTAAAGGAAACGTGGAATGTCTTACCAATCTAATCAACATACGGTCAACCCATCTCAATACATCGGGACTTTCATCACTTTCAGCACGATAAACTGCCATCCTACTCATTAGAACCGCTGCGGTTTCTTGATCGAAACCTGCACTAATATGATGAATATTTGCCGTCGCATCAGCCCAGTTCCTTGCAATTGTACTCACTCGAATCCGTCTTTGTCCACTTGCATGCTTGTAAACATCAAGCAATAAGTAAATCAAATCAAACTGTTGTGGTAAGTTTACAATTTAAATAACAAACGGTGGATTTTACCAACGTTAATAGCATTGAATAACTGGAATTTTCACAAAACAAAATGACGAGCTGAAAACTGATTTGAGATTGAGGTCTTAAACCCACGCTCATGCAATTTATTTGAGTTGAACCACTCAATTTGACAAGCATTCCTTGAAGAATTAGTTTAATGTTGGATGAAACTTCGTAATTCAACAAAGAGAAATCAATTTATTGAAAGTTAGTATGGTATAAAGTTCACGCTACACCGTGCCGTGTAACGGACAGATCATGGCTAAAGATCTATAGTTATTTTTTATATGATCTTGAATAGTAGATTTTCGGAATAGTAAATTCTAGACTTCCGGATGGATTCCGCGTCACAAGAGCACGACTTGATGCCGACATTTCGCCAACCGTTACAGGTGGCATCTTCAGGGCAGACTTGAGGCTTGAACTGAAGCTGACTCTTCTGGTTTCTGTAGCGGTATTTATTGTAGGAACAACCTTCACACTACACAGTTCATTGCCTTTATTCCGGTGGTTAACTCAGTTCTGGCACCTGACACTGTGGTTGTGCGATATGTACGAAGTGGAATTTTCGAGGATGGGTTTCCAAATGTTGGAAAGGTAATATCCTGAGTCACGGTTTAGATTATTTGGATGTTTTAGGATTGCTATCGCTTCAAGAAATTTTCGCTGATAGAAGTTTGGGGCTCGGGCTAGGATTTTAGTATTTTCGAAAAGGATTTGATGACTAGTGTCAAACTTGTGTTCCGCAAGTGCATTTCTACTGGTGTCACGAAGCCTTGTGCAGCGCTCATGTTCTTTCAAACGAGTAGCTAATGTACGACCTGTTTTACCAATGTAGACTTTACCACAAGAACAGGGAATGTTATAAACACCTTGAGGGCGAACCCTCACAATTGATCAATTGTGATCGAAATATGATTCAATATTGATTAAGAGAAAGAATACTGTTTTGTTTGCCAAATACAGGTCAACCAATTCTTACACTTACGTTCCATGTAAGGGGGGGGGGGGGTCTGATGAATCTTACGTACTCTTACATGGGGGGAGGGGGGTATAAAAATCCCGGAATCGTCCTTACGTAATTAATGAGGCCCCAGAGATCATAAATGTTCCCTGAATGGAAATATTGATATAATCACATTTAACTGTTTCGTGTTCGAATTTGAAGAAATTCCGCTATTACATTGCTCCTTCATCACAATCGGACTGTAGTACATTACATAGTACGTTGAATAAGTTTTTTTCCTGTTCCTGCATCATATTGTTGAGCTGAATTTTATAGAATCACAATTACAAAATATTGATAGTAAGCCTTTTGTTTAAAAAACCTGCTTTGAATTTCTATGCAATTTAGCTGCCAAATCGAATTCCTGCTATAGTTTGGCCAGCCAGCAATCAGAGGGAGCTATCAGCGTGTTTCTGTGTTCTAACACGGTGCTTGCGTTTCTCTTTATAGTTCTTTTGTCCAATAGACACTGACGAATGAAAGTCAAGTATTTGCTCAATTGGAAACGGCTGGGTCCGGCCCCGGCGCGGCGTATCGCGAACCACCATGCGCGTATGACCCAGGCAACACCCGTTGAAGGCGATTCGGTACTTTCAAGGCCCGGTCCGAGCACGGAGTAGCGTGAATCATCCTTTACTCCATAATTTGGAATTTTATATAAATTCTTGATAATATTATTCGAGAAAAAAATCTCATTAGTACATAAAAAATCTTGAAACAAAAGCAAAAGTCAAACAATTTAACAAAAGAAAAACAACATAGTTAATCAAAATGCTAGAAACAGCTCCAGAGTAATGGAACACCACTTCCAAACATTATCGTGGCCGAATAAAGAAAAATGCTATAACTTACAAGTTATAGTTGTTCTCTCACCAGCTGAAATTGCAAATCGCATTACTATATCTCGCCTTCATATTTTCCCTTCAACTTTCTCAACTACGTAATGTAACGAAGTGCCCTCGTTACTTATAAATTAATGTACTCCACTGGTGAAAAAGAAATAACACCGTCGAGGCTGAGATTCTAACGCATCAAAGTTTTGAACATCCTATGTATAAAAAGTTGAAGCTACTATCAGATAAGAAAGTTCTTATTAAATTAACCGCTGACTGCCAGAATCTCAGACCACATATGACGTTTTATTTCTTTTGGCCCAAAAAACAGTATAAAAGGAGAATGGATTTCACACGAAAGGGATTAAAGAATCAACCGTTCGACCGCTAAGCCACTACGATACAGCTACATTATTACTGTACCGAAAATCAAATAAGTTATTGTTTGTGTTGAGGAAAAATAAACCACCTGCCTTCTGACTTACTGTACCGAGAACCAAATAATTTATTATTTGTGTAGAGGAAAAATAAACCACTTGCCTACTGATCTCCTGTACCGAAAACCAAATAATTTATTATTTGTATTGAGGAAAAATAGACCGCTGGCCTACTGATTTCATGTACCGAAAATCAAATAATTTATTATTTGCGTTGAGGAAAATAAATCACTGGCCTACTAACTTCATGTACCGAAAACCGAATAATTTATTATTCGCGTTGAGGAAAATAAACTACTAGCCTACTGACTTCCCGTGCCGAAAACTAAATAATTTATTATTTGTGTTGAGGAATTGACCCGATCATTAAAGAACTCGAATATTATTATCGAACACGTAAATTTCCAAGATTCGAAATAAATAAAGCACCTGTGTCGACAGTGCTCCAGATTCTGATTAACTCTTGACTTATTTCTGCTGCTTTCTTATTACGGGTTCAACGTTCCGAACCTACATTACTTGGCGTTTAAGTTTTTTTTACCGAAGACCATCTGTTCGAGGTAAACAACCGTATCACGCGAATAGATATTCTTACTTGAATTATATTCGAACCCTTCTGAAACTACCGATTGTTTAATTGCTGTAAACTATCTCGACAAGGCTACTTGACCTAATTAGTTAACTTGATTTATTGAAATTATTGTTTATTTAGACTAGGTGTAAATATTTATTTTCTTTTGTACAAATGTTTTCTAAAATCATTCATTTCATCTAATAAACTGTGTATATAAACATCTGAGTTTTACTTGTGAGGAATCAATCCATTCGTATCTGTCAGATTCCATTCAACGTGAAATATACAACCCTGGACCACCCATCCCTCTGGTGACCCCTTTCAAAATTTCCGCTTAACAAGAAAACTTATCTTCTACCGAGAAAGGCGGTCACAGTATTCAAATGCAAATCAGTTCCGGATAGCTGTTTCGCTCATCAGATCAGTCACTGGTCAACCATCTCAGACAGATATAAATACCATATTCGGAAATGTTTGAAGAATCAACGTGTTACACCGTCTAGCGGAAAGTAGATGTTCCACAGAGAGTGTTATTCACAATGTCACGCATTGATAAAACAGCTGACGGCCCCAAAACATAACAAAGTAAATACAAACACATCTCGGGTAGAATCATTCGATAGATAAAGTTTTTGTTTTCGTTCTCCAGCTTTTATTTAACTCTGTCATCTGGTGGTATTTCCAAATTTTCTCCATCGTTTCTTTGAATTGCGAGACCTGTTTTATCAATGTGTGGTATTGTGAATAACACTCTCAGTGGGACATCTACTTTCTGGTAGATTAGTTCTCCAAACATTCCCTAATGGGATATTTATATCTCTGCAGTAGATGGGTTGATGAGTGCCTTCATCGTCTGGGCCGTTCCGAAGATGACCTCTTAAGAGCTGCCCGGAACTGATAGACATGTTGTCACTGTTCAACCTGGAGAACCAAAACTCTGTATATTGAAAGTCGGAAATTGACATTGTAAGATTTTTTTTAAATATTTTGAATCTTGATGCTCATCTCTTTTTTACCCCCACTCTTTTACCCATTACGTAAGATTTTAGTCTTTCTTCCCTTTTTTGCAAATAGTAATAGCGATCGCTGCGAACTGACGCTTTGTTCTTGAAGTGTACTAGACAAAATGTTTTTCTCTATGAAAATGCATATTCCAGTAAATGTTTTACCTGATACTGCGTTATAAATTGAATGCATCCTCGTCCACCCTGTGGAATGGGAGCTGCATGCTGGTTAACAACCTCAAAGAAAAGAGCTACTGTAGTACTTGGATTTAGGGTGCACATTTTCCATTGCACTGTGTTTCCCATACCAATTTCTGTATCAGACACCAGAGGATTTTTCACATTCAGTGATACACATGGTCCAATACCACCTTGAACTGCGGAATAAAATAACTATGCTAGTTTCATCATCACTAAACACAGTTGAACATGAAATACTTACTTTTCAATTCTCTCGAACACTTTACTTCTAAAGTGGCATTAAAAGCCATCTTCAATTCGTTGTTTTGATCTTTGGAAAACACTCGTTGGAATGTTTGTTTGAATAAAGATGAATTGAATGAATCTCCCATTACCATATGACCCCTGAAAAAATAGGAAAACCATAATTTGACATTTGTCCTAGTATTTTGTTCATGCTGTACCTATTGAAATATGAGAGAAGTATCAAATGAAACATTTGGAAATTAAAATATTATGGTAGATCTTGTACAATATTATAACAATGAAATCTTACCCTGTAGAGTTGCAACATTGTTTCATTTCCATAAGTCCTGTTTGATCAAGAGCACATGAGTAAATATCAACACATTGCCCATTTGTCGCTGCTCGCATTGCTAACGCATCATAATGTTTAAATGCCTTCTTCATGTATTTAGCATTATCCTTTTGAATATCATGATGTGACCTGCAAAATTCAAGAAGGTTTAATAACAAATATTTAACATAATACATTTTGAATAAATAAAAATATATTTAATTTTTTTAATATATCTACGTTGTGTTGTAACGCCTCCGTTATTCTGAACGCTAAAAGGCCTCTGTGTGCCAGACGGAACAACACTCCTCGCGAGAGTGACAATATAAGTAAGTTTTTAATTATCATATCGCTCGATACATTGTTATTCTTCGCTGGTGCACCAGATGACCAGATGAAATAGAATCATTCTTGAATAATGACTTAAATTGTATTTTTACATGGTCATGTGATAATGGATTAATGCTGAATCTTGAAAAGATCAAATGTATGTTCGCAGCAAACAGAAACAAACTAAAAGAATTGAAAGATATTTTCAAATAACCTTGCTGATCAATAACTGTAAAATTGAGACTGTGAAAATCTTCAAATACTTATAGTCTGCTCAAATTAGACGTAAAAAATGTGAAAGCTAAAAAAAAAAACAGACTGAACCAACCAACTTTTTTGCTAATCGTTCCTGGACGATATTGAACTTTAAGATCTGATCGCTTGCACATTTTTCAATTGTTAAACTGGAAATTGGCCAATTTTCATGGTCAATTCATTGGAAAATTATTGAAAAATTTGGTAAGTATTGCCAAAATTGGCTGAAAAACTCCACTCGGGGGTTTTCGAGGTCGCTGATCACGATTCCGAAGTTAGATTTACCATTTTCGACCAATTTAGCTAGAAATTGGCCAATTTTATGTCATAAAAATGGCCAAATTAAATAATATTGCAATTTTTGTTGAAATTGGCTAGAAAATTTCACTCGGGGATTTTCGAGGTCACTGATCACGATTCCGAAGTTAGATTTACCATTTTCGACCTCTTTAGCTAGAAATTTGCCAATTTTATGTCAGAAAAATAGACAAATTAGATCATTTCGCAATTTTTGTTGATATTGGCTGAAAAACTACACTCAGGGGTTTTCGAGGTCGCTGATCACGATTCCGAAGTTAGATGATGATGATATAGAATGTGATGAAATAGATTTATCTAATATGTAAAATATTTTTTAATGTAGAAATTTTTTTTGATTGTAATGATGTAAATAATAGTCAATAAGTAAAAATAAAATGATTATGTAAACGTAAGAAATTGTACAAAAAAAGGAAATATAAAAAATCTAGATTGAAAATTATTTATAAAATCATATATTTACAAAATTTATTCAAAAATTGTCAAAACCCTCGAAATGAATTTTCTATCCATTTTTATCAATATTTGATAAACTAAAAATGTTACTCCAGAATCGTGAATAGCGACCTCGAAAATCCCCGAGTGAAATTTTCTAGGCAATTTTAACAAAAATTGCGAAATTATCTAATTTGGCCATTTTTCTAACATAAAATTGGCCAATTTCTAGCTTAAGTGGCCGAAAATGGTAAATCTAACTTCGGAATCGTGATCAGCAACCTCGAAAACCCCCCGAGTGGAGTTTTTCAGCCAATCTTAACAAAAATTGCGAAATTATCTAATGTGGCCATTTTTCTGACACAACATTGGCCAATTTCTAGTTAAAGTGGTGGAAAATGATAAATCTAACTTCGGAATCGCTGATCACGCGATCTCGAAAACCCCCCAAGTAGGAGTTTTTCAGCCAATTTTGGCGATACTTACCATATTTACAAATTTTTCAATAATTTTCCAATGAATTGACCATGAAAATTGGCCAATTTCCAGTTTAACAATTGCAAAAAGGTCCAAGCGACCCAGATCTTAATGTTCAATATCGTCCAGTATGCGTCCAGGAACGATTTCCAAAAAAAAAAAAAATTGATTGGTTCAGTCTGTTTTTTTTCCGAACTTTTTTGCTAAATTGACTCGACTGTTAGGAGTAATGATACATGAGGAATTAAATATGACTTCACTGATTATATAAAAAAAAGATTACAAAAAATCTGTTGTAGGAGCTTCAACTTTTAGACTGTTAAGAACTTTTTATTACTTATGGTATTTTTAATGTGTTGCCTTTAAATGGCACTTTTTATTTTCATTTTATTTTATTTTATTTATCTCTGAACTTTCATCCTGTAAAGAGCAAATTGTGTGCTAATAAAAAATTATATAATTGCTTCTGTATTAAAACTTCATAAAACCGATGTATACACCTTTTTTTTTAAAGCAGTTGTACCACTTCCTATTAGACTTATTAGAGCATTCTCAACATTCATGATCTTTTGTTTAAACACTAGTAGTGGCAATAAAACATTGCATTTAATCTGAATCTGTTTCCTATCCTACCACCCCACAACAGTGTACCTATATAACCTAATTATATTTGTATTCCTTCATATGATTTGTTAAATATAGATCATTTAATTGGTTTATTATAAACATTTCTACTAGCGACTCTTTCATAACCTCCCAGAATTATAAACTACAGAAATTGTTGATGGTTTTGACATTTTGGGCTGCTATGAGTTGACTGCACTATTTAATAATAATATAACTGAAATTAGGAGGAATGATTGTGGATATAATTGATCTAGATTCAATTGAAAGAAGAACAAACGTTGATCTATAAACAAATTTTCCTAGAGGACAATATTATTTTCCTACCTGATAGGTTCTTTGAGATCGTCGTTGACAACTTGGCCTGGCCCTTGAGAACATGGTCCACCCAAAAACAACATGACTCTAGAACCAGTGTTGGCATAAGTACACTCCAAAAGTCCTATGGCAATAGATAGTGCTACTCCAGTTGATCTTAAGAATCTTTTACCTTGCGGTACAGGCCATGGATCTCTTTGAAGTTCACCTTTGAGAGATAAATTTGTCAATTTCAATGAACATGAATTTTTCAGAAAGAAAATAAATTTCAATGGTATAATATATAGTAGACTACATACCAATCAAATCTGTTAAACTCATGTCACATTTGGAAACAGGTTGCAAAAATCTTCCACCTGGTGGAGCTGGTTGTTGCTGCTGTTGTGGTTGAGGACCTCTTGGACCAGGTTGTTGATTTTGAGGTGCATTCTGAGGAGTTGTGAATACCTTACCAATACCTAACATATCTTGTATTTGTTTTGCTGATAGATCTTTAGTTCCCCTGAAAACATAAGATTTGCTGCATCCCTCAGTACCTAAAAAATATTAAATGGGGTTAAAACCTATTCTAAACTGATTCATAGATCTTTAGTATTCAAAGTCAATTTGGAACACTTGATATAGCAACACAGAATTTTCAATATGATTTGCTAAAACTTAAATTTTTGCAATACAATAAAACTCACCTAGTTCATGTACTTGAACCATTTTCCCAAAAGTTATAAGACCTACAAGAGCATTTTGTGGTAGTAAGCTCAGAGACATCTGTAAAGAATCCTTTAGAGCACTTAATTCCTCTTCATCCATACAAGTATCAACAACTAACAAATAAATTGGTGGCAAACATTGTGCTCGAGTAATTGTGTATTCTATAGTTGAAAAAATAGGCATTAGTTCAGCTGGTTGATGTTGTTCTGAAATGGCAGCATATTGTGGAGGAAACTGTAAGCAAAACATTCACATCATGGATGTGATTATTAAATAGCTTGTTTATAACTTACAGGGTTTCTTTGAAAACAGAAATTGCACACCCATAACTTAGCTCGATAATCTACTTGACAAAGAGGGTTTAGTATAGCCCGACAATTGTTTCTTGTACACAGTACTGGATCATATTGAATCGGAGGCAAATCAGGTCTTTCCTTTATCGGTTGATACAGGCAACCAAGAGGTACAACTAGACGAGTGGCTTCAATTCTGCTAGAAGGCCAAACGTTCCATGTAAATCGTATACCATCCCGGTCTTCATTTTGCTGAATATATTCTTCATATGTAGCCATCTAGATGGAAAATATTTTCCTTCAAATTAGTTGAGTAGTATAAGGTACTAGAGAATTCACCATAAATCTAAAAAATGTTATACTTTCTTCTCGGCAGAGATTAATGTTCTTGTCTCTATTCTCGGTACACTTAAAATCTACTTCAACTCCACGTCAGCGCAAACATCGTCACTTCACTATCACTGGAGGACAAACGTCAAAAAAGAATGAATTTGTTTTATGGTGACAGAAGAACTACTGTCGAGATCACTATCAACTAAATTTTAAACGAAAACAAAATACACTAAGACCAAAGAATATTATAGTTGTATCTTGTAGGAAAATCAGAGAATCTATAATTATATTATACACTGAAACGTGTATACTGCAAAGAGTTATAGAGTAGACAAGTAGTGCGTTAAGCATAGGAAAGCGCTGGTACGTAGTCAGATATTCTGTCCTCGCACGTGCTAGTGCGTAGTACATGTCGAGAAGGACAGAATGTCCGTTACCATACCAGTAGTGAAAGGCTTAGTTGTCTACTCTATATATAGAACTCTGGTATACTGTGGTAGTGGCGAATTAAAGGACTTCAAGTACTACCACCAAAGAGCTCTAGATATAGAGTAGACAACTAAGCCTTTCACTACTGGTATGGTAACGGACATAATAAGTTCATTATATGGAAATTCAGAATAACTAAAACAATTTTTAATCAGACGCCAGTTGGCATGATAATTTTTAGTGTGGGTGTATATTGTATATAAAAGTAATATATTCCTCTATGATATAAAGAGTAGAGTAATCGACTTCACTACAATTATTGTGCTGCATAACTATATATTTCTTTTAAAAGTGGCATGGTGCCATATATAGATATAAAATAAAATATGTCTTTTTTTGAAGTTTCGATAATATATTTTTATCTTTATTCAAACGTTAAAAAGAGAAGTCTTATTTTATTTTTAGTCATATTAATTAAAGTACCAAAATACCCACAAAACAGAACATGCATCTACAAATAGTTCAAGAATTCAGATACAAGTATATATAGACGTAACTACGCGCTCCTGCCCTGCTATTGGTGCTTGTAGCTAAGCATGTCGTAGCCGCCATTCATGGGAAGAGCGACAGAGATCTTCTTTCCTTTAGAGAACTGATTCTAATCTGCTCACGGGACGCTTATTCTATGTATATATCTCCATGGTCTGGCCATGAGCAGCAAGCTCTTGGACCAATTAATATCAAAACACCAACAGGCAACCAAGTAGATAGGTTCACAAATTAACTGTGTGTGTAGATTCACGAACTAGTTCATTTAATTTGTAGGTAGGATACTGCCGGCCGACCGATGGGATCAAGAAATCGAGAATGTGGAAGGAGGATCTCGCGCAAAAACTACACGAGATATCTTTGATCCGGGCTCAAAATACCGACACGGATTGGAGACCAGGCGACGAAATAGGAATACGATCTCTCAACTCTCGAACTCTGCTATTAATCTCGGATAGCTTTTAGATGTTCTGTGATAGTTTTGGCAGGTGTGTGAAGCTTATAAGTTGTTCTGTGGTGTTGAGTGCGTTCCTACCACTAGAAGCTACCTACATTTGGATGTATACAAATTGGTCAGTTTGTTTAATTGTTTATGAACGTAACATAAAGTTAAGGGACTTCAGTCAAAGAGTTCTATAGATAGGAGAGACAAGTCCTATACTTATAATATAACATTGGTTCTATCTTGTGGATTATCTGTCCTTGTCGCACATGATGCTACGGTGCAACCCACGGAGAACTTAAGTATTTCTTAAATTTAAGTCGAACTTGCTAAAGCTATGCTTAAATTGTGTACGGTGCAAATGGGCATAATTCTCTTACGAAATTACTGGGAGTGGTGGAAATCGTGCGAGAGAGACAGAAAACCCACTAGCTCGACTCGTACAATCCCACTTGTCTCCTCTATATATAGAACTCTTTGACTTCAGTTCAGTCATCTCTGACTTGGCAACAGTGCGCGCTTCTCACACAAATTTTACATTAAAAGTAGATTTATTACAGAATACTTCATTCTAGGACATATCTCTAATTGAATGTAATTTGTTTGAACCACTATTGATTTCCAAGTAGCATTCAGATGAAACTATAAATAATACGGAACAAACGGAATATCACAGAATAAGACTGACGATACTGATCATTCCGATTACATTGTTGCCTAAGAATGATTCAGCCTTACTGTGCAAAGGTCAAACTTTTACTGTAGATTCCTGCTGATGTAAGCGTTAATTTGATACTATACACTATTCGGCACAAACGAGATACCATACTTAGAAAAAATAAAAACTTAGATTTTTCATAGTTTTTATTTTTACTCTTTTTTTTGCTAAGGACCCATTCAGCCTTTCTGTTAAAGACTTCTATAAACTCTTTGCTCTCTGTGAATTATGAAACTAACGCAATGCCACTTCTTTATTTTTCAATGCTCTCTATGACTAGTAATTCTTGAATCACCCCGCCCCACTGAAGCTACAAAAAAGTAAATATCCTAATCTCAAATCTCAAATTTTTGTACTCTTCTGTGGTTTTCACCTAACCAATGGAATGGCAGAAATTTCAAACTTTACATTTATCTTTTAATTTGGTTTGTTATTGTATGAATGTGGGTATTGTGAAAGTAACTAATTAATTTTGCGCAAGGTTGTTTGCTATCTAGATAGTGAAGTGATTTTCAGTATTGTGAATGTAATAGCGGATTGTGCTTCTGGTACTTGGAGAATTTTTACCACTATTTTATTTTGGATTTACAATGGGTGCTACTAGATGGGTAATTATTTATATTTTGAAAAATATAAGTAATGTAATAGAAATAGCTAATTTTCAATAATAAGCATATGTTTCAAGATTGCAATATGTAATGAAACTGATGATATAAGTATAGGTACCTTACCTTAGTGTTCATGAACCAAATTGAGAATTTTTTCTCTAGGCTTCCCATTCGGATAATCTTTTTGATCCAAACTTACTCACCAACTTGGATTGGTCAGCAACAAAAGGAAGTCTCTCCCCAGTGATAACTAATGAACTTCCTGGAGAAGAGTGGCTATCTGTACGTCCTTTACAATTGAGGGATTATGATAAGGGTATCCTGCAATTGCTATCACAACTAACTGCTGTTGGAGAAGTTTCTAAGTCAGACTTTGAAAGTAAGTAGAACATTCAATAGCTGGTATTATGTTATGCTATGCAATCAAATATAATTCAGAATAGTTTATTTGCAATGCATTAGTAAGACCAGGAGATAAAATCCTACTCATAACAGACTTCCATTCACATCACATTGTTGAGAAATTACATAAAAAAGTATTCGTCATTTCCATATGTTACATCTACTATTTTAAGAATATATATTGATTCATGGGGCTATTTTTGTTACTTTTGAATTGCTTATTACATCTTATTACTTATATCATTCAAAAATAATAATCTTGAATATGCCAAAAAGAAGTAATGGAAAATCTTAACCCACATAAACGCCTAGTTTGGATATGTATTTTAGTTCAATTCATTATTATTTGTTATTCTTTCATAATTTTGTTACAAAATTTTGTTGTTTTTTTAAATGACTAAAGTTGATAGATAATTACTATTACTATTGATATTAAAATTGCACATATCCTTAGTAGTCGAGTCAAATAGGTATTAAAACAATTACTAATTTAAATCATAAACAAAATCGAATTCTAATTTTCTAATTTTATTATTTGAAATAAATTCCCACTCATCTAAAAATTTTGTCTATCTTCTCTATTCGGTCTTTTTATATTCCACTCAGCATCTTTACATATACTATGGACATATACGTTCATTTAATAATAATTTTGTCCAATTAAACTGGCCAGCTGGGAAGATCGATTTTGGCCAATCTGAGTTCAGAATCGTAATCAGCGACCCCAAAAACCCCCGAGTGATTTTTCCTGGCTATTTTTGATGAAATTTAAAAAAATTATCACTTAGTCCAATTAAAGTGGTCAATTACCAGCTGGGGAGTTCGATTTTGGCCAATCTGAGTTCAGAATCGTAATCAGCGACCCCGAAAACCTCCGACTAAATTTTCCCAATAATTATCCAGAAAATTGGTCAATTTTTCAAATAAAAAAATAGTAACAAATTTGCACAAAAAACTAACCGGTAAGCTTTTTTCTAGACGTCATCCCGAATCAAATGCACTTTGTTTCATCAAAATCGGTCCATATCTTTCGATTTTCGTAACGAAATACCTATTTGACTCGACTATAGGCCAGAGTTTGGAAGTTTGCTTCTATGGAAGATGGAATACCCATATAGGTTATTAGAAAAACATCAATACCTTCTTCTCAGTTTCTAACTTAAAAATTCATTTTAGACTATAGACTGAACTTTACAGACAACCTAAGAATTGGAGTTTGTGGAGAATAGCATAAAAATGCATAATAAAAATATGAATCATTGAAACTATTCGTAACATTCTCATTATACATTGTTATCTAACTCGATCCTTATTAATATTTTTTATTTCTTACAACAAAAAATGTTTCGTGTTGGAGTTGGAGTTGTGTGAGGAATTGTAAAATGTTATCCAAAAACAATTATTCATTTCCAAAAATTTAACATAAGCGTGATCTTTTAATGAAAAACCCTGTGTGAATGGTGTTACTTCAACACATGCCAAATGTCAGCAGCAGGGCGAATTGTGGTATTTATTCAGTTTAGAATATTCATCTTTCAACAATTTTTTTTTACAAAATTTACAATTCAAAAAACTCCTGCTTTAGTACATTTTTCAAAATGAACATAGAATTTAACCTGAAATAGCGTTTTTGAAATAAAGTTAATAGCAACTTTCTGTAAATCCGGATGTAATTGAGCGATCGCAATATTTTAAATACGCCCTTGAATAAATTTCGAGTGCAAATTCGAACACTCTTCGAAATAATTCTACTCAGTTTTGAGTGTTACACCCATTTTGCAAATATGTTGGAGAATAATTATTCATAGTCATATTGTAGGGAGTGGTGCTTTTCCTCTATTTTGTTATTAAAGTGCTATTAAATTTCGATTTCAATTCGATAATTATACAGTTGCATATTTAGCATTCCGCTCCGACTTTTCGTAATATGGTAATTAAAATCGAGATAAATAAAGTTCACCTTATGTCTAGTCGGTCTTTTATCAGACGGGCGTAGAGTTTATTGCCAAGGTTTTCTTTACTACGAGGTGAACCGTTGTTCGATTATTGATGTTGGAGCAAGACAATTAAAGTTTTCATTTCTACACTTGATCAGGCGAAAACCGGTTCGGAATATTTCCGCTACCCGCACCTAAAATTGCACATTCCAAAAACTATACAAGCTGTACATTAATTTTTAATAGTTTAATTCGTTATTTCAACTGGACTATTATTGTTTTGTATTAATAATGTTTTGGTGTTGGTGCGTAATTGGTTTATAGCTTATATTCCAAACGAAATAGGTTGATGAATTTTATTATTTATGAAGACATTATTGGCAAAGGGTTTCTCCTTAAAATATCCCACCAAAAATTTAGTATTCTGGTTGATTATGTAACTTATTTTGAGGAACATGCATAAAATGTTTTCCAAGACAGTGCAATAATTGCATAAACAAATTTTCCGATGACCTACCTAAAAAAACGTAACATATCACTTTATTTAATTTCGCACTGAAATATGTGCGTAATGAAATGTTTCACACAGAAATATGTGCATAATGAAATATTTCGCACAGTTATTCAATTATAGGCAGCTGTGACAATGACAAATCTACAAATAAATACATGACATTATAGTGTCGGCAGAGCCGGACCTAGAGTTTAAGGGGCCCCGGGGCAAGACTAAGTTCGGGGTCCTATTTCTCTATTGAGTTTGTCAACTCAATTTTTTCCAATTTTTGTAAAAAAAGAAACAAGGCATTATTTTATTTGTCTTACACATTTTTCACGTTGTATTACATATTAATTTGTAAGTTAAAATATCAGACATTATAAAATCATCAATCATGTAAAGTAGTAATATATTCTTAGCTATAATATTATACGGTACTCCCTTACATTACAAAATTATGAATTATATAGAGAAGGATGAGATATTCGGGTAGTCATTATAAATCACCTTTAATTCGCTAATATTCAGAAGTTGTTCGATAAGATTTTAGTATTAAAAGATTAATGCTCATAATCACGATTCGATATTTGAGAAAAAAAATTTAGAACTTTCTTTTTCTTGCTTTTGAAGATATAAACTGTTCATGACTTTATCGAAATCAATTGTGCGCGCTCTCAGATTTTCGATTGATAACAATGATAAATTGCTCAGCCTTTCTTGTTGCATCGAGCTTCGCAAGTAACTTTTGATTAATTTTAATTTGGAAAACGATCGTTCAGCTTTTGCCGTAGTGACTGGGACTGTCAGAAACATGAGAAGGGCCGTACAAACATCTGGGTAGCTGAATGACAGTAACGCATTTTCATTTATCAAAAAATGAGCTAGCTCTTTTACGACATGTATATCCGAGAAAAGGGTAACTTCCGAAAAAACGCCCCATAAAATGATAAATTCTTTACGTTTATAAAACTCACACTTCTAACAATACGGTTTTTTTTCTAAGCTCAAGATTTGTACAGAATCTTAAAGGTTTAGAGGTAATTATATTAAACAGATTTTTCGCAATAGCTTTTATTATTCTAAATAAATAAATTAATCAGTTAATAAACTTTCATATAACGAAGTACAATGAGACAGCGCTAAAAATGCTTGCACTTCCAAACATTTTTTCCCGTCGCCAAACTCGTAGTCCCTCGCTCAGCCACTAGCTAGCGCTTGGATCGAAGTGCTAAAACGATTTCTTTCCGGAATCGCAAGCAGTGTTACTAAGTATTCTGATTTGAGAGAGGAATAGAACTGTTACTCTTGTCAAAATGTATTACTCACCTTGAAAATAACTTCCCCTTTTTATGAAAAACGTATTTGACTCAATTGATCACCCTTGTACGTCCATGCAAATGATGAATTCAGCGATTCCGATGCAGCAGAAGTTGTTCAATTCTACTTAATAAAAACGCAAACGAATGGATACCAAAACTTCGGTGTGGAAATTACATCGAAGATGTGTGACAATACACTGACATGACATCTTCGGGTGATAATAATATATTTTATATTATTATTATATTTCCGTATCCACAATGTTTTTTGCTATTAGCTGCTGCAGCAGCCACATGACGATAAAATTATTGACGTAAGTGTTGTTTTGCGGCACAAAACAACTATAGTGCTGCAAGCTGCTACGAGTTTTGGAACGGTGCTCGTAGCGGTGCCAGTGTGTTTTAAAATACCCCCGTAAAATAGACTGAGATTTCACATCGATGACGTCACTTGAATTTCAGACACTTCCGCAGGATATATATTTATAATCAGAAAATCTCTGTTGTCATTATGGTTTAATAAGATACTATAATTTCATTTCAAAAACAGAAGATGAATTTCATATTTTCACTACTTAAGAGCGATTTCAAAATTTTCAAATCTATATGACTAATTGCAACGGCGCAAACGTCTCGACAGTCTCTACACATCTCAAGAATAGTCTCTTTTTCTGTCGATTACAATACCCCCCTTACACTACATTCAGTGAGGGAAGTAAAAATATAATATAAATATATCAACACCAAAATGATGTTTGACCTTGTAGTTCGTAGGCAATCATGATAAATTATCTATCTTTATAGTAGTAAAAATTCCTTCCAATTGCAAGGGGTGACGAGAGCTTCCAATGTTGGTACTATGTGTAAAAAAGGCTTGCTGCAACGAACTCGTATATCCGAATTCGTTGGCTTGCTGTATAACCTTATACTATATCGGCAAGGTCGTTAAATTATTACTATTTGAACTGGAAAATTCCCCCAAAAGCAGACGAAACAAAGCGAGACTCCATTATAATGGACTGTTTGCTGTAAGAAATAAATGACGTCATACCTGAAGGTACTACAGTGTTGTCAGGTTGACCAAATTTTCAATGTTTTTGAATACTAAACATTTGATTCAATAAACAGTGTTACAAACAAAATTAGGATTTATTTACTTATTACATCAAATAATACAAATAATTCTTAATTTTAAATGTAATATACACACTGCTGTAATTATTTAAAATATTAAAGTAAGGTACTTTCGTAAGGTTTCTACTATGTTATTATACTCTTCGCGACGATATTTTAGGAAGAGTATATTTACTCAAGCTATTTCTAAAATGGTTAAAAAAAAGTCCTAGATCAGAAGTTCTTGCAGAATTTTTCGTTCCATTTTAAGCATCTTTGAAAAAATCCGTCTGTCCGTCACGAAGCTTGTATACACGATAAATCAAAAACGAAAGGTCCTATCTTATTCAAATTTTGACAAAAAATCGTTTGCTATTTGGTGTCCAACCCTGTTGTTTTTCCGGGAAATCGTGTAACAAACGCCCTTTTCTGAAGGCTTGAAAATTAAAAATAATCATAACTTCCAAAGTATTCATTGAATCGGTAAAAAACGTTACAGTCAATTATTACAGTTAATTTAAAACTGCTTTCTCAAATTTCAACAAAATTGTTCAACAACAACAACAAAAACAATTATTGTAGGAAACTTAATTTAACACCGTACTTCAATGGTTAATATATAATGGCGGTCTGGTCTAACGGATAGGATATTTGCCTCTCACCCAGTAGACTCGGGTTCGATTCCTAGAAGAAACAAAATTGTTCTTGTACATTTTCTGAAAAACATTATTAATTTGAATATTATTTAGTTGTGTGAAGAAATTAATAGTTTATTTAATTGTCTTTACACAGATGCGAAGAGTACCTTATAGACTATGGAAAATTATATAAAATTCAGTAACCAAATCAAATCATTTGCGAAGAGTAACTTTGCTACGCACACTATTTATCTATTCTCGAAGCTGCAATATATTTCTAGTTATTATTATTTATTAGCGTTGAGGATAAATTCCCATATAACCCAATTATACATAATAACATTTATAGAAGCTAGATAGCACTTATTTGAGAAAAAAACTAAATAATATCAATATTACAAAATACAATAGTCGTTGCGGTACTGGGTGTTACCAGGAATATTCACGATCGAATCTGGCATTCTAGATGATACGTGGGTTTCGGATAAGCACTGTGACTTTTAGTTTTACTTTTCTTAATTGTTTATTTTTAAAACAGTAGAATTTCACATCCTCAGAAACACTATAAACGTAAAGTGGTATAATATTTCAACGAATAGTATCCAAATTAAGCATTACCAAACAAATATCATTATTTTGGTTTTAAATTCACTTTTTACTCGTAAATGAAGTACCTTTGAATAGCTCGTGTGTTTTTATTTCAGATCAGTTTCGTTGTATGAAAAAAAGTGGTGGTTACTATGTGACCGTAATTGAAGACTTACGTTTGAAGAAGATAATAGGAGCGGCTACTTTAGCAACTGAATTCAAATTCATTCACAATTGTGCTATAAGAGGTCGGCTGGAAGATGTGGTTGTTAACAACACATACAGAGGAAAACAACTTGGTAAACTGTAAGTATACATTCAATCTCTGTAATTCTTTAAAGTGTGCCACCTATGATGAACTTGATGGTGGATATAGGTGACACTCAGAATTACGGATTAAAATATCGCCTAATATACGTTTCTGAGATGCAGTGTTTCTTCAGTTACATCGAAATTTATCTTGGAATGTTTGTCGATTGCATTATCTCCCATAATTGATTAGAGTTAGAAAGTGGATTTTTCTTCTTAGACGGAGGTGTGATCATGAATATAAATGTATCTTGTACACAAATAAAATCTACTATTCTATCCAATTATCTTGTAAATATTCATTTTCCGACAATATTCATGGTACGTTCTAATAATGAAAAAATAACAGAAATCAATGAATGATTTTTATGTCTTTCTATTCTTCTTAGTTTAGATATTCTTATTTTTTTGAAGCAAACAATAATGTGGACACTTAATATTGAATCTATTTGGTGTAACCTCTAAACACTTATTGGATCAATTCAAGATCAACATGAAATGTTTGAGAGAAAGAGAAAATAAATAGTAAGCTCTGTTTCTATATGGCAAGTTATGTACAGCTGCTTTTCCTGAACTTCATTTATTGTGTTTACTCTGATCGGTTAAAATGTTAATAATCTTGATTATTTATCTATATTTAATGACTAAAGATTTGAATGGAAAGATTAATGTAGATGTCAAATCAAAGCAACATAACTCACGAGGTATGTATTTTTTCCTAAGTATAAAAGTGACATAATTTTGTTTACTTACCTTGTTTCATAGTCGCTCATATTTTTTTTGAAACAAGTCTCCCACATATCAAGTGGAAGATCACTAAGATTTTTGTCATTCAGAGACTCAGACGGTGCATCTATTGTTCAAATGGAATTATTCAAAAGTTAACTGCAACGCTTATACCCATTCCTACAACTCAACGGCCTGTTAACCGACCAGTTCGTACAAGACGTCTTCCAACCAGATATCGAATCGTTATAATGTACTGAACTGGTGTTGATCGTCGTTCTGCTTTATGATTCAAGAGACTGATTTAAAGATTGAAGTTTACAGCGTTTTTTCACGGAGTTTCAATCTTTGTATGTAGTGTGAATGTGACGTTACCTTGGTTACCTATCATGTTTTATATTTTTGGCTTACTTGTCATTGGAGATAAGAAATAAAGTTTTTCTACGACTATATCGAAATATGTCCATTATAGGATTGTAAATGGAATCATAAACAGCTACATTTTGCACAGAACATCATATAGCATAGCGATATGATTCATATTGCATTTGTTGCCTAGCAACCGATACATTATGAACTATTATGTCTTTGGGGGGCGGTCCTTAGTGGCTAGTAGGCGACTACATAAAGCCTCAGTTTGCGCTTATTGCATAATATGCTATTATGTCAGTATGGAACAGATTTAGAACGTTGCCTATCTTTCAACAACAGTATCATATATTGGTGCGCTTTCTTAATTTCAGGATCGTTTTGACTGTGAGTCTTCTTGCAAGAAGATTGGGCTGTTATAAGATGTCTCTGGATTGTAAGGATAGCCTCATCCCCTTCTACAAATCTATAGGATATAAAATAGAACCAGGCAATTCTAATTCTATGGTTATTCGTTACGATGAAGTACCAAAATCCGATAATCCATTATGACAATTAACAGCCAATGCCCAAAACACAAAATCCAAACTATAATCACCTTTCGAAGTGACTAAATCCTTTGTATTACGTCTCTTTCATTCATTTGGACAAAAAGGTGATGATTAACAGAAATTTAGATATATTAGAATAGAAGAGTTTATCAATAGAAAATCAACTTACTATCACCTTATTATAATTGTTAGTTTATTCAGGATATTTGTTATTGATGATTCTAATGGACTATAAAATAATTCATATAGTATTACAATAATAAGTAAGAAATAATCACCATTATCCTCTAAGAATTGTGGATAAGGGTGATTAATTCTTATTCTTGTATCATTGATAACAAATATGCTGAATACTCAGCAGACAAACCTTAAAATGGTAAGTAAAAATCTCTGACGAGTATTAGTATCATGTATGTACATGATTGATCTTTATTCAACAAACTTTTCACAATCAAACATTAATGATTAATAATAAACGATAATTGTCTGAATGTGATTTACAAAAGAGGATAACTGAAATTACAGATTTAATCGGGCGACGTACAAAGGTATCGAATAAGGTTGTATGCCTAATTGGCATACAACGTTATTCTTGGATTTAATGTTCATGCATTGGCAGTTGTTTTTGACGCTTGGGAAACGTCTATATTTAAGAATATGCAATGGGAATGGATATATTTACACCTCTTGCTTGAATATATGATATTTTAAGGTTGTATCAAAGTATAAGGAATACGATAATAGTAATTAATCAGTATGGACACTCAATCTTCATTGTTGGGACCAACTTGCTAAGCTTGTGTAAACAAAATTTACTTCACTTTAACATATGCCGCTGTCGTCACAAATATATTTGTTATAGCGATAAGGATCGACAGGTAATTCTACATGTATTTAAAGATAATATCTATTCTTCCACCTTATGAGTTGCTAATGTCATTTGTGACTAAGAGGAAAATCCACATGTTGGCGAAGGTGATTCGTAGGGATAACACCAACATTGAGCTTCTGTACTGATTATTATACTGTCGTCATTTTATTTCTATTATTTTCGATGAATTATTCATACTGTTGTAACGATAAATTGCTCTTTGGTTGTAATGAACAAAATTGAATGTTCCTAGTTTATTTAATATTATGAATGTGCGAGTGTAGATGATGTTGTCTATAGGGATTAACAATTAACGATTCTTTGTTGGTCCGAAAATCGATTGAGTTTGTTTTATCATCTTTGCAGTTCAATATTTAACTGGAAAGGCATATAATTGTCTTACTGCTTTCAAACCAGATTCAGCATAAACTGATACAATCGACTCATGATCAAATCACTCGCATATTCCCAATTATAATAAGTTTATATAAAAATACTGTAAAGTTACTTTTAATAGACTTAAACAAATATAATGTAGGTGAAGTGAGTGCTAGATTTTTATTAACTGTTCTTGCACAAGTTGAGCAGTTTGAATTCCATTTATTTGCAGGTTCCTATTATTGAACTAGTTAGTACTTCATTAGGTAGGTATTGAAGAAAAAATGAAATGGATATTTTTAGTATCAAAAATAGTGCATCTCAATTTGGTTCTGAATAAAACAAATTACATGGTATTGAATAAGTGAATTATTACCATTATGAATTATAAAATTTTGAATGAGATAATATATTAATATGATAGTAAACACTTGATGAAAATAAGATAAGATTTAACTGTGAAAGTAATATCAATATAATAAAACAGCACGAGCTTAAAAATATAGACCACTCAGCGTAGTAGTTAGATGTTAAAAAAACTTAAAAAGCTAAGATATGTTGATGAATGTGATTACTTATGAATAATTAATGTTTCACATTAGTTTTATTTCTTAAGATTTTTTGTTTGTTTGTACACGGCTGCTATTCCAAATATCGGTGCTGAATCTAGATACGCTGAGAACGAGAACCCTATCGAGTTTGATACACAAGTATACTTTTTATTCACTCCGTTATAATTATAGTCCAGGCATTTAAGGAGGAAAATCAACGATTCTTGTCCGAATTTCCGCGAGGTCTAATTTTGGTCTATTCTTATGTATTTTGACACGCTGAACACGATGGTGTAGTTTAAATTTGAATATTAACCCTGTGCTCGAAAAACTGACCATTTTTTGGACCCAAAAATGGTCATTTGTCGATTTTTTGCGTTTTGAGACAAAACTATGAGTTTTATGGAAAAAGTTCAAACAGAAGTTCTTGGAAAAATTAATACGCGATGTTTGGCTCCGGTCCCAAGTAGATTCGAGGTCGTGGGCCCTAGATAGGGCCCATTTAGTGTGTGTTTTTATCACATTGAAGAACTGAGTATATGTCGAAAGAGTTTTTGTTTTTTTCATATTCCGTTTCAGTCAAAAGATAGTATTTTTATTTCTCTTGTCTCGATTTCTGTTATTTTCACCTACCTCATTTTTTGGCGCTAAAATCGGCCATTTTGAAAAATCTGTATTTTACGAATTTCACACGAAATAATCATGTTATCGATCTAAAACCAAATTCATTCGAAAGGTTTCATTATTGTGCATCTGATATCCAAGCATTGGTGTGTCATTTTGAAAATTTTGGATCAAAGAAAAATTCTATTTTATATTAGAGGTTTTCATAGCAAATATTTCAAGTCCAAGCAGATCGATTTGAGTTGAGTAGAAACGAAGCTATTCTAATGAATGTGTTTGGGCCTTTAGAGGGCCGAATTTTGGGCCTATCGACAAAAATCTTGGAGCAAATTATAGAGAAATACATCGGCTATTTAGGTTTGAAACAGCGTACGGAGATTGGTTCACAACTCCAAGTTATAACGAATTTCATCATAAAAAACTAGCGCGGAATATCATTTACCGGCAATAAGCGAGCGTCGGTACAATAGATTCCGGACTAAATGGCTTCTATCTATAACCCACGACCTCGAATCGACTTGGGACCGGAGCCAAAAATTGCGTAATTATGTTTCCAACAACTTTTGTTTAAACATTTTTTCATACAACCCACAGTTTTG
Source organism: Endomychus coccineus (assembly GCA_958510875.1). NCBI lineage: Eukaryota > Metazoa > Arthropoda > Insecta > Coleoptera > Endomychidae > Endomychus > Endomychus coccineus. The sequence continues at coordinate 44,332,566 of OY294068.1, forward strand.
TTTCAAAACGCCAAAAATCGAAAAATAGCCATTTTTGGGTCCAAAAAATGGTCATAGTTTTTCGAGCACAGGGTTAATCCACATTTAAACTACATCATCGTGTTCAGTGTATCAAAATACATAAGAATAGAACAAAATTAGACCACGCGGAAATTCAGACAAAAAAATTCCTTGAATGCCTGGACTATTATGGAAAATAATAACTCAAAAACGTTTATTTGGAGCACCTCTTCAAGTGGAAAAATGTGTTGAAAGATAAATATTAGCTAAAACATTAAATCAAAATCAGTTTAGATCATCAATCAAGTTTTATGATTAAGTGAAATCAAGTTTTCACATAGAAGTGTATATTATTTTGTTCCATATCTTATCGCGAATTTCTGATTATATCTTATTTCTTAGAATTTAATTGTGCATTTCAGTCACCATTTTATCGGTACCTTTGATATATCTCTCCCTATCTAACCATTTCGGAGATTTAGGATGATTTGAAAACTTGTTAATTTAGCTAATATTTATCTTATACTAAGAGCAACAAGATTTGATTTATTTTATTTTATTAGTATACACATTTTTATACAATTCCCAACAACTAATGAAATTACAGATTAATATTACATTTTTTCTAGAATCAAATTATTTTACACTGATATGTATAAATTGTTCAAAAATATCTGGTAAGTTAACTATGAGAAAATTAGTTACCAAAAACTAATTCTAAAGCAGTAACTTTCGGAAATTCAAAATTTACATTCATGTATCCGGAGAAAAAAAATGCTTAAATTTTCTGTAATTGAAAAATACTCTGTTTATATTTTATGACGGCCTATCATGTTTTGTGAACCCTACTCCTCTATTGATGGGGGGAGAATAAATATTTTTGGTTTCCAACACCAAAACATTACATGGGATTTGGAATTGAACTGTTCCTTTAAGTTCGGAAGAGGTGAAATAATACTACTTCCAGTACATAACACCTGTTACATAAGTTTTGGGAAAAATGTTTAGCTATCACTGGAATATTAAGCCTAGTGAGTCGTCAGCTATGAGACAATATGTTGCTAGAGGTTTGTCAAATTGTTTGACACTTCACATTTTCATCAGTCGTTTGCATAAATAGTTATATCTACAACATAGTTGCGAGGAAGGAAAACAATGTGTTAACCCTTCCAAAAAGTGGGCGACCACGTAAACTAAGCTAGGTACAGGCTAACAGGGTAACTGGATGTGCTAAACATACCATTGGACAGCGTTTCCACGTCCCCAACGTTACAGTTTCGTAGTATATCGCAAGAACGGGCATGAAATTAGAAAACGTCCCATATACACTGATTTTATATTAACCTCTGATTGGCTAGATTTCCAGGTAAGTAATTATGGATGATTAGTATTATTTTACCCTTAGCCACACCGAACTTCATGGAAATGCCGGATTTTACACAGACAACATCGAAGTAATGTGACCCTAATGCCTAATGAGATAAAATCTAAACCTAAGGCGACATTTTGCGATAAAGGTTTGGTTCGGTGCGCCGTTTCTTAAGTAGGTGTGTCCTAGACCTTACTCGGGCCATGTTAGCAGACGATGCTGAGGTTTATACTCGAAACTGCCTCCCGAAATTACTTCATTTTATCAATCAGCAAGCATCAAGGCAATGACGTCTACATGTTTTGGTCTGATCTAGCATCTTATTATGCCCTACTATAAACTGGTTGTAAGCACACGATGGCCAGAATTGATAACCCCCAAACGTTCTTCAGGCGCGGCCTATTGAAACTTTTTGGGTCCTACTGGCTGAGGGAGTTCCTAAAAATGGTTGGGAAGCCTAAAATGGACATTAATTGAGGTAAGGAATTTGTTATAAAGTAAGAGAATTAAACCATTTTGCCGTCCAAATACTAATGCGACCAATCAGGCAAAAACTTCCTGTCATTGGGGTACACCATAGACCTATTATCCTAAGGAGACGAAACATCTCATTCATAAAACTCCATTTGACTTGTCGCAATGATTACATGAAGTATGACAAAGAAAACCAACGAACCTCTTTGTCGTCGAGTCATAATTACTCCTTATTGGCAACGCTGTAACTATGATTGAAAACTTGGTACCACTTGTAGGCAACACCGCTTCGAAATAGCTACTAGAAATACGGAAGCTGTCAAATTTCGTACTACAGAACAAAGTCCCCATTCATAAAAGGTGCGCGGCGTTGTCGCGTTCTGAACAAATGATGCAATGGAATGGAAAAGTTCTATATTTAAAAATTTAAATATACTATAATCGATTGTATATTCCAGGTTACCATAAATTATGGAATATTTTTCAGAGAAAACGACATTTCAACAGTATTGCTTCTAATATAACCAATAAATAATGCTATGGACGTTTTTATAATAATTACAAATGTCAATCCGGCACACAGAACAACTAATCCGGCACACAGAACAACTAATCCGGCAACAGCACATACGGCCATACTTGTAATATACAGCCGTCTGAGTGGCCCAAAATTTTGGCAATGTCTGATCGTGTTTAAATGTAAACAATTCTGTCTCCTTAGGATAATAGGTCTATGGGGTACACCACCCCTGACAGCAATTTAAATACTAAATGTAAGAGCCTAAGTATCACTTGTTAGCATTATTATATTTATCAAATAGAGATTTCTTGAATTTGAACAAATTGTCTTTGATTACTTATGTAACAGGTGTTATATTCGATTAGAAAAATTCCGAATGCCAATACTAAATAGAAATGATGACGAAACTATAACAATCCACAATGTGTTGAATCATTCTTCTAGTTATGCAATGATTATTAAATACTATAATAGTACTATTATTAGAACATTTTCATTTTCAACATTTTGTAAATTTTTGTTTACAAAAAACATAATATCCAGCATAAACAATATATAAAATAACAAAGCATAATAATGCTCTTATATCAATAGTCCAAGATACAACACCTATTTGGTAACAGTGTATAACAATATGCTTGCTATAACAATTATAATTAAATAATAACGTGCATCTAGTAGTAAAATATTACGAAATGCATATTCAATAAAGATGATGGATGTACAAATACATTTATTAACAGCTTAGTTTTAAATAATATTTGGAAGACATGAATTACATATTTCTTATACATTCTTAAATTGGAAGACATTGTGTCGACTAGACTTTATCAAATTTATTGTCTGTTTGTTAGTCCTTTGATGAGAAGGGATGGACCCAAATGAACGTTGATTATTGAGTACATTTTGACGTTTTAGTTACTACTCAAGTCAGTACATTGCGATTCATGAGAAAAATATAAAACGCTCTTTGCATCATGAAATCCATATTTCTAACACCATACAAGTTATATATTCTTATCTTCAGAACATTTAAAATGCCCTAGCACTCCAAAATTTATTAGAAAATTGAAACATATACTCAACGGAAAATTTGATTTTATTTAATACACTAACCTTTCTGAGCCTATAGTTTTTAGATATCTTAGAATTCTAATATAATTATAAGTATCAGAAAATGGTTTGAAATTAGATGAGAATGTGTGAGTCTCTAATTTCGGTCTATCCTTTTGTTTTGAATACCCGGTATCCTAAAACTAGGATTAATTAACGTTTTTCTTAAACTGAATTTAGTTCTGATTATTGCTTTTGTTACGTTTTGAAATTTCTTATTAGTAATTTAGTGCAATGTTTAGTTTCCACAACCTTATGTATATTACTAAATATCTAAATTTGTTTTACTTCGATTTTCAATTGAAGATCAACCTCTAATGATAAAAATACCACCAGTTTGTTTTTTGGGAACCAACGAGTATTTTTGATCAAAAGATAAATTATATTTGTTCAGGTTACATTCCACAGTAGGTAACTGTTAAGGTTCTTAATGTAAAGAAAATCAGAACAAGAATTTTCCATGTCAGGTATACCTACACCCAAATGTTCCACAATTCCTGTAAGAACAATTGCCTTTTTATTCTCCTAATATGAATTACTATAGTATACAAGTTTAACATGTCAAAATAAGTAAAAACTTGTGTATCATTTGCAGTTGTACGCTGAAAGTATATTCCCATAACGATATTAAACAATCAAAGAATAAATATTTCTCAGAACAGTTTAAATTTTCAAATATGTCTAACAATATTGTTGAAAATTATGATTTGTCGCAAGACTTAGCTTTAGTGATTCGGAAGAAACATACTGAATCAAATCATTGATTATGAATTCAACTACCCAGCTGTATAATGAATGCTATTTTGAAATTCCAAATATGGAATAGGGTCTCGTAAGATTTCAAAATATATCACCATATTTAAAAGCGATTTAGAAGAAATATTCACGAAAAACTAATTTTTGTTATCAATTTTCAATTTTAACCGTAATACCCGGCACCAATAAAGCCACCGATTTGGAGTTAGGGTTTACGTTGATTTGACGTAATGTAGAAATCAGTTAAATCAAAACTTGTATTTACAAAGAAAAAAAGAAAATGAATTCTCTTATGGGATTATACTAGCAGCTAATTCGCGAGGGAAGGCATATGCAATATGTAGGTAGTAATCAAATATTTATTACTCAATATTGATAGATTTCCAGAACTTAGCTTTCATACCAAGATAATAAAATCGTAGTATTACGTATTTCTGGGTGTATCACATAGAGGAATCAATCAAATTATTCTTCTTTGTAAATATCTAAAGTAGTAATGCAGAGCTTTTCGATTTATCAATAAGCATACAACCCTAATTTATTAATTTCCTTATAATTTCGCGTATTTGGATATTTGATATATTGAAGATGACGATCAATTTCAGTACGCTCCATTCTGTCTTTAATGGAGAATAAATTTAATAATTCTCAAAACATTTGGAGTCTGTTTGTCATCTCTGAAGAATCCAGGAAAAGATTCAAAACTAGCAGTTTGATTTTGCTCAATGGTATTTTGACGTTTCAGTTGAAATATCTTCCGGCATTCTCGCAACATAATTCCAAAATTTATATTTTAACGTATTATTTGTATTTGCATTAGCAATTGATATAATGCCTGAAATGATTCACGGGACTTTATCACATAATTAAATTAATAGAATTCCTCCACTATTATTCATTATTTATCGCATTTATTACTTCACAGTAGGAATAATGGAATGTCTACTTATCAATCCATCGAAATTTATCTTGATACATCATTTCTAAATTAGAAAACTATATTTATTTGTAATTATAAAGTCTATTCCATGTTTCTAACTAGAAAACATAACTGGAATATGTTTCAAAGTTTACAAGGCAAACATTTTCAAATTGGAAGACTTCGTTGAAATGTACATTTTCACATTACATTAATTATTCTTATTTATATATTTGTAATTTCAGCAAATATTATGTTAAAAAGCATAATAATTATTGGACATTTTGTCGTACACAGTTGACTTTTTACAAATGAACAACTTTTATCAAGCAAACCCACGTTTTATAATTGAGTAGGCGAATTGACTCGACTACAATGACATATTCCTAAAACACACTTTTAACTCGTAAACAGTAGCATTATTTGTACTAGGATATTTTTTTAGAACGCATTGTATTCAGCATTATCATTAATTCTGTATGTTGTTTACCTCATGCATAATGAATGTATATAGTAAACGAATTATCTTCAATTTAAGTTTTAAGTTTTTTTGAGATTTTGTTTAGTTACACTTTGCTGAAAATGCATAACTCAATTGCATTATAGAACAATGATGTCAAAGTAATTTATGAAATTACATTGTTTGCTTCAATTTTTTTCCACGTCGAAAATCGATGCAAATTAATCATTCATTGTACTAATTCAGATTGTTCCATCCATTAGAATAAATAAATAACAATCCGTGGGGATTACTCGAAATAATCAAGATAATGGTAGATAGATAATAACACAATATTGAATATAATTCATTATGTAGTCCCTCTTTTTTATTACTGGCTTCTTTCCCGTTCCAAATAATCATTATATTCTGCTCTGAGTTACTATTTTCTAAATAGTTGATAACAAATAAATGTCTTATCTCATGTTACGTTTTAGTCTCCTATCATTTTTTTTAATATTACATCTAATAATACAACTTCAGTCTGATAATAATACATAAATAGACCTGGCTCCAGGCACTCCATCTTTATTGATAGATTTTCTGAAATCACTGCATACACGATTATGATGCTTTAAATATTAGATGATCTTTCAAGCTGCATATAGTTTTTTCTATAAGTTGGAGGAAAACGCGATAATCAATTCTTTGTCACTCGCAAAATGAGTGGGATAAGAAGATAAAGAATTAAATAGGGGAAATAATTTGTTGGGGTATTGATAAGCCCCTCTCTATGGTTATGAAACCGTTCATTTTATTTATTTTACGTTAATCAAGATCGCTAACTCAACAACTTAATGAATAAACTTGAGGATATAAGGCCCTGAATCTAGTCAAAATGTAGTTCGGAACTACAAATGTTAAATGCTGCTTTCTTGGGTTCCCAACTATTTGTGGACTTGTGCATCACGTACAACATAGTAGTAGTAATGGACAGTTTATTTCGTAGAGCAAGGAGATCTTATGAGCTTAGAGTCAAAAGATGAATGTCTGATGAACACTGAAAAGTTTTTCACCAAATGGAGAACGAGAAGAGAGGAAATCAAATCAACTTGTTGAATTCTTCATTTTATCTATCGTTGTTTATTTAGTACCTTTTTCGTATTTCATTGAAATTGTTTCATTCCACCTATAATTTGCCCTTTGAATCCTCAAAAACTTTCGGAAAGGGTGTGAAATTAGTTTCTTTTTGATTCAGAAGAATTACCTCTTTAATCTTTCAAGTAATCGGCATCATTTTCATTGTACATTGAAGCTTATTTTGTAGTTTCACATTTTCAGTGTTCATAAGTTATTTTTGGACATTTTTGTTTAAATTTCAAAAAAATCATGTTGATATGGTTGTATCGATAACTTTCTTTATATTATTTTTAGTCAATTAATAAATCAATGATGATTAATTCAACTTTTCAGTTAACGGTTAACGAGGTGAACTTTTTTATTAATTGTATCCACCAATTTTCACTACTATCAGTAACACATTTTCCGAATATTGAACATCAGATACTTATTATAGTCATAGTTAGTATTGCATAGTGGCAGTAAAATTTGGTTATCAGTACCGTAGCTGTACTAAGAAACATACTAATTAAGACATGCGATAGCGTTCAACATAAAAAATTAGTACACTTATTATGTTAAGTACCTATCGAATTATTAAAAATTCAGATATATCTTATGGTCATATTTGCTGAAATTACGTTTGAACAGACAGTAATTTAAAATGGAAGACCTATGGAAAAGGCTTTAATTAAAGCGCGTCCTGAATCGTAAATACCTATAACTCCAAATAGCACACCTAGTGATATGATAAAATAATCGAAATATATGTTCCAAGTATCCATACCGTTGCTTTTCAGTTTCAAATGAAAATAACATGGCCAAATGAAACTCAACATGGTACCCGTGAAACTACCAATGAATCCCATTAAAATTGAAAAATGTGGGATGAAACAAGCCATTAAAATGGTGAATAGCACCACAGTGACCCTCCACGCCAAACCCCAAACCTTCAGGTCACCGTCGGTGGCCCAAATAGTGGGGAATGGCGTTTTAGGTTTACCTCGGAAGAAAGCTCGCTCTAATAGTTCGCATGCTGCATAATATGGTAGTGGGTAACTTAATAGGGCTTTTGCTACTAAACAAACGTTAACCAAGCCTTTGAAACCTGCCGATGGTAAATTGTTGGTAATAACTTGTTGAGTGTCATTTTGAAATGTTAGGAAGCATATATACCCAAATAAAGATTTGAATATAGCAGCCCATACATGGGACCAATCTAGCATCCACTGAAATTTGGATTTATCTTCCATGTTACCTTCTAAAGTTGGAAGAAAAATTTGTGAGGTATATGAAAACACTATAACCCCAAGACTTATGGGGAAATTTTCCAGATCTAACGTCCATTTTACCTTGCCCCAACCCCAATCGCCGATGTATAATAAACAATAACCAATGATTATTGCATTGATGAAGATGTGGGACATCGTACACCAGAACGACAGCAAACTTACACTTTTCAGTGATTTCAAGAAACCTGCGAAACAACAGTAATTTAAGTGATTCAGAGGACATCAATCACAGAGGACATCAATCATAATCTGAATTAATGAAATGTTCTCATCATTAATAAAATTTTCTTCCTAGAAATTTACGGTCACATTATAAATTATGGAGATAGATTAATATAGTAATTGAGGTAAGGATGCTTTTAGGATAATAAAATTACCCTTATAACACATGTGGTGTTTAATGCTCTACTAATAGTTTCTCATTTAATTAGAAAAATTAAGGATTTTCAAAAAGTACTAAACTTTTGATATTTCCTTTTAAATAATTTGTCATCTATAAATGCTATAAAAGTACAGAGGATAAATAGAATAGTCTATGGTAATGGCGGCAGTAACCATGCAACATAAAATTTACGAGGGCAAGGTGAGAAGTGCCTGAAAAATGAAACAAGAAATGATTTATGTGGTCACAACACTTCGTCCAACGTTTTTCTAATTTTTCGATCTCTTCCAAATAATACGATTTCGGCAATCCTTCAAAATAGGTATTTGTTTCAGTGATGACCTCATCGTTGGAGCCAAATCTATTTCCGCCCAGCCATTTCTTCAAGTTTGGAAATAGATAAAAATCACAGGAGGGCAAATCTGGAGAATATGGTGGATGACGAACAAATTCGTAGAGCAATTCATGCAATTTTGCCATTGCGATTGCGGGTCTGTGCGCCGTTGCATTGTCCTAGTGGACAGCACTTTTTTCTTTGCCAAATGCGACCGCTTTCGCTTCAAATCGGTGTCGAATTCGATCCAACAGCTCTGCATGATATACGAAGGTCGTTTTGCTCTTTTCAAAGTAATCTATATGAACGATACAGTGTGCATCCCAAAAAACTGTCGCCATGACTTTGTTGACTGATAAACCCAAGTCCATTGTTTCGACTGTTCTTTGCTCTCTGGTATGTTGTGATGGATCCATGTATTCTTATCGCACTGGAACATCGCCAAACACTCCTTTGAAGTTGACACACGGTTTCGATTATGGCGCCATCTGATTATTTTTCAGGGACTTTTCACCTTGCCCTCATAGTTCCTCGTCAATAATGCTGGGCCATTTAGCTATTTTGTGTTGAGTTGTAGTGAAAATGTTCGAAGAAGAAAATCTTTCTGAAGAAGTGTTGTTCAAGGCTGCCAAATCTGCCGATGCACTTGTGTGTTAAAATTCATTTATTGCTATAGTAATTCATTATAAATCCTTAATACTCTAGGAAAATATAAATGTTCATGAAGTTCCTACGGCATTTATTCCTAATAGGGTGGTTATTGAAAAATAACAAACTAGTAGGACATTAATAATGTTTATTACCAAAAAAATTAATGAATTAGCGTTCCATTAGCTGATAAGTTCTTGGAATATTATCAAATTCTAATTTTTTTTTAACTGCATGATGATTATTTGCTCCATTCCAAAACAAGTAATAATCCCAAATATAATTATATAATCGGTAGGTACGTTTGAATTCGAGGGATGGGTACATGGTTTCCGCAGAGTTTTGGCGAGACCCAATAGGTTGAAACAACAGCCAAGTGCTACATCCTTTTGTGCCCTGATTTAATATTTTTAATATTTTTCTCCATTCGTTCATATGTTGTATGAATCAATGGTGGATGAATCAACCAGGGTTCACAGTTTCTATATTAGAATAGATCGACGTTTTAATTCACAAATTAAAATTATGTAGATAATTTCAATTCAACACAATTCTAATAGTAAAATTTATCTATAGCAGTGGGAACGATGTTTGCGATGTTACTATTAGTAAAAAAATTCACAGATTTTTTTATATTTTTGAATTAAAATTTTAATTGAATAACATTCATTACATACATAAGTTTAATTAAAACTCGTGTAATAAATAATTCGTGCTATTATTATTGTAGCATGACATAATGAAAAATTTTAATTAATTGGTTTATGATACAACAATAATTCATCTCGATAATTCAACAATTTAATTTGATATTGATATTATGTTTTGGAATTTATTTTTGCTATAGTATCATAATAATTCATGCAATTTTTTTTTCTTAATCGAGATTGAAATTAGATAATCCAACAAATGATGAATTTTTATTATGTGTCAATATAATAATAATTCCATGCATTATGATTGTACTCTAGTACACTTTAAATTTGGTGAATTTTTGTTAACTGGGGTATAAAAGAAATATTTTAAAATTATCTCAGTACATAATAAAAATGAATTATTAATTACAAAATACCGATCACCGTATCTCCTATGTCCTCTCTTGTATTAGAAATTAATTTCATGATTAATCATAATTTTATTTAATTTCTTTATGTCAAGATATAACAAAATGTTTGGAACTCATTTTTTTAAACTCCAAATTAAACATTAATTTCAATTTTGAGCCAACAAAATGCTTGCAATCAAAAAGCAAAACGGCGTGCCATAAATAAACAAATGAAAATACAATTAAGTACATACTATTGTTGAATATCGTCCTAAATTACAATCAACGGCTTAGTAAAAATAATTAACAATTATATTTTTGATTGTTTAAAAACGCAATGTGAAAAAGTAACTGATAAATCAATTAAATTATTTTTGTTATTGATGAATCTTTTATTACTCTTGTCTTTTCTCCACAAATTAATACATTTTTGATAAATCCTTAGGAAGAAAATTGAAATTAATTTGAGAACCATTCTACAGAATTCGATTTTCTTCATACATAATGAACAGGCCAGTCAAAAGTTTATCTTAAAGTATCTAAGAGTAAGTTGCTATTTGAAAGAACCGATTACACCAAAATTTGAAAAGAAATAAAAATCAACGTGCCCAAATTTTTGTTGTTTGTTGCTTCCGAATGCACTTTATATTATATATTAGTTCATTGATTTCTTCGAATTTTCTGTATGTTAACCCAAAGTAAGCTCTAACACTTACCTAATGGAAGCAACAAAACTCCGATTAACATCATCCACGATCTGGTATCAATGGCACCATCGGGGAATGTTCCAACCATGAGATCTCCACACACGACCACATATAAAATGCAGGTCATTAGCAGTTCTATGATTTGAGCCACATTCACCATTTTAGCCCCGTATTTTTTTCCAAAACATTCCTTAGCAATGGCTACGTAAGAATCCCTGACACGTATTTGCTTTCCAGTTTGAATATCTAATTCGTATAGACATTCCACCAAAATTTTACCAGTGTAACAGCAAATATATGCTATACCTATCATTGCAGCTATTGCCCAATATCCTCCTCGTAACACTGCGAAAGGCAGAGAAACAATGAACATACCCTGAAAAAAAATACTTCCATGAAATTTCACGTTTCATCTTCCGTAATTGAGGAGAATTATTGAAATCTTTGCGAAGATTACACAGGGAAATTCTTAATTTCTTTGTTTCAGAACTTCTAGTCTACCTGTCATAATTAATTTGTGTAGAGTATTTCGTGATTATTCTATAAAGATTCAGTCAAATAATCCTCTCATAAATAAATAAATTATTAGAGTTGAATCTTGTATTAATATTATGCTTAACTGTCATATGGTAAATATTTTTTTATACATGAATTTAGTTAAAGCTTTAACGAAAAGCACTCTAACATCAAATAGTTTAATCTCAATAAATGATAATAAAATCCATAAAATGTTATTCCGTAATTGATTATATTAATGACATATATTATTTTTTTAGATTGTTAAGTTCAAGTATAGGTACTCCTCAGTTCTGAATAAAAAATGTTGTATGTTTATTCCATTTTAGGTATCTATCAATAAAGAGAGATTTAGTGTAATATTACTATTGCAGGTGGTATAGTTCGGAAATTGGTTTTCATTAAATTTAATTTTTCTGCTGAATTTAGGTTAGTAAAGTGATGAAAGAGGATTTTGCATTTTTCAAAATTGGAAGATTTCTATCAAATCTTTTTGGGCAATATTATATGTATACTATTTCCCAAGTTTCACCCTCTATCTGTAACACAGTATCGTCTGTATAACAGACTATTTTCCAATAATGGTTAGTTGCGAATATCATTTAGCCAAATAATGAACAGTAATGGTCCTAATTCTATACCCTCTGGCACACCAAATTCCATAGTGACCTCTTCATTGTGAGAATTTCGGATGCAAACTTGTTTGAAATGATTTCTGATAAAGATTTAATTAGAAAGATTTGATCTTCTTATAACCAGAGTGTCGAGTTTTTCAAGTAGAATTTGGTGTAACACAGTGTCAAAGGGCTTGTTATATCTAGGAATATTCCCATGCACTTCTTATAATCTATAGAGTTTGTTACAAAATTAGTGACTTCATTTATTGCATCGTCTGGTCATATTTCCTTTGGAACCATACTGTTAATTGTTTAATATATTGTTACTATTAGGCAGCAATATATGATACTACAAACAAACATTAAATATGTATAAACTGCACTGAAGGAACAACTGGATTTCCCATATAAAAGTAAATATAAATAAATAAAAGTACATGATAATTATTGATTGCATCTTTTCATTGTTTTCGAGGTAAAATTGCAAGATTTATTCAATATCTAGACTCCTCAAAAATGCACCGCTACTATTTAGTTAGAGGCTGCTTGTTTACAAAATCATCACAATAGTAGTCCACGATTAAATTTAGTTCATTTGTGAAATATATTTTTTACTATTTATTTACGTCAAATTTTGAATATTTTGATTTTTAACATTCCAAACCCCTGTTCCCACACTGTCTAAAAATTCTATTTTATCACGTTACGTTTTTTGGTTACTTTTGGAGCTCCACTCCTCTAAAGTATGCGTGTTGTGACATAGTTTTGCATACAAATTCTCTAAATATCACCATTTTTGGAACCAGTCAATCACGGAATTTATGGGTCAAATTCGAAATCATTAGCTCCAATATTTCCATGTGAATGAACACACTGACAATTTTTTCTGAAACCATACAACGAATAAAATTGGGAATTATTTTTGCAATTGGGCAACAGAAATATACAAATAAGAAAACGGCTTGAAGTGGGGAACTGAGATTTGGTACCTTTTTAGGCAATACTTGTGGACAGCTAACGGTTTTTTGTTTTTGCCGATCCGATTTTCCATTTCCGAGTTATTACGTTAAATATGCGATTTCTTAAAATTTCCCTTTGATACACGATGTCTGTCGAAAAAATTCATTAATTCTGGATTTTCTGGACCCGTTTCTTTTGATGGTCTTCCCTACCCTATTGAAATTGGCCAGAATCAGAAAATGGCGAGTATTTTTTTGAAAAAGGGGTCACATTTGGTCCTACTAGCGCCGAAAAAGTCGAGAGGTCTGAAAAAACTGAGAGGATTGTTCGATAGGGAATTTAGAGCAGAACATCTATATATGCTTCTATGTTTTGAAAATGTCGTGAAATGGACCTCTGAGAGAAAATGGAAAAACATCCATTTCCTCGAAAATTGTTTTATTGAAAACATGATTACTTGACGAGGATCTACGCCAGAAACCGTATAAGAGGGCAATTTATAAATGCTGATGTCTTTTGTACAGCGTGAGCTAGTTGAATTCAAACTTTTTGTTCCAGTATTAACACATTCACCACTTAATATTGGATTACTGGAAAACATAAACAACTTTCGCACATTGAAGAGGGGGGTACGAGTACAACAGATCAAAAAATCACAACGATCGACAGGTAGTTGGATTCGCCAGCTATGCTCAATTTGGGCTACATTCACCCTCGTTTGTTAATCAAATCATAGCCGGAAGGGCTTTGTTGAATGACCTAAGTTGGATGGTGGACAGATCACTGAACCTGACACAACCCTTTTGACCTACCCCAGTTACCCACTTCTTTTTCTTCCTTCCTTATTATGTTAGATCCCCCTAAGTTGTTCTTCCGGTTCCGGGTTGGCATCAATAATTGTTATTCGAACTGCAGAATTCATCATATATGAGGCTCACAGTTATAACTTTCATAAAAACGATATATAAAATCTTGAATTGATCCAGCAGGTCCCGCGGATTAAACACAGAAATATATACATGCACGTTTCGCCAACCATTACAGGTGGTATCCTCAGGAAATACCGGGATTGGTTCTGGGATAAATAATGAACCGATTGAAGAAAAATAAACATCGAAATTTGTCAGTTCCATGGTTAGAAAACATCCTGTTTTTGCGCAATTAAATATGTAATTTATTGTAATTTTATTGAAAATTAATGATCGGAAGAACACTTACTTGGATGGCGTTCGTTACATTCCAGGCAGCTTGATATTCATTAATTTTCACTCCAGTATTTCCTTCAACAAAATCCGAACCTTCAGAAAAATCAACAGATGCCACTCTGCTTTGACCAGTCTGGTAACCACCCTCATTGAAAGAATCTTCAGCTTGAGATTTATTTTGCCCTTGTTCCAGATTCAGGAAAGGATTCGTACATTTCATATTACTCATTTCATGATGCTCATCTGTACCTCCGTGGGACGTATGATTTTGATCAGAGTGAGCAAAATGTACTCGTTCCTCTGAGGATGGGGGCTGCGGAGGTCTTGCAGAATTACCTGACTTATCAGGCAACATTTGTCGTATTGTCTGTCCGGCCACATTTACTGCAGCCGCAATAGGAGGAAAACGAATTTGACCTAAACGATTCATTATTAAAGTATAATATACAAGTATTATAATATATTCTGTAATAAATCTATTAATTGGAAGACTTTTATCACGATTATTCAATGATATCACTTTAGTTTATCCTATATGATGACACTAATTCATATTATAACAAATATGGGGAACCGCCAAGATGGATATTTGTTCGTTTCGAAAATTTGAAAATCAATAGTTGTTTTTCCGAACTTTATATGTTCACTCCCATCCACTGCGAATATTAAAACACTAAAAAAAAGAACACTTAGGAACAAATGATGTTGAAGTAACAGAAATTAACATTTTCATTAGTAATTTCATGGTAAAATTAAATGTTCATGCTTTCCATCTTGGCGGTGAAGACCTTCGGAAAATTGGTACATTTGCAGCTTCTGCGTACATTCCGGAGAACGACTTTTCTAGCAGGACCGTAACGTATTACGAAGGGAATCGTTAACATAAATTACAAAAGAATTAATTTATGTCCGAGGAGAATTTTCATTCTGTTTTTCAATATTTTCAAACACTAGTAATCCTTACGATACACGTTTAAAGTCAATTAAAGCAAATTTTAAAATAATGTATGCAAGTATGTGTGTAATTCTGTGCGGCTGCTGGTAAATAACGTTGGCTAGTTTGACATTTTATGAAATTTTTGTTCATCCAAATGAGGATATATTCGATAATGTATATTATTTTGTCAAAACATGAGATTAAGTGCGTTATGAAATGTAATTATTTTCTTTTATTTTATTTCATTATTACCATAAATAAAGCGGTATACCGGATGTAACATGATCAATGGAGTACACCCCCTTTTCTCCTTTAGTTTTGAAGATGATTGTTTGAAATTTAGAATGTCATATATACATAGTAAGCGCCGGAAATGACACTAACTTTCGATTTTTAGATTGAACAACCTGAATAATATTGCATTTTTGAATTCTGCATAATTTATGAAGCCAACGATACCAAATAAGTGACATTTCAAACATCAATTTTTTTATAATATGATTTTAAGTTTTCCATTTAAGTGTGCCGTGACTGTTGCGATTTATTCTAAATGTAGTGCAAAAAAAATCCTGTCAAAAATACTAAATTGCGTGATTTATGAGCAAATAATAAAGTTCATCAAAATTATTTTTGAGGCAAAACTGGAATGAAGCAATATGGGTACTGTTGTACCATTAATTAGTACCATCAATAACGAATTCATTCATATGTCGTAATATAATATTCGATAAATATGAAGAAAATAAGAAAATACAATTTTGTTCTAATTAAATGTTAAGAAGTAACTAAGCTGGCTCCGAAAACAATGAAATATTTACCTTGTCAAACATTTGTTGGTTTACCGGTCTTTTAATTGTGTTTTTAAAATTCTTCTTAATTGTGTCCAAAATGTCGCAAATCTATACAAGTGATTAAGATAGTGTACATGTAGCGGATAATATAGAAAAAAATGTCGTTGCGGCTTGACACCTTCATGCAGAACGGTGTTCGTTCAGAAATTATTTTAATCGACTTAAAAAGCAATTCCGAAGAGTACAATAATGATCCCGAAGAAAATTTCATTCTTTTTAGACTCGAATAGAAGTTGAAAGACTGTTTCTTTAAGACAAATTGAGTTTGAATTGGAAATCAGTCACCAAACAATAAGTCGAAGCCCAGAAATTGGGGAACGTTCTTCGAGAAATAGGTATGCGGGTTCACCATTTTGAACAACTGTCCTAATGTTTTGTGTTCATTTTTTATATTCTAAAGCTACCTTAATATATATTGTTTATATTTATCGCATATTTTTTTTTGCCCCCGGTTGTGCGGAATTTTTACCGACTAAAACTCCTCCCCCGTTGGGTTTGTTCTCCTTCCCAGGGGGAGCCCCACTTCACTGCGGTCTTTAGTGTCCTATTGCTATTTCCTCATCAGTCCGGTGTGTTCTATGAATTTCAGTAGTCTGATGTAGGGATTACTTCTGATTTCGCTGTGGCATGAGAAATACTCATTGGAATCTTAGGTAAGTAATACAGTTTAAGAAGATTAGGATTAGAAAGTCTAAGTTTGTATTTTAAATTATCGGACATTACTGCGGTATATGATTTTAATGAAATGATTTACTAATTTAACGCTTAGGGTTACTGCAAATCTGTTCACAGGGCGACCATCATTCAACAAGGTATTTACCGAATTGTTATAACCCTCTTGATACATAATTAATTATCTAAATAATTCACAAAACAGGTAATTCCATGAGACCAATCATTTTAAAATGAATCGTACCACAACATAGCAAAATAGTTGGTTAAGGAATTTAGCAACTTCCAAACAGCTAACTTGGTGCTGTCTGTAAACAATTCTTTGGAACTAATTAGAAAATTGAAAGATTTCAAACTAGAATCTGATAATATTTTCGTTTCATTTGATGTTGTTTCACAAATAAAAAAAGGAAAAGGAAAATAATAAATATATTTTGAATTTTAACTAAAAATAATCAACATATTTTGATTTTCAAAGATAATTTGTTATTTACACGTTATTAATAGTATACCTTATAATATATTATATACCAATAAGTATTCCCCACAGATGCCCCCCCCCCCGCATCGAGGGGGTTATGGGGCGTTATCTACGCCACTGACGTGATCCTTTTACGTCTTTGCGTATGGAGCAGAATTATTTCATTTTTAATAAAAACTACTATAAATAAACCAGCAGATATTTAACTAAGCGAAGTTGAAACCTCCTTAAAATTAAAATTAAATCAGTTTCCAAAAGTTTGGCATAGTTATGGCGATTATAAGTAAAGCTTTTGATTTACATGAACACGCTTAATAGCTACGCCAATTTGATTCACTCAAGCAGCAAAAAGCGTTGGAAAATGGTTAGGACAAATCATTGATCGACAAATCAATTTCTAAATAAAGAAGGGAATTGGACGCAACTAATTAACCAAATTAGAGCCACTACCTTCAAATAAAAAGAAAAGTTTCACTTATCGACCATCAATAATTAATAAATTCCATAATTGTTTCCTAAATTTGCAATACAACCCGTTTATAGATGTAAGAACAAACTAAAAATCCGTGTAAGCAACCCCTTTGATAAAGTTTCGGACTTCGTCAAATTCGGTACTTCCAAGATTGATTGTGAGTCGTGTTCAAAATGCTATTTGGGCCAAACTAGAAGGAAGATTCTAACTTGGTATAAAGAACAAAAGTTTCCTTTTCTTGATATTAATATTATAAAAAATGGTAATCACTTGGAATTCAACATACGAGGTGTGGCAATCAAGTTCCGAGACTGATTTTTAAAAATTAAAACCAGCTTAGTGAGCAGAATGTAAAGGGCGTGGTTTTGATCTGTATTTATCCCTTGACCTTGGGTAAAATTTTCAAGTAGCTACAATAAACAGTCTTGTTGTAATCGTGAAATAACAAACGGGAAAAAATTACACTCGCCGAAAAAATGTTGAATATATAAATTGAGCAAAGAGTTAATATAAAGTTTTTGTTAAAACTCGGCAAGTCCGCGACGGAAACCTATGAAAATTTGCAGACGATTTATGGGGATCATTGCCTATCCCGTGCCAGAGTTTTTGAGTGGTACAAACGTTTTCAGGAGGGTAGGGAGAATGTTGAAGATGACGAGCGCCACGGGCGGCCTGTGACTTCAAAAAGTGACTTGAACGTTCGAAAAGTAACCGAGATTGTTCGAAAAGACCGTCGATTAAGTATAAGGGCCATTGCGAAGGCTCCGAGAAAAGATTCGCAAAAAGAGGCCCGAAATGTGGAAAGAGAACTCCTGGATTTTCCATCAAGACAATGCGCCGGCTCACAACGCGTACTCTGTCAAGGATTATTTGGCCAAAAACCAGGTCACAGTCATGGAGCACCCACCATATTCGCTGGATTTAGCACCCTGCGACTTCTACCTGTTCCCAAAAATCAAATCCTTCTTGAAAGGAACCCGCCATGGTAAAAAAAAAATCGGCGCAGCTACTCAACAATCTGTCGGAAGATGACCTGCAGCACTGCTTCGCACAGTGGAAAATTCGCATGAAGCGGTGTAGAGTTGCGGAAGGAGAGTATATTGAAGGGGAAAAATTAAAAAGTATACAAAATTTAAAAATAAAGATGTTATAGCAATAGTCTCGGAACTTAATTGCCACACCTACATAAAACCAATTAATTATAGAAAAGCTCCATTTAATAGTATTGTTCATAGATTATTAAACGTCCCTTTGAGGCAGCAAAATTATAACAACGAAGTTGAGAAATTTAGCAAATAGCGTTGGACAATGGTTACGACAAATTCTTGATAAATAAATTTGCGATGTAACCCGTTTATAGATTTAAGAACAAACTAAAAAACCTTTGATAAAGTTTCCGACTTCGGCAAATCCGCGATTTACAAAATCGATTGTGAGTCGTGTACAAAACGCAATGTGGGTCAAACTAGAAGGAACATTGTAACTGCTTGTAAAGAACCTTTTGTCCATACAAAAAAAAGTTGTTGAAAAATCAGCGTTAGCCGAATATATTTTAAATACAGGTCCCACCATTTTTCAAGAAAGTGTATCACTTTTGAAACATCTAGTAATGACATATGTATCCAGCTGAGGGTAATCCCTTATATACCTTATTAATTCCAAATATATTTGAACAGTTAACTCTTATGATCGCTACTTGGTAGCTGAAAGGTACTCAGTATTTTACTGAATAAGGGTGATTGTTCTTTATTACTTATTCGCAGACGAAGACTCGAAGAGTATATTGAATTCACTCAAGCTATTTTAAAAACATTATAAAGTATATTGAAATCAGGTTTACAAAAATAAACATTACATATTACATATTATACAATATTGTACCTGAATGTAGGTTGGTTATATATAATCTTAAAAAAATAAAAGAAGATGTTTTTGCAATAGTTCTTCAGGGGTTCAATAAGTACTGTGTCATCTACTTATGTAATAATCTTATATTTCTCTTCATAATAAATAATAGGGGACCTAGAATAGTTCTTTGTGGTACTCCTGCAGTTACAACCATAAGATCACTTTTCGTTTTATTTATCCTGACCAGTTGTTTTCTATTTTGTAGATTGTAGATAACTTTCTATTAGTTTAAGTGTGACACCTCTGATTCCGCAATTTTCTAACTTTTTAATCAGTAGCGCATAATTTACTGTGTCAAATGCTTTCGCAAGATCAAGGAAAACAGCTGCTAATGTTCTGCTGTGATCAAGGTCAGAATATAGCTATATAGTTCACAATTGTTACACTTCTAATTGATGCTGGTACACGTCTTATATATAATCATGAGGTCCTGCAAATTTAGAACAAATAATTGACATTCTTCTATTTTGCGATTGAAAGCATAACATTTATAACATCTTGTTACTCTTAGATTTTCATAAACCGGGCATCTTTCCAGTCCAATAAATATCTTTTTGTGTAATATTAATTTCTGAAAAGCTGATCCATTGCATTCAACAATAGCAAAGTAGGTTTTTTATTTTTTGTTTCCTCTAGTTGCACACATTTTAATTGATCTGTATCTTGCATAAATTCATTTTGATTTCTAATTGTTCTAATTTCTAATTTTTTTTTTTGTTACAGTCTTGCTGTCTTTTTGGTTTACATATAATATATGGTAAATAATATAAATTTCTTGTAGTATTAGTTTTAACTACTTCAGCCAAAGTTTTGACTCTGTTTGAAAGTAAGGATTGTTCATTTTATGTTCAAGTTTCTCTTTCTTCAAATTGTCAATGTTTATTTCTAGTAATTCAATTATTTTATCTTTAGTAGCAAGCAAATCATTTTTCCCTATGATTGAATCAAGTTAATTAAAGGTATACAATGTTGTACAATTTTCACAGTAATATTTCATCAATCTCTCCTTGAGTATTAATACTTTTATTTCAGAGGCTATTAGACCTGAGCATTGCTTACATGTTGGTGTTTTGCACCCATCACATGGCAAAATTTGTACATTCTTAAAAGGTATAGCTTTGCAATATTTACATTCCATGTTTTTGTGATGGTCAACTGTGAATTCTCAATTCCAAATCTGATCAGCAATCTACAGCTGTTATTAGATTTCATCTGCTATTAATTTGAATATTATTTAGTCGTGTGAAGATAATAAAATAAATAATATTTACACAAATGCGAAGAGTATCATATGAAATGTGAAACAAATATTTAAAAGTTCGCAACCAAATCAAATGATTTGCGAATATTAACATTGCAAACGAATTCTATTTATCTATTCTTCAAGCGGCAACACATTTCTAGTTTATATGTTGCAATATATGATTCGCTAATTAGAGTTCTCTTTTTTGAGTCTTTAACTTCTTACAGGATAGATTAGTCTTCTTCTTTGAGTCGTCACATGGCAGTAGTATTTCCAACTGTTTCCTTGTCGATTCTTTGAATCGTGACAACTGTATTATCAAAGCGTGGCTTTGTGTATAGCTTTCTCAGTTCGACATCTGCTTTCGGAGATTGTTGATTAGTGATTTCATGTCTGCCTCATGGCGAGCTCATGAGAAGAGCGAAACATCAATCTGGGACTAAATGACGCGTTGTTACTGTTCAACCTGTAGAACAAAAATGTTGTCTATTGACTTCTAACACGATATGTGTTTGTAATCCACTATGCATTATTATAATTTGTTTAGGGTTTAAATGGGTTCGAAATAGACTAATTACTTTTAAAATATTGGTGATAAACGATGACAAATAATAATTCAAAAGTAAGTACGCCTATCACAGAAATTGCAGAATACAGCCCTTACTGAATCAACTATTGGGAGTTTCCCTCGTGAGTGTACCAAAAGCTGATCAATAGTGTGAGATGTCTTAGGATTGGATCGAATTTAATTCAAAAATAAACATTTATTTTGCAGATTATGGTGCATTTAGAAAACCACATTGAATAATCTATCAGATATCCTTGCTAAATATCTAAACGAAATAATTGAAAATTCCTCGAACCGATAGTTTCAGTTTGGTAGCAAAATGCAAGATCGGTGTGCCAGTGTTATTAAACTTTCAGAATAAAATATCCCTATAAAAATGTTGTCACATTGATTTGCCAGCCATTTGACTCACTGTCAAATGTCAGTGTCAGACTGACAAATACGAAGTAAATATTGGGTTTGATTGTGAAAAATAATAATTATCGATGAGTTCCGGATTTATAACCGAAGCTGAACTAACGGAAGTGAGAAAACAACGCCAAGATGAATGGGAGAAAGTCCGAACACCAAATGATCCTATACGTTAGTGAAACCATTTATCTAACCTAAATTACAGAATGATTTCAGATTTTATAACTATTGTTTGGTGTCAATTTATTTCTGTCATTTGTTTACATTCAAATTTATTCTCGTCTTAATTTTTTTTGTATTCGTTAGAACGACCAGAAGAGCCGTACGACCCTCGAAGTTTGTTTGAGAAGTTGCAAGAACAGAAACAGAAAAAGGATATAGAATATGAGGAAGCTCATAAGCTTAGTAAGTACCTTGTACAACCAATAGTTTGTGCAAAAAATGGCATTCGTGATGTGTAAAAAGTTGATACAAAGTATTTCCATTCTACAACTTGAAGAATCTATTGATCTGTATGAGTTTGTATAGTATCGAGACCTGCCAACACCAAAAAAATCAATATACAAATAGATTAGAATGTTCAAACAGCCCGACATACAAGGCCAATCAAAGCAATATTTGTAAAAAATATGGTGTCAAATGAATATTTATCATAATATGAGAGATCTTATATACAGTTTCGATTCCAACTCCAAAAAAGTGCCTAAATTCTGGCAAAAACATGAATTATACAGCCAAAGATCAATTTTGGAAATCATGTTAGATGTGTGGTTGTTTCAAATAAAAAAAATGTGATCCAGTTGCAGGAATATACAACACAATGCCATCAGATACCTATATTTGCTAATCTCTACATATAATTTTAAGGACAATGCAGACTTCCTTTTATATGTTTTTAATTAGATGGAATTGCTAGTATAAGATATGAATAAATAAGAGAAACCTGCATAAAATAAATAGAATTACTGTTGTAGGTAAGATTCTGTCTTTGCCACTTGTTGTAGATATTGCATTTTGAGCATCGTGAGAAGCAACCATATAGTATAATGATAGGCAACTGGTCTCCTAGTTTCAAAGGTTCTTTCCTATTTTAAGATATTAAAACGTAACAATTACTTTCAAGTTTTCATCAGCTATTTTTTACTAAATTACAGGAGTCTTTATCGAACGCCGGATTTAAGGGAAGACAACCGGGGCTACAGCCCCGGGGCCTCCACAAAAGAGGGCCCCCACAATAGACTTCAGAAAAAAAATCTTTCAAATTCCGATTAGTAAACACTAGTAAACAACTTTTCCTTTGATATTTTTTTTTTACTGTGTTACCTTTACCTTTACCCGTGTACAAACATGATTATATTGTTCTTAAATATTAACAGAAATCAATCAGGCAAATAATTTGGGGCCAGGGGGCCTCCACTCCTTTGTTGCCTCGAGGCCTCCAGACCTCTAAATCCGGCCCTGAATTCTTTCAGATGAAAATCAATGAGATATTTTTTGTTTGTTGAATACAGTTAAAATATTAAACATTGAGAATAATCAAAACTGACCTAATAATTATGCTTTTTTCTCATGAATGTTATTCAAATACAATTTGTATAAAGCATTTACATTAAATTTTAATTTGCAAAAGTATACTTTAAAATATGAATGATACGTATTCAATGGAGTTGGTTCCCACTATATAAATTTATAATATCACTGAGGGAAGGTTTGAAAAAAATTAATAATTAATGTCGGAATGAGTGGGTTCATGGTAAATGAATAAAAAAATATGATGCTTGATGTTATTTTCTTTGACTTCTAAAGTGGATTTTATATTTATGCTTATAGAATTTAGATAATTTAAAAAGGAACCAAGTTAGTTCCTTGTTCTTTGCCAAAAGGGAGGAATACATACATAATACAATCCCACACGTTCTGATACCTGACATAACCACCTTCAACGAAATTACCTAATTGTACCATTCCCATCTCCTAAAAATGCTTTTAATTTGTTCAGTTATTATAAATATCTGTAGGTTTATTTAGTGTTAGAAATATTTCTGACAATGTTGTTGGGAAACGAAACGTTTTAAGTGAATATCAAATTTTTAATTAAATACAATCTTCCCCAGTTATTGAATGATATATTTCATATTCATAAAACCAAGTTAAACTTATTTCACTGTTATATCCTTAATCAATTTGTAGCTATTTAGTGACCAAAATAGCTACAAAGCGACACGATGCGAAGACACGCGCACGTGCAAGCCGCTATAACTGCTCCACGACAAAGCTGTACAACTCAGTTGCCTCCTTTAGTTTGAATATCTCCCAGCGGCGCAGCTTAAGGAACGAAGCTATTAGAAATGACAACCTATACCAATATAAATTGATTCTATATGATAAGTACGTTCACTTCTGCCATCTTATTTCATTAAAGTCTAAGATTTCGCCATTCATACATGTTGTGGAATATTCTAGTGTATAGTATACTCAATTCGATATTGCACCATTTACATTAGGAATATTCTGGAATAATTGTACGGTAAAATAGTTTGAACAGTTTGACCCAGTATGAATGAAGTTTCTTTATTGTTACAGAACGCATGAAAAGGATATGCAAAATATTTGATGAAAATAGAATGATATATTTATTTTTCATTCCAATGTATATTCAATACAATAAAGATGCGTGAAAGTATATTTACGTGATGTAAATTGAGTACATTTTACCTTTCTTTATAGAAACACTAATTACTATACTAATTTTTCAGAAAATATGATAAAAGGTCTAGACGATGATGAAATAGATTTTTTGGATTTGGTAGACCGTACTAAATTAGCAGCAGACAGGAAGAAAGAATTAGAAGAGGAAAGAGAATTACATGATTTCAGAAATAGAGTTGCGACTTTGCATGAGCAAACATTGAAGGAAAAACTCCAGGTAGAAAAAATTGTGAACAAACCTAAAACCGCTCCTACAAAAATGTCGCAGCAACAAAAATTATTAAAAGGTGTAGTTATAAAGAAAAATGTACCAACTAAGCGAAAAATATCTGAGGACACCGCTTTGAAAATAGACGCAAAAATAAAATGTCAAAAAACTGATATAAGTAGTGAAAGTATGGAAAATATTCAGGATAATGTACAGGTTGAGGTTCCTAATAGTGGCTTACAATGTATTGCAATCTTACCAGGCTTGGGATATTATGAAGAGTCCTCAGATGAAAACAGTTCAGATTCAGAAATCGAGTCTTCACCTCTAAAAATTGATATACTAGGAAGAAAAATCACAAAAAAAGAAGAAGAAACCTCGTAAATTTAAATTTCATTAAAAACTTACATAAAGTGCATTTGAATCCAATAAATTTTATAAAAGATTTGCTAACTTGTAGACCAAATCTTTATAATCTTTATAACTTGATATACAAATTGTTGAAAGTTATATTTTTTGTTATTATTGCTTACCTTCTTACATTCATGTCACCAATACTTTTCAGTATTTAATCTTGCAGGTTTGAAAGTGACTGTACTATTACTAAGGTGATCAAATCTTCTGACTGACTGTAGTATTTTATAGTAAAATATTAAATTTGAAATTGTTAATTAAACCCTTTGTACTACGTTGGCAATAGGGAAGTACAATTTGTTTACAATTGAACTGATGTCCTGAAGTACTCCGCCACAAAGAAGGGTTGAAAACTAATTTTCAATAGTTTTTACATATTTATAAAATAGGAGAATCTTGGAGAACATAATATATGACTTCTTACGCCAATTTTCACAAATATGCTGCTCTTATTAAGCAGAAATTCACAACTAAGTTCAGTTTTATTTCACTAATAAATAAGAAATAATCGCCCTTATCCACTAAAAGTACTGTTTGTACTAAGGATCTGCCAGCTACCAAGTAGCCATCAGAGTAAACTCAAAAGGTCCTTAGTACTTAAACAGTATTTTTAAGGATAATGGTGATTATTTCTTACATATTAGTGTTATAGTGTATACACAGTTTTTTATTTTATTATTAGAACTTTCTAGTGAGTTGACAGCTCTGTGGACCAGGGAGTTTGTGACAGATTGCTTTTGGGCAGGGTGATGGTGGGAAAGACCATTGAGGTATCTATCAGTATGAGTGGGTTTTCGGTACACAGAATGTCCTAAAGTACCGTCAGTCAACTAAATATATATGCATTCATAGTCTGGTAATAACATTATCAGTTTAATGACAAGGAATGTGCACCCATCCGTAAAATAATCGTGGTATATTGTAAAAACTAACAACATACGCTATAATAATTCATATTGTAATAGGGCATTGCTCCACTCAGTGAGTCAATGCCATTGTAGGTACATAATTTATATTCATACAGGGAAGGGTGAATGCTTTTGCAAAAAATATTCCTTGCTATCATCAATAGTGGGTTTAATAGTAGGTTTGCCTGGGTTCCAGTTAACAGGACAAACTTCTCCATCTCAAAATTGAAAAGCTTGAACTAAACGCAACACTTCTTCCACATTCCTTCCCACGGGAAGATCATTTATAGTTATTTGCCTTATTATTTCCTTAGGATCCATAATGAATAATCCCCTAAAAGTCAGTTCAGTTTCCTCATCTAATTCTCCGTATTCTCTAGAAATTTTCATCGATTTGTCAGCTAATAGTGGTATATTTAGTTCTTCTACACTGCCGAATTTTCCACGCAGATGCTTGCATTGCAAATGCGAGAAGACACTGAGGAAATTGCTACTATGGAAACGTTTAATCTTCTAAAGTCCGGTTCACCTTCAGAGAATTCTATAATTTCAGTTGGACATACAATTGTGAAGTCTAAAGGATAGAACATTACTACTAAATATTGACCTTTGAAGTCTCTAAGACTTATTGTTTTAAATACTTCCTGAACTACAGCAGGTGCCAAAAAATCTGGTGCTGTTGGCGAATATGAACGGACATTATTCCCTGGATCTTGTTAAAACCAGTTCTATTTACAATGCAATGATGAATATTGAGGATATTATTCAAACTCGGTTATTGATGTCAATTTCATTTCCGTCATAATAGTTTATTTCTCGCAAATATTGATAGTGTAACTTGTATATAATTCATTTCCAATTTGAACCTGGTGGTCTCGACCTTAATACCCCATACAACCTTTTCATAGTATTTATCTGAGTCTATGAAATTAATGAAATGCTTTTGTAGCTATTATGGCCATTCTAAAGAAGGAACACTATGTTTTGTTTTGAAGCTCACATATAATCTAATGATCTCTTACCATTGGACGAAAATCTCGTTACATCTATCCAGCCGTTTTTTTGAACAAAGGCTTTGCTACTAATTTCGGCGATGTCCATCAGCTTATTTTTCATTCTTTTCATCGAAATATGAAGGCTGGTGATACAAACGTGCCAATCGCATTCTCCGCCATCGCAATATGTCACCCACACACTGTCAAGTGCTGTCCTCGTTCACCACTAGACTATGCTCCAACTTGCTTCTGTCCTTTTATAGCGGTAGTCGTTTTTTAAACATGGGACCAGACTCTTCAACATTGTAGATGTTTCCTGGAGAAATTGATTTTGTTCCTCCCGTTGAATGGATTCTTTATATTGTTTTTATTTGCAAACTCAAACACCAGTTTCGTTGAATCTTTACAGGTCAGTCCAAAAATCGTGTTCCGTAGGGCCGACACGTGTCCTGAAGATGTGCAGAAGGATGGCAGGAACAACATCGGGAGTTCACCCAAAATAATGCTTTGAGTGTACAGCATGATGGAGACTATCCTCAACTATGGGGCGATAGCCTCGAGTGATAGAACCAGGCAACTGACTAAACAGAAATAGTTGAGTAAGAGTTAAAGGCATGCATATGCCTAACGGGTGCGCTAAATTCTTGTCCTAATCTAATCTGTCTCTCTTGGTAGTTCTGAAGCTATTTTTGAAACGTCTGCGTAGTGTTGATTTTTTTATTCCAACTGCCATCCCATATTTCGTACATTCCGCTTCTGCCATGTCTTCTTCTCACCATTTTTACCTCTTAGCCTTAGTCAACAATGTATTATTGGCTCTGAAAATAATATGTAACTTTTTTATCAATTCCATTATAGTTAAGTGCCTATACCCATGATGAATAGTCGAGATTAAGAGAATGGGTACACTCGAACATAGTTTTATTAAGAACATGTTATCAAATATGTTACTGCTTGACAATAACTTCGAGACTCACCTAAATTCCGTTTTATTTCCGAATATTCGAGGGACTTTCCAACGAGCAAGTATTACAAATTGTTGAATTAATCAACCGATCAACAACAACATTTTCAAGAGTGTAAGAAGCATAACATCATTCAAATATGCGCGGTTATCTGCGTCATAACCCTAGATAAGTAGAGGGCGACACACGATTCCCTGGAAACATGTGTCACGAATAACAAGCAGGAAGTTTGAGACTCACATTTTACAATGTGTATATTATTTAAAAGTTTAGGTTTATTTCAAATTTTAGGGGGGTTTGCAGCGCTATCTGGAAGTTATTGGGCGAAGCTACCTGGTAACTGCATCAAAGACGCCGTTCCGCGTTTCCCCAACTATCCAGTGTGGAGCAAAGAGTTCTATATATAGAGTAGACTACTAAGCCCAAAGAGTTCTCTACATAGAGTAGACAAGTAGTGTGTTAAGCATAGGAAAGCGCTGGTATTGTCCTTCTCGCACATGTAGTGCGCTCTCGCTCGCACGGTCTCCCCTTCTATCACAAACAGTATAAGAATACAAGAATAAGTACATGTACTGCACTCGCACATCTATATATAGAACTCTTTGACTAAGCCTTTCAGTAGTATGTTAACGCACATTCTGTCCTTCTCGCACACGTGTACTGCGCTCTCACTCGCACGTAAATATTGTGATTTATGTAATCCAATCGTACGATGTGTTGAGTCTCGGGGTAGAAGGGGAGACCGTGCGAGTGAGAGCGCACCACATGTGTGAGAAGGACAGAATGTCCGACTACTTACAAGCGCTTTCCTATGTTTAACACACTACTTGTCTACTCTATATATAGAACTCTTTGGTGTGGAGCGGAAGAATGAGATTCGCTAAAAGATCCAATATCCTATCGATCAGTTAATCATGACAATAATTGAACGTGTTCTTCATGATAGTGTTTGGAAAGTGACATAAATTAGAAAAATTCTAAGTTATAGCAGTAGGAGTAAATGTGTTCCATTGAACATTTGAGAATGGCCTACATGAATGCGCCAGGACATGACGAAATCATAGTTTTAAAACATACATTTCCTGGAAATTATAATCTGTTCTCCATATCAGCGAAACCTTGCTCACCTCCTCAATTATATTAATCGAATGGGAAAATCTCGAAAACAGTATGTAATATGACATAAATATGTCCTGTTTAACGAGCTCGGTTTCTGGTTGCTAAGGGAATTATGTTCGTTCCACTTGTTTTCCGGGAAAGCTTCCTTGATAGTATGAAACTTAGTTTCCGTAAGTTTAATCTCGCACCGTAAATGTGAATATGACCTTGAAACGTAAGATTACGTAAACTTTCTGATCAGTAACTACAACGGTTGAAAATGAACAAATTGTCACTTTGGAGTTGAGTAAGTTTAGCTAACCCTTTAACTTTCGAAATTGACTACATCATATCAACGCCTTGATGAAAATGATACAATAACCTTTCGACCCATCCAAATTAGCGAGTGAGAAGCTATACTGGCAACGGTCTATTCCGCTTTGTGAAGAATGGTTAACTCTAAATTCTAGAACCTAGAGAGCCAGAGCCGGAACTAGAGTCACAGAGGCCCCGGGGCAAGACTAAGTTCGGGGCCCTATTTCTCTATTGAGTTTGTCAACTCAATTTTTTCCAATTATTGTAAAAAAAAGAAACAAGGCATTATTTCTATTCACATATGATTTGTTTTATTTGTCTGACACATTTTTCACGTTGTATTACATATTAATTTGTAAGTTAAAACATCAGACATTATAACATCATCAATCATGTAAAGTAGTAATATATTCTTAGCTATAATATATTATACGGCACTTTCATCCCTTACATTACAAAATTATGAATTATATAAAGAAGGATGAGATATTCGGGTTTTTCTGTTTTTGTCCTTCGCTCAAGGGGGGCCCCTGGACCCGGGGGCCCCGAGGCATTGCCCCGGTTGCCCTATTGTAGTTCCGGCCCTGTAGAGAGCATTTACAAATTTGGATTTAGGTATAGGTATCGCCAACAACAGATAATTTCGTTATTTCATTTAATAGGCAGGAAGTAGGTCTCTAATGTGTTTCAAGTCAATTCAAAGTACATATCCACACTAGAAATATAGCGAGATTTGATAAAAGCGGGCTTACATTTTCATCATGTAAGAGAAGTTTGGACATTACAATCAATGCTTTGGACAAGCTACTTTATCAGCAGTATTAGAAGAAATTATGTTTCAATTGATTTTAAAATATCATTATTACTAATCACATAATAACGAAGATTTAGGCGGTCACTCTAGATGTCCTCTTTTTCCAATCCACCGATCTGGATAGTGCTCATCCAGCTACTCTCACTTGAAGACGTAATAGGGAGGAATTCCTCATGTTGATAATGCAGTGAATTTTCACTCAAAACAAGATTACCCTGACACAATATCGAAATGAGAATAATGGTTGCTTGAGGATCGATGCTCACTATAGAAATGAAAAAAATTCATAGCTAGTCCTGAGTAAAATGATTATATACGATCAGCATGAAACGACAAAAGCGTTGGTAAAACACAACTTACAATCAGAAGATTGAAATGGACATTACTTTGGAATGCTCGCTTGAATCTTTCCATTTGACATTTCTATGAGGTGGTTATGGAAGCCTGAGGGACAATTTCACTTCTTCGAAAAAGTACATCTAAATACTTGAAATTTCTTCAATTTGAAATATCTCTTTACGTTTCGGAGTTATAGCTCATTGCATACCAAACAAATATACCGCCTATAAATGGCCACTTAGATCAACGGACCTCAGAGCATTAGAGTTATTTTTGTGGGGTCATTTCAAATCTGTTGTGTACAAAACCAAAGAAGAAACATGGAGGTACTAAGTCAGAACCATTTTATTACAAATAAATCATAACCCCAAAATTTAAATATTGATATAGGCATAATTTTGGAACGCTTTCTTGTATTTGCAAAAATAAAGCGTTAAATGTAGATGATGACATGAACTTTTCAACAAGGTATTACTCAACCCACCTTTCTATTTGAAATTTTCGTGGGGATGCCTTCGAAATACCCATGCAGTTCCCAAAACAAGTTCTGCATTTCGAAATATATCTTCTCTTTCTGGAGTAATACTCCATTACTTCTTTTCCAATTGTCACTTCGTATATCATACGTTTAACTACGAAGTGTGCGTGTAATTGTTACCTCAGTGCTGACCAACTATTAGCAGTATAGGTCACATCCTTCTGTGTTTACTTGAAAAATATTAGTAATATTTTTTTCATCCGCGAATATTTTCTTTGAAATTCAATATCCGTCGGGGTATTAGACGGGAAGCAGTTGTATGAGAATTATTCGCAGTTTGGAGAGATAAAGTAAGCTACCTAAAGTATTTATATAAAATATCATGTACATCAGGTGTTTTGAAGCCAATATCATGTACCACCACAAACTAATTTCCAGATTATAAATCAGTACATCCCACGAATAAAACATTTTAGATTTGTATTATTTAATTTCATTCGTAAATGAAACAGGTTGATGATGCTTCGCATCCGAAAATTCACAAAAACTGCAATAAAATTTATATGTTCTAATCTTTCGATTCGTCAAGCTAAATTCTTGGAACATCGTACTACTTGTTACAATATTAAAATATACAGATCAGAACATTTATTTAAATACTTTGTGCAAAAATTGTACCAACAAAAATAACGAATAATCTACCGATAGTGGTACATATATCATATACCTTAATTTGAGAAACGATGATCTAGTCAATATGTTGGAACTAATCTTGTGAAATAGATGTCTACGAATTGTTGTAATAATAACTTTAACTTCAGTTACTTTGGAACTAATCTTGTGAAATAGTATATAAGCACGAGTTGAAGATAAGGCGTTACATAATAGTTAACGAATAGAATAATCGAAACTTTGACTTTACAGCAGTGTGGGTCATTGTAAATGGACAAATAAAAATTTCCTCAATTTTGCTTTTAATTTGAGAATGTTATCTGAAATACAAGTATACACTTAAATAAGAAGTTTAAAAACAGTTATATTTGAAACTTAAATAAAATAACAATATTAAAAGTTCAATTTTCATTAATTTAATAAATAAATGTAATTATAGTATCGATAACACCGTAGCTTCTTCAAACAAATATCACAAAGTACTTTGAAAAAGTTTGAAGAAGCTTCGGTGTTAGCGAAACTATGTAGTTACATTTATTTATTAAATTAGTGAACATTGAACTTTTAATAGTTGTTTTAATTTTTAGAATGGATTTTCATTATATGTGAATTCTTGGTAAATAGGACACATTAGTACATATGTCTAATATATTTTCGTCTTTACGTACGTTTCGGTCTCACGACCATCAACAGAAGACGTTTGAAAACTATATCACGTCAACTAAAGCGCGGGATAACTAATTGCACTAAGCACTGATCTATCTATCTATATTAAACAGAATATATAAACATCACTATGTAGTGGTTTTCAAATACTATTTATATATTTCACACATTAATGTGTTTCAATTTCAATTTTTCGTGTTTCATTCTTTGTTGCGACGTAGACATTTTCGATTGAAATTAATGCGATAAAGACGGCCAGTGCTTAGTGCAATTAGTTCAAGGAATCCCGAGCTTTAGTTGATGTGAATGATGAACGTACGTAAAGGCAAAAATATATTTGACATATGTGTTAATGTGATCTATTTCCCAAGAATTTACAAAATAATTCATACCTGGGTCAAGAATCATTATTATAATGGATTTTCATCAGGTAATAACTCATTCTATTCACGGTTATATTTGAAGTTAGAATATTACAGCTAATTAAAAAAAGAGCAAATGCTAAAGTGTAATAAACGTGTTACATTATTACATTATTTTCGACGGATGGAGGGAATATTGATTTAATTATTTTCATTAGTCTTCAGGAATATGAAAAAAAATTTATTCACCGACCCCTTGGCAGATTTATTTCATCATAAATGATGAATAGCATATTGGTAGATCCAGTATTTAGAAAAATCAGTGGTACATTGATCCATCGAAAACAGAGACCGGTACTCAGGACTCAGGAGGAGATACTTGTTATAACAAACTTCGTCCAAATTATGTTGGAAAAATCTTATAACAAAGCAAATATTCAATATGAAAGCCAACCAGCCATGTAAATGCATTAGCGCCTTTTGTGATCGCCTCTAATACTGTCTTAGAGAGTCGATAAAAACTGGCCGTCCTGGCCGCCAACAACTATGGTGTGGGTACCAGGTCTCCAAAAGTTCTTTGTAGCTCGCATTCCTTTGGGTCCTGACGGAACCACCCCAAAAGGTTAATAATAATAGATCCAGAATAACCTGTATACGTTTTGAACATAGAAATATAAACACATAATAATGATATTTCCAAAGTCCCAATGAAACAAATTGTAGAATTAATTTCGAACCATTTAAGAAGCCAAATGGATTAACTAGTTTGAGTGTGACTGTAAAAATGAAGTTCATTTGATTTTCTATCCTTAGCTGTGTCTGTGATAAAGTCGATTTTATCTCTATTCGATAATTCTAATAACCATACTAGATAGTTATATTATCTTGCTATTAATCATAACTAATTACATTAAATTCTGCCATTCATCATGAAATCACACGATAAAAGCATGCTAGATATAGGAATACATTGATAGAGAAATAAATTTCTCCGAATAATTTCGTACAAAAAAATAGTTGTAAGGTTTTGAACTCCACATTCTAGATAACAACGGAAATAATGAGGTTGTTATCTATGTGGAACCTATACTATTTATATGTTTGATAAAAACTTACAGGTCGAATAACCTCTCAATGGTACATAACATATAGAGAAACTCATAATAGGTATTCCGCTTCCCTGTTTTAGGTAGAGGTAATCAAAACAAGTCACAAATAATTATGTAATATGTATATATTCGTCTCTCGGAAACAGACTT
The DNA here is from genome assembly GCA_958510875.1 of Endomychus coccineus. Taxonomy (NCBI): domain Eukaryota; kingdom Metazoa; phylum Arthropoda; class Insecta; order Coleoptera; family Endomychidae; genus Endomychus; species Endomychus coccineus. The sequence goes on from OY294068.1 coordinate 44,366,726, forward strand.
AACTAGTGAACTGGGAATTACAATAAATAATGGTTACTCCAATATGAAATGTTTTATTCAAATACAAAGAAAACCCCTAATTGAATAATAAAATTGTGATATTGTGCTCACAGGTCCAATATGACAATCGCCTATACAGTGGAGAAAAGAAACAATACCTATATAGAAAGATTATGTATATGTTCAAATCATTAAAAGGTGTATTGACCAAACAACTATTTAAAAATGCATACTATGCACTAGTACAACCTGTAATTGTATATAGAATCATAGCATGGGGAGGTACTTATGACACCATCATTTCAAAACTATTTGTATGTCAGATAATAATAATAAAAAATATACTTGGTAAATCCATGACATACCCCTCAAAAACATTTTTATTGATTTTAAGGTTTTAACAGTGACAGGATTGTATATTATGGAAATCCTGAAACAACATTACAAGAAAAAAATTGCAATCTCATTATTTGATCATTATTATGAAACCAGATCAATTTTGAATTTACAGTGCATACTAGTAAGAAGCAGAAAGTTGATTAACCAAAAATTTTATTTACACTATTTCAGTAAAATCTATAATTTATTACCTATCGAATTAAAAATCTTTCATGGCAGTATTCAACAGTACAAGAAGAAATGTAAATTTTGGATACGTAACTCAAAAGTAGAGATCCTCAAATTATTCCTTTGAAACTAAGATAATATAAATAAATATTCTTTCGACTTTGGTATTACGACAGTCACACACTAGCACTCTTTTGTTGTGCTTCTGTGAATGTTTACTACAAAAATATTTTTAACATTATGTTTTATTATATTTTACTAATGTAAGCATTTATTTTGTAAATCAATAGGACAATAAATTATTCTTATAGTGGAATGCAAGTGATTCCACATTCACAAATCATATATATATTATAAAAAATTGACATTCATTTCCAGAATTTCATACAGTAGAAATGAGCTATGCAGACAAATGTGTACTTCCTGGGGATGTATAGCGATATCTAACTGATTTTATGAAGCATCATCTAATATTACGAAATCCTGTAATAAGTGTAATCAATCGTAGGTAACCAAAATTTGTATATTTGTTTGTGTGATACATTCAATTTTAAATAAATAAACCACGAAAATATCAATTAATTCACCTTGAACATGCTTGTTCTTTATGTACCTTAATCAATTAGGTATTATGAAAACCTTTTCAGTCGTATATAATTTGAGGAAATATGTTGAACTTTAACAAATTAATAATTAATCTATTCTTAATTGTTGCGTTAAAATTATTAATATATTGCACAATTTTAATGAGATTACAGTGGATATAAGCTGAATTTACTTTTGCCGACTAGTTTCCCTTAAAGCTATTCCTACACATGTTTCCTTTTATATATATAATAAAATTGCTTAGTAATTCAGTAACTTTGTCACTTTTTTGGAAACTTGATTCAGAGTTTATACTGCAAATATGAGCTAAATTTACTTTTGGTGATTATGACAGTTGATTTTCAAGTGTTTCAACTATAGATTATCATTTTCATTAGAAGTACAAAAAAAAACTTTTTCAAACAGTTTATTCACAGCATCTTACTTACAAAAATAAATCATAGGTACTTATAAATATGCTTACAAATGAAAAGTGTGTTGGTTTTAATACTATCTATCGGTTTTGGGACAAAGATTGATAATTACATGTTAGTTAGCAGCAGAAAAATAGTTTTTAGAGCCTTCTACATCAGGTTTGAGAGTTTTCTTCCCTGGAGTCCAGCCAGCAGGGCACACTTCTCCATGTTCATCAGTAAATTGGAAAGCCTGTACTAGGCGCAATATTTCGTCAACACTTCGACCTACAGGAAGGTCATTAATCGTGATTTGTCTTAAGATACCTTTGCCATCAATGATGAAGAGACCTCTGAAAGGAACGCCGGATTCTTCGTCAAGGACACCGTAATCTCTAGCAATTTTAGCTGATTTGTCGGCCAACAAAGGAATTTTCATATCGCCGAGACCTCCTTGCTTACGTGGTGTGTTAACCCACGCTAAATGTGAAAAATGACTGTCTGTAGATGCACCAATTACGGCTGTATTAATTTTCTTGAACTCTTCAAATCGGTCGGAGAAAGCAATTATTTCAGTTGGGCAGACAAACGTGAAATCCAAAGGATAGAAAAATAAGACCAGATATTGACCTTTATAATCTTCCGAGCTGATGTCTTTGAATTGCCCATTAATAACAGCAGTCCCTTTGAATGTAGGAGCTGGTTTCTGGAGACTTGGTACAGGCATTGTATAACTTGAAATAACTCACAACGTGGCTCACCGAACTCAAGAACGTAAATGAAGTGGTTAATTTGACCGCCAATAGATTAGCCGGTAGCTACGGGAGCAATTGCGCGCGCTGACTCCCCATCTGATTGTTGTATTGTGCTTTTGCGTTAGGAACGACGAAATAGAAACATCCAACCACCTGCTATTAAGAAAAAATTCAAACAATCTTTCATAGAATCACAATCCCAGAACTATATTGTGATTACAACTGTTGAAATTTTTCTTTGAGGTTAGATTATAACATAGAACAGCTGCTGTGTTGCCTAAGGTATAATGAAATATTCGAATCTGCAGATAGATAGATTAAGAATGACAAAAAAATTATGATTAACAGTAAGATATGGAAATATACGATTGGGTATATTTCAAAATTAACAAATGATATTCAAGAGCCGGTATATGTAATTGAGTACAGAGATTACCAGTGAAAGTTGTTTTTATTTCAAATTTGATTTTGATTTTTTAAACACATCGAATGAAATATTTTTGTTGTCAACATAAATAAGCAGAAGTGCAATTTTCAGTTCTAAAACTACCAAGAACTTGAAAGTCACAATATTTGTATTCAAATGCTAGCATATCGCGTACAACTCGTAAGGTACTGAAAGGGAATTTCCAGCACAGTATTCAGCAATCATGTGACAGAACCCATATATTCCAGCTTACCGGATGGACGATGAGTCCAAATTAAGAAACAATGCATGTACGTGAATTCATTAATGCCGCGCTAATAACGTCACGTTGGAGTTCTCTACATACGAAGAAATTTTAGTCAGTAATAATTGATATCGATCTAAGCGTGTGGTTGCATCAAAATGTCTGCCGGTTCACAGTTTCTAAATAGTTATTTGAAATTTCCGACGACACTGTAGTCATACAACAGTCCACCAAAGTGTTCTATATGTAGAGTAGACAACTAAACCTTTCACTGGTATTTCAACGGAAATTCTGTTTTTTTTTTGCACATGTACTGGGCTCTCACTCGCACGATGTGCGCGCGTTATACTTATTCTTGTATTCTTATACTCTTTGTGATAGAAGGGGAGACCGTGCGAGTGAGAGCGAACTAACATGTGCGAGAAGGATAGAATGTCCGACTAGTTACCAGCGCTTTCCTATGCTTAACGCACTACTTGTCTACTCTATATATAGAACTCTTTGCAGTCCACACGTAGACTTGCTTGCGGAACGGTCAACGTACATGAATGCTTTCAGTGGGCAATCGATATAATACGCTCCGCGCATTTTTCGTCTGCAGTGAATAGCGCATAGATAACTCTATCACCGCCGAGAGTTATCTATGGAATAGCGTGACGTTATTCAGCCTACAGACTGATGATATTAACGCGGCGTTAAAGAATCACCTAACACCTATATCCCTTTCAACATTCGTATGTAGGGCCCTTAAGGCGCAAGTCACTTGTTTGCAATAGTTAAATTTCAAAATTTCTATACGCACTGCTAAACTGATTATATTGATGCACTATAAAAAACCAAAGCTTGATGGAAATCTTTCAGTCGAATATTTGTATTTAAATTATAAAAATACGCAATAGGAATATTGTGACAGGTCAAAGTATATGAATAAAATGATATTGATTGATTCATAACATACAACTAGGTATACCTAGTTGTAGGTATTATTTTGTACATATCGATCCAATATTCTACGAAAACATCAGTTTTACATTATCGATACAATAACAGGATAATACATCGACAATACCGTATATATCGCCAATGGCGAACGAATTTGTATTATTTTCTTGACACACTTCTAACGATTTGACTAAATAATGATTTGCAGCCTGTGTGTTATTTACGGTTATGTTTTCATAGCAAACCCGACAAAACGACGTAATATTTAATTGTAATAGTATTCTATGCACATACATACGTATTTACGAATGACTTGATCTGTAGATCATCTGGCAACCGCGTAATGTACTTCCCTGACCTTTAGTACATACTATGGTTCTTCAGTGTTATTATTATGACTTATAAAATTGCACATTGCGCAATAGCATGATACAATTACAGATTACCGTTACATTTTATGATGCAATAGAAGTTGTAGTAAGTCATGTTTTTATTTCCTGTTGCTTGGGAGTTTCCAGACCAAAGTCTAAAGATTGCTTTCGTAATTGAATAATAATGCTACGGGTCGAACTTCGGGAATTTCCACTTGATAATGATGATTCAGATCTTAATTATATTTTTTGAATGAGTAAAACTAATTGGTAATTAAATTTGTTCCATTTATAATTATCATTACCGTTGATATATAGCTAAGCTAATCCTGTAACTTATATATCCGTTTTATTGAATTTCCGATTTCGAACACACTATTATAACCTCTCTGGAATTCCCTTAGAATGAACCGTATTTCAGAAATTTGGATTTAACTGACTTTGACCTTTCTGAAAAATCGTAGAAAGATGAGCGATTTGTTCCTTTTCTGGGGATATGGTCGGTGCTTCTAGGAAATCTCGTCTGTCAGTCTATTCCACAACGAGTGATGCAGGTAGGCAGACTAGACGGGTGCGAGCTGGCTATAAAATTGAAAAGAGTGAATATTCATTATTTCGTATTTCTCGAAAAATATAGTTCGAGGAAAAAATCAGTCTGTTTTTGTGTTATTTCAGTACAACTCAAAAAAAAATTTCATGCTGTTTTATTGTAGTAAATTATAATCTTTTTATTTTTAATTAACCCCTTTTTACATAATAAGTCTTCTGATGAAGGTCGTGAGACCGAAACGTACGTAAAGACGAAAATTTAAAACAGAGTGTTATTGTGACCTATTTCCCGAGAATTTTTATATAAATTCATACTGGGTCAAGAATCTTTATATTAGTAAATTATAATCTGAATAAATGTCATATTATTATTATGAGAATTTCACGCGGACAATTTTGGACTAATGAAATACTTTTATTTTGACTTGTTGCCATGACAACGAAAAAATTTCAGCGAATATTTTTACTTTTAGGGTAGAGAAGCAAAATTATAGTGAATATTTTTTGAAGTTTAACAAATGAGTTTGAAAGTGATACCAATACATAACAAAACAACCGTTCACAAAAATAAATTAAATATTTAAATTCATTCGATTTATTATTAAAATCTATATTTTATTTAATTTCATAACAACTTTTAAATGTTTCTGATATTCCTCTTGAAAATCCTCTCTTCGTAATGGCGAATAGCAAAGGACAGAAGACTCTAAATTTACCAAATGTTTGTGCTTAAGTAAATAAATGTAATATTTCAAAACCACTTTGTTCAATTTATTCTTGCCAATTCTGTTAAATTTTACAGAGTTTGCAACAGCTTTTCTTGGATTTTCTTGAATAAACCTTTACGATTTGCCACATTTAACATTTCTGTTAAACAATATTCAATTAACTCTAGTAAATATGTTAGTTAGGAATGGAATTTCACGTGACCTAATTCGTCGCAACATGAACAAGCCTCGTAATTTTTAAAATAACTCATTGTTACAATATAATCTGAGACGATTGATTTTGTACAAAATATAGAGAAGGTACAACAATGACATTTTGTCATGGTATCTGTCATAGCAATGGCCGCCTATTTCCATTAATCAATATTACTATTTTATAATAATTAGATTCGCTTAAAAAAACAGAAACTATCGTTTGCTAAAAACAAATATAATTCCTCCAATTTTAGTAAATTAAATTTAACCCAAAAACATGAAAGAGACTATATATAATCTATTTAAAATAATTTAACACAACTAAAGTAGGTGGATCAAAAGATATCTGAATTTTATTGTAAATCAGTTGCCAAAAGAAAACCGTTAGTTAAAAACACATAATTCCACCAATTTTAAGTAAATAAAATGTAATTCAATAACATGTAATAAACCATATTTAATCCACTTTTATCAATTTTGTACAACTAAAGTGGGTGGATCAAGAATTACTACTGATATTTGAATTTTATTATAAATCAGTTGCCGTTGAATCCCACATTGTCTTAATTACACCTTCTTTATAATCATCTGAATTTTTCTTCCTCATATTGAATGCGTAATCTTCCAAAATTTCAGCTAGTTGTTCAACTGAAGTTTTTTCATTAATTAGATACGATTTTTCATTACAAAAGTCCATAAGCTGCCTCTATACACTTGCCCTTGATATTTTGTATTTTCTGGAATTATACGTTGAATTTTATCTCGGATTTTTTTCAATTCCGTGGCGAAACATTAAAAATGTAAGCATGAAAACACCACAAGTTTTTTTGACGTTTGGACTCGCATATATCAAACTCTCAAAATTCTATAAATAAATTATGACATTCCTTCGTAATGTCTCATATTTTCATGACAAAATGTCAAATAATATCACATTGAAATTATTTTAAACTAATTTTTCTTCGGTGTGAAATTCTCTTACCGAATATTCCGAGTGTACAAATTAATTTCCGGAAATTTTGCACATGGGATATTATAAGTGATTATAAATTATTATTTCCAGTTTTGAAAATATCGAAGCTAATCATTTCCAATTTATATTACCAAAAAATTATCTCCTCAAAATACAAATTTTCATAGGCGATTAATTGAACACAACCAAGAAGAATAACTGGTGACAGTTGATCAAGCAAATGCCAATGCGGCAAAGGTGGGTCATTAAAAAAACAATTCTAAAATTAAATCGAAAATTATCACTTTTGATAGAGTTCATCAATTAAAGAAACCAAGACTCTGATCTTGAGTAGGCTTAAGCGCGATCAGTGTTGCCAATTATACGACCAGCACTGACTTTTTAATACTCGATCTGGATGGTGAAATTTCCCTCTGGTTACCAACCGAAAATGTAGCTCGTTGAGAAATACTTTTGGAATCAATGTTAGGTAAATTTATTCTTACATATCTTCCACATACTTGCCCATATTTATGTGCCTATTGTACTCTTCGCGACGAAGTCGGAAGAGTATATTGCATTTGTTCAAGCTATTTCTAAAATTATTAAATGTCCTAGAACAAAAATTCCTTCACCATAGTATTTTTCAACGAATTTTAAGCTAAGCAACTTATAACTAATCCATCTGTTTGACGATAACTCAAAAACGAAAAGTCCTATCATATTCAAATTTCGACAAAAAATCGTTTGTTGTTCGGTGACGAACCCTGTTGGTTTTTAAGGAAATCGCCGTGTAATAAATACACCCTTCTATAAAGGGTTGAAAATTGAAAAAATCATAACTCAAAGTATACATTGAATCGATTCAAAACTTTCACAGTGAATTTAAGATAATTAAAAATAAAATCGCTCAACAACAACAAAAACACACACTTTACTTTAACAGTTTATATTCAACGTTGTGGTCTAACTCAACCATATACCTATTATCCTAAGGGGACGAAACATCTCTTTCATAAAACTCCATTTGACTTGTCGTAATGATTACATGAAGTATGACAAAGAAGACCAACGGTCCTCTTTGTCGCCAAGTCATAATTACTCCTTATTGGCAACGCTGTAACTATGATTGAAAACTTGGTACCACTTGTAAGGCAATACCGCTTCGAAATAGCTACGAGAAATACGGAAGCTGTCAAATTGCATAGAACAGAACAGAGTCCCCATTCATAAAAGGTGCGCGGCGTTATCGCCTTCTGAACAATTGATACAATGGAATGGAATAGTTCTATATTTAAAAATTTAAATATTCTATAATTCGATTGTATATTCCAGGTTACCATAAATTATGGAATATTTTTCAGAGAAAACGACATTTCAACAGTATTGCTTCTAATATAACCAATAAATAATGCTATGGACGTTTTTATAATAATTACAAATCTCGATCCGGCACACAGAACAACTAATCCGGCAACAGCACATTCCATACGGCCATACTTGTAATATACAGCGGTCTGAGTGGCCCGAAATTTTGGCAATGTCTGATCGTGTTTAAATGTAAACAATTCTGTCTCCTTAGGATTATAGGTCTATGCACTCAACAGACTCGGGTTCGATTCCCAGAAACGGAACAGTTGGTTTTGTACATTTTCTTAAAGCCATTATTAATTTGAAAATTATTTAGTCGTGTAAAGTCATTTCTAGTTTCATTTGTACCTATAATTGTTGTTAACTGGGAAGTAACTCTACGTTGGTGATGGGATTAACGAAGTTTTTGATTTCATAAGGAATGTTATTCTAAATCAATCGAAAGGTCAAAAAACAAAACAATCCAAAATAAATTGACGGGTTTGAGAATTGTAGCTCTTTTTAAAGGTCGTTAGTGTAGTTGGATGCCCATCGTAGCACGAACAGTTTATTAATATAAGTTTTTAGTAAATATGATTGGCTTTTGAATAAATCACGACATTTAATCTCTGACAATAAAAACCCAAACATACCACTTCGAAATAACTACAGCCACAGCTGTAAACTATCTTGGAGTAAAATTTGATTCACATATTAGATGGGATGCACAAGTAAGTAACATAATAAGGAAACTTAGACCCATATTAGCAAAATTTCGGTACCTCAAAGAAATATTGGATATAAAACATCTAAAAATCCTATATTACTCGCTCATACAGTCTCAAATCGGTTATGGCATAATAGGATGGGGAGGTTTGTCTGACAATGCCTCAAAAAACTTAGAAACTCTACAAAAATGGTTCTTGAAAATCATTCTTGGAAAAAAAATTACTTATCATTCAGAAGCACTATTTGGTGAAGCTAAAATTCTAGATCTTAGAAAACTGTACTTTCTAGAGTCTACATCATATCTATACAAAAATAGAAATGAAATGACTTATATAGATCACATTTACAATACAAGACATAAGACAAATATCGCAGAAAAGCATCTCTGTAAAAAATCATTAGGGTAGAGATGTTGACTTTACCAAGGTAAGACGTATTATGATAAATTACCACCACAAGTGAAGTCCGCGAGAACCATAAAACTATTTAAAAGCAATATAACTAGATGGTTGATAACACTTCCAAATTTAAATTCAATCTTGAAGAATTGAGAATCTAAAAATTAAATGTTCAATATAGTTGAAAAAGGAAAAATTGAAGCTGCTCTGAAATATTATTGTTGAATGAATGAATGAATTGTTTTCTGGTTTTTAATTAAATTCCTGTTTTAGAATAATTTTTGGACTAATTTAAATATAATTATTGAATCAAAATTATGTTTGTAATTATTTGTTATATAATTTAAGTAATATTCACATACAAGATTTCTCCGAGATCTTCGTGAAGAATTTTATAATTTATTTGCTCCTGAAGAACTGTTATATAAATACATCAATTGATCAATTGACTATTGTGAACACAATGTATTATCAAAGCAAATAAATTTATTTATTCATTATTATTATTTAGCCCCCCTCAATAGATGGTACTATAGAGTTTAAATAACATGATTTAAAAATTCTATTGAAATGACCAGGAAATTGCTAATAGCTACACAGCCAAATATGTAGGTAATAAATAGAAATGAGTATAGCCACTCTCTAGGTGTATGTTATTGGTATGAACCATTCTCAGAAAACATAAGCCTGCATGACTACATGGGTTGGTCGGTTGGTGTAACTTGCTGATAGGTATTATCAGCTAATACTTTACCTGGAAAGTAGAATGTTGTAGCTATTTATATCCATAATAAAACGTAGCAAAGATAACCTATCATATTAACGAATGACTTTAATGTTATTCACTTCTTTCCAGTATTGAATGTATCGTCCTGGAATATGGAATTGAAAATAGTCTGGAGAGTCACTGTTGATAATAAATAATTACCCTTATCCTCTAAAAATACTATTAGAGTACTGAGAACCTTTCCGCTACCAAGTAGTCATTATCAGAGTAAACTAAATTATAAATTAAAACGTTCCTGTTTAAATACTATTTGGGGATAATAATGTAACAATGAGTTACTCCCAGCTGGAGATGAATCGGAATTTAATAAATTGCTTTTTCGTTTATACATTTCCATGCCTTCTAAATTACCTAGATATTTATCTGTACTGTGTTTTAAACTTTCTTGAGGCATGGTGTGACCTATATTCAAAATATGTTCGGCTACTGCTGATTTTTCACCATTATTTTCCTTTATATGGGTAAAATGTTCCTTATAACGAGTTAAAATGTTCCTTGTAGTTTGACCCACATAGCATTTTGAACACGACTCACGATTAATTTTGTGAATCCCGGATCTGTCGAAATCGGAAACTTCATCAAAGGTGTCGCCTAAACGGTGTTCTAGCTTGTTCTTACATCTATAAGCTGGTTGTATTACAAATTTTGAAAATAAACTATAGAATTTATCAATTACTGAAGAATGGTAAGTGAATTTTATTGAAGTATTTGAAGGTTCTAATGGATGTAATTTGGTTAATTGGCTACGTTCCAATTTCCTTTTTTGTTTCGAAATTAAATTATTGATCAAAGATCGTTACCAAAAATCTAGGTAATTTAGAAGGGATGGTAGTGTATAAACGAGAAAGCAATTTATTAAATTCCGATTTATCTCCAGCTGAGGGTAACCCTTTGTTTACATTATTATCCCCAAATAGTATTTAAACAGGAACATTCTGATTTATAATTTAATTACTCTGATGATGACTATTTGGTAGCCGAAAGGTTCTCAGTACTAATACTAGTATTTTTAGTGGATAAGGGTGATTATTTCTTATCAATAGTGCTATAATATATCCACAGTGCGAACTATTTATAGCTTATCAGTCTAGAGAGATTCACAACGACCAAACTTTAGTAATAATCCATAAACTTGGAAAACTTGCCGATTAGTAGATTTGGAGCAAAAATTTTAAAATATCAGCCTTCTGGTTTCGATCAATTTTATTCGAAAGTTAATTCTGGATAATGATAGGAAATAAATGATAGATAATTCGACATTATCAACTTATGATCGATGATTCACAATGGGGGATGTGAATAATTTATTTTTCGATTTGCTCACATTCCAGAAGGGGTTACAGTTTTTCCATGACATGATATGTTATTGCTGCTCTTCAATTCAGGTTCCGGAGAAAAGAAAAATACCAGTATAATCTCAGATTACTCAAATAATTTCCAAATTAAGTAAGTATTCATTCTAGATTACAATATATTTAAAAAAATGAATATCTACATTTTTATTGGATAATAGAACAGGCTCATTGAAGAGAAATTGTCAGTAAAACCATTTCATCAATAATAACCCATTTCGATTCCTTCTATTATTATATTGATACTTAAAGATGACACTTATAATAAACTTCCATCACTTTGATTTGACCATTATTGAACATGGAACATGCGATTATATGAAACACCCATGATTTCATCTTATAATTAGATTCGTTGCAGTCACAGCACCTACATGTTCAAACAGCGCATGTTTTTGTAGTCTTCTGACTGGATTGCCGCCTGCTGAGGGTGAATTGTAGTTGATTGTTAGCTGGGATAGACTTAATACGTTGCAAGTAATTTAGTTGCGTGCCAGATCCACTGCTATCAGCCCACTGCAAATGAAAAATATATATCAGTCTTAACATAGTTCTTTGCATTCAGGGATGGATAAATCGTGAATTATAAAGTCTATAAAAAATGTCGTCCATAGTTTAGACGATGGTGTCATACTACATTTGAGCATCTACTTAATGATCATATATCACGGTATAATATAATGGTCATGCGTCTCGTATACTGTTAAACATGACGTAAGCGTAGCCCAAGTCTGTGAACTTACAACTCTTGCCGCAGGGTCGCTACCGTCGGATGTAAGAGGAGTAATTTACTAGGGATGGTAGTGTATAAACGAAAAAGCAATTTATCAAATTCCTATATCTCCAGCTGAGGGTAAACCCTTTGTTTACATTATTATCCCCAAATAGTATTCAAACAGGTACATTCTGATTTATAATTTAGTTTACTCTGATGATGGCTACTTGGTAGCCGAAAGGTTCTAAGTACTAATACTAGTATTTTTAGTGGATAAGGGTGATTATTTCTCATCAATGATGCTATAATTTATCCACAGTGTGAACTCTTTATAGCTTATTAGTCTAGAGAGATTCACAACGACAAACTTTAGTAATAATCCAAAAAATTGGAAAACTTGCAGGCGATTAGTAGATTTGGAGCAGAAATTTTAAAATATCAGCCTTCTGGTTTCGATCAATTCTATTCGAAAGTTAATCCTGGATAATGATAGGAAATAAATGATAGATAATTCGACATTGTCAACTTATGATCGATGATTTACAATGGGGATGTGAATAATTTATTTTTCGATTTGCTAACATTGAAGAAGGGGTTACAGTTATTCCATGACATGATTTGTTATTGCTGCTCTTCAATTCAGGTTCCGGAGAAAAGAAAAATACCACTATAATCTCAGATTACTCAATTAATTTCCAAATTAAGTAAGTATTCATTCTAGATTGAGATATATTTAAAAAAATGAATATCTAAATTTTTATTGGATAATAGAACAGGCTGATTGAAGAGAAATTGTCAGTAAATCCATTTCATCAAAAATAATAACCCATTTCGATTCCTTTTAATATTATATTGATACTTAAAGATGACACTTATTATAAATTTCCATCACTTTGATTTGACCATTATAGAACATGGAACATGCGATTATATGAAACACCCATGATTTCATCCTATAATTAGATTCGTTGCAGTCACAGCACCTACATGTTCAAACAGCGCATGTTTTTGTAGTCTTCTGACTGGATTGCCGCCTGCTGAGGGTGAATTGTAGTTGATTGTTAGCTGGGACAGACTTAATACGTTGCAAGTAATTTAGTTGCGTGCCAGATCCACTGCTATCAGCCCACTGCAAATGAAAAATGTATATCAGTCTTAACATAGTTCTTTGCATTCAGGAATGGATAAATCGTGAATTATAAAGTCTATAAAAAAAGTCGTCAGTAGTTTAGACGATGGTGTCATACTACATTTGAGCATCTCCTTAATGATCATATACAACGGTATTATATAATGGTAATGCGTCTCGTATACTGTTGTACATGACGAAACCGTAGCCCAAGTCTGTGAACTTACAACTCTCGCCGCAGGGTCGCTACCGTCGGATGTAAGAGGAGCTAAACGGCGAGAACGATGATAAGCTGATAATTTTCAATTTTTTTTACCGACATTTAATGTAAACTAAATCATTATCAACCTGAGTTCTGACCAGGATTGAACTCTTGAAAATTATGAAAGTTATCTAAGTTATCGTCTATTTCTATATTTTTACAATGAATTATAGAATGTGTATTAGTTGCGATGTCAGATTTGACTCTGCACAGTGTTCGTTTTATTAAAGTACCTAGTGTCCGTAATGTACGTGATAAGTGGTTGACAAATTTACCCACTGTGCGCCGTATAGCTCCTCTTACATCCGACGGTAGCGACCCTGCGGCAAGAGTTGTAAGCTCACAGACTTGGGCTACGCTTTTAATATAAGAGACGCATTACCATTTTACTATATCGTGTCATATACTTTACTGCCCAAAACAAAGCGGGTCATTATTCATATTCATCTCAAGTTGTACGCAATTCCTCTTCAATTTAGTGTCGTAAAAATCTTATTATTTTCTACACCAGAATAGGGTTTGGAATATAAACGCCTACAGTGTGGACAAATTTTGATGTTTGTTTAAGATAACTGTAAGAGATACAAAAAAATGGAAGATAAATTCTTGATCTCTTTTCCTGAGACAAATTCACTGGCGGAAACAAACATTTGCTATGGTCTCTTGTTTTCGAGTTATAAACAGGGCCGGATCTAAGAGTGGGCAGAGTGGGCTTTTTGCTTTTTTTATATTTATTCGTAGGCGTGTGTCTTCCATGACAGTGTTAATTCGTTGGTCAGTGAATTGCATATTAATAACTTTCATCGTCATACTTCTGGAAACGATTTCCATTTTTTAATACATCGGTATATTAGTTATTTATGAATACAGGAAGAAATGGCCAAAATTGATAGAACTGTTTATTTTTTATAAAGGTTATATGTTATATAGATCACTTTCGTCATTCCCATTCCCATCCACAGTTAACATATGCCCTTTGCCCAATGAAACACCTTGTAGTAATGGCAATCAGGTTATTATGCAGAACTAAGCTCTGAGAGCTACTATACCTCAAGTTCGATATTGTACGATTTCTTTTAGCATTGAAGTACATCTACCGTGACGTCGAGTTAAATTGGTTTGAGTAATCACCAAATTAGTCAAATGTGTATTTCTAAGTGTTCAGCATTAAAGCGTCACTCCCTTGGTAATTTCTGGTGAATATCTAAAGTTCACTCATCTTTTTTCTTCATTTCGAATCCACTGAAAGGTAGCAACTTAGTTTCCGATATGAGCCTGATTACTCGAAATTATTGTGGCATCAAACTAATTTTATATTAATTAGAGAATAGATATTGTGGTCTGTTATTTGATTCATATCGAAAGTTCTCTTGCTTCCGGATGGATTTCGCGTTTCAATAGCACGACTTGATGCCGACGTTTCGCCAATCATTGCCACTGCCGTTGTGTGATCATGTGCGGAGTGGAATTCTCGAGGATGGGTTTCCAAATGTTGGAAAGGTAATATCCTGAGTCACGGTTTAGATTATTTGGATGTTTCAGGATTTCTATCACTTCAAAAAGGTCCCGCTGACAGAATTTTGGGGCTCGGGCTTAGGATTTTAGTATTTTAAAAAAGGATCTGATGATTAGTGTCAAACTAATGTTCCGCAAGTGCAGATCTACTGGTGTCACGAAGCCTTGTACAGCGCTCATGTTACTGTACGACCTTTTTCACCAATGTAGACTTTACCGCAATAACAGGGAATGCTATAAGTACCTTCTAACTGAGGAGGAGGGGGGGGATCTTTGATAGGTTTGTAAAACTGATATAGTTTTGGAATTGTGGAAAACCGAGTAGAAATATTATGTTTTTGAGGATTTTCGAAATTCGTCCTGTTATATTTTCAATATATGGAAGATAGGCAGTTGATAAAGCAGACGGGGGGTTGTGGTTCAGTTTGATTTGAAATTTTAGGCGAAGTGTATTTCATTATGGCTTTTTAAATGCTATAATGGGAGAAATTATTTGATAATAAGACAGATGAAAGATGTTTTAATTCTGATTTCAAGGATTGGGGTTGGGATAAGTTGACAGCTCTGTGGACCAAGGAGTTTATGATAGATTGCTTTTGGGTAATGTGGTGGTGGGAAATGCCATTGAGGTATCTATCGGTGTGAGTTGATTTTCGATACCAAAGTACCGTCAGTCTGTCGACTTACTAAAACCTCTAGAAACGGGAGTGAATCTTTCGATTCAACTTCCATGGTGAAAAAGTTATTGAGATGTAATGAAATTAAATGATTGAGGAAGGGAACAAGATTTTCGAGACCATGTTGCCTAATAACAAGAGTGTCGTCGACATATCTAAACCAACATTTCGGCTTGATAACAGATGAGTCAATAGCATCTTGTTCAAAAGTTTCCATGAAGATATCAGCTGTGACCAAAGAAAGTGAGGAACACATGGCAATTTCCAAAATCCTTAAGAATATAATATTTCTACTCGGTTTTCCACTCTTCCAAAACTATTTCAGTTTTACAAACCTATCAAAGATCCCCTTCCTCCTGTTCATTAAGGAGGTGTTTATAACATTCCCTGTTATTGCGGTCTACATTGGTGGAACAGGTCATACAGTAGCTACTCGTGTGGAAGAACACTTGCGGAACACAAATCCTTTTCGAAAATACTAAAATCCTAAAACATCAAAATAATCTAAACCTTGACTCAGGATATTATTTTCTCAACATTTGGGAACCCATTTTCGGAAATTCCACTTCGTACATGATCATACAATGACAGGGTCAGGTGCCAGAACGGAGGCAACCACCGGTATAAAGGTTAACTGTGTAGCGTAAAGGTTTCTTCCTACAATAAATAGCGCTACAGGAACCAGAAGAGTCAGTTTCAGTTCAAGCCTCAAGCCTGCCCAGAAGATGCCACCTCTAATGGTTGGCGAAACGTCGACATCCAGTCGTGCTATTGTGACGCGGAATCTATTCGGAAACCAAGAACTTTCAACATTAGCTATCCGCGAAAGTCTATCCTTGATTCATATTATTTTGCAATTCTTCAAATTTTGTAATAGAGCATTGTTGAAACAAATTGATTTGTACGAATAAACATATTAAGGAGAACTGTTTACCCCGTTACTATTTGAAATAAATATTCCCCCAAGAATAGATTCCACTATGTATGCATGTGTATATATCGTACTTACTAAAATATAACAAGGCATTACATCTAGTCGAACCTATCCCCATGAGCCTGGCGAAGCGAATGCGGACCCTACAGCTCAAATAAATCCCTTGTAGACCGGGAAATATATTACTTTCCCAACAGGCGTATTTTATCTAGATACTATTTCTCACATTTTTCCTCCACAATTCACTTCAATAATTTGTGAAAGGGCTAACAAACTGCAATCGTTTATTACAAAACCTGTAATAGATAGGGCGAAAACTCATAAGTCACATGAAAAAAATTTATATCTTCACTTTTATGTGCAGAATATGTTATTCTCTATATTTGAAAAAGTTGAAATACTCAAGTTTCTGTTGTATGAAGGAAACGTTTATCACTTTTAAAACACAGTACGGGAAAATATCTAGTTAATTTAGAAGAGATGGAAATGTATATAAACAGAAAAGCATCTTATCAAATTCCGATTTTCCTCCAGCTGAGGGTAGCCACGGATGGTAGTTCAGAGGCTGGCGTGCTTAGGTTTAACAGGTGCTATGTCGACCACCCCAACGGCTGCGATGAAAAGGCTGTTGGGGTTGAGGCCACTGCATTTCACTGTTCAGGCAGAAGCCATAACAGCGTATCGCTTTGATCTTATTGAACAAGGAAAGGCCGACCAAAAAGGCCGAAGCATTCTTGGATCACCATTGGCGATGAGATCCTACAGGATCAAGATTCCCAGCACTTCCGTACCGTTCACGATTCAAATCTTGAAGGGGCGGGAGAACACTGAATGCAATCCTTATATGATACCAAGGGATTCCGTATGGTTTACCGAAGGCACCAGGGCCGAAAAACGTACAGGGTGTTGAAATAGTCGAGACAACGGACAAAACAAAAATAATTTATTTGATCCCAGGAGCACTTGCGACAGAATTCCAAGCAAAAATATTAGCAATTACAACATGTGCTCGAATTATGAGGGAGAGAGTCTATGAGAATAGACAAATCACAATCATAGAGAGCAACCTAACAGTGCTTAAGGCACTGGAGTCATACACAATCACCTCACAAAGTATACTTGATTGTGTAAAAGGAACTAACGGCACTAGTGAAGAACCCCAATAGAGTGACACTCGTATGGGTGTCTGAAGAAATCAGACGCGAAGGACTGAAACTGCCGTCGCACTCGCTAAAGCGGGGACGGAACAACCCTCGATTGGACCAGAGCCAACCTGTTGCATTTCTCATGTCACAGCGAAATCTGTAATCCAAAAATGGCAGTTCGAGAGAACTGCCCCGTATGTCGCACTCCAAGCGACTAATAGCAGACAAGAAATACGGAATCTTGTTGCATTCCTGACCGGACACGCCCCATGCAAATAACATCTCTGCACGATGGGTCTGGAAGATCAGCCGAAATGCAGGGGTTACGGCGTGGAAGAAGAGACACCCATGTATGAGCTGTGTCAGTGCACGGCATACGCGGTTTGTCGTCGGACATACCTCGGAGACGATAAAACTACACCCCAGGAAATCAGAATTATCACCTACATCAGGCTTCTGAATTTCATAGAATATACTGGACTGATGAGGAGATGGTAATATGTGAGGGCGGGCACAATAGAACACTAATGACCGCAGTGCAGTGAGACTCCCTCTGGGATGGAGAACCAACCTCACGGGTGAGAGGTTTTATTCGGTAAGAATCCGGCACACCCGTGTAAGCAAGATTTCTCCTCCTCTACGCAAAAAAACCCTCGTTTGCATTATTGACCCCATAAGTAGCACATTTTGATTCCTAATCTAGTTTACTCTAATGATGGCTTGGTAGCCGAAAGGTCCTCATTACTTTAACGGTAATTTTAGTGGATAAGGGTGATTATTTCTCATTTATAGTGTTACAGTGTATCCACACTCTGAACACTTTATATATATGTATAGTTTATTAAGTTTGCCATGATTCATATTCCACACGAGGGAAAGTTTGTAGTCCTGTAAGTGGGGACTACGGTTCGCGAGTGTGGATACATTTTAGAACGTTTAGTAGACTATACTTTATTTCTAACAAGATTTCAGAAATTTCACAAAAATAGTTACTTTTTCTTCTCATAAAACTACTAATTCCTTATTAAAATATCTGATTATTAAAATGTCATTCTAACATACTGTGTCAAAATTTATATTCTATCACTGCTTTCGACCAATCAGAAACGGTTTACCCGCTATCTAGTGAGAAGAATGATATAAGTTACAATATAATCGTTAATCATAGAATAGATACTTCCTAAAACCGTGTCGGAGGAAGAATTCTCTCTTACCGCTCGAATTTAAAATAAACGCACCACGCATGGGTCTAGTCTATTTAGATATTGATGCAACCATACGAAATAACCAAGGAATTTTCTATAATTTTTTTGTTCTCAGATTAATGCAATCCGTTTGAAACCAAGGTTTCCGCCAAAAAAGAATTTTACGCTTCTGGTTATCGAATTTTCGTCCACTCAAATTTTACTTTTGCTCTAATAGATTGAATGGCTAATGTGCATGTCAATACGACATCCCACTGCTAGAATTAGCCAGTGCGGTAAGAGAGAGGTAGTAATAGTAGTCGCATATCAGGATATATTGTAGCAGGCTTATTGGAAGATGATTCCAGTAAGTAGAGTCCGAGGGGGGGGGGACACAAAAAATCGTTGATTCGCCAGTCGCCACTGGTCCTAACCTAAGAAAATAGCTTAAGTTAAAAATGCGAAAGCTCGGAATTTTTTCCAAACTGACCAATCAACATAATTTTTCTTGCAAATCGTTCCTGGACGGATACTGAACGATATTGAACTTTAAGATCTAGTCACTCGACCATTTTTCACCTGTTAAACCGGAAATTGGCCAATTTTCATGAGAAAATTTATTGTAAAATTTGTAAAATTGATTGTCAAAATTGGCTGGAAAACTCCACTTGGAGGTTTTCGGGGTCGCTGATCACGATTCCGAAGATAGATTTACCATTTTCGACCGCAGTATCTAGAAATTGGCCAATTATATGTCTGAAAAATAGTCAAATTTAATAATTTCGTAATTTTTGTTGAAAATGGCTAGAAAATTTCACCCGGGAGTTTTCGAGTTCGCCGATCACGATTCCGAAGTTAGATTTAACATTTTCCACCGCGGTAGCTACAAATTGGCCAACTTCATGTCCCAAAAATGGTCAAAGGATACCGCACACTTTAGTAGGGAAAGTGGCCCCCTGTCGAATTGGCTGAATTTTTGATATGTTATAGTCCAAGTCATTCCGAACAAAAAGTTCAATGGGCACAACTTTTTCTATAGGCTGGTTTTGGCGCTAGAGGCCAATGAAAACTTTCATTTGTTCTTCATTGTTAAACAACACGAAACGTTATCCTGGATAATAATCACTTTTCCGAATAATCAAGATCTAAACAGTCATTACTATGACATACTGTTAAAAGTATTTTTCTTTGGTATTGCTACATTTGGTCAATTATACAGTGTGTTCCAGCTACTTACAATTTTTAAAGTGCAATAATTCGAAAATGGTTACAAATCGTCTTAGGGATCTACAATGAAATAGCTATTTGTGTATTAAGAGCGCAAAGTGATATATTGTCGCTCGACAAAGAGAGTTACCGCGCGACGCAAAGCGGAGCGCGGTAATCTTTGGAGAGCGACAATGACACTTTGTGCTCGAAATACACACAAGATTTTTTCTACAAACGCAGTTTTCAGAAAAAAAAAAAGAAAAAACACCAGATGCTTTATTCAACAAAAGTACATCAAGTACAGTTTATAAATTCCTGATTAATGTTGATTTAATTTATCATTGACTTTACTAAAATTGAATGTACAATTGTGACACTCTTTAATTATTATTCCTGAACCTGATGGACGATCAGTAGATTTATCTAACATTAATTCCCCCGAATATTGGAAATCTACAGAACGAAATGTAGATGGTCTTGAGAATATTCTCTTGGTAGTTTCAATCTTATTGTTGATTGAATCATCTATGTAGCCTTCTGCTACATTGTTACTTTTCCATCCACCATGTTTTTTCAGTTGTATTAGGTCACCTCCACCATTCACCAATAAAGTAGCAGAGGTTCGTCGGAGACAGTGTCCAGTATATAAATTATGCTCGGGCAATTTCAAATATTCAGCAATGTCACTGGGAGTCTTGCCGATTGTATTCATACCCACAACTTGTTTCATACATCTACCTTTTTCATAACGTAAAAATAGACGTTGGACAGTATTGTTATTCAGACAATGTTTTCTGAGTGCAATATATTTTTTACAAATTGAAAGATAATCAACTGAATTCTCTTCATTATGACCAACAATCGTAAAAACACGGCTTATTCTCGTTTTTGAATCGGGAATTCGGACTATTAAAATAGAATCCTTATCTTCTATGTCACCAATCTCCATTTTGACCAACTCATCGCGCCTGCAGGCACCAGCAATACCCATAATTAGAATAACCTATAAAAAAAACTGCAATTAATAGCTATTCCAAATGTCTATGCTAACCAAATTGCACTAAATTCAAAAAAATACTAACCGCTTCTCAAACTACTAAGAGCATGAAATATTAAAATTTACCTTTTTTAGTAGATATTCTTCATCGGGCGCTTCTTGTAAAAATTTGTGAATATCTTCAGTGGTGAATGTTTTGGATTTTTTCGCTTTATATCCAACAGACTGTTTCTTCAGAAATGCGATAAGTTTAGGATACTTATTGATTTCGATGTTATTTTTAACATTCAAGCATGTCCGTATCATCGAATACGTAGACCAAAGAGTTGATGACTTACAAATCAATGATTTTTCTCCAAAATAAGCCAGTAATACGTTTTCTGAATACTTATTCACCTTCTTCGACTGGCACCACGTCATGAATTTACCGTATTGTAATTCATATTTCTTCCTTGATTTCTCTGGTAGGAGATTCAAAGTAACAATTTTTGCACTTTCTGCTACATCAGGAGGAGTGTTTGATAATTCACTGTCACTATCATCAATCATCATGCAGAAATACGTTGGAGAAGCGAGCGTTTTCGAAATATTTCCGCTTTAGAGCGCAAATGCTGTCACAAAATGACATTTCACGGAAAACGTCAACTTTGCGTTGGAATCTGAAAGCGTCAAAGGCTACTTTGTTAAGCGTTTGTAGAAAAAAATGTTTATGAATCCTATTCTACACCGTATTCTACATCACATAGTCGAATGTTCCTTTCAAAAGAAATCGAAAGTTATATTCGAAAAGATCCGTACCTACTGAAAAATATTGTTCGACCATCCTGAATAATTTTAGGCCATGAAAAAGAATGAGAAATATTACAAGTCTCTCTATAAAATGGCCTTTTTTTTTCTTTCTAAATCTATCATCTTAACGTCAGGGATTTCCAAGGTAT
Source organism: Endomychus coccineus (assembly GCA_958510875.1). Classification (NCBI taxonomy): domain Eukaryota; kingdom Metazoa; phylum Arthropoda; class Insecta; order Coleoptera; family Endomychidae; genus Endomychus; species Endomychus coccineus. The sequence continues at coordinate 44,388,775 of OY294068.1, forward strand.
GCATCTGCAAATGGACTACCCAATTTCGACCAAAAAGTCGTAACGTCCAAGTGATTCAGAGACAATCAATAATAGTAGGTGTAGTGGTGAATGGAGGTTATGTAGATGTTTGAAAAATTCACTAATATATATCATTATCATTATTTTTATTATTATTATTAATGATATTTCTTTTTAAAATAATGCACTTCACCTTCCAACCCGATTTTTTTCGTATCGCCCTGTAAATGCAAAACATTCTTGTGCTAGATTCTGTTGTCTAGTTAACTTTCGTTTTCAAGTCGATATCACAATAGAACAACTCTAGAAATCGAAAGACACACTATTGCCCCACCCTAAATAAAAATATAGTCCAGATTTCTTTTAAAAATTGTTCATTCATTCTCGAACTTGAAGGGTACCTACTGGATAATATGAAAACATTGCATCCCTTTACTGCAGAAAAACACATTTTTCTGTAGATGGCTTTGGAAATGATGTCAAAGTTTCTAGCAAGGTTTTGTTTGTTTGTTACTTCATGTCAATATAAAGTTGAATATGGCGTATAATTTCGCAGTGAGATTTGAATGTTTTGTTTGTGAGTACAATGGAACACCAAGGCAAATGGTACGTTTGGACGAAGAAAGCAGAGCCATTGCCGAACGTCGAAGGAATGAATTAGAATTGCCTCAAATACCTTTTATTGAACAGACAAGGATTTGCCGAAACTGTCATTTGAGTATTCTCTCAGAGATACAAGCTAAGGAAGAAGATCCCGATCCAACTGTACTTAAAGTTTTGTTGCGAACCTCTCATACGTCATGTTTTGTATGTGGTAGATTTGAAAATCTTGGTAGAATGTCACCTTCTGGTAGGTTGGATGTATTTCTGAAGACCGGAATGTTTGCACCTGACGGCGTCAGAATCTGTGGTGGTCATTTGAATGAGGAGGAATATTTTCTGCCACCTTTTATGAATGGGCTTAGAGGAATAACAAGACCATACAATTTGAAAGGTAATGAACTCAAACATATGTTAGTATCGTTACGAGAAGCTGTGCTGAACTATAAATCAACAAATAAATACAATAACGAGGATAATTTTACTGATGAAGAGTTCCAGGCGTTAACTCCAATAAAAAAAGTGCAGTTTACAGACCTCTTTGAATTTTGCAATCGCGTCAATATTCATCAGAAAAATAGAGCAATAGCGAAGAAAGATTTGTTATGTTTCTTGTGCAAATTACGACAAGGACTTTCCGATCAATTCTTGATGGGCATGTTTTCCTATTCAAAAAGTGCGTGTATCATTATTACAACAATTCGTTCCACAAAATGTAGGGTATCAGCATATAGAGAGGGGCCAATATATTACTAGACATGTTACGGATTTTGCAAATACCCTTTACAATCCCGAACCAAATTATCGAAGAGCAATAGCTTATATTGACGGGACGTACATAAAAATACCCAAAAGTCGGACATTTCAAGTATTACGTCAATCATACTGTACACAAGGGTTACCATCTTTTGAAACCTGCATTGATTGTTGCTCCCAATGGTTATATCCTAGATGTTCACGGTCCTTATTTCTCTGATTCAAGAAATAATGATGCGGCAATGTTGAGACATGAGTATGAACGAGATTTAATGGGTCTGAGGAACTGGTTCCAAGAAGGTGATATTTTCATGTTAGATAGGGGATACCGTGACGCACAGAATTTCTTGGGTGACTTAGGTATAGTAGTAAAAATGCCCGTAGCACTTGGTGGTGGACAGCATCAGCTTACAACCGAAGAGGCAAATTCATCTAGACTAGTTACGAAAACGAGATGGATTGTAGAAGCTAGAAACGGTCATATACAGAATATGTTCAAATTCTTCAGAGATACTGTACCAATGCCACAAGTTCTGCATATAGGAGACTATATCAGAATAGCATGTGCGATAATCAATAAGTATCATGAACCAATTACCATGGAAGGAGCCAATGCTGAGCTAGCTCAGATAATGTTAAACCGTGCCAATGAAATAAATGAACTCCAGTTGAGAATAGAAGAAGAGGGTCTGCTACGAAGACATGGTAGATGGTTTCCAATGGAGGAAAACCAATTACTAAATTTTCCAGTTCTCAGTTTGGAGTACCTACGAGAACTAACATTCGGAATTTTCCAGATAAAAATAGCTCCATCTTATGTACAAGATAATAGACAGGATTTGGGAAACGTTTTATTTGAATTCGACGACCGTATTGAAATTCCAGGTCTATTGAGGATGAGAATAAAATCTCGCCATCGAAATAGTATCAAATGTGGATCAAGTACAATGTCAGTTTGGAAGGTGTGCCAATTCAGGGGTACTACTGTACGTGCAAATCAGGAAGTCGTACATTGGGTACATGTTCGCATGTAGCTAGCGTACTTTGGTACCTTGGATATGCCCGTCATGCTGCCAATGTTAAGTATCCTTGGACCGAAATACTTCATACCGTATCTGATGCTGCAGAGAGACATAATAATGAAGAACCTATGATTGTTTAGACTGTTTATGGCATATTCTCCTTGTTTCTTTGTTCATATTGATATGTTCTCAGATGGAACACCCTGTAAATCATTAAATGAATTATTAGGGTTCAGTCGAGAGTTTTTCATTTGGGTCAACGATACCAGGTTCAATGGTTAAGTTAAATGTTACATATAATATATTTATTGAGTTATAGCCCATTATTTCCTTCCTATTATATTTATGCTGAATGTGCAAATGGAGGCTTTGTTGACCCGCTAAAAGGAGTTTCTCCGCCACACTCCTTGAGCATCAGTACAATTATCGGATGTATTTACGTACTCATTCGACATAACCCTATCAAAATGATAGACCAATGTTTGTTATATTCTTGAGTTTCATCATCAACTTGAAGTATTATTTTGACCGTGATAGCTGGAACACGCTGTATAATTGATCACCTATAGTGACATCAATGAACAATACTTCTAATAGTATCTCATATTAATGACTGTTTAGATCTTGATTATTCGGAAAAGTGATTATTATCCAGGATAACGTTTCGTGTTGTTTAACAATGAAGAACAAATGAAAGTTTTCAATGGCCTCTAGCGCCAAAACCAGCCTATAGAAAAAGTTGTGCCCATTGAACTTTTTGTTCGGAATGACTTGGACTATAACATATCAAAATTTCAGCCAATTCGACAGGGGGCCACTTTCCCTACTAAAGTGTGCGGTATCCTTTTTATAATTTCACAGTTTTTGTTGAACTTGACTAAAACATTCCACACGGGGGTTTTCGGGGTCGCTGATTACGATTCCGAAGTTAGATTTACCATTTTCCACCGCAATAGCTAGAAATTGGTCAATTTTATGTCAGAAAAATGGATAAATTAGATAATTTCGTAATTTTTGTTGAAAATGGCTAGAAAATTTCACTCGGAAGTCATTTGATATTGGGTATGAAACAATTGATTTACAGTCACGGATAAATTCCCTGGCAGTGCCAATTTCAACAAAAATTACGAAATTACCTAATTTATCCATTTTTCTGACATAAAATTGGCCAATTTCTAGCTACCGCGGTGGAAAATGGTACATCTAACTTCGAAAATCGTGATCAGCGACCTCGAAACCCCCCGAGTGGAATGTTTTAGTCATTTTCAACAAAAATTGGCTATTTTTCAGACATATAATTGGCCAATTTCTAGATACTGCGGTCGAAAATGGTAAATCTAACTTCGGAATCGTGATCAGGGACCCCGAAAACCCCCGAGTGGAGTTTTCCAGCCAATTTTGACAATACCTACCAATTTTACAAATTTTACAATAAATTTTCCCATGAAAATTGGCCAATTTCCGGTTTAACAAGTGAAAAATGGTCGAGCGACTAAATATTAAAGTTCAATTTCGTTCAGTATCCGTCCAGGAACGATTTGCAAAAAAAAGTTGATTGGTCTGTTTGGAAAAAATTCCGAGCTTTTTTGCTAAATTGAATCGACTAATATTAATTCTTTCCGGTAAATTTGTATAAATGATAGGTATATTTGTACACCATAAATATTCACGTCAAAACGAAAGTGTCCACTATAGGTTCATAAATAATATCGATATATTTGACTAAGAAGAACGATGGACACAAAACACACAGTTGAGCGCGTACCTACATACGTTCAAACCTAATGCATGTAAAAAGTAGAAGTGGTTTCTTTTGAATTCTGTTTAGCTATTTAGATCGACGGACAAGTTCGAAGGTATGCATTCAATTTGAATACGACGCACGAACTTTTGATAGTCATTATGGTGTTTTCTATGCTCTGTCGAATGAATTTCAATACCGTTTGAAATAATTCTGTAGGAAGTCGAAAATATTTTCGAAACTTGAACACAAATATTCTTCTTTCTACCATCAAATGGTATGGCCATCAGCTTGTTTGCTAATAATAACAATAAGTCGTCTTCTTCCCATCTAACAATAGTGAAATTGAAATGAAGTTAGAACTTTCTGAACTCTTTCATTCATTTGAATATTGGAAATGAATTGTGAAAATATCCTTAAAATAAATTTAAATTTATAATAAATCTCTAGAGGATGTAAGGTGTATTAATGATTTGATCGGACACTCATCTTAAGAAGGAAGTTCCAGCAACTTTATTATTTCTAAGTAGGAGCTACACGGTTACCGAGATGAATGTCGTTGCATATGTAACCCAGTAGCGTAGCTAGCACCCGGTGCAGATATTGATGGTATCACCCCATGAAAACGATTAAAATTAATTAAAACAAAAAAATCAGGTACACTTGGAATATGGTTTCAGTAAAACATTTAAAAGTTCATCATCAAATTGCAATATCAATCACTTAGTATCATAATCATATTCAGGAAAAGGAGGCTAAATAAGCTGGAAATAAACACTTTCATTTAAAAAATATATTAAAAGTTGATCTCGAGAAATTACCTGTCCGTTTTCGAGCAAATAAAACTATAATAATAATAATTTCTTCTCCATTTCTCCGAATATTAATTAATCTTGAATAGGATGTGTTTTGAGTAGGTATTAATATTAAATTATATTGAATACTGATTTTTTGTTAGAATAAATGTCAATGTAGTTGGATATTGAATAGATAATATCTGCTAGTATTCGAGAAAATAAGGTAACCCGATAATAATAGATATCTTATGGAGAGGTTTTCAGAAATATGTCCAGCTACTTATCAAAATCGATAACTTTGTCCAACTAATGAGCTACCGATTAATTGAGTTCAGAAGCCGGGCATTAGCCAGTCTGCAGAAAAAGTCTTTTTTTCGAATTGCAAGATTTATTTATCAAGCAGATTTGTTCAGTTATCGATTCTGTAGAAACTCTTTTCACCTTTTACGTATAGGCATTTATATTTATTCGTTAACACGGTGTTTTTATTACAAAAATTATAGGTAAGTAAATATAAATTTATGTTAATAAGCAATTTCAATAACAAATTAATCCCACTTTTCTTTAATTTTCTTTAGATAATTAATGACATGAATATGGAACTCCAATTGTTCAGACATGCACTTGTAGTGGAGGCAATCTACGGAAAAATAGGACGACGTTCGTAAAAATTTGATAGAGTTTAGCAACCTGGGAAAAAATGGTGTCTTATGATGAAAATGATGAGATCCTAAAATTTATATTACCAATATTGGGTGGAACCATGTCTAACGTTCATAAAACTGTTTTTTTGTACTTTTTTTCAGGTCAGTTTTGGAGTTTTATTTTAGACTTCCGGCTAAGGTTTGAAATATGTACACTTTTATTGTTGGTATTTGAGGAACCTTCAGTTCAAATTTCGTGCAATTCCGTTAACCTCCCCTCCTAGAATATATATATAAATACAAAATTCAAATTGAGCCAAATTGGATGAAATTAGATGAAACAGTAGGTTGCGACAGTCACAATAGATGGTTCAAGTATGGGTTGAAAATATTAAACTGTTTTGCTTAAAATCCGAATTTGGCTCAAATTTTAAGCTGGCTTACCCTTTTGTCAAAAAAGTACTCTACTTGAGCAATTGAAGGTTATTTTATGTTCTTTAATGTGGTATATGTCCGTATCAACTTTTGAGTACGATTCATAATTTTTTTGGCCATTTACAGTATATATATCATAAACCATCTATGTGATCCACATCAACGTTACATTTTTTGTACTATGAAATACGGTATTATTTCAATGTCACTATATGTATATATTATAGTAAATATACAAACATCATATACAAAATTTTATTTTTGAAAAATATTAAAAAAAAATCACTCACTAAAGATAAATAATTACATATTGATAATAGAAATTTTAGGATCTTATTATTTGTATTATAAGACACCATTTTTTCCAGATCGCTAATCTCTAACAAATTTTTACGAACCTCGTCCTATTTTTCCGTGGATTGACTCCACTATTGTCTGGTTTTTCCATTTGATTTCAGATTCAGGAGAAAAAAGCATTTATTCATTTTTAAATAATTAAGAGAAGGTATATTTTATTACAAATTACTGTACCCACTCTACCTCCTACTTACGAAAGCGTGTTGGAACTAAAAAGGAAACGTATTTGACACATTTTTGAACGAAAGAACGCTGTTCAGAAAAATAAAGAAAAAATTATGCATTTTAGCAATTATTTTAGCGGTTATTCCATTTTATGGAGTTTCCGTAAGATTTATTTTTCAAGCTTGCTACTGTGTGTAGACATCATGTTGTATTTATCTTTTCCTCTGATGCTGATGGAGTTTAAGTTATGGTACATATAAAATGGAATAAGTTTTCAGCAACTTATATTCAATTTGAATTCTGTGTAAATATTGCAAAGCTCGTAAGTTTCGAAATTAAGTTTAGAATATATTGACCGTTCACAAATAAACTTACCTATTTTACTTACCAAAGGAGATTAATGGATATGTAATAAGAATTAGTTGTTTATAATGAATATACAATTTTCTACCGAAATAAGGTAAACATTATCGTTTGTTCAAACTCTGGAATTCTCAGTTTTACGTTCGGGAATTCTATTTTTATTCACTTTTGTAGACGGCTTCGCTACATTATGGAAATTCTATTTTATCGGACGAGGTTTGTAGCACGTTCTCAAATCTAATATTTATGAAAAGTTGTGAAAAAAAAATCATAAATTGTCTTCTCACATAGAAAGTTATAACTTTATACCTTGAGGTTTTAGCCAAGCAAATTACATTTAAGAAATATGTTGACAGTTATAGACCATTTTCCACAATGTGTAAATTCCTAATTGAAACTATATGGAATCTCATAATGATGTTTCCTCTATATATGAGTTCAATTAATATATCAATTTAATTTTCAGTGCGTTACATACATACGCACACCCTGACATCATCTCAAAAATAGTCTAGATCAGGGGTCTCCAAACTTTCCAGTCTTAAGGCCAGTAAGTAAGTTCCAAGGGACAAAGCTGTTTCAATTTTCTTCTTTTCTTGTGCCGAGTACGCATCCTGAGCGAACATAAGCTTGGTAATTTCGCTAGTTCAACTACTATTGTGTACTAACTGTACTTGTATTCTTAAGCCGCGCCATTTGACGACACCTGGTGGTCACACGCGGAAATAGGTAGTGGTAGTACCCTTTATCGCTAACAGATAGCGCTAGTAGTACTTTCGAAAGTGCAGTAACAATTGAACATTCGCGAATAATCTCTTGTTTCGAGAAAGTTCTGGTGTATTCCACTTACTTCTAAATGGAGAAATTGAAGTATAAAAAGGCGAGTCAGTCACTCAGTCCGCCAAGGGAAGGCGAAGGAAGCGAAACTGTCTTTTGTAAAATAAGGTAGTGGGTAACTTTGTGCGTGTTTAAAGGACATTTCGTAACAGTATTTTGATTTGACTTGTTATTTTTGTGTGTGATTTACTAGTATGGAAAAGAAGCAAAAGTAGACAGTGAATGCAGTATATTCAAAGATCAATGGTACTTTCAATATTTCGTAACTGAGTCCAGAAAGATGGTACTGTGTTTGATTTGCAATGAAACCATAGCCGTTCTCAAAGAATATAACAGTAAACGTCATTATGAGAAGAAAAATTTTCTAAAATTACTCAAAATATCAGGTTTGCGGACAAACAAATTCAAAGCTTTGAAGCGCGGATTGAAATCGCGGCATTCTTTGTTCACGAAACTCAATACTGATACTGAACAGATGGCTGCAACTCGTGCCAGCTTTCGTATGGCTCTTGAATTGCGAAACGTGGAAAACCATTCGCCTATGGAGAAATGATCAAAGAATGCGCAAGTGCAGTAGCCGAAGGAATGTGCCACCAAAAGGTAAATTTATTTAAAACAAACATCTTGGCTCGGAGTTATTGTAGAAGACATCGCAGAAAATATATCATTTTAACTGTCTGACAAAAATGGACATCTTGAGTGGTTTTCTCTGGCCTTGGATGAGTCAACGGATGTGTCAGATACTGCTCAGGGGTTGATTTCTATTCGAGAAGTAGATAAAAGTTATGATGTATATGAAGAACTTCTTGATATTGATAGTATTCACGGCACGACTACTGGGGAAGATATTTTTAAGGGACTTGAAAATGCCATTAATAAAAAGAACATTCGATGGAAAAACTTGAAATCTATTACTACTGATGGAGGCAGAAACATGTGTGGTACAAATAAAGGATTGGTTGCTCTTGTGTCAAAGGCTGTAGAAAATGATGGTGGTTCAAAACCACTTATCTTACATTGTATCATTCATCAATAGTTCTTGTGCGGGAAATGTTTGGATATGTCTGAAGTTATAAAACCAGTCATAGCAGTTGTTAATTTCATCAGATCCACTGGGCTGAATCACCGACAATTCCGCAAGTTTATTGAAGAGATTGGAGAAAATGACTTACCATATCATACTGCCGTATGCTGGCTTAGTTGCAGAAAAGTCCTTAGGTCCTTTTTTGAACTTCGAGCAGTGATCGAAATTTTTTTCAATGGAAATCATCGTCCTCTTATCGAATTACAAAATAGCGAATGGCTGTGGAAGCTAGCATTCTATGTCGATTTGACAAAACCTATGAACGAACTGAATTTGAAATTGCAAGGAGAAAACCAGCTTCTCCTTGATTTATGCACTAAAATCAAATCGCACGAATAATCATGTTTTTATCGTTATTAATATAGGTATATTTACCATACGTACATATTTATCCTGCAGAAGTGTCCGGAATTCTCATTTTATGATTTAAGTATGTGAAATCACTATCTATCTTATGTCTTTATTCTGTGCAAGAAGTCTTACACTTCTTGATTCTGTGGTGAAACATTATGTAGCCATTTGGATAACATTTCAGTGTAACATAGAGTACAATTCAGCTTCATTCAATAGTGGTTTTTGAATCATTTTCAATATATTTTCTGTTCCTACAATCAGTTACATTTGAACCGCAGGATTTTCCGAAAGCTAATTTATTGTACCATAATGTTGACCGTTTCTTTCTAGTTATACATATATATCACCCTAGAACCTAGAAAACCTAGAAAAATCCCGAAATTCTCATTTTGAGATTCCAGTGACGTCACCGAGATGTGAAGATGCACTACAGTGTTCAGTCTGTGGTGTAAATAATAACTTAAACTGTCAGAATAAATGACGTTAAGTTCCAGCTTCGGAGGGTGTCTCTCTAGGAATTATATACTGATGTTTCAAATCTGCATTAGCTTATGACATCTTGTTAATTATTCTGTAAGCAGAGGATGGTAAAACTCCAATAAAATCAGCAACAACAGTTTGCATGTTTCCACTACCATGATATTTGAGGGTTGAAAGCAGTTGAAATAAAGGTTGAACGCAATCGGATGTTATTAATGTATCACATGTAGTTAGATAGCTAATATCATACCTTACCTAATTGTTGTTAATTTGATTTTCCGCTATTTTCAAAATGCAACGTCATAAATTCCCATATTTTTACTTCCCTCAATCAATCAATCAATCAAAGCGGGGGCGGACAAGTCCGGAGCACTTAGACCGCTTTATTGGGTCCATTGTACGCCCCTTGACACAACTATACGTAGTATATAGTCTAAGGAAAGTATTTTGATCGCCCCATAAAAAATGTGAAGTCACAGTCTACTTTATGCTATTACTCTGTGGCAAATTTTGATAGTTCATGTGATAGCAACTATCAGTATGAAACAGGTTATATTATAGTGCGAATAATTTCGAAAGTCAAATTGGCAGCAGGTGTCAGTAAAAACAGGAAGTTGTGATGTCGACAATTTGGATAAAATTTCAATGTAACATAGAATATAATATAGCGTATTTCAATAGCGGTTTGTAAGTTACTTCCAATAAAATGTCTGTTCCTACAACCCAAAAGTGGCTGAAGTCACGTGATCAATTGAACACAGCTTTTTTGAATAGATATTCGGTGTAGATCGAATTCCCTATTTACTTTATCAGGCAATGCATTCAAAGAGTAGAATCATGACGTCACGTGCGCTTCTGGTAATCGCAACTGTTTTGGCGGCAAGCGCCATATTACAGGGCAATAACGTAACATGAAAATAAATTACTTATGAAACAATGTTTCATTAACCATAAAAAGAGAATTGAAATCGGAAAAATTGTCAGGTCCTATTTGAAAAATTTTCAGAATATGGAAAAATATTATGTTTTCCTTGCTATAAAACGATAATTTTTTTATTCTTAAGCTGCCCAAGTATATAATACAAAATAAATAACTTATTTGGTGGGTTACTTTTCAAGGGGCAACATGAGGCATGAAGCCATGCATTGAATCCATTAAAAGATATTTTTAGGGATAATTTAGAAAACAGTACTATAACTTACTCTGGTATCTATGTGTAGGTAGATTCTATTATGATTGGATTTGCTAATCTAGCCATACCTATATATTTTAAATTCGATATATTACATCAACAAATTGCGTTCGGAAATAGGATTTGCATGTGAATTTGAAAATGATAATAAACTTTTCAGAAACAACACATAATATTAACGAAGTATTAAAAGATTCAATTATTTTCGTTTCAAAATTAGCAGTCTATCTTTCAATGATTCATAAATCCTTCACAATCTCATTTTCTAAGTCTGATTCAACATCAACGGAGGTTCTTCCTGGAAATAATGAACAAACTAATTGGTAAAAAATGAATCATTTCAATGGGAACGAAACTCGTGTTCTGACGGAAAACGATTCATTTCCTTTTTTTTTAGATGGGTACAAAATGAGCATAATATTGAAATGGCTTCCACAAGTAATGAAAATATGCACATAAAAGTCTGGTGTATTTTATGTTAAAATATACGAGCAATTGGATATATAAAATATCCTAACGTGTGAACTTTTCTCAAACAAAGTGGCAACTGTATCATATTTTTATTTCTTCCCACACTATACATACGTAGAGTATTGTGATAGGTCTAGAATAATTTCCAGGATTTTCACGGAAACATTCGTTTTGAGCCTTTCTGAATGAATCTAGAGTATTTTTGAGATAATGTCTGTGCGTGCAGGCGTGCATGTGTGGTCTGCGTGCGTGCAAGCGTGTGTAAAAACTTTGGAGACGTTTGCGCCGTTCCTATTGGTCGTATGGATTTGAAATTTTGCAAATCACACTGAAGTGGTGAAATAGGAATTGTAAGTACTGTTTTGGGGGCGGTAGCCCCCTTTCAAGTAGTATTTTTGACATTTAACTTCAGTTTTTCAAATGGCATTACAGTATTTTATTGAACCATAATGACAATACTTATGGTTATAAATATGTATCACATGTATTTATTTAACTGGGAAAAGTGTCCGAAATTACCTTATTAAGATGTCATTATTTTTATTTTTGATGGCGGCCTGCTAGACATAGCAGTTTTGTAAAATCCGAACTATATAACGGGAATATCGGTGTATAGAGATCGCTATGAATATGGTTTTATCGATAATTTGATTAAGCGAACTATAGTAATCGTGGAGTTATTAAATCATTAGAAAATAATCGATTAATCAGTCAGCTATGAATATAATACTTCAGAAAATAATATCGTTTCTAATCAAGCAATATTTCTGGAAGATTTCAATGTTTTTAAGCACAATTCACATCTGACTGAAACTCTTTTCTAATACGAGGGCAAGGTGAAAAGTACCTGAAAAATAAAACAGATGGCATTTGTGATGTGCCATCTTTAACCAGAACGCATTAAAATTTGCAGACTGATCTGTCATTCAGTTCTGTTTTGACACCCATCGGAAGCAAGAGATTTTTGTAAACATGGAAAAAAGTGAGTTTCGCGTCTTGATTAAATATTATTTCTTGCGTGGAATGAACATTAGGGACACCAAAGCATTGCTTGTTAAACATTATGGGGACTCACCATCGATTGGAACGATTCACACGTGACTTACTGATTTTCGTTGTGGTAGTATGACCACAAAAGATGCCGAACGTTCTGGTCGTCTAATCGTCGATAAAATACACAGTATCATTCTGAACGATCGGCGACTTAAAGTGCGTTAAAGTGCACGAGATAGCTTATGCTATGGGCCTCTCAACTGAACGGATACGGAACATTTTGTATACATTTTTGGATATGAAAAAGCTATCTGCCAGATGGGTGCCGCATTTAATCTCTGTTAACAACAAGCGCGACCGTGTGAGTATTTGGCTATGTTCAAGCACGATAAGAAGAAACTTTTTGCGCTATTCCATAACCGTGGACGAAACATGGATCAATCACAACACACCAGAGACCAAAAAACAGTCGAAACAGTGGACTTGTCCTTGCGAATCGAAGCCGAAAAAGGCCAAAGTGAGTTTTTCGGCCAACAAAGTCATGGAGATAGTTTGTTGGGATGCCCATGGTATCGTCCATATCGATTTCCTTGAAAAGGTCAAAACGAACATCGGCGTATATTACGCAGAGCTTTTGGATCGATTAGACGTCGATTCGAAGCGAAAGCCGCCGTGTTTGGCAAAGAAAAAAGTGCTCTTCCACGAGGATAACGCACCGGCGCAGTCGCAATGGCAAAATTGCATGAATTGCGGTACGAATTGGTCCGTCATCCACCGCATTCTCTAGATTTGGCCCCTTGCTTTTATTATCTGATCGGGGTGGGAAAATTTGTGTTCCCAATGATAAAATTCAGTACGTGATTGATAAACTTAACAATTTCACTGTAAACTTCAATTTACTTGTGAAATAGAAGAAGAAACATGAACATAAATTTTCTAGACATGAACATTAGGCATGATGCAGATGGACAAATAAAGTTGTTCATAATACATTATAAATGAATGGCTACACAAAAATATTCTTCAATCCCATCATTAAAGAAAGAATAAACAAAATCTTTAATGGAACGTCATATATAAATAATATAAACGGCATAAAAAGAATGTATGGCCATAAGTATAGTACAAGAAACAAAAACTCGATTACAAAAATGTTAATATTTTAACTGAGTAAACCAATTATTATAACAGCTCTATTCTGGAGATGATTCACATAAAACGTGAATCCAACTCTGTAAATTATAGAACAGACAATAAGCCAGATTTATACTACTTTGATTAATTAAAAATCTTGCAAATTCCTACATGCAACATCTTTATAACGTTGAAAGTATATTTTAGATATAATGCTCAAATAGCAATATTTCTAATAAGATCGAACAATGTTTGACATGACTTCGTACATTATAAGAAAATTGCTAAGCAGTGGATTCTTGATACATATTCATATACTTTCTGTTCGTTTCGGCGACGTGGGCATTTTTAATTGAAATTGGTGCGATAAGGTCGCTTTTGTGCTGAAACAGTTAGCTTATGGAAATCCTGCTTATAAATTGATACGTCTTATGATGATGGTCGTGAGACCGAATCATAAGTAGAGAAGATGATAATGAGCATATATGTTATAGTCCAGGCTATGAACCGGAAAAAAAACATGTAAGTTTGAATCAAAAATTTTTTTGCATTAGCTTCAGAAGGTTCTCAGGATCATTCATACATCTTAAAACCTCTTTGGGGGTGAAAATGGCCCGAAATCTTCAAGTATTGAATTGTTTTTTCTACAAAAAAGGTATTTTGGCATTTCGAGTGCACCTAGGAGTTTTTTTGGGTCGCTGAACACGAATCCGTAGCCAGATTTACTTGCAATCCATCGTAGGGGTGGTCAAATCGACAAAATTGGCCAATTTCGCACCCCTATATGTTATTTTGCAATTTACGTGTTTTAGGCATTTCGAATGCACCAAGGGGTTTTTTTGGGCCACCGAATACGATTCCAAGGCCAGATTTACTCCGAAGTAATTTTAAAATGCAAAAATAATTTAGAAGCGTGTCAAATTAGCCATTTTGTAAATTCCCCACTTCTACGATGATATTCGAATAAATCTGGCTTCGGAATCGTATTCAGCGACCTAAAAAACCTCCTAGGTGCACTCGAAATGCCATCAAAATACCTTTTTTTGTAGAAAATACAATTCAAGACTTGGAGATTTCGGGCCATTTTCGCCTCCAATGAGTGGGGTTGAGGTTCCCAATAGGTTTTAAGGTGTATAAATGATCCTGAGAACCTCCTGAAGCTAATGCAAAAAAAAATTTTTTTGATTCGAACTTCCATGTTTTTTTTTCATTATAGCTAAAATCCCGGTTCACAGCCTGGACTATTAGTGTGACCTATTCCCGAGAATTTATATATAATTAAATAACTCCGCCTACTTAAACATTTATATTCAAAACTGAAGTGGGTTGTTAACTCTACCCATTTCTAATAATTGACATAGAGCATAATAGTCCTTATGTGTGTATGTTCAGTTATATCCATTTTCCGTTAAAACAAAAAATAATCAAAATGCTGTTATCAATCTCATTATTTGGATGCGGACAACTTGGCAAGTTTATATGGAAAATACTCATATATTTGATTACCTCCTGGAATATGCGCATTATTAGGAAAAATTATGTATATACATCTTCAAATTGCTTTACTTTTTTAATTTTTCGCCTACAGGTTAGATTGGAGTCGCGGACCGACGATCGAGAAACTCATATTTCATTATTATTTACTTAATTAATAATATGTTAATCAGAACAAAATCTAGTGGTTATCATAATATTCAATACAATAGCCTTATCTCAAAACCGAATATACCGGGATATCAAGAATTATCTTGGTCAAGGGTGGTTGTGGAATCTAAAACGTGTGTCTTTACTTTACGTTTGAAATAATTATGTCACTGTCACACTGACATCATCAATAATAACCTACAAATTTCATACCTATTTATTTCAGTTGTAAAACAATAATGAACTACAAATTATGAACTAATTATGTGAACTTTGAACTTTTTCAGAGGTTGTGATAGCCACAATCCGGGTCAAAAACTGTTTTGAAATAGTTAATTTTCCGTAAATCGAATGACGTTCACGTGAGAAGCCCGTAGCACGCGAGTTAGAAAAGTGCAAAGTGGTTATACCTAATACGGCTTTACGAGGACTTTTCGCGTGCCGTTTTCGCTCCATGTAGTTAGATTTAGTATCGGACCGTGCCCGACGGCCCTTATTTTTTCGATAAATGTCCATTAAATAGGAAAATTTAATTAAAACAGTTTGAGTTATTCTCAGATCTCAGCTACGCTCGTCTAACGTGCGACGTACCAAAGGGAATTTTCTCGTGACTAAAATATACACGAAGCGGGTAAAAGCTAGCGTCCCATAGCCGAAAACACTTTATTACAACTGGTGCCGCCCGCACAGGGCACGAAACGGCCCCAAATTAACAAGACCGAGGTAAAATGTATAAACTCTAACTTACGCGCAGCGAACTCCTCGAGGCATATGTCAAAATGATTTCGTTCGTAGCTAATTACATAGGGCGTTCATTCAATTATGTTTTTAGATAATTCGAACCTTCTAATTCCGATAGGCCACGTGAAAATCCCGGAGTCCAAAGCGCTAAAGATTTCTGAGTGTTACAATATTCGTATAAAATTGCGAAATTTCGCACTTTTAGAAACTTCAAATTAATTATGACATAATTACTTCAAACGTAAAGTAAAGACACACGTTTTAGATTCCACAACCACCCTTGACGAAGATAATTTTTGATATCCCGGTATTACAGGAGAGCGCAAACATGGTATTTTTCAACAAAAAAGCACAAAACTTTCCTGCAATTATTATAAGCCGCTCGATATTAATTCGCTACATTAAAAAAGATCAATCCACCGTGAAATTGAATTTCACAGCAGTGTAACCGAGTTCGATTCAGCTTTCAAAGATTCTGTCAGTTATAAATGGCAGTCTTCATTTGGAATAAATAAACTTGTGACAGTCAAAGAACATGGAATAAAATTGCGACTGAAATTTTATTTTTAGATTCTGTAATGAATTCCCCACCCCAAAGTAACATTATAACTCAAAATATTCCTAATTTACTTGTTATCGTTGATGTTATTCTGCTGGAGATTGAAATTAGATTTTCATCATCTGTTTCGACTTGCTCATTATGCAAAAAGAGTAAATCATTTTCAGCTCGGGTATCGTTCGCAGAAGCTATAATAGAGATTGTTTCAGGATAATTATGTAGAAAATTCATTTAATAATTGAAAATTTCAATTTACAGAAAATATGCATTATCGATTATGTGAGTAGCATATACAGTGATAGACTGATACAGCAATGAGTTTCAAACTCCTTTCAGCACCTGAATAAATAATGTATCCGAGAATCCAAGTCCGAAAATCAACCCCATCTTTCACGTCATAGTGTAATTACTTTATGCGGATAAAGAGAATACCTGTATCAACAAAATTTCTCGCGACATACGGAATACATAAGGTGACGTAGAAGGAGAGGCTTAGGTTTTTGACGAGATGTCACTGTTCGATCTGGGGATTGGAGAATCTAAGCTTTGTCTAATCGGGAGTGTCATCATGATAGTCAATCTAAAAAGATATGAAAAATGACTGCCTTTTTTTGAAAATGGTTCAACTTTAGTTGTGTAGTTCCCACCATCGTATTCGATATCCTTTAGAAATTTTTCACGAAGGGCTCAAATTTGAAATATTATGAAAGAACAGGGAGATTTTCGGATGCTATGTTTCGAAGAACAACCAAAAGGAAGCATTTTCATGTTATCATTGTCATTTCTTTCTGTAAAATGTCGTGGTCATTTGAGATTTTGTGCGTTGAAGTGTGTTTTTATAAACGTTTAATCGTATGTTAAGAAATGAGCTAGTAGTTTCATTTTATGACATTATTTGAGGTTCAACAATGTTGATTTTGGTCCCAGAAGATGTTTTCGATGGTATTCTACAGGACAATATGTCATTGTTTGATAATACTATCTTCACATTCTCTGAGAACTCATTCAAATGTGATTGAAGTAGTACAATTTATTTTGAAATAGTACATTGTTTACCGAGTAGGAAAAGCCTAATTGATTGTAGCAATACAGAGTTCAGGAATGTGGCTTTTCCTACGAGGTAAACATACTATTTTTCCGCAAATCGTTTAAAATTCGATAGTTATTAATTAATTTTGAAAAAATCGCGAATGAATGGTGCTTTAAAATTCGTAATAAAATTACTTGGGTTACTATGGAATCGTATTAAGGTTGAATTGTCAAAATTGACATATATAAATTTAATTGCTGGTGTTCTCGGAAGTAAAATGATAAGTGATGATGAATTTTCCATTTCTGGGACTCCTCCAGAGCTGGTTGAGGCAGTGAATACTGCTTCATTAGAATTATTGCCAAAGAAATCAAGAGAAAAGTACGAATATCCATATAAACGTTTTATGGACTATCGCAAGAGTAAAAACATGAGTTCTTTCTCAGAAAATGTTGTAACGGCATACTTCCTAGACCTTTGTTTAAAGATGAAATCTTCAACATTATTGGCCAATTATTCTATGTTGAAGTCGACTCTTGCAATTAAACACAATGTAGATATATCTACATATTCAAAACTTCGTTCTTTATTGAAACGGCAAGCTCAAGGTTATAGGGCGAAGAAATCTAAGATTTTAACGAAGGAAGAAATTGAAAAATTTATCCAGAAAGCTCCAGATAAAGAAAATTTAATGATTAAGGTAATTTACAAAGTTTTAATTTCTATTTAGATTACACATTTATTTATTTTTTAGGTGGCTTTAATATTTGGTATTTCTGGGGCCTGTAGAATGGATGGGTTAGTCAGAATGACTCTACACGATGTAGAAGACTTAGAATCTAAGCTTCTAATTAGCATACCTGATTCGAAGATCAACAAGCCAAGATCATTTGTAATTAATCAGACGTACAGGGTGTCCCATTTTAGGTACTTTTGCGGGTTATCTCCTTTATTTTTAAAGATAGAGAGTTGCGGTTTTCGCGACACTGTGCTACTTTTTCGTAAAACTCAAGATGCCGTCAACAGAATCTTCATAACCCTCTTAGTTTTTAAAATACAGGGCATTTCGAAAATGTTGCATTTTGTGACTCCCCTCGTATCTCCGTTATCCTTCAACTTATCGGAAAGGTAAAATAACATTCTAATAGTTTTTTTTTCCGTAAAATGCAGTGGTGTAGATAACTTTTGTTACATATTTACTGTTTTTGAGTTATAAAGCAAACTTATGTTTTTTTAAATGGAACACCCTGTATATTTATAGACTATAAAATTTGTCTTTTTTTTACCTTTTCAAAAATATATGATAGTATAAACTTTTTTTCAGAAACACGCAAATATTTGACAATTTTCAGAAATTAAATACATATTTTAATAGTAGGCCATTGATATTGTTTATGACAAGAAACAGAAATAAACATCAAATCTCTATTGCATTTAAGCTGTTTATTTTCGTTCTTTTGGTATCATTATTCAATAGATATTTATCAATTTTTCCGAATAATGGCAGTTTACGAAAATTATGAGAAATATGATATGATGGTATGTTTTATACAGAGTAATGAAAATTCTGAAGAAGCTTCGGAATTATACTTCCAAAGGTGAGTAAGCTATTATGGCTATGAAAATCTCTATTATCATTTAAATTTTTGCTTGTTAGATATCCAGAAAGAAGGCAACCGTTTTTTGGGATATTTGCCCGTTTAAAAGCAAATATCCCAAATTTAATATACTACAACATTTGCATCCTGGCGATGCCGAGCGCCGGGCACTGTTTTGCCAGTGGTATTTGCAACAAATCGATGCTAACGATTTATTTGGCAGACTTGTTATCTGGTCAGACGAATGCTTTATTTCAAGTGCTGGCATTTTCAATCGTCACAACACCAGGAACTGGCGTAGTGAAAATCTGCATTTAATGTTTGAAAGGGCACAACAAGGACGCTTTGGAGTTGGGGTTTCATGTTTTATTTTGGGTAGACATATAGTTTATAGGATTTTTGAAGGAGGTCTTACAGCAGGTAGATACCTAGAAATTCTTGAGGAAGTTATTCCAGAACTGCTCGAAAACATTCCATTAGCCCAGTATAATGCTGTTTACCTACAGCAAGGTGCCCCAAGTCATAACTCTAGGCTCTTAAGGGCCTTTCTAAATAATAACTTTCCTCAAAGATGGATAGGTACCAACGGACCTGTTAGATGGCCTCCACGATCACCAGATCTCTCAATTTTAGATTTTTTTTATGGGGCTATATACAAAATGAAGTATATAAAACTCAATATGCAATATGCATTGCAAAACTTCGAGAGGCAATTCATTTAGCTTTTCGAAATCTGCGAATGACAACAATGGTTCTTTTGAACGCTATTCAAAGAATCTCAAAGATGTGCCAATTTTGCATTAGAGAAAATGGTGTTCAATTTGAACATCACATTTAATTTTTTTTAATAATGTTATTTTTTGTGTTTTTGTTATATTGTCACTTTACGCCACAAAACTGTTGTTACAATCTTACTGTTAGAAAAAAGATCTATGGGAATTTTTTTTAATAGATACCTATATACAAGGTATCCAATTATTTGTTAGTAATATGTAAGTTGCACTTGTTTATTATTGTTATCCATAGCCTACTATTAAAATATGTATTTAATTTTCTGAAAATTGTCAATTATTTGCGTGTTTCTGAAAAAAAGTTTATACTATCATATATTTTTGAAAAGGTAAAAAAAGACAAATTTTATAGTCTATAAATATACAGGGTGTTCCATTTAAAAAAACATAAGTTTACTTTATAACTCAAAAACAGTAAATATGTAACAAAAGTTATCTGCACCACTGCATTCTACGGAAAAAAGTCTATTAGAATGTTATTTTACCTTTTCGATAAGTTGAAGGATAACGGAGATACGAGGGGGGTCACAAAATGCAACATTTTCAGAAATGCCCTGTATCTTAAAAACTAAAAGGGCTATGAAAATTCTGTTGACGGCATCTTAAGTTTTACGAAAAAGTAGCACAGTGTCGCGAAAACCGCAACTCTCTATCTTTAAAAATAAAGGAGATACCCCGCAAAAGTACCCAAAATGGGACACCCTGTACTTGAATGTTTATCGAAAGTATATTTCGTTAAGACCAGAAAATATGAACAGTGACCGATTTTTCTTTAAATATCAAAGCGGAAAGGGTAGTAGACAAGTGGTAGGAATTCATTGATTTAGAAAAATGCCTAAAATAGTTGCTACTCATTTGAACTTGGTAAATCCGACAGAATATACTGGTCACTGCTTTCGTCGGTCTTCTGCAATAATATTGGTTGACTCTGGTGCCGACATAACTAGTTCAAGAGGCATGGCGGATGGAAGTCATGAAATGTTGCTGAAGGATATATCTCTTAACAATAAGGTTGAGGTGGCAAATAAAATTTTCACAGTACAAAATATTCAACAAAATAACCCTACCACCCCACATGTTGTCCAAAATGTTTCTCATAGTTCTAATAATGTTCCTCCAATGTTCAATAATTGTACTAACTGTAAAATAACTGTAAATGTAACAAATTAATTTTAAAATGTATTCTGCAATGTATTGATGTTTTCAAAATATAAATTAATTCCTTGTAAACAATGTGTTTTCAATCATTTATGTAGAACACTAACAACTGTAAGGAAATATCATTTCCTTACATTAAGGAAATATTATTTCCTTACAATAAAGAAATGAATAGGAAATCTTGACTTTTTCTTTAAGAAATTTTGTCTAGAATGCCAAAGTTTCCTAACGATTTGCGGAAAAGTACATTGTTGATTAAACTGTAAACAACCCCTTAGAAAATGTCGTTTGCGACCCCTGAATTAGATTAGAAACCAGCTCTTTTCCTCCCTAAACATAACTCACCCTCCCTTAGGGTGGTGAAATCTGTAACAAGTTATTAAATCAAGTCTCCAGTCATTTTTTAAAAAGTTCGTACTTTAATATTTAATATTTATTGCATTTTATTTTATAGGTTTCTATTGATTATTAGAAGGTGAAGTATGATATAATTTTATTATAATATAGTAGAATATAGTATGATATAATTTAATTTGATACTATTCAGTGCTATAGAGTACAGTACAATCCAATACAATATTGTGCAATGAATAATTATTAATTCTCACTAAAGTATTTATTTATACTTGCAGACGAGTTATAGTACCATTGTTAGGTTGTAGGGTGTGCATAAGATGTACAATTATGTTGAAAATCTATGAGGTGTGACTTTGCATTTTTACCAGCTTTGTTATGTCATTTCCTGATTTTTTTTTCAAGACAATCCATTAACAAAGATACAGGAGTCTATATACGAGGGCAAGGAGGAAGTCCATGAAAAATGAAACAGGAAATGATTTATTTGGTCAAAACGTATTTTATTTCTCAAAATAATCTCCCTGTAGCCCGATACACTTTGTCAAATATTTTTCTAATTTTTTTAGCCCTTCCAAATAATATGATTTCGGCAATCTTTCAAAAAAGCCGTTTGTTTCAGCGATGACTTCATCGTTGGAGCCAACTCTCTTTCCGCCGAGTCAATTTCTTCAAGTTTGGAAGTAGTTACTAATCGTAGTGGGCCAAATCTGGATAATATGGTGGATCACGAACCAATTCGTAAAGCAATTCATGCAATTTTGCTATTCCGACTGCGGACCTGTGCGCCGGTGTGTTGTCCTGGTGGAAGAGCATTTTTCTTTGCCAAATGCGGCTGATTTGGCTTCAATCGGCGTCAAATCGATCCAATAGATCTGCATAATATACGCCGGTGATCGTTTTGCCCTTTTCAAGGAAATCGATATGGACGATACCGTGTGCATCCCAAAACACTCCATGACTATGTTAGCCGAAAACCCCACTTTGGCCTTTTTCGGCTTCGATTCGCCAGGACAAGTCCACTGTTTCGACTGTTCTTTGGTCTCTGGTGTGTTGTGATGGATCCATGTTTCATCCACGGTTACGAAACGGAGGAAAAAGTTCTTCTTATCGCGCTTGAACATCGCTAAACACTCCTCCACAGAGAGCAAATGCGGCAACCATCTGGCAGATGGCTTTCTCATATTCTAAAATTCATGCAAAATGTTCATACCCGTTTGATTGAGATGTCCATAGCCTTAGCAATCTCGTGCACTTCAACTCGCCGATCGTCCAATATTATACCATGGATTTTATCAACGATTTCTGGCGTTGGCGTTGTAACCTCAATTGGACGATCAGAACGTTCGGCGTCCTTTGTGTTCATACTACCACAACGAAAATCAGTAAGCCACTTGTGCATCGTTCCACTCGGTGGTGAAGAGTCCCCATAATGTTTAAGAAGCGATGCTTTCATTTCGGTAATGCTTTTTCTACTCAAGAAATAATGTTTAATCAAGACGCGAAATTCACTTTTTTCCATGTTTACAAAAATCTTCAAGGCTTCTTGCTTTCGATGGGTGTGAAAACAGAACTGAATGTTATATTAGTCGATTGTGGCGCCATCTATTTTATTTTTCAGGAACTTTTCACCTTGTTTCAATTATATAAATATGTATCAAGAAACGTGGCTTCTTTGTTATGTTAAAAACCTATGGAAATGAGGGCATTGTGAGTGTTGACAGCGCTCTTCATGACTATAGCTTTGAATTTACTACGTTTTAGGTAACTGATGAATGGGAGAGTCTTCTTTATTTTGTACGATTTCGGAAGCTAATAGAAAGAAAGAAAAAGTTAGCAAATATATTATCAATAGATTCACTCATACTTTTGCTCAAGATACATTAGAATGCCATTTCGTCATGATTACTATTTTGCAGACTCACATTTTTCGCCTCAAAATAACAAATCTCAATACAATTTCAGAGGTATTAAAATATCAACATTTTAGTGGCAGCTCCCGGCGTGAGGACTATATTTACCAATGTATTTTTAGCTATACATTCTTATATTAATGTTTCATCCTTTATTTTGTTTGGTAAGTCGTCATCGATTCTTCCACTTTCTGAGTATTACAGTGTTTATTCCCGTTTTTTCCGATAATCGTTTTTCTCGCTTTCATGTTCTCTGCACACAAATATTTCCAGATTGTTTCTGGATAAATCAAGGCAAGCTATTTATTTTAAATGGAGTTCTAGCACCAGCAGGACGTCGTATTTTTCATTTCCAATTCAATAAACTTATAAAAATATGTTTCTTTGTGGACTTTTTACAATATCAAGTGAGACTGTGTGATGTTTATAATATATTTACCCATAACGGTCAACTACTGAGAGATCTCTATTTTATCCGTCACATATTCTCAAGTTACAACTATACTGTTATATTTATCGTACGGGCAGTAACAGTTTCGACATACAATTACGAACCATCGTTTTTATGAAGAATTCAAAACAATAGCGAAAAGCCGTAAAAGCGGTGCTAAAAAAGGTACGGCAAAAAATGTCAATTTTTCTGTGTTTTGAAAATAGACTAAAAACTATAGGTTATACAACATTTTTTCCAAATATAAGTTGCGCGACACGTACTTGTACTTTTCTCTTCTTTATTCTGAATTTGTTTTTTTTTAATTCAATATCTCGACTTTTAATGGACCAAAACTTCTACTTGGGCTCAGAATGTTCGTCTCTGATTCATCTGACAATATCTTGTATTTGTTTTTTTTAAGAATTCTAACCTAAAAATTTTCTCCAAAATCGTCTAGAAATTCGTAATTGAACAACACCAGCTATTTTATCAGTTAGAGGATGCCAAAATCTACAAAATGCATCTTGATTTGGGTCGAAAGACTCATTTGTTCTCTAGTAATCGCGTTTTCACGATTTTTCAAAAAAGTCCGATTTTGGAGCGAAAAATTAAGATAGAAAAAGTGGACAAAAAATGTGTTCATTTGACTGGAATAACTGGAATACAATATTTTAATTGGTGGAGAAAATAATTTTTTCACATTCATATCACCTATAGTTTTTAATTTATTTTCAAAATACTGAAATATACCCATTTTTTGCCACAAAAAACTTCCGTATCTTTTTTAGCACAGCTTTTACGGCTTAATAAGGTAAAAATTTGTAATCATAGCATCAAATATATAAAAAAAAGTTGTTTAAAAAAGTTCAAACATTTTAACCAAAAATCTTTGAACGACCTCACTACTATACGTAGTGTTAGTATAAGGAAAGTATTGTAATGGGACAAACATTTTTTTCTGCAGATTGTTCATTCGTGTTTGCACTAGTTTTGTTATGCTATCTCTTGTATGTGCGTATGCCCCTGTGTATTTGAAACTTCGCAAATTGCTTTGAAATGGTGAAAATAGGGACAGTATTGTTTTGGGGCGCTGTCGCTGTGCAGTATAGGTATAATAATATTCATATACTTAATACATTTTTCTATTATTAATCACCATTGTATGAACATGTTATATAAATATAACGTGAACTTGAACGACTTGAACTAAGGCACATATATTTATAGTTTCTTACTAGGTGATATGTATAATATGCTTACGGCCGCAAGGTTACCCACCGCAGATTTCCCAAAAGGTTTGAATGGCGTCAAACTTGGGTAATCGAATTGTGAGTTCAAATAGAAATATTGAATAAAATACTCTGTGATATCATGGAAGTAATGTTGATTGTATCAATGATTCTGGTAGTTTCCATAACAGCTAAGTATAATAATACATAGAGTATAAAACATGGAGTTGTAAAACACATATGTTGTCAATTTGAACAAACTTTTAATGACGTAGAGGATAATTTAAAGTCTTCAAGTATTTGTATTCTTCTAAATCAGTTAGTAAATTTGTATCACATTTCTAAATAATACAACCCACAGAAGGGTCCGAAAGCGAAAAATTGGGATAGCAAGAGCAGTTAAGACAGTAGGTAATTCATTTGTAGGTAATCGGCAATTCTATTTTTATTATTTACCTATTATTTTGACCTGAATTAGATTATATATTCTCGTCCGGTCACTAAAATGTCAAATATAATCTGTCATCATACAGGTAAAGAGATAATGGATTTGACCATAATTCGGGAAATCCTAAGCGATGTAATATAAAGACTTAAAGAATACATATATATCATCTCCAAGCGGCAATTCTAGGTTAGTAGGTGTTTGTAAGTTTATTTTTAGATGCAATGCAAACCAAAGTTTCTAAACTGAATTCATTAGAATCAATAGAGATTTATAATGGTGTCAAAAACTGCTCTAGCAATATTGTAAATGATCAGTTAGACCTATACCAAAGTGATCTTTTCCTTTATCTTCCAAAGCAGTCTTAGAATAATTCTTAATATATTAAATGATAATTTCACTTCATAATTTTGTATCTGTTTGATAATGACACTTTGGCGTTGAAGATATATGAACGTTTTCATGTTATTATTAAAAGTGGTATAAAAACAAAGTAATTTTTTGATTCATAAAGATAATGGATAATTAAACTCAAACATTTAATTTAGAAATAATGATGAGAAATTGTTTCACCACACATTCTGTTTCAACATAGCATTCTCAATGCTAGGTGTTATCAACTAGAGCTAAATTTAAAATTATGTCTTTAAATATTAGGAATCAATCTGAATGTGATACAAATTGAGGGATGGGGGTAGACAATGGTCTGGGTGGAAGTTTGTTCACAAAATTGCTGACAAGTGGTGAATTATAGGTATCGATTTGGTCATTTAATGTTATGTCACTATTGTTTTTTGAATGTTTTGAAATTTCTGTGGATTCCAGAATATTTACTTAATCTTACACTGATCAACAGGTATAAACCCAATTAAAGATCAGGACAATGCATAAGAAAATATTTAAATTAACTATTATTATCTAAACTAAATCTAAATTAAACTATACTCTAGTCCGAGAGGAGACAAAATCAAAAAGGAAAAGAAAGAATAGACAAAAATATTTAACACAGCAATGAACAAAGAGAAAAAAAGAAAGAAAGAGCTGAAAAAGTATGAATATTGTTTCATCGCAGTAGGCGAGCAATCTGTTTTAGGCTAGACTTGAAAATATCATATTTAGTACGAGTGTCAATGGTGTTATAGGCATGGCACATGCAAAATAATGGAGATAATTTAAGTAAGTTAGTACGAGAAGTTTGGAGGTAGACAGTATTTACAGACCGTGAGTTCAGCCGAGGAACGGAAATTGACTCTTTCCAGCATCATCGGGCAGTCAATTAGGTTATTAAGCAACTTGTACAGACTGGCCTGGAGTACATAATTGTTTCTGCGAGAAAGGGATGACATATTGAATCTATCTAACAGGAAAGAATTAGGAATGCCCCTGATAAGATAAAAACCGTCTGTCCTGAAGGACAGGTACTTCAAAAAGCGGCAAAAGTTGGTCTTATTTGTGTAAGACATAACGCAGCACTTGTTAACATTAAGAGACAGCTTGTTCGCTGAACATCAAACAACCATCATATCAAGACTTCTCTGAAGTAGATAACAATCAAATGCAGGGGCGGCTCGTGAACTTTTTAAAAGAGGAGGCTGGACATAAAACGTTTTTGTAAAAATATACTCTATTCAGCCAATAAATTTAACCTTTGCACAGCGACCGTACCAGCTACTTCAGTGACAAAATTAATTGTTGCCAAGCAAGAACCAATGTGGAGGTGTAGAGTTTCTCTTGGCAAAAAATTTTTTTGTTCGTTTTTTTTTCTTTGGATTTTTGATATTTTTTCTTTCTTTTTGAAATTTTTCATATTTAGTTTTTTTTTTATTATTTTTATTAACTTTTTTTATATATTAACGGAATTCTACGGTCTTTAGATATATAATATCATAAAATGTATCATTTTGTTTTAAGTGTTTTACTAAATCTTTTTCAATAGATATCAAACTAACATTGTATAAACGATTTTGGCCCATTGTATTTCGCATGTAAGTTTTAATTCGTTTGAGAGTAGAAAATGATCTCTCCACCGATGCCGACGTGACAGGAATGGTGACTGTCAAACAAAATAGTTTATAAAACTGAGGTAAAACTTGTTGCAAATCATTGTCTATCATATATTTTATCATATCGGCGTGAATGTCGTACTGGCCTAAAATATCTTTATCCGAGTAGGTATATAACCCATAATTCATTGTGCAGTGCTATCTTATCAAAAAATTTATATTTTAGAACTAAGTGTATTGGGAAACTCTTTTGAAAAAGATTCGAAAATTCTTCTATTCGTCAAGTCGAAAAACTTCAATTCATGTAAATCGGAAAATCGAATCTCAATTTGACCTTTAATAGTATCTAAAATTTCATAAAAAAAGTTGTTTATAATGTAGTTTCTTGTCTACCAAATTATAGGTTTTCCTCCTTTAACAATATTCTGTTTACCGGTTAATTAAAACTTAATACTCGATGTAATATGTTCCTGCGATTTTTCATGTCTGTCTATACCACGAGCTAAATTTTTCAAATCATCATAACCCGAGTGCCCCCAACATGAAGTTGTATCAGATGTAAATAGCAAGCATTATAATTTATTGTGTATTTCGATTTTGAAACATACCTGTCATCACTAATCCTTTCAAATCCGGTGAAGGCCATTTATTAAAAAAAAAACACTTTTCTGTAATATGTTAATCCACTGGATTTTCTAAGAAGTCAGCAACTGCACATTTTAACGTTAAATAACTCACGGAACAGAAAAATTATAACTTAACCTTACTTCGCATCGCGAAACAAAAACAAGAACTGACGGAGCACGTGTCTCGTGTTGCCGCCTCGCAGCTCGCAGGGCAGGAAGTAATCGTATTTTGACCGAGTGCGAACGAGAAGCTAGCCTACAGAGAATGTTGCCATATCCGCTGTTTTACCCTACTTGGCAATTGAACTGGTTGGAAAAACGGCAACTGTGTTGACCACACGTATTTAGCGTTTGAGATATATAGAGAATCTAGCCACTGTTGCCAGATTAAAAATAACTACTGTGAACGGGGAATTAATTGTAAAATTTAAAGAATTATCAGAGAAACAGGAAATAGAATGGAGAATGATCATTAAGATAAATGTGTGAGGAAGCTGAGCCTCCTTAGCCTCCTTCGAGGAGCCGCCACTGATCAAATGTGGATTTGATGACGAAGAACAGTTTGGAATCATCGGCATATAAAAGACAGAGCACACTGAGACCTATTGAAATATCATTAACAAAGATGTTAAAAAATAGTGGTCCCAAAATTGATCCTTGGGGGACTCCTGAAGAAGCAAGATATTCAACCGATCTCTGCCCATTTACCACGACAAATTGCCGCCTATCACTGAGATATGAGGCGATGAAAGATAAGAGTTCCACAGAGAAACCAATACCATCAGGTTTACTTAGCAGAAGTCTGTGGTCAAGCCTGTCGAAGGCCTTGGATAGATCGGTATAATAGACATCGACTTGGAAGCCGGAATCCATATTTTCAGCGATGTATTGTGTGACAGATGCCAGGTTGGTGGATGTGGAACGACCCCTTACAAATCGTGTTGTATATTGAGAAGGCGTGAATGGACTTTGAAATATACTCTATAGTAGATAAGAATCTCCAAGGACTTAGCAAAATTTGAAAAGATGCTTATAGGTCTATAATTATGCACATCTGCTCTATCACCAGTTCTGAAGATCGGACAGACTTTCGTCTGGTTCCATACTAGTGGGGAAGTACAGGACGTAAGACACCTATTGACTAGGTGAGTGAGGGATACTGAAAAAATGGGTGCGCAGTCTCTTAGTATAAACGCCGGAATCATATCGGGACATGAAGTAGATTTATTTTTAAATAAATATTGAGGTTATGTCTTATTTTTGAATATGTAAAATATCGGCATTATGGCTAAAATTGGGATTATGTTCCAATGAGTGAGTAGCGTAATTAGACTCATCTTTTTCTGTAACTTCCCAAACGCTTGTGAAACCTAACACTGAAACTGCATCCAGCTTGTGCTATATACAAGGCATTACAGTCATCATACCTCAACCTGTAAACTCTAGACGTCTTTAATTTATCTTTTTAGATTTTGAATTATTGATATAGGAGTGTAGATTATTTGTTGTTTCAAAGGCGACGTTTTTATTCTGGTTTTGAAGAAATTGAGATATTTTTTGTGAGTATTTACTTAAATATGTAAAACGGGTGGGACCAATTTTTTCCACTCCATTTCTTCCACTCTGCTTTTTCCACTCCGCTTTTTCCACTAATATGTTTTTCCACTAATACATTTTTCCACCAGTTTATTTTTTCCTCCAGTTTATTTTTCAATACATTTAATAGTTTTATAAATGGATATCAAACAGGATATCAAAATTGTATATGGTGACCGACAGCTTTTAAATATTCCAAAACTTCGCCTCCACTTTTCCTATCTTCCTATATTGGCGAACTGAATTGTTTATTCGCTCTTCGTTTTTCACTCTAGACTGCTGTATAGTTTTTTTAATTTTGTGGCCTAAATCCAGCTCGCGGATCATGGCCTCGGTGTCTCCTTGTTCTTTCTGTAGCTCGAGGAGGAAGGCGTGAAGACTAGGGTGGTTTTTTCCCACAACCACCTGGAATCTTTTGTGCCAACCTTCCGACACATTGTTGGTCCTCGACAGATTTTGTAACACGGGCTCGTACATGTTCCACAGGGAGGGGGGATAACTGTCAGACCAATGTGTTAGGTCAAACTGTCAGTTCAACGTATCAAACTGTCGTTGCTTTGATACTTGTTCAAATCAATTCAATTATACTATTTTCGAATTGGTGGCAAATCATTACTAGAGGAGAAAGGTTATTGGAAAAAAAAAACTAGTGGAAAAATATACCAGTGGAAAAAATGGAGTGAAAAAGTGTCACCCAATCATGTAAAACATGCAAACTTTGATTTGTTATTATTATAAATCTGAATCTTTCTTCTGACGCGTTGCGTTTGCTTCCAAATTTGCTCATTGGATAAGGAAAAATACTATCAATCCATCAATACTAAAATGTAACATACCTGGTTTGGATGCCTTTTTCTTGAGAACTGTATCTTGAAGTAGAGGAGATCTCTGATGGAATTACGAAATTTTCGCGATAAAGCGCAATAGATGATAGGATTCAATGCAGAATTGGCATGACCAAGTAAAAGCATATATTGACGTTGCGTTGCGTCGTTCTTGAAACCGGCTACATCTACTAGGAGCAAGTAGGTATGGTAAGGTAACCAGCAGAGAGCAAACACAAATGCTAGTAAAAGCAAGATGCACGCAATTCTCTTCCGCCCCCGAACCACTCTGTTCCTCTGAAATATAATACAAAGCATTAGATATATACAATATTGGGATTTTTAAGAGTATTTGCGCCATATAGTAAACGTATTCTAAGCTTAATGGGATTGGTTCTCAATTATTAGAAACAAACTTATAATCATTTCCATTAAGCTTCGTGCATACAGCGAACCCCATCTTATACAAAACCTCTTTTGGTATAAATATCTTTTGACAAAACATATTAAATGTGTTTAGATCAAAATATGTGGATGTGTAAATAATAAATGATGTAATAATGATAATAATACGTTTGTGAGAAAATTGTTTAGAGATGAGTACATGGGGAATATGAGTTACACCGTTACCACTAAGATACAAGGCATGAATGCAGGGGCCTAGATAACGCCCCGCAACCCCCGCGATGTGGGGGCGCACGAGAAAATTCAAATGGTAATTTCGAGCGAAAATATTTTTTAGTATATATAATATATTATAAGATATTGTTAAGAAAGGTCTTTTGAGCTTATTACTTAATTATGAATTATTATCAATTAATTTGAATATTTCAATGTTTTGAATTCTACCGGCTAGCTTTCTTATTGTATTTTGAATCTTATGTTTGTTTTGAATTGAATAATGAACTTTCACCTTTTTTATTTTTATATGGAATTATATATGAAATTAAACTCAATGTTCTTTGAATGTTAGAACTTTTAATATTTAAATTTCTATGACTCTAATTTATCTCGGGTATCAATTTTTACAATGTGATGTTCAAATAGATCTATAATCTAACCTCAAAATTATTTACTATTCATCTTTGTTTACAAAGTTATTATCTACAATCTTTCTTTCAGATTTACAGACAGATAATGATACAATGGAGAAAAAATAAATAAACTTACGTTTAGTTTATATCCAAGAATATGTTTCAAAAAGTAGGCAATGCTCTATTGGCTCAATCTTCTTATTAATTTGATAATTCACTTTAACCGTACACAATTTCTCTGCTATACACAATAAACACAGGTAAACTATGGTTACTTCTTTTGAAATCAGGAACTGTTGAAAATTGTTAAACTTAGTTTTATTCTTTTTATTAAAGATATAAAACTCTTAATGATGGATTGGAACTTTATCGAAGGCTGGCTATCGTTCGATGTTACTTATGAATTGTAGGTTATTGTAACCTTTAAACTTTGTTCGGAGACTTGGAACACTACTTGACTTGTAGAAATTATTTACTAACTTCGGTTACTTTGAACTTCTCGAAGATTGGAACACTTGGGTTCACCGATGTCTATCCAATAAACTAAGGAGGCTATGGAAAATTTTATGAGTTGCTTGAGTACCTTGACTCTTCAGATGTATTTGCAAACTTTTTTGGTTATGTTAAAATTTTGTGAGTTGCAGGAGTACCTTGACTCCACAGATGTATTTTGCAAATTTTTTTTTTTAGTCATAATTGGTGAAGATTTTGAAGGGGTAGTTGGTGTTTTTCTCCCCAACTTCTACGCCAATGGGAAAAGTACCATTTTGAGACAACCATTTGAACCGCCAATGTTTTCTACACAAAAAAGGTACTTTTGGTTATAAGCTCTAAACATGACCGTTTTCGAGAAAAATCCACTTTTATATTGAAAAACATGGTCAATTTTTTGGTTTCGTTACTTGTTCCAGGGTTTGAACAAATTTTGTTTCATGAGTAAGAATTGACCATGTTTTTCAATATAAAAGTTGATTTTTCTCGGAAACGGTCATTTTTAAAGCTTATGACCAAGAGTACTTTTTTTGTATAAAAAACATTGGCGGTTCAAATGATGTCTCAAAACCGTACTTTTTCCAGTGGTGTAGAAGTTGGGGAGAAAAACACCAACTACCCCTTCAAAATCTTCACCAATTATGACTAAAAAATAAATATTTATCACACAGAACATAGCTTACTATGAGTAGAAAATGCTTGCAAAAGCTGTTTTCTGTGCGATGAACGGCTCCAGAGATATTCGCAAAAAACGAAATTTTTTTTTCAATTTCAACACACCCTGTATCTCAAAAACTAAGCGTCTGTGCATATATGTTATCAGGAATTTTTTTCTCAAAATCAAATTTTCTATCGACTGTTGAAGTTCTGCTACTAAAACCTGGGACACCCTGTATATTAAGGATAATAGTATTGTATGGCTTAATAAAAAATACATATTGACACTTCATTTCTAAGAGGAGTTTCAATTATTATGGGATTGATTTAATATCAGAAAACCATATACGATTTTAGATTGTGGCGCCATCTGTTGTATTTTTCAGGAACTTTTCACCTTGCCCTCGTACATACATCATATAATTAGCCTCCATACTTACAGATACTTGAAAAATTCTGGTGTTCTTATATTATATTACGACTACTTTGTAACAAATCATTTTGGATTAATCGAAGTTGTATTGGACTCAATGGTAAAATGTATATTATTAGAATCCGCTGAAAATGACATTTCGAATGCTTTGGTGAGGTCTGAGTTTCTTGATTGTTCCAGCTGTAAAACTAAGTCAATAGGTGAGTCACAGTTCATTCTATTCCTGTGAACATTGTAAATATTAGCACGTTTGAATCCACTACTAATGGAACTAATTTGATTTAGCTTGTATTTACCGATTTTATTGTGAACCAGTATCAGAGCTAGGATTGTTGGTCCTTGGGCTTAAAAGGGAAATTACAGCGACCCTATTCTTACTATCGAAATCAGTAATTGATAATGTGAAATAAAGATGGTATTCATTGGAAGTATAATGATTAAATAACTTTGTTAGTCGATTATTCCAACCGAAGTCGACATTTCGGCTCAAATTTGAACCAAAACGTCGACATTGAATATTTGTGTTGGTTGGAAAAATCGACTAACAAAGTTATTCAATTGTCAATAATGAATTTTCTAATAGTAATGATAACTAGGTTCTCACTTATTTTCCCCATTTTTTTTTACAGGATATTTTAGAAAGACGGGGACGGTAGATTTTACAAAAAAAGTCAGATTTTTTCATATAAACTATGGTCCTATGTTCTTTCGTTTTGGAGATACAGGGAGTTAAATTTAATTTAAAAAAGACCGAATTTTGCTGTAGCTCCCGTGTAGTATTTGTATCGGGTGTTCTTCCATAAGAAAAATTTACACCATATCGTCGTGCAGCTTCCGCCGCGTTACAGAAACACTCTCCCAATGTTAAAATGTATGTGTATTCACTATTCATAAAAATTGCCATATTAAATTCAAAGCGACGCAGTGAAATCGTAATAATAACGGCAACACGTAATTCATTACACTTCTGACACAAGCCGACTATGACGAAAAAATTTTTTCCGCATTAAAACAATGTATCGCGTGTTCATTTAAACGCATTTTTCTCGAAAACGGTGAGATTTTGAGAACCTCAACAACAGTACTTTATTTTTTTGCAGTCAAATTGTAAATCAGGAAAATGCACAAAGAAAAGAAAAACGTTATTCTCAAAAAAGTTAAGCCTAAAAGAATCGCCGAAAAGTCGTGCACCCAGCGCCCTCTACCACATATTCAAAAACTAACTGAACAGTCTTATTTGGCATTCTCTAAAATCCCCGAGTACCGGATTTCAACGAAATATCTCTAACTGCACAGGAGTTACAGCAAAATTTCCTGTTTTACAAATTAAATTAAACGCTCTGTAATCACGTATGTTCATTTAAGCGCGTTTTTCTCGAAAACGGCGAGATTTTGAAAACCTCAACAGGAGCACTGTTTGCAATAAAATTGTAAACCAGGAATATGTGCAAAGAAAACAAACAAAATATTCTCAAGAAAGTTAAGCCTAAAAGAATCGCCGAAAAGTCGGGCATCCAGCGCCCTCTACCGCACATACAAATTGAACCATCTCTGAAATCTCCGAGTATCAGATTTCAACAAAATATCTTCAACTGCACAGGAGTTACAGCAAAATTTCGTTTTTTAAATATGAAATTTAATTTATCTCCGAAACGAAAGAAGATAGCACCATAGCTTATATGAAAAATATTATTATTTTCGTAAAACATACCGTCCCCTGCATTCACGAGAGTTCTTTCTAAAATAGCCTGTATATCGAAATTGATGGTTAATAAAGCATCTTCTATATAGCTGGTTTCGGGGTTCAAGTACCTAGTGTAAAATCATTTTAAAATTTCAAACGTTGGAGGAAATAAAACTGAAATTTAAACAAAACTTGTCACATTTAATTTCAAAATAATGTTGATGAATTTTTTCACCACACTGTAGCATTGTCAAGGCTTGGAGTATCAACTGGAGCTGAATGTAAAATTATGTCCTTAAAAATTAGAAATGAATGAATGTGGAACAAATTTAGGGATGGGGGTAGACAATGAGAGTTTATTAAAAAAATTCTCGATTAGTGGTGAATTATAGGTATTGATTCGATCATTTAATATTGTGTTACTATTGTTTTTTCAATGTTTCAAAATTTCTATTGAACCTATAATATTGAGCTTGTGTCATTTTTCCTGAATATGTAAAATATCGGGATTAAGTGTAAAATACTACGTATAGTGAGTAAATAAATAAAATAAATACTCTTCGAAACAAGGCTATCGTACTCAAAAACAATACAGTGTCTGTTTTCACCCCTTTAAAGGGATATGCAAAATTCCAAATCCATATCGAAAGTCAACCAGACAGTTGGTGCCAGTATAAAACATCGAGTCATAAAATACTTTATGTAGACGTAAGATACTTTATGTAGACCATTTCAATTTCATTGCAACATAATATAAAATGACGTCTTTCATTAGCTGTTTCTAAATCATTTCCTACGGTCATACTCTCGACCCGCAGAAGTGTCCAAAAGCTATTTTACTAACAAAAGTGAAGGAAGTCAGTGACCGATTGATCACAGTTCATTTGAACGAAGGTTAAGTAAATAAGAAGATTTGTACTATCCATTCGCAATTAAACAATCAAAGTGTAAGTTTACAAAACAACAGCTGATATAATCTATTAGGTCTAGTGACGCGTATGCCACCTCCGTGGCATAATTTCAATCAACCTCTATATATTCTGAGGTATGTTAACCCATTGTTCCTGAAGAACTAGCAAAAGCTGTTGCGACTTTCTGGGGCCACAGGCCAGTTTCAGATCTTTCGATCCAACTGATCCCATACGTTCTCAATATAATTGAGATCTGGGTTAAGAACTGGCCAATCTACAACTGGAATTTGGCGTTCTTCGAGGAAGTGCATTGTCTCATTTGCTACGTATGGTCTTGCATTATCATGCTGGAAGAGAAGTTCGATACTGTTATCAGTCATAACACTTTTTATTTAGTTATTCCCGCTTAGAACGTTATACAGGCAAGCTACTGAATAGGTTTTGGTTTAAACAATAATTGTTCACATCGTAATATCATTGCC
Source organism: Endomychus coccineus (assembly GCA_958510875.1). Taxonomy (NCBI): domain Eukaryota; kingdom Metazoa; phylum Arthropoda; class Insecta; order Coleoptera; family Endomychidae; genus Endomychus; species Endomychus coccineus. The sequence continues at coordinate 44,424,838 of OY294068.1, forward strand.
GACTTACTTTCACCTGCTATTTAGGTGAGTTGATTATAAATTTCATTAATAAATTACAGAATTGTTTGTTTTACTCAGAACCAGGTACCGATTGTTGTATATCTATTCTAGAGTAGCAAGTGTATCAATATCACTTATTACTTGAAGTAAATCCTACTTATTTACATTATTTAGCGATTCGAAACGCCGCTATCAATTTTCATAGATCCCTTATATGCTCTAAAGTGCTCGCTTTGTTACAATACTTCCTCATACTACGAATAGTGAGGGGAGTAAAAAACAATGAAGTCAAAAACTTGCTGAGTTTCAATGTTTCGTTATTACTTGAGAAAAAACTACAACCATTTCAAGCTAATTTGTTGGGGCAGTGGATGAAGTGGGTTTTTAATATATAAAACAAGTCAGAACCTAATTGGGTAATCGAATAATCTGTTTCCAATTTGATAGATGAAACCACAGTATGTTAATATCAATATTTTGCTAAGTACGATTTGAAACTACTTGACACTCTAGCTCCGTCCATAGATAGAACAAAGTGACCTTTTTGGAATATGTTCTGATGTTCTTTATATATGCGTCCTCGAAATCTAAGCAGGAAAAGGACCAAAATGTTATACATTTTTGAAGGTGAATATGAATTTAAGTCATTTAACGTCGACAGGTACACCAGCAAAAGGTTATGAAAGAATTGATTCAAAAAACCAACTTTAAAGCCACAACTTTATTCTAGAGTTTCAGAAGTTCCAAGTTGAATTTTCTGCTCATAATTTCTGTACACCTTATATATCTTTAGTATACTTTTTCGCATTTTGTACACTAATGCACTGCATTAACGACCTCAAAATTGCACAGTAATGATGCATTTTCCTGCATAGCAATCATTACAGCATGGCAACATCAGTATCATTTAAAATACAATTTAACAAAAAAAGAAATTGTTTATTTTGAGTATGACAATAAATATTGGAAGAACTGTTGTTTAAGTTAGAAGAGGTTAGGACTTCTGACCTCGCTGCATTAACTAGTTGTTGCTGAACATGTTTTTATTCACCACAATTTATAAAAGGGCTTCTTGTGATTGTCTAAGTTGGACATTGTTAAATATCCTTTTAGAATTTTTCATTTCATTACCAATGCCTTCTTCCAGGTATTCTTCAGCTACGATTGTAGATCGCCATCCCCATGCTAGAAAAGTTGCAAAAGTCCTTCTCAGGCAATGGCCGCTGTATCTTGAAGCATCATGAAGTTTTTAATATTACGCAATTTTTTAATTATATTAATTCATTTTTTGCAAGAATATGAATGCCAACCGGCTATACTGTACATTTGCCATGACGATAAGACAGGAAAAATCGATTATGACTTACTGTTTTGCGTCTTAATAGTAAGTACTTGTGGTAGATTTCATACCCATTGCAGTTTAAGGCTACAGTAGGTACTCGTTTTTTCTTTGTTTTGGTATTGTGTAACGTTACAATTACCATTGTTCCAAATCAATTTCGTTAACGTTTCGTTAAGAGCCTCGTTCAAACAATTTGTAGCATTCTCCATTGTTAAACCTTTTGATTTTTTAGGTTTAAACTTGTCATTTTGACGTTTCAAGAAACCGATTACCTTTTTATATTGTGAAATATCCGTATTTTTATTGATTTGTATAGTACTTTTGTTCATAGAGTATGTAGTCCATAAACTAGAAGATGTAAGGACTTTTGCCTAAGTCAAATAATAAAATTAGTACCTATGTGCAATACTTTGATCATATAAAATAACCGACCTTTTCGTAGAAATAAGCCAGCATTAAGTTTTCATCAATTTCTTTGAATCTCTTGGTGTTTCTTCACTCGCAGGACATATTAAATACTGTCTCGTCCTTCTCCTTAGATTCTACCGGAAGTAAACTAGAAAAACCTTCCCCACCTGCATTTAAGATATCTTCCAAGTCATTATCATCGGCTATTTCGATAATTATTTTGAATTTCGCTGTTCAAAGATGAGTTTATTTGGATGCTTTTATCAATTAAAAAAAAATACGAACAGTCACTGAGCACTGCTGACAGAAGTGAAAACTGACATTATGAAGTAACCAATTTATTTTGTAAATTTCATCCAAATTCGTATGATTTCACCAGTATTATCTCTTTCTACATGACACAATTTTCCGACAGTGCCATTGGACAATCCATCCCCAACATCTATGTTATCAGTTATCATGTATGGTCGGTTAAGACCTAAAATTAACTCGTATGGTAATCCACCCATATCAACGGTTCTCATTTTATGCAAGTTCTGCCTGACGAAATTTTGTTGCTCAGCATTATGACAACCAACGAAGACATCCGATGCCACAGATACTATTGTCTACGGAGTTTAGTATGAAGTTGCTGTACTCGTTGTAGCATCCGAAATTACAATTTTATTATTTCTAAGTGAAAATTAATATAATTAGTTTTTCTTTAGTTTTCACAACAATTTCTATCAACAATTATAAACATTTTTATATTCAATAATAAAAAACGTATAAGGGCGGTACAATTCCTGTAAAGGATATGAATGTAACCCAAGTCATTATAATAAATACACATAAATAAATAACGTCGAGTATCCGACTCAGATATGCACACGTGTGTAAGTGTATAGAGAGACTGCCTGACGCCTGACCTAAGTAGTTGCGGTGGCGGCAGTATACATAACACCTAATATATATAGCTACAGCGTGACGGCACGTAACGGACTCATGGTTTTACCCCCATCTGAAATAGCTCAACGCGCCTAAAATAGTTTTCACTTCAAAAACATCAAGACGATACTCACTATTATATTTGATGCTGTGATCCAACATTCGAACAACGAAAATAATAAACTGCATATAACACAACGTCATCAATGTGTAGTACACATGCAAAAGTTCTCAGTTATACACATCATTAATATTATATTCTTATGACAAGAACTATATTCACAATATTTAAAACCTTGCACGTAGATACGATACTAAGTACACAATGTACAATTAATAAATTCAGAAAAAATGTAACTTTCGTCTGAACGAGGACCTAGGATTGAGTAAATGAATAGCGTCGAGTATCCGACTCAGATATGCACACGTGTGTAAGCGTAAAGAGAGAGTGCCTGACGCCTGACCAAGTAGTTGCGCTGGCGGCAGTATACATAATACCTTATACAGTATCGGAAAGTATTTATTTTGGGTATGGTGGTTTCATGAGAGCGTAAAGAATAGCTTGCTATATGTTGAGAGAGCATTACAATTGAAGGGCGGTCAGCTCAGAACGTAGGACGTCAGTATCATACCAGCACCAGTCGGGAGAATGTGCGAGTCGCTGTGTACGCATCGGGTGGGGTAAGAGGAGGGGCGCACAGCAGTGCGTCTCTCTTGTTCATGTGGTATTATCATATCATTGCGTTCCTTCTTGCTCGTGTAGATTTCTGCCTATACCTCAGAAGAATTGTTTCCGATACTGTATATATAGCTGCAGTGTGACGGCTCGTGACGGACTCATGGTTTTACCCCTCTTCTGAAATAGCTCAACGCGTCTAAAGTTTTCACTTCAAAAACACCCTGTTTGAATTGCTAGGATACCGAAAAGCCAGACCTAATTTTTTTAGATTTTCTCAGTAGCTATTACTATAAACTGATTTTAACATGTCGCTTCGCTTGGATTCAAACTTACCATACCCGTCAAGTGAAGCTCAACTTTTCTGAACTTGATACTTAATATACTATTTCACAACCTGAGAGCGTAATAAATGAATATGAGAAACCATGGTACGTCGAGTTCGGCTCGTTTCCTAACCAAACACTGTGAAAGTCACCCGATTTCATTTCTGAAGTTTATAATAGATGTAATGGAGGGAAGAGAAAGGCATGTCAGCTTATCAATAACCCTTGTCACAACCACTCAGTCACATTCAATATTCAAAGCTGAGACTGAGTTTTTGAGGGTTTTTATCGAAGCAAATGTATCAGATAGCTGAAAGTTGAAATATAAATGGAATTTGAAGATTGCAATTTCGGTGAAACCCTCTTGTAAAGTGTAGCGTCTGTATATTATCCGTCGTAGTATTTATTCCCAAGAACGTAATTGAATGTTGAGCTCCAACATACGATAGTGAAATATATTGCGAATGTAAACAAAACTGCTGCAAGCCATAATAATCCGTCACTTCTAAGCTATTTGCATGTGTCGTCTGTTGGGTGTAATAGATATTGTAGCGACAATTCGCAACAAGGATTATTCACTCATATCTCTTTCCAAACATGTGTCTGAAAAGATTAATATTTTTATACCTCCGTCCGATTTTAATGATTTTCTAGATTGAAACATCCCTCATTCCTAGGAATTTACAAATATCAGTTTCGTATTAACTATGGCTTGTAGCGACATTTCACAGCCGGAGATTATTACTAGATTACTTCATTAATTGCGCCAACCTGTCTCTGCCACGCTCCTCTGGATTCATTAGATGGTAGGGGCTCTAGATGAGAAAGCGAGATGGATGAGATGGAGTAGAAATAAAGCTGGTCCCAATACAGATCTCTGTGGAATACCAGCGTTGATAGTCATTGTATCGGAGGATACTCCGCCAACCACCACATGGAGTGATTCATCTCGATAGTAAGCGACAAAGTTGAGGTGGCCAATCATATGACGGAAGATTCCCAAGAAGGCTTTTGTGCGAGATATTCAATGATGAAGCTACAGATTCCCCATGTTTTTCAATAAGTTTCTGCCATACATGTGTTACGTAGGCAAGCAGGTTTCTTGTTGAGCTCTGCTGACGAAAGCCACATTGCCGGTCATTCACGATTTTGGAGCTCTCTAGGTATTGGATGAGCTCGATGTTGATTGCTTTCTTCATCACTTTAGGGATCGTAGATAATAGTGTAATGGGCTTGTGATTATTGGGAATGGTCTTCTTTCCTTTTCTTGAAATTGGTTGGACTCTAGCTGTCTTCCCGCTGGAAGGAAACACACCCAGTTTGTATGGAAGGGTAAACAACCTGCAGGCGCACATTCCTTGAGAACGACAGATGGAATTCCGTCTGGCCCATAGATTTTTTGGTATTGAAATCAAGCAAAATGCGACTAATTGTGCGCTGACGAAAGACGCGCTACGATTGTAGCAATATCAGGGGCGTCCTTTCTTTGTAGATCCAATGCTGGAAACATTACAGCAAAAAGGTTGGCTTTCTTCTTGGTGTAGTAGCCAGTGTGCCATCATCTTTGGTTAAAGAAGGAAATGAACTGGAAGTGAAGATTCTACCAATCACTTTGTCTTTAGCGATAATCCAAAACGAACTTGGGCCACTCGGGCATTCGATAAGTTTTGATCTGAATTTGGCATTAAATGCCTCCTTCGTAGAGTTTATTGTTTCATTGCACATATTTCTGGCTTCAACATATTTTGTTCTAGTCTCCAGACATGGGTTACCACGCCAACGACAGTATGTTGTTTGTTCTGAACCAACGGCTCTAGAACAAATTTTATTGAACCATCGTTCTCCAGATGATAGTGAATTGCCTGATAATATCCGAGATCTCTGTGGCACATTACGTAGGGTCATCAGATTCAAAACATACGCTTTTCCAAGGAAACTGGGAGAAAAACATGCGAAGACCGTTGTAGCAAAGCTGCCTTATTAATAATCAATTACAATTCATTCGGATATCAAACATGTTGCTAGAATGCAAGCTGGGTGCTAAGAACACCCATTAACGTAAATAGAAATAGCATATTGTTTGTTGCCTCTTATTACGGACAAGTCAAGTATATGAGTTCATTTCTTAGTACAACCGTTCCATCATAAACTAATACAGTTAATTCTTTATATATGTGGGACGGAAACGAAATATATAGTTGCTGAATCCTTGTGAAGGAAGGGTCATCATAATTTGTAAAATACCGACAAAGTTTCAATGGGAAATAATAAATTACGAAGTTAACAGAAATGGTTCTAAAGAAAACAAGTGCTTTATAGTATATTGGTAGTTAAGTTATATTTTTATGATCAATTCGAAATGGCAAACGGATCACTTGCTATGGTTTAAACAAAGGTTTTTTACCATGTCTTTTCCTTTGAAGCTACAATCTATTCACGTAACCATAACATAAGACGTGCAAGACGCAGTCGTTTCTTATTAAATATGTAATTAGAATATTAAGTTGATATAATTTTCATTAATAGCTAAATTCAAGGAAGTCTGAATAAGGTCATAAAATCAAGGTCCCTGTCAACAAAAATAGAATAGTTCTTTTATATTCAGCTCACTAGACTGAGGCAAGTCTCTCTCTTATTGGGTAAAAGTTACTACCCCAAACATATTACTAAAATAGGAGTGGTTATCCAAGATTATAAAAAACCAAACTCACCACACTAAAGTCAGTTATATATTAACTTCTTGAGTTAAATCTTACTTTGACTATTTCACGATTCACTTAAATCATATTTTAGAAATCTTTCCAAGTTTTCTAGTTAAGCTTGCGTTGTGGTGTTTATGGTAGAATTTTCGCTAAGTTCATTTACAAACAAGTCATATTGCTTAATACACAAGATTTAGAATTTCTTGAATAATTAAATCATAAAAGTTTTGTTTAACTCTTTACCCTGGTACATCCGGACTGAGTTAAATTAGTTTTTATTTCATATTTAGGTTCTAATAAGTTTGATTAAAATTAAGAATTGATTAAATATTTTCTAAATTCAATATAATTTCTTAATTAATACTATAGTTATACTTAATCTTTTAACTTTTAATTCATTTTTATAATTGTTTTATTTCTTTATTATTATTAAATATTTTATATTTGTTTTGATTGAGAGTTCTTCTTCTTATAGTAATTTATCAACTAATCTAGATCACACAGTGCATAATTGATGTGTTGGTATCTCAACCAAAAAAGAGTGAGTATTACATATATCTATTGACCGTATTGTTGCCTGATTTGCCTAGCCAATGAGAAACCCGTGATGCGAGTCACTTCCTGGCTATCGGTACACGTACTGCAAGTTATATTGATATTAGTTAATCAAGGCAAATGATATAAAGAATAAATTTGATAAAATAAGTAAATTGATAACCTTTAGTAAACAAAGAAAACCAAGGAAGGGCTCGTTATTACACCGTCCCAGTCGGCTGAATTGTAATGCCAAACTAAAGGTGGATGCGTTGGATTAGTTCGTGGAGTGATATAGTTATAGAATTCATAGATGACAAATTAATTAGTCGTAAATGATGAACTTTTGTTTTTATTTAACAATACCAAATTTCTCGGATTAAATAAGAACCTGGTAGGATATTAAACGTTAGAAGCACCATGGATGTTATAAGGATGATAAGCCCACGGTCGACGTAAACTGTTCACCTCGGTATGCTATTATCTCAATAACACCCTTGATACCTTAATTGAATTTGAGAAACTGAAAATGTTAAGATACATCTTGAAACAGGACTACCGTGCCCAAAACCAATATAGTTCCTATTGTCACGACTTCAGAGTTGCAAAATTTTAAATCCTTGCAGCCAATAGGAACGGGGCGCAATCGTCTTCTTTTTAGGAATGGAGCAAAATTATTTCGCTTTTAACGAAAACTGCTATAAACCAACAAGTATATGTGCAACGGATAATCCCACTCAAACAAATAGGTTCCGGCCACGGTCGTACATACAGGTCTGGGAACTCGAGGCTGTTTCCTATGTGAGAAATGAGTCCGCTAAGCGCCAACTGTCGCGTAGTACCAAAAGGGTGGCGCAGTAGTCGAAGAATGATCTCTGACACGTATATGACCGTGTTCTCTGGCAACTGTCATTGTTGACTTGTAAACACAAGGAATACCGGCGTTTTTAGAAAAAAATGACGAAACCATGCATTGTGCCGATATGCAAAACGGAGTACACTATGTTATTCGTTTTTATCCAATAAAAACTGTACATTTTTCTATCAAAAAATCTAATCGCTCGGCTACCTAAGGTCAGCCGGGCTTACATCCGAGATCGACGGATTTACCGCAGCTTGCCAAGATGGCGTAATCAACACCTTGATCTGTCGCCACAAGGTGATGGGTGTGCGGGTTCCTGATTTCATCTGCAGGGCCTGTTGATAGGCGCCCAAGACGTGTTTCCACCTGATGTTGGCATGTCCGGCAAAAGCGCCCTCGCGTACACTCATTGCCATAATGCGGCCCTACGGTTGCTGTATTACCATCTGAGGCCGGTGCTATCTTACATGCCAGGAGATATCGAGTCCGTTGTCGGAAACGAAAAATGCCAGATCTACAGAAATTGCCTGCTTCCGACCGTCAGGACCATACAAGCAAATAGGTCTGACGTTATCCTCCTCGATAAACAAACAAAGACTGTATATCATCGAATTCTCTGATCCGGTAGAGAACATAGTCTTGAAAGAGGGGGCAATATGGACAAAGTATGAAGATCTCTTCGATCTCCGCAAGCTTCATACAAGGCCGTGTTAGCGGTTCTGATCATGGAGGTTTTGGGCGGAATTCGGTCTTCGCTACGTTCGTACTTAAAGATCACGCCGGCCTGTAAGAGCGCAGATCTTGACAGGCCGGATGCAGAAGGCAGTCATTCTGGGTTCAATAAGACTACTTAGGGCAGGTTCTTAAGAACTGAAGGGCCGCAGTATTGAACGAGATGCTCACGTTCAAACATTTGGAAAAGGCGAATGCAAGTGGGAAACATCATCGAGAGCCAGAGTTTGCGCAAAATTGGCAACTGTCAAAATGATTTGAATAGAAATTTAAGAACCTATACCTTTATAGTAGGTGCATTTGTATCTTGCAGTAAATCGGCTCTGGTGTTTTGGGTTGGGTTCTGTAGGATCTTTTCGAGACCAAACACGAGATGCAAAGAAGTACTGGATAAATTAGCCATGGTGCATGTCACAAAATCGAGTCCATAGGGGCTTCTAGTCAAAGCAGAGTGAAAGATAATGGGTCAGCTGACAAGATAAGGAAATTTAGTCGCCGTTTCGTACAGTAATATTCGGCTTATGAAGCTGTATCGGGCTCTTGACCTCCACGAAATGAAATTGACACGGCAGATGCTTGCGATTCCGGAAAGAAATCGTTTTAACGAGGTCTTTTAAGGTGAGTAATACATTTTGACAAGAGTAACAGTTCTATTCCTCTCTCAAATCAGAATAGTAAATATTGCGTTACGAGAAAAATTATTTTACTTAAAATGTGCGGTTATTATCAATCAATCTTTGTATTGTGGGGCTTGAAATTTGAACGATATGGCGCCTAATCCTGACAACATACTTTGATCCCTGCGCTAGCTGGTGGCTGAGCGAGGGACTACGAGTTTGGCCACATGTAAGAGACTCATGTCGAACATAGAGATTCCAGATCTGTATTACATGACTGTGTCGAAAACGAAAGACCTGACCAGTGACCACAGATCATTGATGTATAAATATTACCACAGAATAACCCGTTTTGGTATTTTGTGCTTATACTACCAACTACCTGACCCAACACTCTGACAGTGACAATTGACAACCAAGTATGTGTATGTCATGCATGACATACATGCAAAAAACTTCTGTTTTTAAAGTGCCGAAAGATGCGGAAATGCGAAAAAAATGGATGCTTGCGATTCCGGTAAGAAATGGTTTTAACGAGGTCTTCTATGTGTGCGAAAAAGGGGAAGTTATTTTCAAGGTGAGTAATACATTTTGACAAGAGTAACAGTTCTATTCCTCTCTCAAATCAGAATAGTAAATATTGCGTTACGAGAAAAATTATTTTACTTAATAATGTGATTGTTGCCATACTTCGATTCAAGCGCTAGCTGGTGGCTGAGCGAGGGACTATTAGTTTGGCGGCATGTAAGAGACTCATGTCAAACAATAGAGTTCCCAGACCTGTATGTACGACCGTGTTTCCGGCGAATTCAGATACATCATTTAAATATAACATAGCTCCATTTTATAGTCTTGTTCGTAGATTATTGAACGTCCCTTTGAGTCTTCGAATCTGCAATGAAATCCTGGAACAATTCGAAAGCACGTTGAAACTAATGGTAAGGTTTCTCCAACCTTGCGTTTCTGAATTAGCGATTTCAGTTTTCACGGATTATTTAAAATGTATACTACGAATTCATTAAATGAATTATTATGAATTGTAAAAGGAGGGAAGTATTTCCTTGACAAGTTATCCACCTCCAAAAAGCGGGGCTAGAGACCCTTTTTCGATTGATTTTAATTAATTGGAAACATCAGTGAAAACTGGGAAACACATTCTTCTCTCATAAGAATTCTTACGCCCAATGCTGTATCTTCATATCTTAGTAGTTTGGTGTTTTATTGGGTGGAATTGTTCTTGATTTGTATTTGGAAGCTTCATTCATTCAAAAACATCTTTATCTGTTCCATTTTTTTAATAGGACTGATGATCAAATTGAAGATATATCCCGAATTATAAAGTTTTTTTAAAAAAAATGGACAAAAGTGTCATATTTGTTACCAATTGATATTAAGATCACATTCACACTATCTCCAGGAATGTTGCTACAAACTCCATTGTTTTAATTTCTGACGGGCGCCTACTGGATATTATACAGATATTTCTATTGAATGTCTGTATCATATACGTTAGGATATTTTATCCCTTTGGTCGTTAACTATCAGTTCTATGAGGAAAAGGAGACAGGAAAGTTTCTGAAAGAATGAAACTCCTATTTCCAACTACTGGAAGAGTTCTAATAAAAAGCTAAAGGTGTTTGGGAATCTTACCCATTTTCAAAATGAGAAGAAAGTAAGGAAGTAAAAAAGCTCTAACGTGAGTTTCATGTATATCCTTCATTCCAAATCGATGAAAACTTTATAAATTCTGAAGTAGGATTAGACAACTCCTATTTAGAACCTTCTGCCTTGATTTATTTTTCCTACCAAACTATGAATTGTTTGCTAAGGTCTACAGCACTCTATTATCAATTATTTAGTAGCTCAAGTATCGTTACTTTAAGCTACTAATATTACAATAATTAATTGTGCTCATCTAATTGATAATTGTCTTAAGTTTGCACACAAATGAATTTCTAAGACCTAGATGTTTATTATGTATAAGAGCTTTAAAAATCGATTTTTGAAATATAAATATATGATTTAATTAATAACGTTTGAATTGAATTTAATAAATTTAAAATTTATATATGTATATCCTTCATTTCAAATTTGTTTCAAAAATCAAGAAGCATTTTCGAACCCAATCTTTGCAGGAAAATAAATTGGCAGGGGGACATAATATTATAAATAAGACTGCCCTTATTATTCACCAAGGTATCACCTTTTGACATTTTACATATATAAAGAAACAACCGAAACAGTTTCAAGGAACTGAAGCTTTTTCAACCAAAGGTACCTCATGTGATGTTTTTATAGCCGCTCCAATATATCCCAATATTGTAGCTTAATTCATCAAATTATAATGCCATATATTCTGTGAAAGTTAGGGGGTTTTCTAAAGCATTATTGAAGAAGTTTCTTCATAAAGGTAGTGTTTTCGAATTGTCACTGTTTTGAAAGAGACCAATTAAAATTACTAGGGTATCACTCTTAAGGAAGTGTAATTCTTGATGATATCTACCCGTAAGAATTCTGTTAGACTAGAAGATCATTTTTGGTTTCGTAACAGGATTATAATAATCCTTATCTGTATCTGGGATGTCTTGAACTCTTATATTTTCCAAATCACATCTTTGCCACGTATTATACATAACTTCTCTTAAAGCTGTGTGACTAAGGTCTTTAAAATATGTTTGGTGCTTAAACTATTTCATTTTATTTCGGTAATCATATAACATTAAATTTTCAGCATTGAAAAAATTAAACACAACGTAGAAGACATACGATTTTCGATTCGAGAAGTAGAAACAGTGGAACATTCCTTTTAAATTGTTCGCAACATGATCGAACAATATAACTTTCAGTATTGCCCTTTCAAATTGCTAATAACACTTTCTGCAATTCCGTTAATGTACGCTGGTGTATCCATTATATCATGTTCATTATTAACTGTTTGGAATGAGGACGCAGATGAATTCAGTTTAATGGATATAAAGAAGCACGAGAAAGGAATCGTATGTTAATCTTGAAATACAAAATCTCCGATATTAAAGGTACATTAATTGAAAGATTCATTCAGAAGCCGACACGAAAAATCTTGAATTTCGTACGCCCATAAACTTTTTCCTTAGGGTTGATTTTCCAGACAGCCTCGCCCCACAATAAACGTACAAGAGAGCAATTTCTGGATTACTAATTGAATTAAATTAATTATAATTCAGAAGAAAGCGAGTAAGACATTTTCTTAGATACTTTCGAATTATTCGCATTGCGAATTCAGCAGCATCGACACGCTCAAGTGAACTTCAATGAGGGTATACCAACAAACCACATAGAGTACGATTTACTTGCCAAGACTCACTCACAGCTTATTTTACAAACTTTACTCAAGATATACCGAATTTTTCTCACGAGCTACCTAAGCTGACCAAGATTCTTGTAGCTCTACATTTACAGATCAATAAGTCAGAGAGCTGGTGTTAATAAATAGTTTAACATGTTAAGTGGAATCAACATATTGCTAATTCAACTAACAAATTACGAAGAATAATAAGTACATTTTTCGGACTGAGAGAAATCATGAAAAAAATACTGCTTTTGATGGTTCATAAAGCATCAGTTGAATGAATCTTAGAATATGGTATTCTGGTTTAGGGTAGACTCATATTCAAAAATTCAATAAGCTTCTTGCCTCACACAGCCCTCAACCTTTCAAATAAACCCCTCTTGTAAATACTTCACATACAATGATTTTTTCTGATTGTAATGTTACTTTTGTTAGTTGGATAACACATTTCAGTAAGATTGTACTGGTAATTGAAATCTCCTGATTTAATTGAAAAAGGATCAGTGAACAGACCACAATTTTCCAAATTCAGATGAAGTTAAAATTTCACATAACCAGTGTAGAGGTTTCAAATTAAACACACTAGAATCAATAGAAAAATGTTCAGAGACATTGAAAATAGTGACAATAAAATTTTAAATGAACAAGTAGATGTGTAGTACTGCATTTTATTTGTTATCCTGATAACGCAGAAGTTCCCATATTCTTATAGCGCCTTCCTAGTATACTCTATTAACTCTTTCTCATTATCCAATTTCAATTATACTATTCTAACAATAAATTTTCTCCAACCGGAAACCCCCTTATATTGTACCAAGAATAGTCAATATTATTCATATTTCCATACATTACGCACGCTAGTGTCGAAACTATAGTCACGATTTGTTTCCTAATATATGTGATAAAAAATAAAGTAAAAGTGTTTCCTTTTTTTTATGTAAAAATATATGATTCAATTTAATAAGGTTATAAATTCAACATTAAAATTCTATACCTCACTGGGTTCTCAATGAGAAATTATACGAACCACATTTGTCACTGGTGAAAATAGGTTTCTGAAAAAGTTCAGGTCACATATTTCTTCTAAAATGCCGGATGCGCCATGTAAATTACGTTGTTCCATATTAAGCCGCAACGGATCGCATCCTGATTGTTCTAGAACACCTAAGATTCTAAGCTTCTAACTGTGGTTACAATATTATAATTATAATCGAATCGTGAATCAATGAAGACTATACATTCTGGAGTGGGATTAAAAGTTCCTATGCAGAACCTTCTTCCTTAATTGATTTCCTCTAACAAACTATGCATTGTTTGGTAAGGTTTACAGTACTCTATTATTAATTATTGTAGTAGATTAAGTATCGTTACTTTATCGTAATATTACAATAATTAACGGCGAATAAACACTTATCTAATTAATAATTGCCCTGAGTTTACACATAAAAGTATTTATATGCATAAGAGCTTTCATAATCGATTGTCGAAATCTAATATATAAAATTCTCGTGTCACAATGTTCGTTCCCATACTCCTCCGAAACGGCTCCACCGATTCTTATGAAATTTTTTGTGCATATTCAGTAAATCTGAGAATCGGCTACTATCTATCTTTCAAACCCCTAAGTGATAAAAGGTGTCCACCCCAAAATTTTTTTTTTATTTTTAGAATAATTTTTTTTTTTAATTTTTTTGATTATCTGGCAGCAAAAAATACATACAACCCTAACTTTTCACTCTTCTATCAACAACCCCTGCTTTTTAATAGTCATTTTAATAATTTTATCATTTTTTATCCAGCTCGATAACATCAATTATTATCACTTGGTAAGTTATCCCCTCCATGTGTCTACCCGATGTACCCACGAATTACATAAATCTCGAGTGGCTTGCAGAAAGAGCAATTTTAGCGGCAAAAAATGTGGACGTTCACATTTTGAATCTGAAGATACAACAGTTATTGCCAGGGGACTTGGTATCATATAAATCTATTGATACATTTTGCGATGCCACTGAAGCTGTAAATTTTCCAACAGAGTTTTTGAACTCACTGGATTTGCCAGGCATGCCACCGCATAACCTACAATTGAAGGTTGGATCTCCAATTATTTTGCTTCGTAATTTGAACCCACCACGGCTGTGCAACGGTACGCGATTAGTCATTAAAAAATTAATGAAAAACGTTATCGAAGCCACCATTTTAAATGGCAAGTTTCGAGGTGAAAATATATTAATACCACGAATACATTTTATACCCACAGATGTGCCAATTCAATTTAAGCGTATTCAATTTCCGATTAGATTGGCATTTGCAATCACTATTAATAAATCTCAAGGCCAAACAATGTCTGTTTGTGGCTTAGCTTTGAGCACACCATGTTTTTCACACGGACAATTATACGTTGCATGCTCTCGAGTGGGTAAGCTATCAAGTTTGTTTGTATCAGCTAAAGACGGGCTAACAAAAAATATTGTTCACGCTGTATCATTAAGAGATTAATATTATGTAATGAATTGATGATATAAATAATTATTACTTAAAATAAATTATAATAAATTGAAAAAATAATGTTTGGTGTTTTGTTATTTTTATATTCCCTCATCGTTCACAGCGCTCCATGGCTTTTTCACTCATATACCACATCCTTACATACTTCCAATAAGTTAGTTATTTTTTTTTTAACTAGAAATTCTCTTGAAATTATTTACATGGCAATACAACGTTTGCCGGGTCAGCTAGTATAATTATATGATTTAATTTAATAACGTTGGAACTAAATAAATAAATTAAAAAAATTATGCTCCACTGAGCTCTCTATTTTCTCATATCTCCTATGAGAAATTGTACGAGCTCCATTTGTTCATAGTAGAAATAGGTTTCAAAAAAGTTAATTTATTCTTTCTAATATGGTGGATGCGCCATGCAAGCTACTTTGTTTCATAGCCGCAATGAATCGCATCCTGATTGTTCCAGAATTAGCTTTCTGAATTATGGTTGCCATAATATAATTCCAATCGAATCATGGCTCAATGAAGACTCCATTATTTCTGAATTTGGAATTAGACATCTATTTCCTTTTTAGAAGTAGTAGAAATTATGATCGTTATCATCTCTTTACAACCGGCCTGTAAATTAATATACCTATTGATTTGAATAAGATGTGCGACCTCCAGTATTATTTGAGCAATTTATCAGAAATTTTGAAATAAGATGTATTTCAATATAACAAAAAAAATGGTTAAGTTTTCAATAAAAAATAATCAAGTGTTGAAAAATAGTCAGTAGTTGCATCACTGTGATTTATTAACCCCTCATTTACTCAGTGAGGAATACTCTCAATCAAAAGATTAATTTCGTTTTGGGGTATCTTATGTGTGAAAACAAAGATCTTTGAGATTGTATGGGGATATTGAATTATAATATGTTATTCCTAGTATACATGAATTCCAAGTAAATAAAGATCTACGATACAATTTGTTGTAACCTCAATTACAGTAGTATTGGAGTTTTTATAATATGCTCTTCTACTCTACAATGGGTGAATGGGCAAATTAGAAGTGCTTCGAGCCTTTTAATGGAGGACCCCAGTGAAATGGAAATGGTAATTTCAACATCACTAGATTCTGCTAGTTCACATGTTTCACATGGCATGTTCAAAATAATGTATCTTGTATTTCTATCCATTTATAACATACCTACTGTTATTGTTTGATGAGCTGCAGTTACGATTTGTAAGAATAAAATAATGTTAAAACACTTAATAAAAACAGTGTTGTTTAATAATTTCAATAATATTGCATTCTCAATTGCAAAATTAGACAAGTTGCTTTATCGCCATATGTTACTTATATTCCAGCTATTAATAATAATAATAATGAGATTTATTTGTAATAAATAATGCTTAATTACATAGATATGCGTGAATATAGAATGTCACGATATACGTTTATCTTATCACAAATAAATTAGGATAATCACGAAAGATAATTCTTGAAGATTATAAAATATAATCATATTAAAATGGATTACAGTAATATTCATAGATCAATAATATTTATTAGAATGATTATTTATGACAACTCAAAACCGTGATTCCTGAAAATATACTTAATGAAGTAGTAGTAGTGTTTTAAATTATTTGTGTATTCACCTAATATAATGTAGGTATTCCTAAAAATTCAAAAAAATATAAAAAATACATGTACCTAAGTATAGTAAGCTAAACATAATGAAGATGTTGATATTGAAACGGAATTAAACCTTTTTTGTTTATTTTGAAACTTGATAATAATTTTTCAGATCAATTTTTGAATGTATAGCGAATCTATGCACAGAAGCTATGTCATTGAATAAATTAATTTTAAAACTTCTGAAATGCTTCGAATTTAGAATATTTTGTGATAAACCATTGAATAATTCAGTAGCTAAAAAGGTATAAGATAAGATTCGCAAAAGGATGTAAAGGATATTGTTTTCTATGTCTAGTATTGTGTTCATGTAAATATAAATTTGTAAATTTCTTTTAAGGTACGCTCTCCGTAAAACTTTGTAATAAAAAAGCTGTCTCATATCTAATTGTTTTGAATTTAAATTATCTGATGTACAATAAAACGATTCTTTAAGTATTACACTAATACACCGTTTCTGTACAATTTCTAATGAGTGTATGTTACTTTTGAACACGCCACCCCTACTAGCGAATGATATGAAGTTTCTAAATGTTAGTCTAGAACTTCTTTTGAATGTTTAAATTTATAAGCCGCGTTCCTCAATTTCTGAACCACGTAATTTATATGAAAATCCATTTCAGATCAGCATCTATTATAATACCGAGAAACTTAGTGTGCATGGCCAATTTTATTTCAATTTGTGACTCATTTTCTAGTCTTAGACATAAACTGTTAAAATCAGGGATTGAACTTTTATATAAACCAAAAGGCACACGGTTTTCTCAAAGTTTATCATTTTAAATTTTTTATTAGATCTAATTCTACTTTAAGTTTCATATTTTTTCAGGACGTATCTTCGAAAAATACAATGTCATCCGCAAAACCGATAATTTCCCCTTGGGAATTGATAGAGAATATATTATTAATATTTATATTAAATATAATCGTTCCGATAACCGTACCTGGTGGAATTACAAACTTTGTACTTATTGGCTCATCTCATTACCAACATTACATGTTCCTTCTATTGAATAAATAACTTTGAAACAATTTTAACTTATTATTCCTTATACCAATATCTTGTAAACTGCGCAGTAAGTAATCGTGCGGTATCGCGTCGAAGGAATTTTTTGAATCAATAAATACCGCTAATACTTTTTCCCTCTTTTCCACTGAATTACCCATTAGGTTTGTAAGGTGTAACATAGCGTCCTCCGTTGAACAGCTTTTTTTCGGAATCCATTTTGTGTCTCCGAAATCAAATTATATTTCACATTTTTTGAATAATTTTTCTATAATTTTTGCAATATTACTAATCAGAGAGGTTGTATTATCATTCCAAAATAATGTACAATGATTCATTCGAGAGCTTGTCTTACAGTTATTAATGTTTGTTCTATGGATAATAATTGTTGATACCAACTAATGACCATGAAGAAAACTATTCTGTGTCTCTTAATGATAAGATAATGTTGAAAACCAGTAATATCATACGGAGGCATAAAGGATAACGATATTTCCGAATTGGTAACTACTTTTGTTTGAAAATTATGATTTATAATTACTCTACGAGGCTGACGTAAAAGTATCACTTACAGAAAATGTATGATTGTTGCTTGCAGCAATATTATTCAATTTAGGGAGATATCATATTTCTTCATCAACTTTTGAGCTGAACCTGCCATCGGCTATTTATACAGGCTTATATTTACAAGAGAGATTTCCTGTTGCAATCCTGAATTCATTTACAATTCATGTGTTATTCAGTTTTCAATTTGCGGGGTCTTCTTATAAAGAATTTGTAATTTTTACAAATATGACCATGACAACGTATAGCTCCAAACTGTTTCCACTACCGTCATAATAAATGAATCAACTCATTCTAATATCACGGAAAAGTGAATGCCCGTCATATTGGCTCAATAGGTTTGCTTCAGTTTGCGTGATGGTGATGCCATGTTTCATAAGGCTTTGGCTAGGTTCGTTACTACATTCACTCGAAGTTTGGATTATTGTTATTGTTGTATTCACTGTATATGACCACCTGGATCTGTTTCGGGACCGTCCAGCGGCATTCAACGCACTGAAAAGTTCGACTGTTTCCTCGAGGCTTCTCAGGGATACCAAGTAAATCCTTAATAGGCTGGCCGTTGGAAACAAGCTCAACCTGACCTGGATTCCGGGTCACTCAGTTTGGAAAGAGAATGAGAGTGCGAACAAACTGGTCAGAACGGGGACCAGCTTGGACGGTCCTCAGGATCTTCTTGCTGGTATTCCCGACAACCGGGGTATACAAATCTTGCGGAATCATCTGAAAGATCAACATGCCTCAGCATGGAGAAGCATTGACGGCTTCCGAACTGCCAAAGCGCTGTTGGAAATGAGGTAAGTCTAAGGGCAAGCGAGATGTTCTTGCTGAGTAGGCAAAGCATCAGGATAATCCCCGGGATTTTCACAGGTCATGGAAATCTGATGAAATTTAAACATAAAGTGGTGAAAAGCAACATTCCCTTCTGTATGAGATGCGAGGAAAACAAAGTGGAGTCGTCAACCCATTTTCTTTCTGATTGTCCTGTGTTCATCCGAGCCAGGTTTACCTGCCTAGGTCCGGGGATCATCACTGCCGATGACATAAAGGATCTAAAAGTAAATAGTCTAGTCCCCAGAGGAGCGAAATCGCTGGAAAATCGCTGAAAAAAATCGCTCCTCGAAGGGATTTCTCATGTATTTTGACGCGCTGATAATGGATAAAATAGCAAAAAAAAACTCCACACCTTGTGCTTTTGAAGTTATGGTCAATTTTTTACTCCAAAAAATTGCTTTTTTCGGTTTTTTTGATATTGAAAAAAAAGTACTGATGCTATGAGAAAACTTTTTGAACAAAAGTTGTTGTAAAAATTATGACGCAATTTTTGGTGTCCCACGCTACTAAGGGGCCCTAGATAGTGCTCATTTAATGCTTTTTTTTTGGCAGTCAAGGAGATATTGTTTAAAAAATTGATATTTGACGACAAAAATATTAGATAGCGGGAAAAGATAGTATTTTTTATGCTCTTTGAGATTAAATTTTTTTTGGCCTATCTTCCTTTTTGGCGCCAAAATCCGCCATTTTGAAAAAATCATTACTTCGGGGAAAATAAAAATGGGTTTTGTAGATTTTGACATATTCTACCCAATGAAATAAACCCACAACGTTTTTGTTGATAAGAAGCGGCTAGGGCCCACTTTAAAATTTTCTAAGTTCAAAAAAATTAAAAAATTTTCAGATTAGAAATCTTCCAGGAAATTCAAATTTGAAATTTGATAGAATGCAGACTGACGACAATTTTGAGCCCAAGCACGTTGAATTTGGTAGAACCAGAGATATTGATAAAAGAGCGTTTAGGCCCTTGGGGGTCCTAATTGGGCCTCATCGGGAAAAACTTTGCACTATCGGAAATCGAATTCCCAAATGCAAAAGTTAGTTTCAATTTCCCATAAAAAAAATGTTTACGAGAGCGGGCGAAAGAAAAGAAAATTCAAATATAAAAATGCGTTTTTTTTTACAATTTTTAAAGAAGAAATGCAAGAAATAAGTTATAGAGCGTACAATCTCCCATTTACAAGAACCTTCTTTTCCTCATTTACTTACCAATTTTTCCGCTAGAATGCACTAATGCGAATCTATCTACAAGGGTCTTTGACTGAGTGGACTTAACTTTATATTAAGCGCGCTACCATCTCAACCAATACTAATTAGGACCTGTTTCATTATATAATATTGTAGATCAAGATTATGTAACTGAAGTCAACGTGAATAAAGTTCTAGAAAACTAGAAGTTGGTTATCACTCCTTGTTCATGTTCGTAGCCTTGACTGATTTATATAACATATTAGATTAAGTAAATCTAAAGGTCTGTGTTACTAGATGAGATTAATTTCGTGACCCTCAAAGCTGTTTAACTTTCCTTAATATAATTAGAAATACCATAATATGTTGATATGTCGTGAAAGTCATCAGTTGATTATATATGTTGACCGATGTAAATTGTTTGATTTTCCAAAGACATGCACCTAAGATAATAAAATAACAAAGTTACACCTGTGATAGCTTAACTTGAACAAACAGGTTGGAAGCTCATATATTATGATACCATCCTTAATGATCAGATTTGCGAGGTTGATACAGTTCACGACGTTTTATATCCATAGAAATGATATTTAGTTGGGTGCGGTATCGTTTAAAACTTATTTCAACACACACAATGTGAGTGAACGTATATTAGGTAAATAATAGTCATCCGTCATCTTTTGTAAGAGCAAATGGTTGATATGTCTTTGGAATCGTTTTTATTTTAGATTTTCTAGCTTTGCATTCCGCAAGTGTTACAGTTTGGGTGATGTTTATACTTTTATTCGTAACTTTTCATCATCAAGAACGATGAAGATCAGGCTTTGACTATAATATTCATTTGTCGATGCTATAATAATTAATTTCTCCTCAAAGTAGGAATATTCAATGTCCATTGAACACAGTTTAGTCTCACTGAGATAGGACTTTTTGCAACAGATGTTGACACAGAAGTTGGTTGTTCTATTGGGTAAAGTCCTTTCAGTAGTTCTCAGCTGCAATTCATACTGGTAGGATACTTAAAGCTTGAAGTATCTCGAACAAAGGAAACTATCATTATCGATTTGAATTTTGATATATGGATTGGGCATTCCATCATTGATAATATACTAACACTGACAGATAACTTGCATTAACAAGTATTATCGAATTGGCAGACTTACTAGAATCATCCGAAGAACATACATATAATTGGAGGCGAATTTGTTTTTGATGTAAACGGAAAAGTGGATTGCGAAAAATAAAACTCACCTGTTGCATGCTGGACATACCCTCGTTATTATCAAAGGCTGGCATGACTGAGCACAGCGTTCGCCCCATCATTGAATAAGCAAATATCATAATCGCACCTAGAAGAATATTAATCAGTTGAATGATCAAGATACCTATCATGATAATACATATTATTTTAGTTTAATGTTTCTAGTATAACTTGGATCTATATTGTTATGCTACCATTTCAGATGTGGAATCAAAATGATGCAACGAATTAAGAATAGTCCTGTAAAAAAATTTGGTCATAAAAATGTTTCCTTTTTGGAACAAAATATGATGGGATGGTAAACGAAGGGTCAAAGGTGACATTTATATTCCGGAAAAATTTGATTTTGAACTGCTCCTGAGTCTGTAAAACTAGAATTCGTGTTTTCATAACTAATTCATGGATAAAAGATGAGAAAAATCATTGGCTGTCACCATTTGTTCAGAGATTTGGATTCACAGCAGCAAACGAATATAACAAAACATAGTTATGATTGATCTACTGTCAACTTAGTT
This sequence comes from Endomychus coccineus, assembly GCA_958510875.1. Taxonomy (NCBI): domain Eukaryota; kingdom Metazoa; phylum Arthropoda; class Insecta; order Coleoptera; family Endomychidae; genus Endomychus; species Endomychus coccineus. The sequence goes on from OY294068.1 coordinate 44,446,847, forward strand.
GCCGGTGTACGTGCTTAGATTTTTAAAATATTAACGTGGTGTTTGGGCTTACTTATTTGGTGCTGTTGTATCAGTCATATGCTCCAGAATCTTCATTAACTATTATCTTCATCATCTTATTCAAGATTTTCATGAGCAACTTTAGATTTCGATAATTTTGTTATTGGAAATCGAAAATTATAAAATTCCATTAATAATAATAATTATTTCTTCATACAGTATGTATCAAAATGAATAAAGATGAAGTTAAAGCAGCGGCACAATTGCGAAAATTTTACCATACATTCATCTCCACGACCTGTCTCTACATCACTCCACACTCCACAAAACAATCCGCCAGTTTGGCATTATAACTCAGTCGACTGAAATGCTTTTTTCCTACTTTCATGGAGAAGAGTATGTTTTGAATCTGGAAGACCTATGCATGTACTAAAGAGATTTCGAAGATTATTATGCTTCAAATGGAAATCTACATATCCCATATCAACAAATCACCATCATCTAGTGAATCATGGTTCAATAAAATCTGTTTTACGACCGTCGCTTCAAACCAAACAGTATAGCGATCATGTCGCGAAAACCCATGTTTGAAGACCAGGAATGGATACATTGAAGTCTGGATTATCTAAAATCACACAATAGCCACATACCGCCAAGATCAGATCGAAGCTTATTGAATGCCCAAATGCAGTTGACATTTGGTGGTTCCGGAGGGGAGTTTCCGGAATATTCAACCCATGTAGGAACCATAGCTCTCCTTGTTCAGAGAAAACATTCCTGCATTTTTTGGGCCATACTTTCCCCCCTCAAAGTTTGCGACACATTTTTTTGTGCTTAGAGGATGGGATTCTTACCGACTAAAACGTCTGCCCCGTAAAGTTGGTTCTCTTTCCTTCAGAGGGAGCCCTAGTGTATTGCGGTCATTACTATCCTATTGTGCCCTCATACATCTCCTCAACATTCGGGTGTATTCTATGAAATTCAGTAGCCTGATTCAGGGGATACTTCTGATTTCCTCGGGTGCAGTTTTATCGTCTCCCATTAAATTCGGCAGAGGTGTTATCAAAAGCTCCCTCTATGTCCATAAAGCTTACTAGCGCAATTTCTTTGCAGTCCAGCGATTTTTCTAGTCGCTGTATTAACTCCTATACCGCCATCGCGCAGGATTTCCTGATTTGGTAGGCATACTGGTGATATTGTAAGACTACACCAAAGTTGCCTGATATCAGGTTCATGCAGCAAACAGTCCCATTACGTTAGATCAGGAACCGGAGACGAATTTTCAACCGATGTAATAATCATAGCTTCTCTTGTTCAGAGATTGTTTCGTTTTTCCGAAACCGTTAAATATGGGACTCATGTTCATTAAGACTTCCCTGCATTTTTTGGGCCATACTATCCCCCTCAAAGTTTGCGACACATGTTTCTAATTTAGACTATTTTGTGTGAATTTAGGACTGCTATAGGTACATATTCATATACCGTCTTATTATGTGTGTTCCCATGACATATCGCTTCAAAATCTGTTAGCATGCATACAGTGGCAACTGCAATGGACTTGTAGGTTCTTCGGTAAATCTGTATTCATATCTACGTCCAACGTTGCTTTTGGGCATTTATTCTCGCAAATGTTCAGCTCGTGATTCTTCACACAAGTGTGAAGCTTATATAACACTTCGAAGCAGTTTTATGCGTCCCAACCAGAACTATCAACGTACTAATTTATCACTTGAACGTGACACTTTTGATGATGAATGAATCATCGGAATATGTCAAGTTTGTATCGTTATATTATGTAAATCAGTTTTCCTTTGTTTCAGAAGGCTGTGGTTACTTAAGGGCAGTAGAGCGTTCGTTAAAGAGAACGAATTTGAACAAAAAGGGTTGACAACTGATTCATTAAATTATTCTAAGAATAGATTTTCACCGAAGAATGCTTTACTATTCGCTTTTATGCTTATATTGGTACTTTCAATGGTTTTAATGAATTTTACCTAGACTAAAATACCTTGCTCAACATTTGATGTGAATATGGCAAACATTTCTACATGTTCAGTGTTAATATTGGATATACAGAATCTTAAGATACTCATAATTGATGTACACTTATTAATGCTATGATAAAATGTTTAAAGGAAAAAAGGTAAATTCAAACATGACGTTCAAATGGAAGAAAAGGATCAATATACAAAGTTCTTTCATAGTTGAACTCTCAAGATCCTTATGAGAAAATAGATGCTTGTGATTCTCTTCTATTTGTATAACTCATTATCAAGTTATTGACAAAGTGCCGAGTTATGGCTTCCCAAATTGCTTGCAACATATTTTTCCAATTGCTTCGACGTTGGGAAGGGTGTCCGGCAGGTTAAATTGACTGGACATTATGACCCAAACGTGTTCCATGCAATTTATGTCAGGTAAATAAGGTGGGCCACCCCGTTCTCGTAATTTCATGATATTCAATCGTTTAGAATTATTGGGGTGAGGGCGGGCATTAACATCAATGAAAACAAACGCTTTGCTTCTTGCACCAGCAAATGGCACAATTATTGTCTCTATAACCGTGTCGCGATATCTTACGGAATTCATTGCTTCAATAATTGGAGCATACATCAGTATGTTCGTATAAGCATATGGTTGGTGTTAAAAAGTTTCGTTATATCGTTGTCCTATTTCCCTTCATAGCGCTGTTGGACCATCACACGTATACAAACGAAATCATGATTCATCGCAAAGAGGCAATTCCTGCTATTTTCAAATTCCAATTATAGTGTTCTAACGCCTAACGGTTACCGCATGCACGTTGCACCGCCATCAAATGTGGGAGTGCGGTGGTGCGTCTTCTTGCTTTCAAGGTCCGTCGATGCAACCAAATTCTATTTATTGACAATGTCATCCAAATGAAAATCTGTTTCGTCTGTCGCAACTTGTTTGTTGCTCCTCGCTTCCTTTTTTTGATTGTATATTTGTTGTGATTTTCATGAGGATTGGGATTTTAGATTCTTATTAAGGATTAAGGAAGGCTTTCAGGTTTTTTAATACTCTGGAAATAACTATTTTCTTACCCTTATGATTGTTACCAAATTGTTTTCGGAATGCATTGGACCAATTCTGATGTAGATTTTGACAGAAAACATACGTTCTTGCACTCAATTTTTATTAATTTTGTTTATATGATTAATTTAAATTCATTGTTACTAATAATATCCAGAAATGAAGATTACTCACGTTTATACTTTTCAATTATGGGAAGGTACGTGTATTTAAGAATAAGGGAATCAATATATTGTCTATTAATGATATAAAATTTGATTGAGGCTTATTAATTTTCAATAATGAACTATATGAATACAATCATTTATAACATCTCCTTACTGCACTTTACGAAACTATTTACCAAATCATCAGGATTCATTTGGTCGCATGATGTCTGTCTCAATACAAAATATAGATGACGAGTTGAGCCTATCTTCCTGCATACTGGTTCTCGAGGAACGTTTAATCCGTTTCAATTGAGAAAATGAGCCAGAGCAATTGGTGAAAAATACGTAATGCAATTTCGACATTTTGAAAAACAGACAGCACATCTTTTACAATAGTGTTGTAAAATACATCTTCTGTCTATCCTTCTTGATCTCAGGTAGTGATAAAAATGATATAACTCGTCATGCATATTCATACTCGAATCTTCAGAATGTGATGCTATAAGTTCTTCAACTTTCGATTGGCACCCATTTTCCAACAAATCTAATTTCAACAAGTAAGAGAATCTATCTGATACATCTTTATGAACTCTTTCTCTCCTTATCATTTGGGTTTCAATGATATCAGCGATGACAGTATGTTGAAATACGAAAATTGTCCCTTTTGCTTCATACGGCTTATGATGCATAACCGTTATTTTCCCAAAATTTTCGCATAAGTTTAAGCTGTGACGTGCCTCATTCATTTTTGGCGTTTCATACTTACTACGGCGGTGATGATCATCGAACTTCGCAGGACTCGACCCAACTTCGCCGAATCTGGACAGCTTTATCCCAGAGTAGTTTCATTTGAGTGAATAACAGATTAGCGGCGGGCGGAATGATTGGCATCAAAATAATTAGTGGAGTAAATCTGGCGACAAAAAAGACAAGGTTCGCGAAAATTTTACGATGCTTAGCGACCCGGTGGAAAGTGTTTGTTAGGGTACCAATAACAACCTCCTGAAATTACTATTTCCCAAAGTGGGTGCAACCCCTTTTTTCTGGCCAAAAAGGGGGTTTTTGACATTTTTAAGGGTAGTTTTGCAAAAAAATCAGTATCTCTGGTTGTATTGAAAATTAAGAAGCCAAAGTAGAGCCCTTCTATTGTCAATGTCCAAGGAACTCCCAGTTCAAATTTCAATTTGATCCGACCTCCCCCCTCCCCGTAATATATATATATATATATATATATATATATATATATATATATATATATATATATATATATATATATATATATATATATATATATTTATATATATATACTCATATATACAAGGAATCTTGCGTAACGGCTAACTCGGTCATTTTTCAACCGAATCGGCTGAAATTTGGACTGAAGATAGGTGGTCTCAAAACTACCCTCTGAATTTCTAGTGAAAATATTGGAAAGTTTTCCAGAAATTCAACTTTAAGACAATTTTCTAGTTATTTTTCAAATTCAGATATCTCATGTCATTTACATCCGATCTGAATCTGCTTTGCGGGAAAATGTAGGTATTTGCATATAGTTTTATGTCATGGAACCCATTTCTTATTTATTTGTTTTTCCGGCTATATTGACCATTTTATTTTCGGTATTAATAACCCCAAAACTTGTGTCAAATTAATTAATTTGAAGTTTCTAAAAGTGCGAATATTGTGAAACTCAGAAGTTGATAGCGCTTTAGGCTCCGGGATTTCGAAATTAGAAGGTTCAAATTGTATAAAAACACAATTGCATGAACGCTAAACGTCCTACGTAGTTAGCTACGAACGTAATCATTTTGACGTTTCCCTAGAGAAGCTCGCTACGCGTCAGTTAGAGCTTATATATTTTACCTCGGTCTTGTTATGTTGGGACCGTTTCGTGCCACGTGCGGGAGGAGCCAGTTGTGATAAAGTATTTTCGGTTGTGAGCCGCTAGCTTTCACCCGCTTCGGGTATATTTTAGTAGCTAGAAAATTCCCTTTCGTACGTCGCACGTTAGACGCGCGTAGCTGAGACCTGAGAGTACCTGTTTCTGTTTTAATTAAAGTCTTCTATTTAATAAAAAGGAGGTCCGTCAGGCACGGTCCAATACCTAATCTAACTACATGGAGCGAAAACGGCACGCGAAAAGTCGTCGTAAAGCCGTATTAGGTACAACCAGTTTGCACTTCTCTAAATCGCCAGCTACGCGCTCCTCACGTGAACGTTATTCGATTTATCCCAAATTAACCAAAATGGCCAATATAGGCTGGAAAAAAATAATTAGAAAATGAGTTCGATGATATAAAACTATATGCGAATACCTACATTATCCCGCAAAGCAAATCCAGATCGGATGTAAATGACATGAGATATCTCAATTTGAAAAATAACAAAAAAATTGAGTTAGTTGAATTTCTGGAAAACTGTTCAATATTTCCAATTTAAATTCAGAGGGTAGTTTTGAAACCGTAACACCTATCTTCAGTCCAAATTTCAGCCAAATCGGTTGAAAAGTGGCCGAGTTAGCCGTTACGCAAGATTCCTTGCATATATGAGTATATATATTTCTATTACGGAGAGGGGGGAGGTCGGATCAACTTGAAGTTTGGGCTGGAAGTTTCTTGGACCTTGATAATAAAAGGGTTCTACTTTGGTTTCTTAATTTTCAATATAACCGGAGATATTAATTTCTTTTTGCTAAGCTACCCTTAAAAATGTCAAAAAAAACCTTTTTGGCCAAAAAAAGGGGTTGTACCCACTTTGGGAAATATAAATTTCAGGGGGTTGTTATTGGTATCACAACAAACATTTTCCACCGGGTCGCTAAGCATCGCAAGATTTTCGCTAACCATTTGCCAGATTTACTCCACTAAATAGGCTCTTTGCAACTAATACTTGGTTGTATCTCAACCAATTAAATAGATGCAGCAGAAATTTACGCTTCCTTGCAAACAAAACTGGGCTCATTCAATATCAAAATTTAATGAAAAATTGGCAATAATAATTATATAAACTTGTATATATTAATATTGAAACAACATGGGGCGTGTAAGGTAGCTCAAAATAAAAGTAAACTAAATGGTAAAAGGAAACTAGGCATCTACTATGAAAATGGTTGATAACATGTAGTTCACTAAGCATACATTTATGAGTGACTACTCATGCAGTAACTACAACTAATTAATTGTCAACGCAGTTTACTGGGGAAGTGAAAGGTGTATTAGAACGGTTTCTGATAGGTCTTGGTACTCGAACATATCCTCGTGCCAAAGCAGAAGTCTTTCAGCGTTCACAATTTGACTGAATGGATTTAGTTCAATTTATACAGCTCTATCTATGTAAATACGTGGAACATCCATCGAACTCAGTAATTGTAGAATAATGTCAGACCTTACTACATACACTGTACTTTCATCTGTGGAACAATTACAGAGTCCTACTTCCAGGTATACACAGCGTGTAGAAACTGTAACTATCTCATCAGCAATATCTTTTTATTTCCGAGTTAACGCAGTGTAAAACTACATATTGCGATTCCCAAAGAAACTCCCAATTCCTGCGCCTACTTCCGAACAAACACAGCGTGTCGACACTGTCAGTAGCTTATATACAATATTCACCTATTTCTAGGTAAACACAGTGTATGCATGAATGTTGTGATAAGCTCGATAAGAATCACATACAAACTACGTAATTTGCTGAACGCGGTTAAAAAATTGGACGGGATGCAAATATGACAATTGTAATGAAGGCATATTTTCTATCTCACCCTCATTTCTTGAACATTATAATGTAATTATCCTGAATGATTGAGCAGCACTACATTATGCGCGTTCCTGAAATGATATTGTAAAATATTTATTCAAAAGTTATGAGCTTCATTTCAACGCGTAGGACTTTCTTTGTAATCAGTAGCTAGACACATTTTTGTAAAAATCTGCAAGCAATCAATCAATGATTAATACCGATGATCATATACTTTTAGGTTCAGTTCTTCATTCTGAAGGAGTCTGACTAGTACGAAGTACTAGTAGTTCCTTCCACATTGATAACGTAAATATAAATTTGAATTCTTTTATTTTATTCGCAATATTCATTAATTTTTGGTTAGTTTCGCTCATTTGACGCCCATCTAAACTGATGGGATCTAAAGTGTCAATTATTTGTGTATAACATTGAACAACGGTTTCAGTTGCTACAGCACGTGCTTCTCACAACGTTTTAGATAGATTTTCAAATTGTGATGATCCTTGGCAAGATGATGGTGTTGAAGTAAAGAAAAACGTGACTCAACCGCACTACAACCAAGCTGATTTAAATAATGTGCTGCACATGGCATATCTATTTTGTTTCAAAATGTTACTTTGCATCCCTTCATAAGCACCTGACATGTTGGCCACATTGTCATAAGAATGACCTCTGCACTTGACCATCCGTTTCCCAGTGCGATTTACCGAATCGATGAACGTTAAAAATAGTGTTACAGCTTTACATCTGATGGCGACACATACTCAATATAACACACAATGATCGTAATGAATCTGGTTAAGTTACAGTGAAGCAAAGTTGTGGAGGAAAATCACATTTATAGATCCAACAAATAACAAAGCAATTGCTTTGTTAGCTTGTGGGTCAATTCAGCACTGCTTGTACATGCTATTGGAAAAAATAAATTTATCAAAAATTCTAAATTTTGTTGCGGAAATTATCGCTTGAGACACTGATACAGATTTATCATAGTGACAATTAATTCACTGTTTTGAGGTGTCTACGCGATGAAGGTAATCCGGAAGTACAGATTATGACCCGCTGAAGAAGAAACTAATCATACACTTTGTGCAAATTTAATATCTAATATTGAAAGGGGTAGTCTAATATTGAGGATCCAGAATAATTGCGTGACTTAATTCAGATGCATCCTACTAATAAGCTCATGGATATGGTCAATGTATTCACTTGGATTCTACTTTGCGATCTGAGTTTTACCTGACGACTATTTGTTTTATTTTCCTCTATTCATGTATTGTTGATAATTGATATTAGTCGAGGTTTCAGTCAGAAGAAATTTGTTGAATAATGATAATTATTCACAGTTCCCATGTTAGGACCCATTAGTAGAATCGAAGTGAATTAACTTGCTATAAGGATCACCAAAAATTAACAGTTATTCTCACCTGGAACGGCAAACATTGAGACGAACCATATAATGCCCATGTTTTGATGTGATATCCATGTGAAGTTCGTCCATTTTTCTATGCATACCTCGAATGATATCGTTTTATTCTCTGTATCTATCGGAATATTGTTTATTTGTATCTCGACGATCAAGATCATGGGAAAGAATAGTAGTATAGAGGTTGTCCATAATAAAATAATAACTATGATGGTGGTTCTCTTGTTGAAACATCGATAGAAAAATCCAAACGGCTTGGCTATCGCTAGATATCTATCCACTGCCATAGTCGTTATTGTGAATATACTTGAGGAAACTGCAATACCTGCAATAGAAAGATGAGAGGTTTCATTATATTATTATAGAATAAAGTGCAATAAGGTACTCAGCTTTCCCACTTAAAATCTGAACTTCAATCTAAGTACATATGATATGTGCGTTTTTTTTTGATTGATTGACTGGGTTTTCTATATATGTCGAAATCCAAGAGGTTACCTTATTTTATAATGTTAATATCAAGGAAGTGAAGCTGATTATCTGTTTCTATTTAGACAGTGAATCTCAGTGACTCCAAAGCGTATTCAAAAGCCATGTAATCAAAATCTTCACTTGTAATCGCGAAAATGTTGTCAACATATCTATATCACACTTTTGAAAATTGATTCAAGTTTGATTTCAAGGAGGTGTCAAGTGCTCTAGAAAAATATTGGTCAAAAGAGGAGAGAGTTGATAAAGTTCCCGATTTCGCCAAATCCAGGATTTACAAAATCAATTGCTGTTAAATGTCTCTATGTGGGTCAAACTAGAATGAACATTTTAACTCGTTATAAGTAAAATTTTGCCCATATGAAGGAAAATAATGTTGAAAAATCAGCCGTAGCCGAATATATTTTGAATACAGGCCACACCATTTTTCAAGAAAGTTTATCACTTTTAAAACACAGTACAGACAAATTAAATATCTAGGTAATTTAGAAGGAATGGATATGTACAAACGAAAAGGCTATTTATCAAATTCCGATTTATCTGCAGCTGATAATATTTAAACAGGCACATTTTGATTTACGATTTAGTTTACTCTGTTGGTAGCCGGAAGGTTCTCTGTACTTTAATAGTGTTTTTATTGGATAAGGGTGATTATTTCTTGTCAGTAGTGATACACATAGTTGTAAGAAAATAATAAAGCTTATTTTGAGAAATTGATTAGATGTTAAATAGCTCCTTTTTAATAGGTCAGTTAAATTAAAAAGTCTTGTTCCAATATAGTCCAGGCATTTAAGAAATGTTTTAGTCCGAATTTCCGCGAGGTCTAATTTTGGTCTATTCTTATGTATTTTGACACGCTGAACACGATGGTGTCGTTTAAATTTGAATTAACCCTGCGCTGGGAAAACTATAACCATGTTTTGGACCCAAAAATGGCCATTTTCCGATTTTTTGCGTTTTATGCCAAAACTATGGGTTGTATGGAAAAATATTTAAACAAAAGATGTTGGAAAAACTAGTACGCGATTTTTGGTTCTGGTCTGAAGTCGATTCGAGGTCGTGGGCCCAAGTTGTTTAAATATGGAAATTTGTTATGTAACACCCTATTAAAACATCATTTTGCGATCTTATATACACGATCACACGTCTACATACACTACATTCACACAAAACGATTATAGGCATTCAGGTGTATTTTAAAACATTAAAAAAAGTATAACTTCACGCGCGGAATCTATTGTACCGACGGCGACGCTCGGTTATTGGCGCTAAATGCAATTCCGCGCTAGTTTTCCATGATGAAATTCGTTATAATTCGGGAATGTGAACGAATTTCCGTACGCTGTTTCAAACTTAAATTTTTCTATAGTTTACTCCAAAGTTTTTGTCGATAGGCCCAAAAATAGGCCCTCCTGAGGCCCAAACACATGTATTAGGATAGCTCCACTTCTGCTTAACCCAAATCGACCTGCTTGAACTTAAAATACTCGTTATGAAAACTTCTAATAGAACCTAGAATTTGGATTTCGTGTAAAATTTTTAATCTCAAAATATTTGAATTTTTCGGTGGTCTGAAATTTTAAAAATGACGGCAAATTTATGTCTTTGGACCAAAATGCTTAAACTTTAGATATTGAGCGCAGAATAATAAAATCTTTTGAACCAAGTTGGTTTCAGATCGATAACATGAGTGTTTATTCTGAAATTCTTAAAATAAGAATTTTTCAAAATGGCCGATTTTGGCGACGAAAAATGAGGTAGGTCAAAATACCAGGAACGGAAAGAAGAGAAATTAAAATACCATCTTTTCACCGAAACAGAATATGAAAAAAACCAAAACTTTTTGACATATACTCAATTTTTCAATATCCTAAAAACACACTAAACGGGCCCTACCTTGGGCACACGACCTCGAATCGACTCGAGACCAGGGTCAGAAATCGCGTATTAATTCTTCCAACAACTTTTGTTTTCTCATATAACCCATAGTTTTGTCTCAAAACGCAAAAAATCGAAAAATGGTCATTTTTGGTTAAAAAAAATGGCCATAGTTTTTTGAGCACAGGGTTAATCCAAATTTAAATGAAATTAAAACGTGTTCAGTGTGTCAAAATACATAAGAATAGACATTAATTAGACCTCGCGGAAATTCGGACAAAAATCGTCGATTTTCCTTCGTAAATGCCTGGACTAATAGGGGAACGATTGATTTCCTGTAGAAAAGGCAATTGTTGATGTGATGGTTAACTAGGATGTACGTTGCGCATATGCCCAAAGTGTTAAGATGGGAGGGAATGGGTGTGCCAAAACGATCGTCTTATGCTTTTGCTGTCTGGGCTTAAGGAGTCACCCTTCGACAGTAGAAACTAACAACGTGCCGAAAGGAGGACAATTTTTCGCATAAGATGATAAAATATTATATAATATGTAGTAGGCAAAATATATAGTCCAGTTAGGTTTCGCTCAGAACCTGTCTACAGGGATTGGATTTTCATGAAACCTTCTTCATTGAATTATTTAATTATTCAAACAAATAATTTTCATTTGTCGAATGCATTTTCATGTTTTCGGAATAAAATTGACAATTTTGAAATTGTTTTGCCTTTATTAGTCACGGAAATACAAAAGAATTAGAAAATGTTGAAATGTAAAAATTTTTACAATTAAACATGATCGGGTAAAAATTAGAATTATTACGGTTTCAAGACTGCTGAGTGAAAAGTAGAAATGGTTGATAAAAATGGCTGATATAACGTCACAATAGACGTACGTATAATTTATATGACAAAACCATAGTCATTGATATTGAAGAAGAGAAGCAATATAATTTCGATCGTAGTATAATCTCTATTTTCAAAAAATCGGGGAAGAAATTATAAACAAACAATGTCTTATGAATAATATCTTTATCCATTGTCATCATTGATTGGTGTCACAAGTGGGTATCATATTTCAAATGAGCCAAAACTTGTGTTAAATTTCCTGTATTCCCTCTTATATTTTTACCAAAACAACATGAATGTTCATAGAAAAGTGTGTGAACTAGATGTGAAGAAATTAATAAAACATCAAAGGCTTCTCGATTCTCTTTGTAAAAATTACCGTATCGCTTGAAAGTCCTTTATTAAATATTTTATATCTTCCGGCAAGTTTGCCTAACATGTCATCAGACGAGCTTTTGCAACTTAGTTGGAAACAGATACTGCAACTTTGTTGGCGTAACTTTCCAATACACTTTATGTCAACATATTCTTCAGTTTACATTGCTTGGGACGTAGTTTACAAAGCAACTATTTCACAATTTGCACTGCTAGTTATCCGTCGTTCGTAATTTATTGAACATGGGTTGGAGTCTCATAATAGGGCATTTAAAGTAGAAGGGGTTAATGAAACACATAATAGCTAGCTAATTGCTAATTGCCCGGGCTTAACGGCTTCAGGACAGTCACCATTCATCTCCGGAACCCTAAAACTATGGAATCCACAGTAATATACCGAGTGTTTATTAAGTACTTGTACAAACTTCCTAGGTTGAATCTTTGACTAATTTTGCGATAAAAAGTTCATATGAACATGAGTCCGCAACGGTTTGGTTCTTGAGATACAGGGCTTCCAAAAAAAAATTATTTGGTTTTTGATTATATGCTTCTGCCATAATATGATAATTTGACGAAATTCGATATACTGGGAGTAGTAATGATGACAAACTCAGATATTTACTTAGTTTTTGAAGTGAAAACTTCTTTAGGCGAGTTGAGCTATTTCAGATGGGGGTAAGACCATCACGCTGTAGCTATATATATATTAGGTATTATGTATACTGCTGACAGTCTCTCTATACGGTTACACACGTGTGCATATCTGAGTCGGATACTCGACGTTACTCATTTACTCAATCCTCGGTCCTCGTGCAGACGAAAGTTATATTTTTATTGAATTTATTAATTGTACGTTGTGTACTTGTATCGTACTACGTGCAAGGTTTCAAATATTGTGAATATAATTCTTGTAATAAGAATATAACATTAGTGATGTATATTAGTGGGAACTTTTGCATGTGTACTACACATTGATGACGTTGTGTTATATCTAGTTCATTATTTTCATTGTTCGAATGTTGGATCACAGTATCAATTATAATAGTGAGTATTGTCTTGATGTTTATTTTAATACTACTAATACGAGAGTACAAAATTCTATTTCAAATAATTATTTGTGGTGTAATTTACTATCATGCGTACATTTGACGGAAATGTTTATATGTTTACATTTTGCGTTTCTTTTTAGATTATTCGTTCATTGGTCCGAATTGGAGATGTTTTCTTTTACCACCATTCGTAGACATCTTCAATTCGGACCAATGCTGTTTAGCATTCATTTACATCGATGTAAATATCAGTAAATAATATGTTTTGAAAATAACGTAATGTGTATTCATTATAATGACTATCGGGTTACATTCATACTCTTTACAGGGATTGTACCTCCCATTATACATTTTTTATTATTAAATATGAAAATGTATATAATTGTTGATTGAAATGCTGACAGTTGTGAAAACTAAAGAAAATCTAATTATATTAATTTTCATTTAAAAATGATAAAATTTTAATTTCGGATGCTACAACGAGTACAACAACTCCATACTAAACTCCGTAGACAATAGTATCTGTGGCATCGGATGTCTTCGTTGGTTGCCATAATGCTGAGCAACAAAATTTCGTCAGGCAGAAGTTGCAAAAAATGAGAACCGATGATATGAGTGGATTACCATACGAGTTAATTTTAGTTCTTAACCGACCATACATGATAACTAATAACATAGATGTTGGGGATGGATTGTCCAATGGCACTGTCGGAAAATTGTGTCATGTAGAAAGAGATGATAAAGGTGAAATCATACGAATTTGGATGAAATTCCCAAAATAAATTGGTTACTTCATAATGTCAGTTTTCAGTACTCGGTGACTTCCCGTATTTTTTTTAAATGTTCTCCATTCAATTTTACACACAAAAGGTATTCTTAGTATTTGTCGCTGAAAGCAGCCGTTAAAAAAAAACTGGTTTTAACTTAAACCGGCTGTGGAATTTGCTGAATCATTATGAGTTTTTCAAAAACAAGCGAAATAAATACTTATTTAGTGTCATGTGCTATGTTACATTTCCACTTTATAAAATACTATCGCCAAATAAGTGAAAATTAGAAAATAGTGAAATTCGCAGAAAGCGTACTTTCCTCTGTAGCGGCAGCACAAAAAAACAGTAGGTACATGCATAACAATCCATGGAAAACAATCGAGACATTTTTCATGGCATCAAAATCAGTCATGACAGTTGATTTAAAAAAAAAGACAGTGGTTTTCTGTCATTTCGATGTTATAAGTAATAACTCATTGTGTTGTATTCAAAATGTACCAATATTCCAACGCAGAAATTGCAAACATTCATTTTACCTTGGAATGGTTCACGGTAATGCACAAGCTGCAAGACGAATGTATCAGGCGCGATTTCCTCAACGGGTGGGTTCACACGTCCAAACTTTTATTAATATTCACGCAAGACATTGTGAAACTGGCAGTTTTAAAAAGAGAATAGATCCCGGGAAGGCCTGCGAATGTTCGAACAGTTGAGATTGAAGAAGCTGAGTTAAATAAAATTGAAGAAGACTTGCAAATCAACACACGGAAAATTGCTTGTGAATTGAATATTACACACACAATTGTGTGGCAAATTTCAGGATCTCAATAACTTTATGCTTATCATATGCAACGTATGCAGACTCTATTACTTAGAGATTTTCTCCTCAGAGTAGATTTATGCATTTGGTTGCGTAATAGATTATTAACAGCCTCTGATTACTTAAACCATGTGCTTTTTACAAATGCAGCTTTGTTTTCTCGTAATACCATCAACAACTTCCACAATAACCATATCTGGGCTGAGGATTACCCAATGCTATTATAGAAAATCATTTTCAAGTACAATTTTCTCTAAATACTTAGGAAGAGTACTGAAGGTCTTTGGAGCACAACACTTAGAAGAAGTTGATTTAGAAACAAGAAACCGGATGTGGTTGATGCACGATGAAGTACCGCCACACTTTAGTTTGGTTGGGCGTTAATTTCTAGACGAGAATTGCCCTAGCCATTTCATAGGAAGAGATTTGAATCCTTTGGATTATTTCCTATGGGACCACTTGAAGTCAATAGTTTACAAGACTCCAGTCCAAACAAAAACAATATATAAGGAACAGGATATTTGAATCGTGTGTCATCTTCAATTAGAAACCAGGCATATTCGAAAGAGTTTGTCAATCAATGTTAAAGCGAATGTATGCATGCGTTGCAGTAGGTGGCGACTATTTTCTGCAATTATTGAAAATATTGTAATTATTTGTAGAAGTAGTTTAGTCTCAGTCTTGTAAACGATCTGAGTTTGTCACATCACAATACAATCAATGAAAAACCAATTTTTTCACTTATTTTTTTCAAAATTCAACTTACGAAATTCCAACGCAGGTTTAACTTTAAACTCGTTTTTTCCCAAAACGGCTGATTTCAGCTACAAATACATAATAAATAATACCTTTCGTATGTAAAATTGAATGGAGGAACTGGGCTTTCGAGGAGTACACTGTGTTGCTTCCAAAGAAGGGAACTACCAGCCGACCACGTGTCTCAATACCTGCTACAAGTTATTTATACTTATCTTGTATGCTAGGTAGTTGAGATCGATCGGTCCTATAATTAATAACATCAGCAAGTAGCGTAAGGTAAAGAAAGCATGGGGATTGCCGGGAAAACCTGGTGATAGATCTTTCACTCAGGACTTCATATTCCACAGGCGCAACCTTTCCTTGGCCTGGATAGAGGCGTTTGATGCAACATCACATGAGCTATTATCCGATCCAAAGGCTTGCGGTACCAACCTCACTAGTGAGATGCATAGAACATCTGTTGCCACTATGGAAGACTCGTTTTGCCATCATATCATGCTCACGGCGAGTCTTACAGAGTTGGTAACATTCAAGAGGGGTGTTTTCCAAGAAGAATTCATGAATCCCCTCTTGTTCAACATCTCACTGCGTTAAGATGAACCCGTGAATAATATTATGGACCATCGAACGACCGAAGTCGAAACCGTGTGCCTCAGTGGAGGAAAATATCCATCAGGCTCTCAACGTGGTTCAGGAAAATACACGAACCGTAGGCATGGAGCTGGGATTGGACAAGTGTGCGGTGTTTCATTTGATGAGAGGACGATCGCCGGAAGTCCACGAGAATATGAAGCTTGCCGACAGAAGCATCTTTAAACACCTTGATGGTGGAGAGACCTATCGATACCTGGGAATTGAACAGCGTCCTGATTATGACGCATCTCAGGTAAAGGTGGTTCTCCGCGGCAATTACAGAAACCTTGTTCGGAAGATTTGCTCGTCCGAGTTTTCGAGTGAGAACAAGGTGTCTGCAACAAATATGCTTTGCCGTTCCAGGTCTGGTCTGGTCTTTTGGAGTGGTGAAATGTACGGTCGATGAGTTGCATAGACTCTACATAGACACCAGGAAAATTATGCATATCCTTCACAATTTGCATATTAGGTCTTCCGTTTCCCGCGTTTGCCTTCCATTTCACCGGGGAGGTAGGAGACTCCCCAGTCTGGAGGGTCTGCATCGAAGTGTGATTTTGAGTATGGCGTGTGAAGCTCTCAGAAGTTCGGAACCCTCCTGTGTCTTGTCAAAAGTCACGAATTGGCTGGAGGGGGGCATTTATCGTTAAGGCAGCACAAATAGCTGCGGGAGAGCTTGGTCTCGAATTTCACATCCTCACGTCCTCGAGTTGCAACCTTCTTGCTGAAAGCCCAGATAAATGCCGCGGAATGTTGACAAGCCGATACACGGTGTTTTGTACGGAAAATCGAAACGCTGAGCTTGTTAACCAAGCTGACGTTCGGCTACCTAAGGTCAGCCGAGTTTACATCCGAGAGTAAGGGATTTACCGCAGCTTGCCAAGATGACGTAATCAACACATTGGTCTAACGCCGCAACGTGATGGGTATGCATGTTCCTGATGTCAGCTGCAGGGTCTGTGAAAAGGCGCCCGAGACGGCAATAGCGGCCTCGGCGTACACCCATCGCCATAACGCGGCCCTACGGATGCTGTATAACCATCTAAGGCACTCGTATAGAATTGACGAAGAGCCGATGCTAGCTTACATGCCAGGAGATTCGATAAACAGACCAAGAATATGCATGTCATCGAATTCTCTGCTCCGGTACATAATACATAGTCTTGAAAGAGGAGAACAAAGTATCAGGATCTCCTGTTCAAGCTCCGCACGCTATACCCATGGTATGAGTTGAACTGCATCTATGATATATTAGTGACATAAAAAAGTTTTTCATCGGCAAAAACCGAAAAACAACATAATTTAAAAATATACTTTATATCGTTGATGGAAAGAATAAATAAAAGTTATCTTTGATCCACAATTGTCCTTTGATACACATTTAGAGACTCTAATTTTCTTAGTCGACACTCTTATTTGACCTCAATATGAGTACGCCTCCATCTACTGCTGGTAGCATTGATATCATTGAGTGTGTATGGAGGAAATTCTTCAAGTGGTAATCTTATCGAATGGAGGTTTATACCATTAGATATCCTCAAGATTTACTGCTGAAAAGATTTGGTCTAGTTAACATGAAGATGTGGCGGAAAACCCTGACTGTTATTCTTTTACAAACTTGTGAATGGTAGGGTGAAAAATCCAGATTTAGTTGTTTACTTGATTCTCAAACACCTAGATTGGGAACAGGCATCCTCCAACTTTTCGTTTGTAGACCTCTCGTATCCGACTTGTTTTTCATTATTAAATGCATCATCTTATCCCCACTCATACACATGTTAAGACCTAACTTGATATTTTGCAGTTCTGTCTGCCTCATGTTGAAAATCTACCTTTTACTGTATTTCCATTTGTATTGTGAAGTTATGTGAGTTATGTCTGTACCTATTTTACTGTACCGTTCTTGAAGTTTGAATATTAATGTATTTAACTTGCTAATTTGCAAGTTCTCTAATTTAATTCAACTTCTTGTTTTAAGTTGGTTGTAGTAATGAATGAATATATGAATAAAATATTAAAGAAAACATTAAAATATGCCTCTCCTATTTGAAAGATCTGGAGACGATGATTTGATAGTTTCGGTTTCCTATCTTCTATTACCTCAATATTATGTTCTCGCATAGCCAGTCCCTGAAAAATAAAACAGATGACGCCACAATCGAAAATCCCATATGACATTTGTGATGTACCATCCTTTACTAGAACCGCGGTGGTACATACAGGTCTGGGGACTCGTATGTTTGACATGGGTCTCTTACGCATGGCCAAAGTCGTAGTCCCTCGCTCAGCCACTAGCTAGCGCTTGGATCTCGAAGTGGTAAAACGGTTTCTTTCCGGAATCGCAAGCAGTGCTACTAAGTATTCTGATTTGAGAGAGGAATAGAACTGTTACTCTCGTCAAAATGTATTACTCACCTTAAAAATAATTTCCCCTTTTGCGCACACATAAAAGACCTCGTTAAAACGATTTATATCCGGAATCCCAAGCATCCACTTTTTCGCATTTCCGCATTTTTCGGCACTTTAAAAACAGAAGTTTCTTGCTTTACACTTTTGTACCCCGTTTTGCATTTCGTCACAATGCACAGTTTCGTAATTTTTTCTGAAAACGCCGGTATTCTTTGTGTTTACAACTTAAGAATGACAGTTGTCAGAGAATACTCTCACGTGACGTCTTTTGGTACTACGCGACAGTCGACGCTTAGCGGTCCCACTTCTCACATAGGAAACAGCCTCGAGTTTCCAGACCTGTATGTACGACCGTGACTAGAACGGATCGAAATTTTCAGATTGATATGTCATTCAGTTCGTTTTGACACCCATCGAAAGCAAGCAACCTTGAAGATTTTTGTAAACCTGGAAAAAATTGAATTTCGCGTCTTGATCAAACATTATTTCGTGGATGGTAAAAACATTATGCAAAATAAAGCTTGTTGAACATTATGGGGACTCTGCACCATCGATTGGAAAGATTCACAAGTGGTTTTCTGATTTTAGATGTGGTAGTATGACCACAGAGGGCGCCGAACATTCTGGTAGTCCAAGTTACAACGCCAGAAATCGTTGATAAAATTCATGATATGATATTGGACGATCGGTGAGTTGAAGTGCACTAGACTGCGCCGTTTCGTAACCGTGGACGGAACATGGATCCATCACGACAAACCAGAGACCAAAGAACATCCGAAATAGTGGACTTGTCGACTTCAAAGCCGAAAATGGCCAAAGTGGGTTTATCGGCCAACAAAGTCATGGCGACATTTTTTTGGGATGCACACAGTATCGTCCATATCGATTACCTTGAAAAGGGCGTATATTATGCAGAGCTGTCGGATCGATTCAACGCCGATTTCAAGCGAAAGTGGCCGCATTTGGCAAAGCAAAAAGTGTTCTTTCACCAGGACAGCACACCGGTCCGCAGTCGCAATTGCAAAATTGCATGAATTGAGTTACGAATTGGTTCGTCATTCACCATATTGCGATTCTTATCTATTTTCAAGCAAAAAGAAGTATGGTTCGGCGGAAAGCGATTTGTCTCCAACGATGAGGTCATCGCTGAAACAAACGCCTATTTTGAAGGATTGCCAAAATCGCATTATTTCGAAGGGATCGAAAAATTAGAAAAATGTTATACGAAGTGTATCGGACTACAAGGAAATGAAATAAGTTTTACCAAATAAATCATTCCTTGTTTCATTTTTCAGGGAGTCTTCACCTTGCCCTCGTACTGAGCTATTGAAAATACATTGTCTAATGGATCAAAATGCTCTTTAATTCTTCTGGGAATGAGATTGGTTCAGAATAATGTTCAGAAAGTGTATGCTGTAACAAAGTGGGTGATATGTTTCCAGTTTCAACCCAGCTCTGGCACTGAATAAACATTAACGAAATTCTAAAGAATATGCATGAACATGATTTTATGCCGAATAAATTTATTAACATGAATAGAATAGTAATTATGAATTCACGTTTATTTCCATGCGAATCTCGTTTAGAAAATATATTGTGATACATAATTGGCAGTTACTGATCTTATTCGTCTGTACAATAGTGAATTAATTGGAATAATTTTTCAAATGACAAATGACGGTGCTTTAATCAAACTTGCATTTATTTCAGTAACGTTAAATTAACATTTCCTTATTAGGTTCCGGTACCTACCTTCATTTGACATTTCAATGTTTCTACATTTCATAAAATGAAATTTAAATTAGAACCTCCTGCAGATCAGACTCCATTCATAACTAAATTAAACATGCCCTTCATGTAAACTGAAACATCGTATAGAAAATTTACCTCTACAGACTGAATATTTTGGTAGAATGTTTTGAGCTGAGATTCCAGTTCTATTCACGATTTTTCTTCGAATAACTTGCTGTTCTGTTCCTACGGAATATATTGAATTATGAATATAGCTCTGTCGAAATCTATTTGTTTTGGAAACTCAACTTTATCTCTTTATATGTAACCAAATAGACGTTCAAATATGTATTGAGCCTGGAAACGCTTGGATAACTCCAAATGATAAATGGAAAATACTCGTTGATCACCATTAGTATGTGAAGCACGCTGCAAGCGGCTTTAGAGGCTGGCGGCAGCAACCCTTCATCTGCTACAACATCGGCTACCGCTAAGACCAAGGCTGCCTTGCCAAAACCTAAGGGTGATGGCAACCAACCCAGGACAAGCGGCGGCCCACAAACAAAAAAGAGGCAGAGGTCGGAGAGGTCCGACGGGTCCTCCCCAAGGGTAAATCCCAAAAGGAGGGTCCCCGGTGGACCATCCACCTCAACTCTAAAGTTCAGCGAGGTGGTTGCTACCCATTTGAGGGTGGCAATCATCGACAAACAGAACTGGAACAGCAGTTCCCTAGGCCGGCTTTCAGCCACCCAGGTGGAGCTGCTGAGGGAGAAACTGGACGGCTGCCTGGACAGTGCGCTGGCCGACGCCGAACATGCTCCACCAATATTCCGGTCCTCTACCTATTCACAGGAGATCCTCAGGTTCATCTGTGAAAACGAGATATCCTTGACCTGGTTAAGGAACACAGTATCAAGTTTGCCTCCCTTATGGGACGGGGCAAAACTAGAAGTTGTCCCCGTGGACCAGCTACCAAAGCTGACAAAGGTGACTCTGTGGATCCCGGGAAACCCTGGAGAAACGGAAGACATCCTACGCCGCTTGGCGGCTCAGAACCCATGGGCGAAGATTGGTGACTGGATCACTTTCCACAGCGCGGCCAAGGACGAGCCGAAAGGCAAAATCCTTGTGTTCGGTGTGAGGGAGGCTGATCTTGTCTGCCTGAACAGACGGGATGGAAGGCTGAACTATATGTTCAACTCCCACAAAGTCAAAATCCACCAGACCACCTCAACGGCGCAAAAAGAGGTCGAGTCCCCTACCCCGATGGAGAAGGGAGAACCGATTTCCAAGGCGTTAGAGGCTGTCTCCATAGAAGAGGGTGTCTCGGGCTGCTAAGAAACTCTCTCCACCCCCCTCTTGTAAGATCTTCGAAATGGCAAACAGACTAAACTTCTTACAAGCAAACATCCAACACTGTCGGGCCGCGGTCGCAACTGTATGCCGCCACCTAGACAATGCAAAAGATAAAATAGCTCTCATCCAAGAACCTTGGTCTGTAAAAGGCAGAGTTTCTGGATTGACTAAACTAGGTGGTAACATTTATGTAGCCCCAAATGTAGACAGGCCTCGGACGTGTATTTACATCCCGAGACAAATCCAGGCCAACTTCATGCCGCAGTTCTGCACTGCCGACCAAACGGCGGTAAGTGTCGGTTGTGACGTCGGAAATAACCAAACAAACGTCATTATTGCGTCAATTTACCTACCCATCGACTCGGTAAATCCTCCACCATCCAGAGAAATGCGGGAGTTGATCGAGTTCTGTGAGGTAGGAGGCAAACACCTCATTATTGGTTGCGACACAAATGCTCACCATTCATTCTGGGGGAGTAAAGATAACAATAAAAGGGGTAAATCACTATTTGAGTATTTAGCTACCACGAATCTGGAAATAATAAATCGAGGATGCGAACCTACCTTCGTAAACTCCAGATGTCAGACAATAATTGATATCACTCTGACATCCATAAGTATTTCAAACATAATCTCCAGTTGGCATGTGATGTCTGAGGCATCCATGTCCGACCATAGGTGGATATGTTTCTCCTTAACGTGTAGTGGCATAGTGAGCAAGCCCTATAGGGACCCTAGGAAGACAAATGAGGAGCTGTTTCGACAACATCTTATCCAGTCACTGGGTGAACTAAACGGTCCACAAAACTTTACATCGACTGAGCAGATCGAGGAAGGCGTTGCCCTTGTCAGATCCAGTCTGGTCGAAGCTTTCGAAAGTTCCTGCCGCTTGCGGACTGGGGTTTCAGGGGGCCAGGCGACACCATGGTGGAGCGGGCAACTCGGGGACCTCAGACGAAGGTGCAGAAAACTCTTTAATAAGGCGAAGAACTCTAGAAGTACTACTGACTGGAACGCTTATAACGAGCAACGGAAAGTATACAAACGAGAAATTCGTCAAAACCAACGCACAGCATGGAGGACGTTCTGTAGTGGAATAGAATCTACTACTACAGCGGCTCGTCTAAAGAAGATTATTTCTAAAGATCCCAATCAGCAACCCGGCAGTTTGAAGCTAGGGGATGGCACCTTCACTGCCAACCTTGCCGACACTGCTGAACTTCTTTTGAACACACACTTTCCAGGCTGCACTTTGGAACCCGGTGGGAACTGGCCTGACTATGCTACCCCAACACCTGTTGAAGGAGATTGGGCTGTGGCAAAACAGACGGTGAGCGCCGACAAAGTAGCCTGGGCAGTCAAAACTTTCCTTCCCTTCAAGTCACCGGGAGTAGATGGCGTGTATCCAGCCCTCCTCCAGTGGGGGCTGGAAGACATACTAGATCACCTGGTACGAATCTTTCCGGCTTGCGTCGTTCTTAGATACATCCCCAAAGAATGGAGGGAAGTAGTCTTTATCCCAAAGCCAGGGAAAAGTGACTATTCTTTGGCTAAATCATATAGGCCAATCAGTCTGACGTCATTCTTGCTGAAGACATTAGAAAGGTTGAGCGACAGAGAGATTAGGGACACGGCGTTGATGATTCATCCACTGCACCCCAACCAACACGCGTACATCCCGGGTAGATCGACTGATTCAGCACTACATTCCGTAGTTAGCAGAATTGAGAGATCAATGGAGAACAAAATGTTCACCCTGGGTTTGTTCATAGACATCGAGGGTGCTTTTGATCAACCATCCTTTGATAGCATAAGCACTGCCCTAGAGGAACATGGAGTGGCCCCCGCTTTAAGTGGTTTGACCCGCCATATCCTCGAATGGAGAGCAATTCAAGTAACTGTAGGAGCCTGCACCGTAAGGGGTATCGCAAGTAGGGGCTGTCCGCAGGGCGGAGTACTATCGCCGCTAATATGGATCATATTAGTTGACAACCTACTTCGGCGACTCAATGAGTTGGGCTACGACACCATTGGATACGCAGATGATCTTACAATCCTGCTTACAGGACTTTATCTTGGAGTACTCTGTGAACTAATGCAGAGCGTTCTCAAGATAATTGAAGACTGGTGCATAGAATGCTCTCTGTCAGTGAATCCCACAAAGACAGAGCTAGTTCTGTTCACAAAGAAACGAAAGCTGGACCAGATGGTCCTACCAAAGCTTAAAGGTACCCAGCTCAGGTTGGCATATGAGGTCAAGTACCTAGGTATCGTGCTTGACAGCAAGCTAAACTGGCATCGACACCTTGAGGTAAAAGTCAGCAAAGCATGTGCGGTTTTTTGGCAATGTCGCCCAGAATCCGACAAGCAAATGAAATAGCTCACATCAGTCGGGTACAAAGGCTCGTGTGCTTGGCAGTGACTGGGGCTATGAGAACTACACCAACTGCAGCCATGGAGACTATTCTCAATTTGCCTCCCCTGGACCTCTTTGTACAGGAGATGGCGCTGGGAGCGGCTCTAAGACTGCGGAATGGAAATTTGTGGAATGTGAAAAGAGGAGGTGGTCATGCTTTCATTCTCGAGGAGGCGTCCGTGAGGATACCTTTACTTGGAGCGCAAGCAGACCGCATACCGGCGAAGTTTACTTTCACCAAACACTATCACATCGATTTAGACGAAAATGACGAAACAAAGCTCCAAAAATAGCCGGGGATCAGGTTCTGGAATATTCTCCGAAGAACTTGACCTTCGCGAATACATAACTCTAGGATCCCATGCTACAGTGTTCCAAACGGAGCTAGTAGCAGTGACCCAAGGAGCTAGAATAGCGGCGGACAAAAATACCGCCGGCAAACGAATACGGATCATGACAGACAGCAGAGCAGCACTACAAGCCCTTAGTAGCCAAAAGGTTAACTCAGGTTTAGTTTGGGAGTGCCACAGAACCCTCGAAAATCTGCCACAGTATAATGATGTTCAACTCACCTGGGTGAAAGGACATAGTGGACATCAAGGAAATGAAGAGGCGGACAGGCTGGCGCGAAAAGGCTCCGGACAAACACTATTCGGGCCGGAGCCCTTCTTGCCGCTAACCTCAAGCACTCTGACTGCTTTGATAAAAGAAGATACCCTAAAACGGCATACCGAACGATGGATATCGAATGATAGCTGTAGACAGGCACATACTGCTATAAAAGCACCGTGCCCAAAAATTGCAAAGTTCTGCCTACGACTGACAAGATTTAATCTTAGAAGACTCGTAGAAATATGGACAGGACACTGCCGACTAAATAAACATCTTCACACGATGGGAGTCGTTGTCGACCCCATATGTCGAGGATGCTACGAAGAGGATGAGACAGCGGAACATGTGATTTGTCACTGCCCGGCGCTCTCATCGACAAGAGATGCCATTTTGGGGGACCCCTGGCCAAATCTGGTCAACATTGGCGACGCTCCACCCGGTGCGGTCCTCGGGCTGATCAACGCGATTGGTTGGCTCGATGGCTGAGGAGGGACAGGGGCCTTCGCCTTGAAGGGGTGGCACAATGGGCCCAGTTCAGAGGCCTAAGTGCCAGTATAATTATACACCCTTCACATCAAAAATCCATCCAATCCATCCACGATAATCTACGATTATCATAGATATCCTGGTTTCGTCTATGCTCGGTCATAACCATAAATATATGAACGTATGAAGCTTTCTTTTTCGTAATTATTGAAATATTTCAATACGTGTTTAATATTGTCGTTGCAAGTTTGTTATTTGAAATTATACATAAATTCTCGGGAAACGAGTCACGTAAAATACAGTACGTGATTAATAAATTTAACAATTTCCACTGTAAACTTCAAATTACTTGTGAATAAAAACATAAATTTCCTAGAAAAAGAAAAATTTCGTGGTTTACTAAAGAAGTTTGGTCTCAACGTTATCGTCACTTCAATTCCGTTACACCAAGTTATAAAATAGTGTTATAAACAGCTTTACATATCGCGCGGTTTAATTGACCTACCCAGAGGACCGCCCCAAAAATTTAAAAATTGTTCTTAATACACTGGATTTTGGGCTACCCAAAAACATTTTTCAATCCCATTATTAAAGAAAGAATAAATAAAATCTATAATGTAACGTTATATACAGGGTGAGTCAGTTTTTTGTAGCCAAAGAAGAAAAGTTCAATAAACATATGTCGTAGAAGGCTTCGTTCTCGAGATACAGGGTGTTGAAATTGAAAAAAAAATTTCGTTTTTTGCGAATATCTCCGGAACCGTTTATCGTACAGAAAACAGCTTTTGTAAGCATTTTCTACTCATAGTAAGCTATGTCCTGTGTGATAACATTTTTTTTTACTCATAATTGGTGAAGGTTTTGAAGGGGTAGTGGGTGTTTTTCTCCCCAACTTTTACGCCACTGAAAAAAAAACGACCATTAGAACCGCCAATGTTTTCTACATAAAAAAAGTACTCTTGGTCATAAGCTCTAAAGTTGACCGTTTTCGAGAAAAATCAACTTTTATGTTGAAAAACATGGTCAATCCTTTGATTTTGTTACTTGTTCTACTTGTTTGAATAAATTTAGTCTAATTAGTAAGAATTGACCATGTTTATCAACATAAAAGTTGATTTTTATCGAAAACGGTCAACTTTAGAGCTTATGACCAAGACTATCTTTTTTATGTAGAAAACATTGGCGGTCTTGATTGTTGTCTCAAAACCGTTTTTTTTTCCAGTGACGTAGAAGTTGGGGAGAAAAACACCCACTACCCCTTCAAAATCTTCACCAATTAGGAGTAAAAAAAAAATTTTTATCACACAGAACATAGCTTACTATGAGTAGAAAATGCTTACAAAAGAGCTGTTTTCTGTACGATGAACGGTTCCGGAGATATTCGCAAAAAACGAATATTTTTTTCAATTTCAACACCCTGTATCTCGGAAACGAAGCCTTCTACGACATATGTTTATGGAACTTTTCTTCTTAAAAACACTTGTTCTATCTCCTGTTGCAGTTTGGCTACAAAAAACTGACTCACCCTGTATAAATAACATAAACGGTAATACAGATAATTTTATTACATTACCATACATTCCGGAGACCTCAGAAGAAATCAAGAAATGTTCAAACAAGTATGATATCAATGTTGCACATAAACCCACTAACCATGTTGGGAAATATTTTTCAAATCTAAAACCTTTAATACCTAAAGATAAACAAACCCACACAGTATACAAATTAAATTGTTTAGATTGCGATGGGACTTATATAGGAATCTCTGAACAATATCTACAAGAAAGAATGTATTTCTATTACCTCATAAATTTTTAACATATGGATCGAAAGTGGATACTCGAGCGTTATATTTTTTGATTTCCATCGTATACAGACTTTGTTTGACATGAGTTCGTATATTATAAGAAAATTGCTAAGCAGTTCTTGATAGATATTCATATATTTGAAACATTAATGTGTTACAATTTCGATTATTCGTGTTTCCGTTCGTTTCGTCGATGTGGGCATTTTTAATTGAAATTGTTGCGATAAGGACGCTTTGTGCTGATACAATTAGTTTTGAGAAATCCCGTTTTAGACATAATACGTCTTCTGATGATGATCGTGAAACCGAAACGTACGTAAAGACGAAATTCTTTCCATTCTACATTTTCGAATAGTAAAATACTTTACTGAAAAAATAAAAATATTTTGCGAAAAACTTATATTTTTGAGAACATATGCAATAAGATCAAGACTTAACTATTAATCTTGGTGTTGGTCATCATCTTTGAAATTATTTGAATTATATTCTTGTCTTTATCTTGTTTTGTCAAACTATTTATAGATCAGTCAAAGCTTCGTCCGATTTGTAAAAACATTCTTTTTTTCAATTAACGAACTGTGGAATACAATGTAGAGTCAACATGACAGGTTCTTGCCTATTGTGACTACTGACTTTATGAAGTAACGGAACAAAGCAAGAGCTTGCCTTACATCCGCCGGAAATATTACGTATCCATATACCGCTGTAAATTAAACTTTCTAACGATTGATGGATTTGAGATCTTCACAGTATCATCTGAACTCAATATTGAAGTAATTTTGAGTAAGGGCTTCCCAGGGCGGAATGTAAAATCTGTAATTTCACACTACATACATTCCATTTGTTGCTCATGGAATTTCCAGTTTTATATAATTTTAGGCACAGTACTTCGAATACCCAAGCAAACGGTATTACCATACCGATTTTCGTTCGTCCAAATTATTTGGCCAATTTGACATAACTATTGGTCAAAGGACTTGAATTACTACTATCAATCCAAAACTTTCGGTGCTTCTAAATCATTTAAATAAAAAAAAAATATTATTTATTTTTGAGAATGGTGGTACATGGTCCCATAGTAATACAAAATAAACAGATCTAATGAACTGCATGACTTTTATTTTTCATTATTATTATAATAATTATTTGAAATGAATTAATGCAAATCAGTTCTTACTACAATTTAAACAAAGGGACATATTCCAGGTTTCACATTTCTTTCGAAATTGATATTGTCTTCCTGATCTAATATTTGACTGCTGAGCATACTGGTTGGTAAGATATGTTACATGTTCTAATAAATTGTTGGACAAAAACCGTCTGTGGAAATTACCAGGCTTTGTTATAGCTTACTCATTCATACTCATTATGGAATCAGGCACCGGACAAGCCTGTTGATATTGTTGAGGTTGTTCCATCACAACTGTATTATTGTAATGTGTAGTAGCATAAAAACTAGCAGCGTTGACTTTATTCTTGTTTTGATCTCAATATATTTTTATTTCTGTAACAATTTCAGAGAGGGAAGATCACTATCCGAATCATTTCCTGCTAAAATAATGTCAGGTCTTGATTCCTGCACATCAAGTTTATCCTCTTGTTCACTAATTTCATTGCCGTCAACTGATTCATCGTCAGATAGCATTCATTTTTTCCTGTTTTTCATTTCTTTTCTGTCGGGTTATACCATCAATGACTCATTCTATCCATATCTGTTTAAAAAGGCCTAGTAGAATTATTGCTCATGTCGAATGGTAGTTATTCATAGTACAACTACGAAACGGGTGAATTAATAACGATTAAGTTATAAGTATTTTTATGAAAAACAGTATTTATACACCCTCTGTGAAATGATATTTTTCAATAGTTTGACCTTCATTTTCATGCACTGAAAAAAACTTTAATGGAAACAGGTTGTATACAACTTCAACCAACAACAAATGACTTGCTATTCAACAAAAAATGGTATTGCTATAGACAAGCTTATATAATGCTATATAGCATTATGTGAAGCAATATAGATAGAAGATCATTTTATTGCTTTTTCCTGATTAATTTATATGTTGTGAAGGACTTATTAGTTTTTCAAGTTCAGGTTTTTAACGAGATCACGTTATACACTAAATAACTAGCAATGTAATAATTGGTTGTGACATTACAGAACTTCATTTGATTATTGATTTCCGAATCAATCTGACAGTATGACATCGTTCTTATATTATTATCAGTTGCCTAATTATGAATGCTTTATTGTTATATACCGGGATATCAAATTTTATCTTGGTCAAGGGTGGTTGTGGAATCTAAAACGTGTGTCTCACTTTACGTTTGAAATAATTATGTCACTGTCACACTGACATCATCAATAACCTACAAATTTCATACCTATTTATTTCAGTTATAAAACAATAATGAACTACAAACTATGAAATCACACTTTCAGTAACAAGAAAAACTAAATTACAGTAGTTGTTGAAAATGTCCCCCGTTTTGTTCGGTGCACAAGTTGACGCGCATCCTCATGCTGTGAAAATCGTTTTGCAGTATTTCTGGCGTTATGGTTGCACATTGCTGAACTATTTTTTGTTGAAGTTCTTGAATTTATTTATTGAAGTCTTTCTTCAAAATCTTCTGTCATGTTCCATAAGAAAGTCCAATTTCCTGAGAAAGACGTTTCAAAGGTTTTGCAGGCTCCTCTTCCATACGTTGACGAACGTCATTGACAACTTCTTCTGTACGAACTCTTGGTCTACCAGCACCTTTTTTATGAGTCACACAACCAGTTTCGCGAAACACTTCAACACAATTTGTAAGGCACCCATTAAAATTGTCCGGTAATATTGCCACGTTTGGGAAGTGCTCTCGAAAATTGTCCAAACACAAACGTTGACTGTATTGCCAATTTCCATTAACTAGCGCACCCGTTCGAAAATAGACTTCAATCATGAAAATTTTGTGCTGTGTGGTAAGAGGCATGATTCAAAAAATGGATTAGAAAATTTCATGACAATGACTTAACAGATTCTGATATAACAAAACATATTCAAAAATTTTAAGTAAGACACACGTTTTAGATTCCACAACCACCTTTGACCAAGATAATTTTTGATATCCCGGTACATATTGAGCTGCTTTAAAATAACATAAGTATTTTATCTGGTTCAATATTTGTCTACGATTATTATATGCCCATAATTATGTGTGATTGAATTGTTTAGCGGACTTCGATTACTTCTGAATTAATGGGTTTTAGGTATAAGTAATTAAAAGTAAGGGTGTTATCCGTACATTACAACGTGATGTACCCTTATACAACATATTTTCCTTATTGTTAGATAAAAAAATAACATATCTACAACTTGCTTTTTGAATTTCGTTCTTTTCTGAATTCAGATCTGAACATTCAATTTGTAGTTCCGAGTACTAACAATGCACACGATTTTCCCTAAATTATTGAATAAATGTTACAATAGTTTCGCTAACACAGTAGCTTCTCTAAACAAATATTACAAAGTACTAACTTACTACAAAAGATCTACCTAATATGTAACTTTAATGATAATCTTAGGATTAGGTAGAATAATTTAGCCCAGTTTATCAAAAATAATAAAGATAAATCTTCCGATGAAGACAAATATAGGGTATACAAGCTGACATGTGGGTCTTGTCCTATAGATCAATATACATTGGTCAGATAGGAAAGACCTTCAAAAACGGATCAAAGAATAGGCGTAGTGACATTAATGATAAATCCGATTCAACCTTTGCAGAACATTTAATTACAGAAAACCATAACTTCGATGATAATTTCAGGATTTTACACATTCAGAATAAAAAAAATAAATTAGATTTGCTGGAATCCCTAGAAATTAATAAACATAAGAAGTCCAATATCCTACTGAACGATTAATAAATCAAAAAAAATATTAAATCTATTAAATCAATGCAGATGTTGTTTTATTCTTCTATTGTAAATTGAATATCAGGATTCTATCGTTTCACCCTTTACTATGTGATATGAAATTATATCCAAATTAGACACCATTCGCTATGTTTACATCACTTTCATTTTTAACTTCTGTTATATCCTGATATAGTTCATATTGTAGAATTGAACACTATGTTCCATGTTAATATCACTTTTATGTTTAACTTTATTACTCTAGTTTCAGAATATTACACCATCTTTGGAAGTTATTGAATTACCGTATTTGAATACCTTGTGGATCTGGCGTAATACTATGAAACACGAGTTAGAAATAAAAGTGATAAAAACATAGTACCTACTTAGTGTAATGGACAATATCAGGATATAAACCATTGATGGAGATATGGGAAGTGTCAAGCTTAAATTGTATCTTAATAATGATTCTTGACCCAAGTATGAAATAGGTCACACTAACACATATTATTTTCAGCTTTACGTAACTTTTGGTCTCACGACCATCATCAAAAGGCGTATCAATGTCTAAAACGAGATTTCTTGAAATTAAATTGTATCAGCACAAAGCTTCCTTATCTCACCAATTTTAATTAAACCCATGTAGCCGAAACCAACAGAAACACGAGGAATCGAAATTGCAACACATTAATGTTTTAGTATATGACTATGTATCAAGAATCCACTGCTTAGCAATTTTCTCATAAAATACGAAGTCATTCCAAGCAATGTTTGAATACGACTGAAACCAAAAACTATAACGATCAAGTGTCCACTTTCGAAGCAGATGTTGAAGATTTATGAGGTTATAGAAAAATGTTGTCAGACCTTGTTATTCATTTCACCTAAAATATGCTTTTAACATTATGGAGACGTATGAAGAAATTTGCGAAGTCTGTAATTAATTAAATTACTATAGATTTGACTTAATGATTGAGCGCCTTCACTATGATTTACAGACTAGGAGTCACGTTTTATGTGACTCATCTACAGAATAGATATTTTGTAGTAATTGGTTTCTTGAGTTAAAATATTAGCATTTTTGTAATCGAATTGATGGTTATAATCAAAACAAAGGGCAAGGGCGGTGGAAGTTTTTGTTTCTAGTACTATATTCATGGCCATACATTTTTTTTTGCAAATATTGCTTATATATTCATGTATAAGTCCCATTGCAATCTAAACAATTCAATTTATATACTGTGTGGGCTTGTTTATCTTTAAGTATTAAATGTTTTAGATTTGAAAAATAATTACCAACACTTACTTTTTTTAAACATTTCTTGATTTTCTCTGAGGTCTCCGGAATGTACGATAATGTTATGTGTATAACCGCTTATGTTATTTTTATATGACGTTCCATTATAGATTTTGTTTATTCTTTCTTTAATGATGGGGTTGAAAAATGTTTTTGGGTAGCCATTCATTTCCAGTGTATTATGAACAATCTTTAAATTTTTGTAGCGGTCCTCTGGATAGGTCAATTTAACTCCTCGATCTGTGTTGCCTTTTGTGTTTAACGTAACTGACTAGCCAAAACGCTGCATTTGTTTGGGCGAAGGATTGCCAAACATTATTTGATATAATGAAAATGGCTTTTATGATCAGTACTAGATTTCCCAGAATATAACCTTTTTTATAAATTATTGGTAAAGCTGAATTAAACTGAAGATCAAACTTCTTTAGGGAGCCACGACGTTTTTGGATTCGCATCTGAATCGTGCCTAATGTTCATATCTAGGACAATTTATGTTTTTGTTCACTTCTATTGCACAAGTAAATCACGTACTGAATTTTATCATTGGCAACACACATTAGGCAATCATCTATATACCGTTTATAGAATACGGGTTGAAAATCTAATGAATTTATTACAGATTCCTCTAGACATTCCATAACTAGGTTAGCAATAGTAGCTGAAATAGGAGACACCATTGCTGTACCGAATATTTGTCCAAACTATTGCTCACCGTATTGAAAATAAGTGCATTCTGAACAAAATTTCAATGCACTCATAAATTCAGATTGATCTAGAGGTGTGTGGTTTTAAATCTTTGCCCAACGTTTTTTGATGCTACTCAATGCCAAAACGACTGGTATATTCTGGAGATGATTGACATAAAACGTGACTCAATCATTAAGTCAGATTTATACTAATTCAATTAATTAGTAGAATTCTCAAATAGCAATATTTGTAATAAGGTCTGACAGCCTTTTTCACCTCATAAATCCTAAATATTTGGTTCGAAAGGGGATACTTTAGCGTTATATTTTTTGGTTTCAATCGTATTCAAACATTGCTCGAAATTACTTCGTATTTTCTAAGAAAATTGCTAAGTAGTGGATTCTTCATACATATTCATATACTTAAAACATTGATGTCTTACAATTTCGATTACTCGTCTTTCGGTTCGTTTCGGAGACGTGGGCATTCGTCTTCTTTCATCCTTGCCTCTGTGAAGGATAATGACGTAAACGTGACTTTGATTTTGACTAGGTTATTCCTACCAGCAAGAGCATGGCTTCCAGATATGAAATAGCAGTGGGACTACAAAAAGGTCATAAAACCACCAAGATCCCTGCCGGAAAGACAAAGGCCGAAAAAATTCGCCCTGCCAGGTTGAAAGGTCACCAGACAAAACATTTGTGATTCGTAATGATTGTTTACGATGCTATATTGATATCTTGGATAGTAGACTTCCGACGTCGAATCACTGTTTACCAATGTTCCCATTCCAGACACCCTTTCCATAATTTCTCAATTGTTACCTGCCAAAAACATTTCAACGGACTTGCTACCGTTAATTTATTTTTGTCTATCCTCCACATATTTTCTATACGATGGCAAGTTCTACGAGCAGTCCTCGGGAGCTGCCATGGGTTCCCCACTTTCCCCGATCATAGCTAATATCTTCATGGAAGCTTTTGAACAAGATGCCATTGACTCATCTGTTCTCAAGCCGAAATGTTGGTTTAGATATGTCGACGATACTTTCGTTATTTGGCAACACGGTCGCGAAAAGCTTGTTCCCTTCCTCAATCATTTAAATTCATTACATCCCAATATCCGTTTCACCATGGAAGTCGAATCGCAAGGTTCACTCCCGTTCCTGGATGTATTGGTTAGTCGACAGACTGACGGTACTTTAGGACATTCTGTGTATCGGAAACCCACCCATACCGATAGATACCTCAATGGTCTTTCCCACCACCACCCTGCCCAAAAGCAATCTGTCATAAACTCCCTGGTCCACAGAGCTGTCAACTTATCTCAGCCTCAATCTTTAAAATCAGAATTAAAACATCTATCATCTGCCTTATTATCAAATAATTTCTCCCATTACAACATCCAAAAAGCCATAAAGAAATACACTTCACCTAAAATTCCAAATTGACCTGAGCCAGAAACCCTCCCACCTGCTTTATCCACGGCCTATCTTCCATATATTCAAAATATAACAGATCGAATTTCCAAAATCCTCAAAAAACATAATATTACTACTCGTTTTTCCACACTTCCAAAATTATCTCAGTTTTACAAACCTATTAAAGATCCCCTTCCTCCTCTCCACTCAGAAGGTGTTTAAAGTATTCCCTGTTCTTGCGGTAAAGTCTACATTGGTGAAACAGGTCGTCAGTAGCTACTCGTGTGAAAGAACATGAGCGCTGTACAAGACTTCGTGACACAAGTAGATCTGCACTTGCGGAACATAAGTTTAACACAAATCATCAAATCCTTTTTGAAGATACTAAAATCCTAGTCCGAGCCCCAAACTTCTATCAGCGAAAAATCCTTGAAGCTATAGAAATCCAAAAACATCCGAACAATCTGAACCGTGACTCGGGATATTACCTTCCCAACATTTGGAAACCCATCCTCGAAAATTCCACTTCGCACATGATCGCACAACGGCAGGGTCAGGTGCCGGAACGAAATTAACCACCGAAACAAAGGCAGTGAACTATGTAGCGTGAAGGATTTTTCCTACAATAAATACGGCTACAGAAACCAGTAGAACCAGTTTCAGTTCAAGCCTGCCCTGAAGATGCCACCTGTAATGGTTGGCGAAACGTCGGCATCAAGTCGAGCTATTGTGACGCGGAATCCATCCGGAAGACAAGATTTTTCAATGCTATATTGATGTTTTTAATGTTTCCAACAAATCAGCTATTTAAAAAAAAGAATTAAATTCTGTAAAGATGACATTTCGTTTTGGGCTTTCTGTTGCTCCCACTCACGAGCAGAAGCAATATCTAACTTTGTGCTCATAATATATATTATTAATGTATCCTAATGTTCAACGGGTTGTTTCAAATTTTGAAGTGTTCTAAGATGTTTCGAAACAGTATCAATCATTTTTCTGATTTGCATACTAGATTCTTTATTCAATGGTTGGATGTTGAGAATAGCTTTAATATGGTTGTTTGCTAACAACCTTGTGTTGTTATAACGATTGCATAAGGTGTCCCATGCCACTGTATAGTTTGAATCAGAAAAATCTATGTTCTTTATCACCTGAGAAGCATTACCTGCCAATGAAGCCTTCAAATAATGATATTTTTGGATATTGTTTATTAAAGTATTAGTATATTAGAGATTCAAAACTGTCTCGGAATTCTAACCATGAATCAAAATTGCCTTCGAATTTGGGTAAATTAATTGTTGGTAATTTAATATTATTGACCTACTGGTGAAGCATTATTACTCGCAACTGAATTAGTATCAGTTCCATCACGGTTTTTTAACAATGATTTTCCAATGGAAATTAATGAATAATATTTTTTCTCAAATTTCTCTCGTTCAATTTTAATAAAATCTTCCGAATCAATTTCTAGTTCAGTTTCTAACTGTATCTTTTCGAAATCATCTAATATGTATTCAAATTATGTAAGTCTACTTTGCAATTCAATAATTTGAACATCGTTCAGTTGTTCAGAACCGATATTTCAAATGTATTTTTTGAGAACTGTTAGCCTAGCTTTTATTGAAGCTCTTTTTCGTATCAAAATATCCATGTTGGATAAAAATAAATGATGTTGAATAATGCACTGATTGAAGTAAGCCGAAGTTACCTTGTACGAATGAAATATTAGGAAGGTAAAGGAATTGGATTAGGTTTGCTCACGTGTCGATTTGTATCTCTTGGTATTTATTTGAAGATACCCACTGAAGTTTAGGCCGGTGTAGCTCCCGTTGTTCGATATGCTGCACTCACACCAATCGAATATGAACCTTATTGAAGTTCCGTAATTTGGCTTGTAGTATTGCTGGACAAATTGAAGATAACTTGTTGTTATCCTTATCCGGGTCGTTAAATCATATAACATATTTCTCAACATAAAACAAAAGTTTACAATCAAAGGGATAATGTGAAACTACCTTTTAAAATTTCGCTTTAGTCATGACCTGGTTTAACGTACAACTCTCTTGGTTCTTTGAGGACACACTACCAAATTTTGAAGCCTTTTTTTACTAAGTATCCAAGAGAGGGGCTCATGAAAAAGCTTAGGGGGTGTTGTATGCCTCCTTCAAAGTGCCCAGGCATTCTTCGCGCAGTAGTTACCGCACTTTTACCAAACCAATTAGGGGTGGTTGTGAGCACTGCGCCATAGGGCACTTCGGAAAATGTGCCACTAATTACGATGGGCAAACTACTGAAGGCAAACAGGAAAATCAACCTACAAAAGGCACCGAGCACGAACGGGATTCCAAATGCTGCCCTCAAAACGGCGATCGAGTCGCACCTAGAAGTTTTTCTAGAGATCTATAACGCATGCTTTCGAGAAGGTATATTTCCACAACGCTGGAAGCAGCAGCGGTTTGTCCTCTTACCGAAAGAGGACATGCCACCCGGTGACCCTTCTTCTCATAGGCCAATCTGTTAGTTGGATACTGTTGGGAATGTGCTGGAGAGAATCATCCATAATCGACTGGAGGAACATACTGAAGGAGCTCACGATCTCTCAGACGGCGAGCATGGATTTCAAAAGACCAGATTAGACTAGAGGGAATATTCTAACTCGGTATGAAGAATATTCTGCCCACATAATGGAAAGAATGGTGAATTATCGGAACATATTTCGAATACAGGTAATTTCTCAAGAAAGGTAATCAATCACTCTTGAAACACAGTAACGACAAATATTCAGGTAATTTAGACGGGATGGATATGTATAAGCTCATCGGTGAATGGATCAAATATAGAATATTGATTGAGAAATTCCGTAAGTAATTTCTATAATTCAACTAATTAAACTCTAGAATTCGCTGGCCTTAGTAGTGATTAGACAAAGAGGTATGTAACTAATCTAAAGATACCCAGACATTCATAGTGTGAACTAGTTATCATCAACAAATATTTCGGGAAGCAGAAGTTTTACCTTATTGTCTTCATTGCATAACTCTTTCTTGTGATATTGGAAAAGTGGAATAAATAAACCTGAACTAGAGTTGTATAGTATTGTTCTTTATTCAATATTAAGTTTGCGCGGATCTGGAACAACTGAACTGGTGACTCAAAGCTGACCGAAATTGAATTTATTCAGCATATTTACGAAGAATACAGCGTCCGTAGTGTGAGAGTTATTTTATTTATTGTTGTTTATTCCAAAAAAATACATTATTCATACATTGTTGACATTTAATCGCGAAACTTCAAGATTAATTGCAAACTTGTGGGAAGGTTCATCATATTAGATCCTGCCGTCAAGGCGATACTTTTCCTGTTCAATCTATCCATAGTTTCTATAAGATAGGTGAATTCTTAGTGTCCTGAATGCAATATTTCTATGCGAAAATACAACTTCACCTTACTATTTCGAAAATAACCGATCCGATAGTTCCAGTAACGCAATTAAAAAGTAGGTATACCCGTCCACAATTTCAAAGTCATCTGTCACCCTATATGACGACGTTATATTTACGTCGTTGTTGGATTTATTATGGTAATAAAAATGTAATAAAAATCATTTTTAGTACGATCGTTACACTCAAACACGTTTTTTATAGTGTCGGATATCGGAAATTTCAATAATAGCTAAGTTTGCGTGATCAATTAGAATGAAATAGGAATCCGGAAATTCAGATTTCCAATAAAATGTACAACGGCAAAAACAATGGGTATTAAATATGATAACTATTCCAAGTAATGCAGCAGTATAGTGTGAGAGAAATTTGGATTTATGGTTGCAAAAAATTGATTGTTGATGATAATTTTATGTTTTTTCAGAAACATTTTGTTCCCAGTTTGAACAGAATCTTCAACTTTATAATGGGTACATGTTGAATATGGAACAATTGATTGAAATTATTGTGCAAAACGTTTATTTGAGTTTCACTAATTGTCATAGCGTGAATAAAAAGTTGTGGAACATTTTTTCACTATTCGTGGTTACTGTTATAGCGTGGCTTGATTTCCAGAGAATGAACGGGAACGTGAGATTGTTAATTGAAGTGCATTTATGAATAACCAGAGCGAGATGGATTTTTTCCAGTTGAACATCTGTACTAAATATGCAACCTATTGTGGAAGGTCTATATACAAGGTGTTCCATCTCAGACGAGCCACCCCGTATATTTCTTATCCCATGTGAGTGGAAAAATCTTCCGAAACACGTCGAATGATTTTGTTTGGGGGACATTTTTTGACGTATATTTGAGGCTTGAACGAGCAACCCCCTAATAGGGGGCGCTTCAACCCCTCAAAATTGAATAGGGGAGAGGGGTTGAGTCATTTGAAAGGTCTTGGAAGCCTCTTTACAACGTTGTATGAAAAACGTAAATTTGATGAACCGTTTTCGCCAAAAATTAATTTTGTTGCTCGAATGCGCCACCTTCAATATTTTGGTTATTTGTACAATGTACAAGCTCATTTTTATTAATCCTTTTTTACAAACTTAAACAATCTTAAAAAAATCACATTCGTAAAAAAATTGAATTGTGTTGTCATGCTTACAATGAAAAAAATTAAATCTGCGTGTTTAAATCAAATGTTCAAATTGTCCTTCATTGACTTCCATACAATAATACATTCTCTCCAACTAATAAATAAAAAAACAGCAAAACATTTCCTTATGTTGCCTTCATTTTTTGTTCTTAGAAGGTGTGTATCTGGTTTTAACGTTTCTTCGATCATTTCATGATTTTAATCAATCTGTTGAGTTAGTACTTTGCTGATTTGTTTAAAATTTCAAAAGAAATGATGTACACATTGCAAGAACGTGTTGAGCTGGTTAGCCTTTATTACCAAAATCAAAATTATGCCCGAGCGGCTGCAAGGATATTTAACGAAAACCATCCTGAACGTAGCGTTCGCCATAAGTACGTAATGGAATTGATTTCAAAATTTGAGGAGACGGGTTCAGTAATGGATAAAAAAAAGGGCACCCATTGAAATTGTTAATGATGAAGGAGCAGCTGTGGCGATATTGGGACATGTCCAACTTATGCCAAACACGCAATCTGTACGACAACTTTCTGCAGTTTCCGGTATTAGCCAGTCTAACGTTTTCAGAATTTTACATAAACACAAGTTCCATCCTTACAAAATTGAATTAATTCAGGAATTAAATGATGATGATTGGGATCGGAGGCAAGAGTTTTGTGAAATTATGGTCGAGCGTATCAACAATAACCCAAATTTCTTGTACAACGTTTGCTTCTCTGACGAATGCATTTTTTTACTTAATGGAGAAGTTAACCGGCATAACTGTAGAATTCGGAGCGATACAAATCCTCATGTATTTCGAGAAGCTCACACTCAACATCGGGAAAAGCTAAACGTTTGCGTAGGAGTTTTGGGAGACCACCTAATTGGACCTCTGTTTATTCCTGGTAATTTAAATGGCGAAATTTATCTTGAAATATTGGATAATGCGATTGATCCGTTAATAACTGAACAATTAGAAAACGATCTTCTACTACTTGAACAACAATTGCATTTCCAACAAGACGGAGCTCCTCCTCACTACCCCGCACCAGTTCGCCAATACCTCAATTTGCAATACCCCGGTCGTTGGATTGGAAGAAGAGGTCCTATGGAGTGGCCTGCCCGATCTCCTGACCTGAACCCTCTGGACTTCTTCTTGTGGAGACATCTTAAGTCCAAGATTTTTGTGACTCAGCTTGAAAATTTGGAAGAACTACGCCAAGGAATTGTAAATGAGTGTCGTCAAATAACTCCAATTATGCTGAACCATGTTAGAGACGGTTTTCAGTCAAGATTGTATTATTGTATGGAAGTCAATGGAGGACAATTCGAACATTGTATTTTAACACGCAGATTTAATGTTTTTCATTGTAAGCATGACAACACAATTCAATTTTTTTACAAATGTGATTTTTTGAAGATTGTTTAAGTTTGTAAAAAAGGCTTAATAAAAATGAGCTTGTACATTGTACAAATAACCAAAATATTAAAGGTGGCGCATTCGAGAAACAAGATTCATTTTTGGCGAAAACGGTTCATCAAATTTACGTTTTCCATACACCGTTGTAAAGAGGCTTCCAAGACCTTTCAAATGACGTATCACTCAACCCCTCTCCCCTATTCAATTTTGAGGGGTTGAAGCGACCCCTATTAGGGGGTTGCTCGTTCAAGCCTCAAATATACGTCAACAGATGTCCCCCAAACAAAATCACTCGAGATTTTTCCACTCACTATGGGATAAGAAATATACGGGGTGGCTCGTCTGAGATGTAACACCTTGTATATGAATGAAATGGCATCGAATTAGGTATAACAAATATTCATTATTGATTATTTTATATCGAACACAATAATATAGTTTCATTGTTTAGTACATTAGTCCAGCAAATAAAGCATTCCACCTTCCAAATCTGGCGCAGTTGGATGGATCGAGATCCCTTTGGGACTCCCTGGAATTGGATGAATTTCATTGAACATTATTTTTTAATGCTTGTTCGAGGGAGTGAGAGAGGATATGAAGGGGGCTAATGATGATTACGACATACAAAAACTCTCTTACCCGGAGACCGGACATCTACGTCCTCTTCTAGGAATTTGTTAATTTTTCTTCATATTATGTAACAAATTCTGGCCCTCGATCACGATTATGACACTCACAATGTTCTACAAATCACCTGTAGATATTTCCGGGTCTCTGGAGCCCTGCGTATCTACGTCATCTTCTAGGGATTTGTCAATTTTTCTTCATAAAATGTAGCAATTTCTGGCTGTAGGGGGTTTTCAAAGTCGTCGATTACGATTATGACACTCACAATGTTCTGCAAATTACCTGGGAGTGTTTCCGGGTCTCTGGAGCCCTCCATATCTACGTCATCTTCTAGGAATTTGTTGATTTTTCTTCATAATATGTAACAATTTCCGGCTATAGGGGTTTTCAAAGTCGCCGACCACGATTATGACACTCACAATGTTCTGCAAATTACTTGGGGGTGTTCCCGGATCTCTGGAGCCCTGCGTATCTACGTTATCTTCTGAAAATTTGCAAATTTTTTTCAGAGTTCAAGAAAATACTTATAACAAAAAAGGCGTAGTTTGTGTTCTCTGGATCACGACTGTGCATGAGCTTTGTGAGTGTCATAATCGTGATCTGGCGACTTATGAAAGAAAGATAAACAAATTCCTAGAAGATGAGGTAGATATGCAACGCCCCAGAGACCTGGAAACACCTTCACATAACTTGTGGTTCATTGTGAGAATCATAATTGTGATCGGCGACTTTGAAACCCCTGTGTGCCAGAATTTGTTACATATTGTGAAGAAAAATTATTAAATTCCTAGAAGATGAGGTAGATATGAAGGGCCTCAGAGACCTAGAACCACCTTCAGTTAATATGTGTAATATTGTGAGAATCATAATTGTAATCGGCGACTTTGAAACCCCCGAGGGCCAGAATTTGTTACATGTTATGAAGAAAAATTAACAAATTCCTAGAAGATGACGTAAATATTCGGTCTCCGGGTACCACCAGGTATTGCAGGAAACTTTTTGCATGTTGTTATCATCATTAGTGACCTTTATATCCTCTTTACAACAATTGACAAGCATTAAAAAAGTGTTTTAATGAAATTAATCTATATCTAGGGCGTAAGGACCCCCGGATACCCCGGAGAAGGTCCAAGGGGACCTCAGAGAATTTTTTTGATAGCATATTCGTGCTCAGCGACTCCAAAAACCTCGAGAAACCAATTCGAGTCTGTTTGACGCATTATCTACCGAGTAATTAATTTTTTTAATCACCTCAAAAAGTGCACTCAGAAAAATGCAGTTTTGACTGTAGAAATGCAATACATTTTTTCCGCAGAAAACAAAACCAGGCACAAAATATCTAATATACTT
This sequence comes from Endomychus coccineus, assembly GCA_958510875.1. Taxonomy (NCBI): domain Eukaryota; kingdom Metazoa; phylum Arthropoda; class Insecta; order Coleoptera; family Endomychidae; genus Endomychus; species Endomychus coccineus. The sequence goes on from OY294068.1 coordinate 44,488,911, forward strand.
TCTGCATCAAATGCAGAAAACCGCATCTCAATCCATCCAACTGCGCCGGTTTTGGGAGGTTTGTCCTTTTTTAGTGTTTTATTTCCTCGACTACATACACATATCGCCAAAGCAATATTCTACGCGTAGAATATTACATTATCGATACAATTATAAAATAATTCATTTATTTGAATTGAGTTAAACTGTTTATTATTATGAATATTATACAAATAAACTGACTAAAAATTAAACATTCTTAGAATTTTTAGTTTCTGAAACATAAAACTTTTCTTGCTCAGAATATTGACTTCTTGTCTTGTTTGAGCCGGAAATAAACAGAAAAATATTTAACATACAGTTCATAAATACTTTAATGGTTGGCCTCATTTCGTAGATAAAATATTACAATTCATATACTCCTTTTGGAGAATGTGTACTGTGTTCACAGACGGAATATACCGTTATACCGCTGAAGGCGAGCGAATTTCACTTATACTTTTGACACAATTGTAATGGCCTAACTAATGATAATTTTCAACACATTTTGTATTATTCTACGTTTTTATTCCCATAACAAATTCAACAAGAAGACGAAGTATAACGTTGTTAAATAGGGTAACAGATGACGTTTGGTAAACAAATAGCGGACGAGTACATACACTACATAAAATCCTTAGTTCCAGTCTTCCAACTACCGTTAATTTTGACAAAATAATTTAAAATATTTAGTTTGTTAATTCATTAATAATAGAAGAATCATTGGTAGATTTTTATACCTTGAACCTCCAAATGGTTTCTCATCATTTCACATGATTCGCCGTAAAACGTGGTTTATGAAGGGGCAACTGTTCTAGGGAAAATCCTACCGGAAATGAACATAATTAGTTGATAATTGACTTTTTATTTCGTGATATTCGCCACATTTTCACGAATTAATAAAATAGTTACGTAATTTTGAACTGCATGAGTAACTGTGTCACATTCCGCAACCCTTGACACAGCGGCGCCACAGGGTTAATTAAAAAGTAGTTCAGTACGTTTTTGTCTCTAACAAAATACTCTCAACAAAAATTGGAAATATGGACTAGCTTAACACAAAAAATTATATGTGCGTGGAGCAATTTTCCATAGACCGCGCTCATTAATCTGTGTAAAACGCGGTTCTTTCCACCCAACATTATTATTTAACGCACGTATGGTCATGAACAATGATTATCAATAATACTTTCAACTGTATTTCCAAAAATCTCGCTCTTACTTCTCTCTTATATCGAAAAGGATCCTGATTTTTCCTCTATAAAATCTATCAGAGATAAAATAAAAACTAACAATTTAGTGCTCAGGAAACTCGATAAATCTAACGCAACCGTCATCCTAGATAAAATTATGACAATTGAATGAATATATTTTCATGTTTTATATTGAAGAAATTATAATGAGCTGTACTCTAGCTAAAAAATATATTCATTGCTGGTTTAGATATGTAGATGAATGTTTTCTTATCCTCCATTAAACATATTCATCCTAACATTAATTCAAGTTTAGAACCAGAGCAAGATAACAAAATAAATTTCCTAGACCCTTACCCTCACGCACTATGGAATAATATCAGCATTATCAAAATTTATAGAAAACCTAGACTCACAGATACAACTATTCCTAATTCCTCCTTTAGTCATAGTCACAAATTAGCAGCATACAATTCAATGATACGTAAATCTTTTTCACTTCCTCTCTCCCCTGAACACTTACATGAAGAATGGAATATTATCAAGGTTATAGCCATCAACAATGGATTTCAACCTCAAATTACATTCAAATTGATTTATAATGAAAAGAAGCTGAAATTAAGTAACTCAAGTATTTATCCTTTTACAAAAAATTCTGCTTCATCATCAAAATACGTTTCTCTAACATGTTTTGGTGCTATGAGTGAAACAATAGCAGACATTTTATCGAAATATAATCCTTAAGTTAGCTTCAAACAAATAAATTCAATGAACCTGGAGTGCATAAATTAACCTTTTCACAGTGTGATAAATTTACATTGTTAGATCAAGTCTTTATATAAAAATTAGATAATGGGAACATTTTCGATCTTTTGGACGAAGTAAAAGTTTTGCCTTATCATCGTAGAGGTTCTAAATTAAACACACCAGAATCAGAAGATATTTTCAAACGTATAAAAAATAAGTTTTAAATGCTTCGGAAGTAGGAGAATAAAACTCAAATTTCACACAAAACATTTAATTTAAAAATGCTGACAAATTGTTTCACCACACTGTGGCATTTTCAAAGCAAGGAGTTATCAACTAAAGCTAAATCTAAAAGTATGTCCTTGAATATCAGGGATCAGAATGTGGTACAAATTGAGGGATGGGGGTGGATAATGGTGGGAGTGTGCTTACAAAATTGTTAACAAGCGGTGAATTATATGTATTGATGTGATCATTTAATATTACATTATTATTGTTTTTTGAGTGTTTCAATATTTCTATGGATTCTAGTATATTAAGTTTATGTCCTTTTTCCTGAATATGTAGAATATCGGGATTAAGGGTGAAATTGTGGCTATGTTCTAACAGGTGGTTTGCGTAAGTAGAGTCCTATTTTTTGAGTCTTTAACTTCTCAAATGTTCGTTAATCCTTACGCTGAAACTGCGTCCAGTTCAGTTTGTTCTATGTACAAAGCACTACAGTCATCATATCTCAGTCTGTAAACTCCATATTTATTTAATTTATCTTTTTCAGATTTTGAGTTATTAATATAGGAGCATAGGTTATTTGTTGTTCTAAAGGCGACGTTTTTATTCTGCCATTTTTCAAGGAATTGAGATATTTTTAGTGAATGTTTACCTAAATATGTTAGACATGTAAAATTTGATTTTGTATTATTATTAATCTGCGGATAAATTACGTTCAAGGCTTTTTATTGAGTTTATTTTGGAGTATTATATTGTTTACCACTAAATTGACATGTTTCGACAGTCTTCACTTCGAAGGAACAGCATGCATATGGAGCGCGCTTCATACCATATAATGCTAGACCATGCTGTATTAGCATGCATGTAGACTTCTAGTCACGATAGAATTACGTATAGCACATTTATTTTAATTTCATGCACTATGTTTCGAGTTAATGCCTATTGTTTTTGCTTTTCAGGTTGCCTCAGGTAATTGCTGAAGAATAGAACCTGAATTCAACAAAAACATCTTCGTTGCAATTTGATAGCTAGGAAGCAGAGTTTCAAAACGCTTCGAGAAACCTACCACAAAACTGAATATTTCTTCAGGAATGTGAGAAATGAAATAATTCCCTCCTTCAGAGCCAGCTGTTTTATGTAGGCAAATCAATATTTCCTCTCGTTCTCTTATTTTTCGAAACAATTGGGTAGTATTGCTCACCTGAGTTGAAGATCTCAAGAAAAGTATACGATAAACTTCAAAGTATTTCTAGATGACAATTTCGGAAAGACATCCTATATATTGATGATAAGGAAAAACTGCTACATAAAGCTTAGATCGAATGAGCACGTCATCCTATAGTGAGTATTGAAACTTCAATTAGTTTGCTGTGCATATCACCATTGACAAGTATTACACCCGGTTGTTATCTGATTTATCGTTCATTAGTCTCATGACGATGCAATCGTTAAAGAGAATAGTGAAAATTAATAATGGAACGCGAACCGTATCGTTTTGTGATTGCGCACTCTTGGATCCTATTAGAAATTTGAACCAAACGACAAGAGTGCTTTTTATAGATGAAGTATCATTAGTTATCTGCAGTTGACAGGTTCTGTGGACTGATCACCGTTTTTTGCCGAAGATAGGACTCGCCAAACAATGCATTGATTAGAATTAATATTATGAGAATTGTTAAAAAACCTGCGTTTTATTGTGAAGTTCACTGTTTTTGTTGCATTCTATATTTTACCGAAACTTTTACAATAGATGTGTTTGTTCCCGAACATCAGCATTTGATTTATTGTATCTCGAAAATTGTAACGTCCTCTATTCTTATCCAATCAACCAACTAATGTAGATAGCAGTTAGGATGGTTTTGTGTAATTATTTACAAAATCAAGTGAAAGAAACATAATTTCCGAACTAGTTCCTCGCTCTCCCTTTAGCCTCAATGAACAAAATACAGTAATTATCAGATGTTTCTGATGAGGAAAAAATTATGGATGAATATACCCAATAAATATATTCTTACTCCAAGTATTGATTAAATCAATGCTCCAAGTAACGGATTGCAATTTTTTCCCCGATATTTTTTAAAATCGTAATACATTCGATCACTCTTTTCTGAATTGAGAAAATTATCTAAAATCTATATTCAATAATCCTACTTACATTGCAGATATGATGATATTTTACATGTATAGTAACCAAGCTCATGGACGATCGTATATGCTTTCATAACTCCTTCTGGTATACATATTACGGTAACCAATAAGTCAGCCACTGCTAAATTAACGAGGAAGTAGTTGGTAACACTGCAACATAATAGAAAGTGGATATCAGTTACATCACAAAACATTCTCGCATCACGAGATGAAATTCCTGAGGCAACAAAATGATGTAATAGATATGCTTGAACATTTCCCTTCTCCCTACTATTAGCTCCACCCCTTAATTCCATTTCACATCAATACGCGTACATATATATTTTTTGTTGTTCTAATTTATCAAAAAATAAAAAATATCCCAATTTGAACATTTCCATCGCTACTGAACGTTAACTTCACAGGATTTTTATTTAGTGGATATTCAGTACTTTGATATTTGATGAGAAATGTATTTTGGAATGAGCACGCTGAAGCCACATATTATATAATTCCTGAGTGAATTGAATATGCTAGATGTTTTGTTAGATATTTCGGTAGCTTAGTAAGGAAATAAAAGCCAAGCTTGGAAACTACGGGAACTAAAGAAAATGAATCTCGGAAATCCCCGTAAACCAATTCTCTACTCCTTTTATTTAATATTAAAAAGTGCAAAACAACAATCTATCATTCTAATAACTTTGGCTTTGGATTCGTGATCAGCGACTTCGTAAACCTCCATATATCAATTTTCAACTACATTCATGTCATATCAGAAAATGCAACCGATAGTGCAACATAAAGTGCATTGAATTATGCAATCTATTATTTTTCTGATAAATTTGACTTCTTATTCATGATCAGTGACCTTGACAACTGCCGAGTACTAATTATATTGAAGAAATTCAGAAAAAAGTGCATTATAAAATGCATTTTTAAATGCAACCTAGATATTTCTTAATCATTTCGCTGTCAGATTCATAATCAGGGACCTTGAAACCCCCTAACTACAAGTTTTCAAGCAATTACAAGCAATATTCAGATAGTGCATTGAAAAGTGCAGTTAAATGCATTTGAAAAATTTGTAAATCTAACGCTCCACTAAAAACGCATATAACAAAGTTGCCAAATACCATCCTCAAGAGAATGCGAAAACCGCTAAGCTCTATCGATTCACATAACATTTTTTGCAAAAATTAGTCTAAATACAACCACTGATATCAAAAGTTTACAGTCATTTGGTGAACCATGGTTCAATAAAGTCTGTAGGGCCTTCGCCTCAAACCTAACAGCATACCGCAATTGGCGCGGGAACCCATACTTGGAGACCAGAACAGAATATATTGAAGTCAGGAATATCTGCAATCACAAAATAGACGCATCAAAAGAGAAAAGGATCATCATACAAAGCAAAAAAAGGAGAACTACGTCGTCTAAGATAATGAATAGAAAAAATAAATGATTCAAACAACCGAATATCATAGAGGTTATGGATAATATACAAATGTTCCATTGGAGACTGATTGATTAGTGGTATCTCCAGTAAATCGTGAATGATAACCGTGTTACCATCAAACTTGCGAAATTTAAATATTCAGTTAGAAACAGCTCTCGCCAGATTTATTTTCCAATGTAGCATTTTTGTGACTTCATAATCTCACATTTGTGTGAATACAGATATGCATTACATATGAGAAATTGAGAAATTTGAGAGAAGGAACATATCATCACTCATATGATATCTGAAAATAGCGTTATCCTCCAGTTGCAGAATTTCAAATAAGACCCAAAAGAATGAATATTCTGTTCCACAATTCCTTGAATCGATTCAATACAAAGCTATTTATGAAAGGTAATAAATAAACCAGAAATGCGTCTACTATTCTTTTCGAGCCCTGCATAGATCCATCGGCATTGCTTTAGCAATTATAGAAGCATGTTTTGCACCTTATGAGATAATTATGATTATGATACGTGATAGCCTGCCTAGAAACGTAGTGAAAATGACTGCTTTCCTGCTCAACTTAACGGGGTGGTACAAATCTATCATTAGGATCTCGGAAATGGTAAGAGATACTGGGTCGGTTAAATCATGGCATATTTGCACAATTTGGTGCTCAACAAAATGCTGTATTGCTATAGAAAGAATATCAAATATTTTCCGAAATATTCGGAAAAACAGAAGTTTCATAAAGACACTATGTATTTGTTTTTCTGACGTTATTGGAAAAGATATTTTGAAACAAATGGAACTATCTACTTTTTATGGTCTACAATATGGGGCTATCAAATTGTAAATGCGATGTTTCGTGTCTCAGAAACCATCATCAACTTTTTTTTATATGAACCTGGATTTTTTATTTAATTTTTTGTTACTATTGAGCTCTCTAGAAACTATGGCCTATCGCATCCTTTGATTTTCAAACCCTTCGATGTCAAGCTGATATGTAAAATAAATGCCTAAAATTATGATACTGATGAAATTCTATACTAAAAATTTATAAAAAAAAATTATAACTAAAGCACTTATTGTTAAATGAATAAATAGAATATCGAAAAAAAAGGATTACATTATTTATTTCAATGCAGTGTGTTTTGAGTTTATTTTAAGCTTATTTTTGTAATATCAATGGATAATGAAAAAGGCGCCTTCGATATTCAAAAACAAAAAATCGCCCTCGCTTTTCAAAACATGATATATTAACTTTTAATATGACATGAAAGAGCTGAAATGGTGTATTCCAATTCAAGAAAACGTGATATGCTCCAGACTTATTATTATAGTGTTCATAGAAACTGGCAAATTTCATGTGAACGATACCTTGAGCGTTGCCAACCCTATTATTCCTATTTTAATACTTTGAAATTAAAATTTGAGTATGTTTGGTAGCTTTAATAACTGCATATGGGGAACGAGTTGAAGCTGAGGCTGAAGGAGCTGTTATGAAAGCTGTAAGTTTTGTTATAAACTGATAATATGCATTTTATTACACATAATACTTTGAGATAATATTTCAGTTTGTTAGAAGACATCATCGCAGTTCTACACGACCATTTGCTTTGGAATTGAATATACCTAGAATACGAATTCAGGTATCATCCCTATACTTACATGTCAGCCAAGAATTAAGACCAGGAGATGATGAAAGAAGGCTTGAATTTTGCAATATTGGTTTGATCGCAAATTGAAGCAAGATGGACATTTTTTAAATAAAATTATCTGGACTGTTAAATGTAATTTTCCTACATGCGGCCTTTTCAACAGGAACAATGAGCATCAGAAAATCCGCATCAAAATCAGCAAGTGCGAAGACAATGATGGGCATCATCATTCAATGTATGGGCTGAACTGTATCTGAGCAAAATCTTGGGACCAATTATTTACTCAAATACTGAACGTTACCTTAATTTAGTTCAAAATTATTAGATGGGCTTGAATACGAACAGTTAAATATCCTCTCCGGCAACTGTTTAGTTGTATCACCCTATAATGGAAGGGCAGTGACTGAATTTCTTCATAAAATTTTCTCAATCAGTGGATTGGTAACCAAGGAGTAGTGTGATGGCCTGTCAGAAGCCCTGATTTGGTCCCACTGGATTATTTTTTATCGGAATTTGAAAAAATCGTTTGTTCCAAGATACTCCTGACATAAACAATTCACTTCAAAGTTTCTGGTTAGAAATAACTCTACGGGAAATAGGGCGGATATGAATAATCTGCGATGACGTATGCGAAAATGTTCAAGGGGGATTTTTCGAGCATTCACTTTAAGATTTAAGGTTCTTTCTTCAGTTATTAATTAATTAATCGTTATTAACTTCCCTAATAATTTAAAAGGGGGGTTATTAAAACATGTTTGACCGAATTAACGAAATCATAGTGAAAAATAATTTGTTTTGAAAACAGGGTTGTATAATAATATTTTCATTCTTATTATCCCCAAATATTATTTAAGCAAGCACATTTTGAATAAAAATTTAGTTTACTCTGATGATGGCTGCTTGATAGCCGAAAAGTCCTCGTGCTTCAGAGTATTTTTAGTAGATAAACCAAATTTGACCGTCAAGTATCTCGCACTATTTCGTAATCTTAGTTTTAGAATCAGTTTGAATCATGTCTTTAACGATGGCAGCATTGCAGTTGAAAAGTGCTTAGAATTGCAATTTTAGTTAATTTCGATGAATTTAATCCAACAGGGAATGTGCTTTACACAGATCCTGGAAGAAAAACCATAGGCAAATATGGTACGAAAATGAACATAATAGTGTCGGAAGTTGGCTGATGAAGACATTGAATGTTTGCGTGTCAATATAGTTTGGACATAGGGAACCAGAAATTTGCATTAATCGACTGCGTAGAGAATCCTGGATGATAGAATACAATATTGAACAACTTTGTGTGAGTTTTAGCTCATGAAATACAACACTCAGTTGCATATTTGGTTCCAGTTCGCTCGTTAAATTAAAATTCTACTTTAATAATAACACACAATACCGAGAGGAATAATAGACTCAAAAACAAACCTATTGCTGTTCCTTAATGTGCAATCATTTTTATTGGTTTGTTTTCATCAACTGTCTGAAAGAACCTTCATTTGAATAAAAAGCGGTGACATAGAAAGAAGCGTATATCACGAATAAATGAAATCTACAATTTTATTAGATTCTTTTCTCCCTTTACCAACCCTCACATCAGTCGATAGAAGACCATACCGAGCGTTTGCTGGGAGCTTACATGATCTATTTTCTAACGAAATGTACATTATTGGGAGAAATATATTAAAGAAATTTACATCTACGTTTCGTTATTGAGATTCCGACTTGTATAAACTATGAATAAAAATATGAATCAATACATTATCAGTTTTTCTCAAAGGGTATGTTCTAAATATATTGTCAACAATTTCAATGTGACCTCTATGTTATGGTACATAAAATGCCCCGATGACTCTGCAAACTTATAATGTATTTGGCAAGGGAATTAATCAAATTAGCGATGAAAATAACAGTGAATAAACGCCTACCCCACCAATTAGTATTAATGAAATTAATAGTTCTTCTTACCATTCTTCCTTCATTATCGAGTTAAGGAATTTTCCACCCTTGTGAGAAAAATACACCGTCTACGAAATAGCGTGTAAAATAAGTAATACTTAATCAGCGCACCAAATTCAATTTGAAGATGAGTTGGAAACTATCAGACAATATGCGCTTCATTGTCGCTCACATTTTCATAGTGTAAAATTCCACATCAATATTTTATGTATGAATGTTTTTAATGCGTTGCTTATAGATTGTTTCAATGGATGTTATCAATGTCTAAGGCATCAACTTTGAGGTATTTTTTCGAATCAGAATCTGACCCGTGATTTTTATGGAGACTGTGGTCTTTAAAACAATAGAAAGATAGACAGATGGTTTATTTATGCGTTGTAACGGTGTGAACCTCATTGCAGGGATTATTTCAGTTTAGTTTGAATTGGTAATCAATTTGAATGAATAAGTCCGGATAAGTCGGGCCCTGACATCTTTGTTATAATAGCGGCAGCTGTCATGGTATGTTGTCATTCTACATAAATTCACGGAAGGTGTCGTTCTGTCAGGATTGATGCTTTTCAGGCAGGGAGGTCGATTTGGCATTATATGTGGGAACGTTGAAGCAAGTATGTCGTATTTATTAATGTTCAGCCATTTTGGGCATTTTATGTATCGTACTAATATCAATTACGTTTGGTATGATATAGAGTTGCCGATTGACTAGATATTTTTGGATATTCTCTGTTAATGGACGACATGCCTGCGAATAGTCCCAACTTGGATTTTGTGCTCCTCGTGGTCGAGGACGGATATTCTTTGTAGCCAAAGATCCGGCTTGAAGAAGCAAGTTGTTTAAGGTGAACTAGTGAATTTTGACTTCGATCCCGATTAATTGTCGAGTTACAGAATAAGTATCGTTTTTTATCAGGTTGGAATTGTGAAATTGCTCAAATCCTTTTTACAGTTTATGGGATTGATGTTCTGATTCTTGATTAAACATCATCTTCACATACATTTACTTCTCTTTATCGAATTTCATTCTTTCCATATAACTTCTATAACATATTTGATTTGTAACTAGTAATATTCAATAATATCTGATTTTCAATTACCTATTACCGATTATTATCTGATCTTGGATTATTATTTCCAGGTTACCTGATTATTAATGTTGGCTTTTGCCTTTACTAATCTGTTCAATTGATATCTGGTTATAATGTTGCATTATGCTTTTATGAATCAGTTTAGTTGTTTAACTGTTGTTGCAATTACATTCTGTTATATTATCGTAATTAATCCATGAATCTGTTACCTAAATTTCAAATTATCTGTTTTATAATTGATCAATACCATTATCTGAATTTATATTATATATTTCGTAATTGTCAATATCTGAATTCAATCCTTTGATTATCCGACCGATAACTATTTTAACCATATCGAATTAATATTATTTTTCACAGCAAGTCGGGATTCGATTGTTTGTCCCGAATTCTACTTCCTGATGTTCTCCGATTAGAATTAGTAGCTTCTTGTCATTCGTTATGTTTAATTTTTTCTCATTGAATTTGTTGAAGGTAACGCATACAATGACGATGCTAATTTGTTGTTTTGCTGTGTGTGTTTCTTCGCTTTGCATTTATGTCATTTCTGTTCCGTATTGTATTATTTTCAGGGTTGCTTCAGGAAGTTGTTACCTATGGCTGCACTCTTCTCATACATTTAACAGAAGTGATCTTAAAAAATGAAGAGATTATGTTCATTTTTAGCCAAATCAGACATGAGGATTTAGAGTTTTCAGATTCGTTTTATAATTGACGGTTGAGATTAGAATTGCTTCCCATAAATTTTGTTACCATATGTCATAACCTAATTATACGGCTATCCTAGTCTGTGTCAGTAGTCCTGATCGGCCCAGGACTTGAAGAGTGTAAATCCTCCTCCAACTCCCTTGTATTTCTATACAAAATATGGCCAGGTTCTATACAAAATATGCAGTTCACAAGCTACAAAGGAGGGTAACATTTTTTGCAGAATTAATTAAATTTTCAGAGTGATCTGTTTTGCTGATCTTCAGGAATTTTTGTATTTCAATTATTAATTTATTCAAATTCAATTTCTTCATAAGACAAATTCCACTCGTTATTATTCATTGCTCATATCAACTTCAAATTTTATTTGTAACCATTTAATTTTGTTATTAATTATTCAATTGGTGAATAAAACCATTTTTTTCAAAGTCGAACTATTTCTTTTACTTCCTCTATCCAACAACATCTATCTAACATCACTATAATGCCGGAGATTGAGGTTGTTTTCTTATTTTATAAATAAGTAAAGCTGTTGGCGCTTCAGGTACAACTGTCAATCAGGAATCGGAGGATACGTTTCATTACGATAGATCCCGGGATACTACCATAATGAGCTAGTTGGGCAATTAAAGGGTTGAAACTGAGAAGTTATTGTCTTTTCAACCAGCAACCTTACAACGTTCAAAAATGATCTGGAAACGTCAATACATAATGCTGTTCAACAACGCAGTTAAATTATTGTAATGTGTAATATATAATGATAGGGTCTCTCTAGTCTAGTCTAGTCGATCAGTAACATTACAAGCTAATAGTTCCAGACAGCTGTTCCGTTCTTACGGAACTCAAGAGTAGACCGAGAAAGTTTCCAACGTTACGAAACGATACCTGTTGGAGGTATACATAACAACTGTACATAATGGTAGAAAGACCAAAATATCTAATGCCATCTACGAGTATATGTCCCATTCCAAAATCATTTGATGTTCGACATTGACTGATGACGGACAATGTAACAATTAAAAAAATTATTTGATTGAGAATGTAATTTTTATCACACTGTATAATAATTAATCACTGAAAAACAACTATTATTATCAATCGAATCAACATAGGACTTCTTTCATTTAGTCATGAGTATTTAAGTCCGAGCTGGAATTGAAGGACAATAAAAGCTGTGCGTGAACATATAACCTATAACTCTTTGGATTTCGCAGCGATAGCGTAATACATCTATATTACATCTTGTGAATACAATTTTCTCAGCTACGAATCCCAACACAAGCGGAAAAGAGATGCTTTGAATGCATTCGCAATATTCAAATGTTCAACCCGATCGTTTCCAGAACATCGGGATCATCCTCAGTAGGCGTTTAGTATATGTGTTGGAAATTGGATTTTAGAACTACTACTTCACATGGTATATTGATCACGGCATGTTCTTGAAAATATCTGACATCCCGTTCCGAACGAAATATTTATCTGATATTTCATAATGTCAGCTCTCAAATATTGTATCTGTTGCACAAATCTTGGAATTCAGTCAATTACTGTGGTTGACCCGAGTAATCGAATATACAATGTTCCCAACGTTACCGAATTCGTTTCGCAATACTATCATCTCTTTTTCTTATTCGGAGCTAATTCTAAGACGATTAGGAGGGCCCATGATTCAGTTTATAGAATTCAGTAGAAATCAAGAATGGATATGAAAGTTAGCAAGGATGTGATGTCGATAGATCGAGTATCTAGAGCAGTATCGGTAGACCCGACAAAATCAGAAATAAGAAGAGAATTCCAAGGTTATAGCTACAATCTGGCAAGCTGAAATTGCAGATCGCATTACTTTCTATTCTCCTTTTAACTTTCTCAACTATTTATTCGAACTCGAAAGCAGGAATTCTAAGAAAAGTTTCATAATATCCTGAATCTCGATGCTTAAGTTATTTTGGTAATCGATTGTGTGTCCTTAACGTATCTTTTTTTAACCCACAACGTTCCGTTTCTCGTTTTCTTTCTTTTTTTGCGCATAGTATGAATAATAGCAGCCACTTCTGAATGACGATTTGTTCTAGCCATGATCACGAAGTGTACTAGTAGTCGAGGAAATAAAGCACAAAAAAAAACTGTACTCAAACTTGTCACTCGGGGGGTTTCCGAGGATGCTGAACCCGAATATGATGTTCAAAATGTTCTATAATGCACCTGGTAATCGGTAAACCTGACTATAACGTCGTTGACGTGGACGTTTTCAAAAATTTCGTTGTAATTGATATCAAAACTTGTTATTTGAGGTTTTTTCTAGGGTGATGAATACCTACCTAGAATAAAACTTTTTTTAATTTATAAACATGGGCCTTGATGTGATGGACATAGATGAACGAGGAGTAGGAAATCATATAGGAAATATCACGGAGATCATGTACTAATATGATCGTTATGAAAAATATTTTTAATGAAAGCTGCAGGGTGATGTTATTATAGTTGGGAAATAGTATTTCAAATTTGAGCCCCAAGTACATTATAGACTATTTTGAACGTCATAGTCATGTTAAGCATCCTTAAAATTACCGAGTAACAATTTTGAGATAGTTTTTAATAAAATAACTGAACATTTTTCTGTGACCGACGTTATAGTCAGGGTTACGAATCACCAGGTACATTATAGGATATTTTAAAAATCATATTCAAGTTCAGCATCCTTGAAAACCCCCGAATGACAAATTTGGAACCGTTTTCAATAAAATTTCTGTAAATTTCCTGAGACCGACGTGGTTCCCAGAGTCACTGATCTCCAGGTGTATTATGGGCATTTTTAAACCTCATACTCGTGTTTAGTATCCTCGAGGAACCCTGAGTAACCAATTCCAGTGCTTATTTTCAAAGTTATATAATTAGATAAATCATCTCCAGAAAATGCTATGAAAATGTCCATTTTTCACGTGTTAAAATTCGGTAAAAATTTTCTAAGAAAATCTGATACCCCAAATTGTTTTCACTCGACTTCATGAATCGAATGAGCCCAATTACATCAAAATCCGTTTATTCGTTCAAAAATTCCAGGTGTAATTCTTCATTTCCTGGACTATAGACTAACTGAGAGATGTCTCGACACTTTTCATGTTTGAACAACTAAACATCTGAATAGATAAGTATAAATACTAGAGTTTAGTTCATGCTATATTAGTCCAAGCAATAGACGACGGCCTAATGTTAAATTTGCAGAAATTAATACCTGGGAAAAAAAATTAGCGTTTACGAAATTAAATTTAAAGGTAAGTTACTGCTTCTTGCAACTCGATCCGGAATGGCGAACATAACCTAAAAAATTGTCAAAGTGGTAAAAAACGGTTTTTCTGGAATAAGTAAAAAACTTCAGCCCGGATCAAAAAAAAAGGGAATGAGAAAGTTGTAGGTATCAAATAGGTGTGTTGATTCGCCTCCATGATAATTATCGATATCCTTCATACTTTTCGAGTTATATTGGAAAAACCGTTAAAAATCGGGGTATCGAGAAATCGTTAGCTATTACGTTTCCATACTTGCTATTTGCTGTACGTATAGTCCATGGCAAGTTGAAAAAGGAATTCCTTTTTAAATTTGAAATATTGATAATTTTTCAAGATATATCGATTTTTCGAAGAAAAAACGTTCTCATAAATTGGCTAGATCTTCTCAGCGGATGGTCCTGAAGTAACGACTTTGGGCTTATTTTCTCCTTGAAGAGTTGTGCTATAATGTAATTGAAGAAATATAGCGATTTTCTGAATTTTGAGGATGAAAAAATAGCTTTGAAAAACTGCACTTTTTTTGAACATGTTTTTTTCAGATAAGTCTTACAATTTTTATTTTAGGGAATTGTCTGACGGAAATCGATTCCTGACATTTTTTCACGAATTACCAAAAATATTTTTCATCTCCGACCTTCTGGACAAGAGATAATTTTTTTATTTGAAAAAAATCTGTAAGACTCAATAAACATTTTACAGAAGTGTACTTTATGGATCCTAGTGATAAATACCTACATGCTCAATGAAAAAATACTGGGATATGTTTTATTGATTGATAGTATTAGAATTTGAGAAACAAAGTGAAGAGTACGCGACTGCCGGAGCGTGCGGCAGAGTGGGGGAAACTGATTTCATGCGTTCAAAGTGGCTTGTGCTTGCAAAATCTTCAATATCTCGGCTTTTGAATCAAGTACAAAAATCGAGATAAGCACGAATATCGTACATTTTCGCCTTAGGAGCAAAATAGACTCGGAAATATTTTTTTTACATTTCTTATATGTTTTAGTTTTACGTCATTTAAATTATTGTCTATCATCAAAACAGTATTTTCCTTGTAATACCTCAAACTTTTTGCTTAGTGCATCATACAGACGTTATGCTTGCGGATCTCTTTAAAAATTATTTAATCACTTCAGTAAATTTTTATGATACAAAATTAAATAAATGCAACATGTTAAGATAAGTTTGAAATTTAATTTATTTACAAAATTATTATAAAATATACAACAGTCTTACATTAGTTTTCACAAGTGTCGCACAACAAGCGTAACGGCAGTATAATTCACTAAGCAAAAACGATATTCTCCATATTAAGTACAAAAGTATTTTTGTACGTGATCCAAAAGTCGAGATATTGAAGATTTTGCAATCACAAGCCACTTTGAACGCACGAAATCAGTTTCCTTCACTCCGTCGCACGGTCCGTCAGCTACGTACGCTTCACTTTGTTACTCGATTTCTAATCTCTAATCAATGAAATATATCCTAGTATTTTTTTATTGAAAATGTAGGTATTTAACATTAACATCCATAACGTACACTTCAGTAAAATGTTTATTGCGTCTTACAGATTTTTTTTCAAATAAAAAAATTATCTCCGATTCAGAAGGTCGTAGATGAGACATTCTTCGTGATAATTCGTGAAAAAATGGTAGGAATCGATTTCCGTTAAAGATGTTTCCCTAAAATGAAAATTGTAAGACTTATCTGAAAGAAACATGTTAAAAAAAAATACGATTTTTTCAAAGTCATTTTTTCATCTATAAAATCCAGAAAATCGCTATATCTCTTCAATAACATTATAGCACAACACTTCAAGAAGAAAATAAGTTCAAAATCGTTACTCTAGGACTATTCGCTGGGAAGATATAGCCCATTTATGAGAGCACCTTTTTTTTCGAAAAATCGATATATTTCGAAAAATTATCAAAAAATTAAATTTGAAAAAAATGACGCTTCAAGCTTGCCATGGGTATACGTACAGGAAATAGTGTGGAAACGTAATAGTTAGCGACTTCTCGATACTCTAATAGTGGAGTAAATCTGGCGAAAATTTTACGATGCTTAGCGACCCGGTGGAAAGTGTTTGTTAGGGTACCAATAACAACCTCCTGAAATTTCTATTACCCAACCCCTTTTTTTTGGCCAAAAAGGTTTTTTTTTGACATATATATATATATATATATATATATATATATATATATATATATATATGTATATGTATATATACGTATATGTATATGTATAAATACATATATATATATATGTATATGTATATATACATATATATATATATATCTATTACGGGGAGGGGGGAGGTCGGATCAAATTGAAATTTGGACTGGAAGTTCCTTGGACATTGACAATAAAAGGGCTCTACTTTGGTTCCTTAATTTTCAATACAACCAGAGATATAATTTTTTTTTTGCAAAACTACCCTTAAAAATGTAAAAAAAAAACTTTTTGGCCAAAAAAAAGGGGTTGCACCCACTTTGGGTAATAGACATTTCAGGAGGTTGTTATTGGTACCTTAACAAACACTTTCCACCTGGTCGCTAAGCATCGTAAAATTTTAGCCAGATTTACTCCACTATTAGAGTATCGAGAAGTCGTTAACTATTACGTTTCCACACTATTTCCTGTACGTATACCCATGGCGAGCTTGAAGCGTCATTTTTTTCAAATTTAATTTTTTGATAATTTTTCGAAATATATCGATTTTTCGAAAAAAAAGGTGCTCTCATAAATTGGCTATATCTTCCCAGCGAATAGTCCTAGAGTAACGATTTTGAACTTATTTTCTTCTTGAAGTGTTGTGCTATAATGTTATTGAAGAGATATAGCGATTTTCTGGATTTTATAGATGAAAAAATGACTTTGAAAAAATTGTATTTTTTTTAACATGTTTCTTTCAGATAAGTCTTACAATTTTCATTTTAGGGAAACATCTTTAACGGAAATCGATTCCTACCATTTTTTCACGAATTATCACGAAGAATGTCTCATCTACGACCTTCTGAATCGGAGATAATTTTTTTATTTGAAAAAAAATCTGTAAGACGCAATAAACATTTTACTGAAGTGTACGTTATGGATGTTAATGTTAAATACCTACATTTTCAATAAAAAAATACTAGGATATATTTCATTGATTAATAGTATTAGAAATCGAGTAACAAAGTGAAGCGTACGTAGCTGACGTACCGTGCGACGGAGTGAAGGAAACTGATTTCGTGCGTTCAAAGTGGCTTGTGATTGCAAAATCTTCAATATCTCGACTTTTGGATCACGTACAAAAATACTTTTGTACTTAATATGGAGAATATCGTTTTTGCTTAGTGAATTATACTGCCGTTACGCTTGTTGTGCGACACTTGTGAAAACTAATGTAAGACTGTTGTATACCGCTATTTTGCTTGTAAGGATTTTACAAATATTTTATAATAATTTTGTAAATAAATTAAATTTCAAACTTATCTTAACATGTTGCATTTATTTAATTTTGTATCATAAAAATTTACTGAAGTGATTAAATAATTTTTAAAGAGATCCGCAAGCATAACGTCTGTATGATGCACTAAGCAAAAAGTTTGAGGTATTACAAGGAAAATACTGTTTTGATGATAGACAATAATTTAAATGACGTAAAACTAAAACATATAAGAAATGTAAAAAAAATATTTCCGAGTCTATTTTGCTCCTAAGGCGAAAATATACGATATTCGTGCTTATCTCGATTTTTGTACTTGATTGAAAAGCCGAGATATTGAAGATTTTGCAAGCACAAGCCACTTTGAACGCATGAAATCAGTTTCCCCCACTCTGCCGCACGCTCCGGCAGTCGCGTACTCTTCACTTTGTTACTCAAATTCTAATACTATCAATCAATAAAACATATCCCAGTATTTTTTCATTGAACATGTAGGTATTTATCACTAGGATCCATAAAGCACACTTCTGTAAAATGTTTATTGAGTCTTACAGATTTTTTTCAAATAAAAAAATGATCTCTTGTCCAGAAGGTCGGAGATGAAAAATATTTTTGGTAATTGGTGAAAAAATGTCAGGAATCGATTTCCGTCAGACAATTCCCTAAAATAAAAATTGTAAGACTTATCTGAAAAAAACATGTTCAAAAAAAGTGCAGTTTTTCAAAGCTATTTTTTCATCCTCAAAATTCAGAAAATCGCTATATTTCTTCAATTACATTATAGCACAACTCTTCAAGGAGAAAATAAGCCCAAAGTCGTTACTTCAGGACCATCCGCTGAGAAGATCTAGCCAATTTATGAGAACGTTTTTTCTTCGAAAAATCGATATATCTTGAAAAATTATCAATATTTCAAATTTCAAAAGGAATCCCCTTTTCAACTTGCCATGGACTATACGTACAGCAAATAGCAAGTATGGAAACGTAATAGCTAACGATTTCTCGATACCCCGATTTTTAAAGGTTTTTCCAATATAACTCGAAAAGTATGAAGGATATCGATAATTATCATGGAGGCGAATCAACACACCTATTTGATACCTACAACTTTCTCATTCCCTTTTTTTTTGATCCGGGCTGAAGTTTTTTACTTATTCCAGAAAAACCGTTTTTTGCCACTTTGACAATTTTTTAGGTTATGTTCGCCATTCCGGATCGAGTTGCAAGAAACAGTAACTTACCTTTAAATTTTATATATATATATACATATATATATATATATATATATATATATATATATATATATATATATATATATATATATATATATGTATGTATATATGTATACAAGGAATCTTGCGTAAAACCTAACTCCAGCATTTTTCAACCGAATCGGCTGAAATTTGGACTGAAGATAGGTGTTATGGTCTCAAAACTACCCTCTGAATTTCTAGTGAAAATATTGGATTATTTTCCAGAAATTCAACTTTAAGTCAATTTTTTAGTTATTTTTCAATTTAAGATATCTCAATGTCATTGACATCCGATCTGGATCTGCTCTGCGAGAGAATGTAGGTATTCGCATATAGTTCTATGTCCTGGAACTCATTTTTCATTTATTCGTTTTTCAGGTCTATATTGGCCATTTTATTTTCGGTATTAATATCCCCAAAGCTTGTGTCAAATTAATTAATTTGAAGTTCCAAAAGTGCGAAATTTCGCAATTTCATACGAATATTGTGAGACTCAGAAGTTGATAGCGCTTTAGGCTCCGGGATTTCGAAATTAGAAGGTTCAAATTGTATAAAAACACAATTGCATGAATGCTAGACGTCCTATGTAATTAGCTACGAACATAATCATTTTGACGTTTCCCTCGAGAAGCTCCCTACGCGTCAGTTAGAGCTTATACATTTTACCTCGGTCTTGTTATGTTGGGACCGTTTCGTGCCCCGTGCGGGCGGGGCCAGTTGTGATCCAGTATTTTCGGTTGTGAGCCACTAGCTTTCACCCGCTTCGGGTATATTTTAGTAGCTAGAAAATTCCCTTGCATACGTCGCACGCTAGACGCGCGTAGCTGAGACCTGAGAGTACCTGTTTCTGTTTTAATTAAAGTTTTCTATTTAATGGACATTTATCGAAAGAAGAAAGGCCGTCAGGCACGGTCTGATACCTAATCTAACTACATGGAGCGAAAACGGCACGTGAAAAGTCGTCGTAAAGCCGTATTAGGTACAACCAGTTTGCACTTCTCTAACTCGCCAGCTACGCGCTCCTCACGTGAACGTTATTCGATTTATCTCAAATTAACCAAAATGGCCAATATAGGCCGGAAAAATAATAATTGAAAAATGAGTTCCATGATATAAAACCATATGCGAATACCTACATTTTCCCGCAAAGCAAATCCAGATCGGATGTAAATGACATTAGATATCTTAATTTGAAAAATAACAAAAAAATTGACTTAAAGCTGAATTTCTGGAAAAATATTCAATATTTCCAATTTAGAGGGTAGTTTTGAGACCATAACACCTATCTTCAGTCCAAATTTCAGCTAAATCGGTTGAAAAATGACCGAGTTAGCCGTTACGCAAGATTCCTTGCATATATGAGTATATATATTTCTATTACGGGGAGGTGGGAGGTCGGATCAACTTGAAGTTTGGACTGGAAGTTCCTTGGACATTGACAATAAAAGGGTTCTACTTTGGTTCCTTAATTTCCAATACAACTGGAGATATTAATTTTTTTTTGCTAAGCTACCCTTAAAAATGTCAAAAAAATCCTTTTTGGACAAAAAAAAGGGGTTGCACCCACATTGGGGAATAGAAATTCCAGGGGGTTGTTATTGGTATCACAACAAACATTTTCCACCGGGTCGGTAAGCATCGTAAGATTTTTGCTAACCATTTGCCAGATTTACTCCACTATAATTTTTAACGGTTTTTTCAATATTAGGTACTCGAAAAGTATGAAAGATATCGATAATTATTATGGAAGCAAGTCGATAGATCTATTTGATATCTACAACTTTTCTATTTAACCTTTTTCGATCTGAGGTATAGGTTCTTACTTATTTGAAAAAAACCGCTTTTTGCATCTTTGCAAATTTTTTAGGTTATGTTCGCCATTTCGGATCGAGTTGCATGAAACAGAAACTCACCTTTAAATGTAATTTCCTATACGCTCATATTTTTTCTTTCCAGGTATCAATTTCTGCACGCATTTCTTGGACTATATTGCTCTATACATAGATCTCAGCCAGAAAATATTAAACAGTGTGAACACAATGTAGAGTGATCTAGGTGTCCAGGTGTATATGAACCATTAATTTTCCACAAATGTTCCACACTAATCTACAGTCAAAGGAGATTTAAAAGTAAAATTATAGGTATCTGGAGTTGAAGTGTAATCTTGAGACTCGGTGAGTTCATATGAGAAGAGATAACAAGGGACACTGTTGATAAGTGACAGTAGCGATTTACTTGAACATTCGTT
Source organism: Endomychus coccineus (assembly GCA_958510875.1). Lineage (NCBI taxonomy): Eukaryota > Metazoa > Arthropoda > Insecta > Coleoptera > Endomychidae > Endomychus > Endomychus coccineus. Next base: position 44,510,290 of record OY294068.1, read on the forward strand.
ATTCAACATTTTTTTAGATAAATTTTTCTGATTTGTATTCGTTGTAAATGTGAAATAGGAAATGTGGACAATAGTATACAAAGAATAACACCGATAAATGCTGAAGTATTTTATTTGTTATGTATTTCGGTTTATAGCGACTATAACTATGATGAAATTATGCAGATTAAAAGCGATAAATTGAAGTACAAACACGAATTGCTCGATTTTACAGATCATGTTAGCAAAAACGATGCTGTGTTTTGTGATTAATTAATAAGGGTTTTGTTTTGAGTAATACGGATTTTCACATGAATTCGAATAGAAATTCTAGGTTATTAATTATCAGAATCATTTTAACATTATTCATTCTGGAAAGGTATCGTATTACACAATTATTCTCAGGAATATAACGATTCTTCTTATAAATCATTCAAATATTCTGTAGGAGATTTTGATATAACCAATATATTCTACTTGGACATTCCAAATAGTTTATGGACCATTGTGCTACGCAATTGTCCACACTTGTTGCTGTATTTTAAATTTAACTCATGTAACCTTCACGTTCGGATATTTGAATTTAAATTTTGGACCATTTTTACTTATGGCTTCACCAGTTAGAATTAGTTCCATCATTTGGAAGAAGGTTTTAGTTTTTTGTTCAATTTCTGCAAATAAAAATATTGAGATAACCCCTATCTCATTTCCTCACTTTCGTAAGCAAAATAGGTTCGGCCACTTCTGCGGGTCAAATGTATGACAGTAGGAACATAAAATATATTGGAAATGATTTAGAAAACTTTAATGGCAGACGTTAAGATCATACTCTATGTTAGATTGAAGTTTTATTCAAATAGTCCACATTATGTATTTTACTACTGTTTTATACTGACGCCTGCTATCAAATTATTCACACTATAATATAACCTGAGACCTGCTGTCACATGACCCCGACTCCACATCAATGACTCTAATCTTGAAATGATAATTTCGGACGTTTTTGCAGGTTGAATATATACGTATGATACATATTTATAGCAGAAAATACATGGTTAAATGAAATACTACACATGGTTAAATGAAATACTATAATTCCATTTGCTAAACTGAAGACGGGTGTCAAAAATACCAGTCGAAACGAGGCTACCGCTACACGATTACAATACTACTCATACTATATATACTACGTACAGTAAGGGAATTAAAAATCACCTCGAAACTTGCCATTTAAAATGGTGGCTTCGATAACGTTTTTCATTAATTTTTTAATGACTAATCGCGTACCGTTGCACAGCCGTGGCGGGTTCAAATTACGAAGCAAAATAATTGGAGATCCAACCTTCAATTGTAAGTTATGCGGTGGCATGCCTGGCAAATCCAGTGAGTTCAAAAACTCTGTTGGAAAATTCACAGCTTCAGTGGCATCGCAAACTGTATCAATAGATTCATATAATACCAAGTCCCCTGGCAATAACTGTTGTATCTTCAGATTCAAAATGTCAACGTTTTGCCGCTACAATTGCTCTTTCTGCAAGCCACTCGAGATTTATGTAATTCGTGTGTACATCGGGTAGACACATGAAGGGGATAACTTACCAAATGATAATAATTGATGTTATCGAGCGGGATAAAAAATGATAAAATTAATAAAATGACTATTAAAAAGCAGGGGTTGGTGATGAAAGAGTGAAAATTCAGAATTGTATGTATTTTTTGATGCCACATAATAAAAAAATAAAAGAAAAAATGTATCGGAAAAAAAAAATTTTTGGGGTGGACACCCCTCATCACTTAAGAGTTTGAAAGATAGATAGTAGCCGATTCTCAGACTTACTGAATATGCATAAAAAATTTCATAAGAATCGGTCGAGCCGTTTCGGAGGAGTATCGGAACGAACATTGTGACACGAGAATTTTATATATTAGAAGATAATATAATATTATAATCGTCTTAAGCCTTTCAAGCCTGGATTGACTTAGACTATTCTTGTGTGTGTGTGTGTGTGTGTGTGTGTGTGTGTGTGTGTGTGTGTGTGTGTGTGTGTGTGTGTGTGTGTGTGTGTGTGTGTGTGTGTGTGTGTGTGTGTGTGTGTGTGTGTGTGTGTGTGTGTGTGTGTGTGTGTGTGTGTGTGTGTGTGTGTGTGTGTGTGTGTGTGTGTGTGTGTGTGTGTGTGTGTGTGTGTGTGTGTGTGTGTGTGTGTGTGTGTGTGTGTGTGTGTGTGTGTGTGTGTGTGTGTGTGTGTGTGTGTGTGTGTGTGTGTGTGTGTGTGTGTGTGTGTGTGTGTGTGTGTGTGTGTGTGTGTGTGTGTGTGTGTGTGTGTGTGTGTGTGTGTGTGTGTGTGTGTGTGTGTGTGTGTGTGTGTGTGTGTGTGTGTGTGTGTGTGTGTGTGTGTGTGTGTGTGTGTGTGTGTGTGTGTGTGTGTGTGTGTGTGTGTGTGTGTGTGTGTGTGTGTGTGTGTGTGTGTGTGTGTGTGTGTGTGTGTGTGTGTGTGTGTGTGTGTGTGTGTGTGTGTGTGTGTGTGTGTGTGTGTGTGTGTGTGTGTGTGTGTGTGTGTGTGTGTGTGTGTGTGTGTGTGTGTGTGTGTGTGTGTGTGTGTGTGTGTGTGTGTGTGTGTGTGTGTGTGTGTGTGTGTGTGTGTGTGTGTGTGTGTGTGTGTGTGTGTGTGTGTGTGTGTGTGTGTGTGTGTGTGTGTGTGTGTGTGTGTGTGTGTGTGTGTGTGTGTGTGTGTGTGTGTGTGTGTGTGTGTGTGTGTGTGTGTGTGTGTGTGTGTGTGTGTGTGTGTGTGTGTGTGTGTGTGTGTGTGTGTGTGTGTGTGTGTGTGTGTGTGTGTGTGTGTGTGTGTGTGTGTGTGTGTGTGTGTGTGTGTGTGTGTGTGTGTGTGTGTGTGTGTGTGTGTGTGTGTGTGTGTGTGTGTGTGTGTGTGTGTGTGTGTGTGTGTGTGTGTGTGTGTGTGTGTGTGTGTGTGTGTGTGTGTGTGTGTGTGTGTGTGTGTGTGTGTGTGTGTGTGTGTGTGTGTGTGTGTGTGTGTGTGTGTGTGTGTGTGTGTGTGTGTGTGTGTGTGTGTGTGTGTGTGTGTGTGTGTGTGTGTGTGTGTGTGTGTGTGTGTGTGTGTGTGTGTGTGTGTGTGTGTGTGTGTGTGTGTGTGTGTGTGTGTGTGTGTGTGTGTGTGTGTGTGTGTGTGTGTGTGTGTGTGTGTGTGTGTGTGTGTGTGTGTGTGTAACCTACTGTGGAGACGATACACCTTCGAACAGATATACAATTTTTAGTATTACTTTTGACATCCATTTTTAGTTTTTCAAGTGAAGCTATAATATTTTCAACAATAATAAGTTATTAAATGGGGTGGTTTACATAGGCTTACAGCAAGATTGTTCCATTAACTCACACGGATGTTTACTTGACGTTAATGCGTAAAGTAGGTGTACATTGTGTAAATGTTTGAGAGGATTAATGTACAAGCTGAATATTGCACATTAAGTTTTTCAGTAGAATATCAGGGATTAAACTAGATGCTAATATAATAAAGTATCCAGAAAGTGGAGCAAATATGAATAGATGCAATAAATTTTGAAGAGTCTGTAGATGATGTTGTTGATAGGTATTTATTTCTAAGTCTGCACGGTACATATCCAGAAAGTGGAGCAAATATGAATAGATGCAATAAATTTTGAAGAGTCTGTAGATGATGTTGTTGATAGGTATTTATTTCTAAGTCTGCACGGTACATTTTGTCCGATATTGCTATACCACTTGAAATGAATGCAGTAGTAACACGACTGAAATATGAAATATGAAATACCGTTTCCAGAAATGCCAGCAATTGAATTCTTATTGATGAATTTTATATCTTGCCTGAATTTTACGTACCTTGTGTAAGGATACAATCCAATGCAATAAAAATGTATTATGTAGCAATTCTTTCACTGTGTGAATGATCCAGAATCAGATTTTCATATAATTCACAAGATTATGATTTCATCTTCACTTACTCTTAAGCTGGTAATTATTTATCACTTACGTATTATGAATTCATGTAGAATATTTCTGAGATAATTTCTATGTGTGTGTGTATCTAACCCACTGTGAAGATGGTTGAACCGTTCCTATTGGTTGTACGAATTTGAAATTTTGCACATCGCTAAGTGGTGAAAATGGGATCTGTATTGTTTTGGGTGCGGTAGCCATGTTCAAGTGGTACTTCTGACATCAATCTTCACTTGTTCGAATGGATGTATAGTATTTTATTAAACCATTATGATAAAAGGGTTTATCTGGTAATAAATATATATCATACGCATACATTTGAGGTGCAGAAGTGTTTGTATTTCTTATTTGAAGATTCCAATGATATCGAAGTACGAGGTCAAATAGAATTAATTCCAGACTACTGTGAAAGTGAAGTTAGCGTATGTTCCAAGCTTACAGACTGCCAAACAATTATGTTCTATTATCTTCCTTTAAGGTTATAATTGTGTTTGTAATTTTACCTCCAAGCGACTATTATAGGGTAGTAGGTTATTTGTGAGTTCATTTTTGGATGCAATAACATCAAACATAGAAGATAAATATTAACAACTGAACATACATAATAAATTTCGGATACTTATAAATGATAACTGATTCGATACGAATACAGTCGATTAAGCATCGTAGTAACAATGACAAGTCTATTAGTCTCAGACCTCTGTTTCGCTCTTCGCATGAGCTCGTCAGTGGAACGAGGAAGACATAAAGCCACTGTTCAGTTCCACTGACCAGCTCATGAGAACAGCAAAACATTTGTCTGGGGTTGATAAGGTAACGGTTAATATGTCCGTTCACTTAATTACTATAAATAGAACGCCACTGGTGAAACATTTCTTCACTGGAAGTTATATTCTTATATTTGCTAATTTATATCAAATACAATAAATAATAATTATTAGTGAAAAACGTCTTGAAAATAGGCGTAAGTCTTTATAATTAGCAAATGCTTACTGCATGTTAAATTGCGTGTTACACACACAGGTGTTGAAATCAAAAAAGAACGTCATCTGAAGTTGAACGCGAAGCTGAGGTGTATCACGCATTTCATGCATGGCAACTAAAATATAACTTCCAGTGTTGTTTCACCAGTGACGTTCTATTTATAGTAATCAAGTGAACGGACATATTATCCGTTACAATAGACGTGTTGTCACTGTTCAACCTGGAGAACCAAGACTTTGTGTCTCAGATTATTGTTTATCCCTACAGAGATAATTCTGAAATCTATGAGTCATGGACCATAGTTACCACAGAGGTTATATTTAATTAATCACTCTGCAGTATCATGAAATTGAGGTTTTCATAGTCCTTTATGTCAATGATTTTGGGAAGTTCCCATAACAGCAAAACAATTTTAATAATACATAGAGTATAAAACATAGAGTTTTGGAACACATATGTTTCAAAATGGCAATGTTATTAGAAACAACCAAAGACTTTAGATAAGGACCATTCGGTTCCGATACATACTAACGTCTCAGATTTGTTTGTGATTATCCACAATCCAACGAGGTTCTATATTGGTATTCCATCAATGTGGCTAGTAATTTGATTTCGCATTCAACTTTAATATGTATGTATGAAATTCTAGAAATCTATGTTTCAGAATGGTGTCTAGCCTCCCGGTAGCATTTAGACATTCCATTATAGCATTCGCCATCCGTCTTCAATCTCATTGTTTCATTTAAATATGCTGCCGAATTCCATAGCGGGTTGTTTCGACGGTGGCTAAATCGAGAGTGGATTGTTATTAAGTTTCTAGCTGCTTACGGGGCCGAATTCCGGAGTGTAATGTTTAAGCGGTGCGGAAATGCAGAGTAGAATGTTATACAGAGACAGAGAAAATCCCCTTTAGATGCTGCGTGGCTTAAAATGTAATTTGAGGTTATAATTATTGTTTACAATGATTATTTGTTATAAGACTTATAAGTTGGGGGGGGGGGGGGGGCAATGGATGCATTAATTAAAATTGATGATTTTCTCTACCGAGGAAAATATCAAACAGAAATGGAAGTGATAGAATGGATCCATGCTTATGAGGAAGAGAGTGGAACTTAATGGCGTTCTAAATGGACATTGAAAAATAGTTCTCGATTTACGTACAGGTCAGTTCATCTAGGGATTAGTTTTATTCTAGTTTTCTGTTAGTAATTGGGTTATAATAATATAATATATTCATTGAAAACTCATTAGTTCTTCCCACCACAATTAATTACCATTGGAGAATTTTTCTATAAATTCCCGAGAGTCAAAACTAGAGGTACAGTTTGGCTTAGGCAGTATGGAATATGCCAATTCTTCAATGAATCCCCAGTATCGCACTCTTCTTCATTGGTATACTGAGTGGAGAAAACTCAACTTAGGGCCTCGATTTGACTCAGGTTCAATTGAGGTAGGTAAATAAAGTTTCATTAAAAATACATAATTTTATTCGAGAAAAATTAACTGTTACTGTTACTTCTTACTTTTAAGTTCTCTTATTTCCGACTTAACAATTTTGAGCGTTGTTTAAAAATAGTTTTTTTTGTTTTAGAAATTAAAAGAAAAATTTGAACTTCATCAAAAGTGTAATAGTCAAATATGAAGAAGACCCCTATGCTGTGGTTATTATAACTGAATTGATGCAGAGGGCACATGAGCTCGACTTTTCCAAAGATATAGTTTTCATAGACAACACTGCATCTTGTGATGCAGCTGGCCATTTTATTACTTTTATTTTAACTCCATGGGCAGTGAGTGCTGTTCCCTTAGCTGTTCTTATCACTTATCAGAAATTTCGAAACAATATGTTCACACGGATGATCAGTCTGATGAAGGTTTACAATTCTTTCATATATGCAACAACACCACATCAATTTCGGTACTTCACAGTTTACTGAAAGAAAAGTTGTGATTGTTTATTACTTACAATTGTATGAAAAAGTATACGTTAATTTAAAATTAACTTGATATTTATGCAATTTAAAAAAAAATAACAAGTTTTGAGAAAAACGTTTAAATATCCATTACCTAGTAAAGTATTTGGCATAGTACATGCTTAAATTGTGTAATATTCAACTCTGTATTTCAGCACCGCTTAAACATTGCACTTCAGAATTCGGCACTGTTCGCAGTTTGAAACTGTAGAACAACCCACTCTCGATTTAAGCACCGTCGAAATAATCCGCTATGAAATTCGGCAGCATATTTAAATGAACCAATCAGATTGAAAACGGATGCCGAATGCTATAGTGGAATGTCTAAATACCTCCCGGTACCGGTCCCGAATAAATCCCGGTAGACCGCTATTTCATAAACTGAATTCAATGTTGATCCTGCATCAGCGATTCCGACTGAAGCGGTAAAGGGTACATTCGAAACTCCTGGCGGCAACGTTATCACAGGTTAATTCGTCAAATTTTTCGGGACTTAGTTTATTAAATTTTATATATTTTTGGGAATACTAGTTCAGTAGGTTATTTGAAAGTTTGTTTTGAAATCGATTGGTTTATTTTACATGCCTTTGTATATGTATATTACGTCACAATAGTTTATACCAGTATTCGTTAGGGAACCGGTAGCGTTTTAGAATTTCAGGAAGATATTTTGCTCCAGAAATAAAACAAATGACTTCGGTTATTTTAGCTGGAGCGATTAATTAATTAGTAACGTTCCATAAGTCTTTTGTGATCTAATCCTCCGATGGAAAACTGCGAAAATCGGAACAATTATCATATTATACGCATTGTGTTCTTAATTGAAAACAAAATAATATTTATCGCAAAATAAAAGCATTTATTAAATTAAACCTACGAACTTCTAAACGACAATTAAACGAACAGAAGAGACTTTGCATATTCTGTAAGCTGGATGTGAATTAGAATTTCTCGAGACATCCGAGTTTCAATTTGTTTAACTCAATCAAGTCGTATATTAAGCTGCAAGAGAACCAGTGGATTTAACTGTTTTTTGATGCGAAATTTTATATCAAAATGTGCTAATTTGGTCCTATAGTATTATCTGCACGTTTGAACTGCACGAAGTGAAATGTAAGTATTTCACATTCAATTCATTCATCGTAACATGCTAAGATTGTTTAAATTTTTCAGGGGATTCCCTCAAGAAAAACATATGTTCGTGAAATGTGAATAATTTCGCGCATCATCTTTCAATATTGTTGAGTATTTCCAAAAATAACTTTCAATGAACAACTCAATAACTTGACAATCTATTCACTAATAATACCACTAGAGGTTTAATTATTTCTAGAAATTTGTTCTAGGGAATAGATATTTCAAAAAAAAATTTTTCTTAAGATATTTATAACCGAGAAAAAATTTCAGCATTTTATTTTGAAGTCGTTTGAAGTTGAAGGGTGTTATTTGGTAAGAAAATTTTGCACGTTTTTGCAGTTTAATTGATACATTGACATATTATCTATAAACGTCACTCAAAGCTATAAATACATAATACCGGGATATCTCGGTCAAGGGTGGTTGTGGAATCTAAAACGTGTGTCTCTACTTTACGTTTGAAATAATTATGTCATAATTACTTTGAAGTTTCTAAAAGTGCGAAATGTCGCAATTTTATACGAATATTGTAACACTCAGAAGTCTTTAGCGCTTTGGACTCCGGGGTTTTCAGGTATCCAAAAACATAATTGCATGAACCCCAGACGTCCTATGTAATTAGCTACGAACGAAATCATTTTGACATATGCCTCGAGGAGCTCGCTGCGCCTAAGTTAGAGTTTATGCATTTTACCTTGGTTTTGTTAATTTGGGGCCGTTTCGTACCTTATGCGGGCGGCGCCAGTTGTAATAAAGTGTTTTCGGCTATGGGCCGCTAGCTTTCACCAGCTTCGTGTATATTTTAGTCACGAGAAAATTTCCTTTGGTACGTCGCACGTTAGACGAGCGTAGCTGAGATCTGAGAATCGCTCAAACTGTTTTAATTAAATTTTCCTATTTAATAGACATTTATCGAAAAACGAAGGGCCGTTGGGCACGGTCCGATACTAAATCTAACAACATGGAGCGAAAACGACACGCGAAAAGTCGTCGTAAAGCCGTATTAGGTACAACCAGTTTGCACTTTTCTAACTCGCGTGCTACGGGCTTCTCACGTGAACGTCATTCGATTTACGGGGAATTAACTATTTCAAAACAGTTTTTGACCCGGATTGTGGCTATCACGACCTATGAAAAGGTTCAAAGTTCACATAATTATTTCATAATTTGTAGTTCATTATTGTTTTACAACTGAAATAAATAGGTATGAAATTTGTAGGTTATTGATGACGTCAGTGTGACAGTGACATAATTATTTCAAACGTAAAGTAAAGACACACGTTTTAGATTCCACAACCACCCTTGATCAAGATAATTTTTGATATCCCAGTATTACAAGCGTGATTAAAACAGATCATACCATTTACGTAATTACCCAGTATTTCCTGAATAGTCTGAAAATTCTAGATCACATGATTACAATCACTGTAGGCTAAGGATGTAGCATACTGGTCCAAGCAATAGACGACGGCCCAATGTTAAATTTGCAGAAATTAATACCTGGAAAAAAAATATGAGCGTATAGGAAATTAAATTTAAAGGTGAGTTACTGTTGCAACTCGATCCGAAATGGCGAACAGAACCTAAAAAAATCGGCAGAGTTGCAGGATGTGATTTTTCTTAAATAAATAAAAAACTATCGCTCGGATCGAAAAAAGTCGGATGAGAAAGTTGTAGGTATTGAATAGATCTATCGATTTATTTCCATAATAATTATCGATATCTTTCATACATTCGAGTTTACAAATACATGAAAATTTGAGATATGCTATTAAATTAATATGCATTAAATATTAGCATTAATCTAGCTGTTTTTTTCTAGTATATATGGGCAAGGTTAGAGGTTCCTGAAAAATTAAACAACAAACGATTTTTTGGTCAAAACTTATTTCATTTCTCAACATAATCTCTTGTAGCCCGATACACTTCGTCCAACGTTTGCCTAAATTTTCGATTCCTTCCAAATAATACGATACGGCAATCTATTGAAATAGGCGTTTGTTTCGGTGATGATCTCATCATTGGAGCCAAATTTCTTTCCCCCGAGCCATTTCTTCAACTTTGGAAATAGATAATAATCGCGGGGGGCCAAATCTGGAGAATATGGTGAATGATGAACCAATTCCTAACCCAATGCTTGCAATTTTGCCATTGCGACTGCGGACCTATGCGCCGATGCGTTGCTCTGGTGGAAGATCACTTTTTTCTTTATCTTCAAATCGGCGTCGAATCGATTCAACAGCTCTAAATAATATACGCCGGTGATCGTTTTGCCTTTTCAAGATAATCTCTATGAACGATACCGAGTGCATCTCAAAAAACTGTCGCCATGACTTTGTTTACCGATAAACCCAATTTGGCCTTTTTCGCTTTCGATTCGCAAGGACAAGTCCACTGTTTCGACTGTTCTTTGTTTTCTGAAATGGTGTGGTGAATCCATGTTTTGTCCACGGCTACGAAACGGCGCAAAAAGTCCTTCTCATCGCGCTTGAACATCGCCAAATACTCCTTCGAAATGGTCACACGGTCAAGCGTATTGTCAACAGATAGCAAATGCGGCACCCATCTGGCAGATAACTTTCTCATATTCAAACATGTATACAAAGGGTCCCGTACCCGTTCAGTTGAGATCTTCATAGCCTCAGCAGTGGCGGCTCGTGAATTTTTGAGAGAGGAGGCTGGACATAAAACGTTTTTGTAAAAATATACTCTATTCACAGCCTTTTAACCTTTGCACAGCGACCGTACCAGCTACTTGACAAAATCAATTGTTATCCAGCAAGAACCAACGTGGAGGTATAGAGTTTCTCTTGGTAAAACATTTTTTCGTTCGTTTTTTGTCTTTTATTTTTTTGGATTTTAAATATTTTTTCTTTTTTTTGGAGTTTTTCATATTTTGTTTTTTTTTATTACTTTTATTAACTTTTTTTAATATATTAACGGAATTCTACGGTCTTTAGTTTGCGAAAAGTGATCAATAATATTATCAAAAAATTTATCATTTTGTGTTTCACTGAATCTTTTTCAATAGATATCAAACTAACATTGTATAAACGATTTTGGCCCATTGCATTTCGCATGTAAGTTTTAATTCGTTTGAGAGTAGAAAATGATCCTCCACCGATGCCGACGTGACAGGAATGGTGACTGTCAAACAAAGTAGTTTATAAAACTGAGGTAAAACTTGTTGCAAATCATTGTCTATCATATATTTTATCATATCGGCGTGAATGTCGTACTGGCCTAAAATATCTTTATCCGAGTATATAACGCATAAATCATTGTGCAATGCTATTTTATCAAAAAATTTATATTTTAGAACTAAGTTATACAAAAAACTTCAATTCATGTAAATCGGAAAATCGAATCTCAATTTGACCTTTAATAGTATCTAAAATTTCATAAAAAAAGTTGGTTATAATGTAGTTTCTTGTCTACCAAATTATATGTTTTCCTCCTTCAACAATATTCTGTTTACCCGTTAATTTAAACTTAATACTCTATGTAATATGTTCCTGCAATTTTTCATGTCTGTCTATACCACGAGCTGAATTTTTCAAATCATCATAACCCAAGTGCCCCCAACATGAAGTTGTATCAGATGTAAATAGCAAGCAATACCAGCAATATAATTTATTGTGTACCTCAGATCCCGTAACCTTAAATATTTTTTACAATTATCAGTATCAAATCATCGATTTTGAAACATACCTGTCATCACTAATCTTATCAGCAACTAAATCACTACTCAGTTTAACGTTTAATAACCAAATAATTCTTTGTTAATAACTCACCGAATGACCGAACAGATAAATTATAACTCAACCTTACATCGCTTCACGAAACAAAAACAACACACACACGTTTGAGATATATAGAGAATCTAGCCTCTGGCCACTGTTGCCAGATAAAAAATAACTACTGAGAACGGGGAATTAATTGTAAAATTTAAAGAATTATCAGAGAAACAGGAAATAAAATGGAGAATGATCATTAAGATAAATTGGTGAGGAGGCTGAGCCTCCTTACCCTCCTTCGAGGAGCCGCCACTGAGCCTCAGAAATCTCGTTCATTTTAACTCGCCGATCGTCCAATATCATACCATGGATTTTATCGACGATTTCTGGCGTTGTAACCTCTTTTGGAGGACCAGAACGTTCAGCGTCCTTCGTGGTCATACTACCATAACGAAAATCAGTAAACCACTTGTGAATCGTTCCATTTGATGGTGATGAGGCCCCATAATATTTAACAAGCGATCCTTTGGTTTGCCTTATGTTTTTTCCACGAAAAATAATGTTTAATCAAGACACGAATTTCACTTTTTTCCGTGTTTACAAAAATTTTAAAGGTTGCTTGCTTTCGATGGGGTTTCAAAACAGAACTGAATGACATATGAGTCTAAAAGTCCTGATGTGTTCTATTTAAAGATGGTACCTACATCACAAATGTCACATGGGATTTCCGATTGTGGCCACATCTGTTTTATTTTTCAGGAAATTTTCACCTCGCTCTCGTATAGTATTATGCTGAAAAATTTGTATGGTTCAGATTGTATCAGCTTTTTCTGTCCACATACAAGCAAACAGCTTTCGTGCAAAATTTATTTATTATATATCTATATGCCCGAAGGATTAAGACGGAGTAGTAGAGAGGAGTACTTCATTCGCAACACCCACTTTTTTCGTATAAGCCGATCAAGAGCGCGAGCCGTAGTCTGTCTATTTGCGCGAGCTCGATTATTTGGAACTGCCAAAGTTATGGATGAGCGTTTAAAATCTGCAATTCGAAAGCGGCTCGATGTACGATAGTGAATTTGAAAACCAGTGAATTTATCGCATCGTAGGTACCTATAATATATAGGTAACACCATTTCTCAACTAAGTTTATCACTTTTAAAATACATTATAGACAAATATTGTAATTTAGAAGTAATGCAAATGTATAAACGAAAAAGCAGTTTATCAAATTCTTCCGATTCATCTCCAGCTGAGGGTAACCCATTGTTTACATTATTAACCCCAAATAGTATCTAAACAGGCACATTCTGATTTATAATTTAGTTTACTCTGATAATGGCTTGGTAGCCAAAAGGACCTCAGTACTTCAAGAGTATTTATAGTAGATAAGGGTGATTACTTCTACATTTTGTTTTCAGTTTTATTTTAGGCACATTGTTTTATAATTTTAACAAAGCTCTTGGTGATATCAAATCAAATTGAAATTCTGTTTTTCTCAATTTCAGATTGTTTATTCCGATGTCATTCTTTGTGGTCCGAAAACTTTTATATAATAAATCATATGGAGGTAAATTTTTCACTCAAAAAAGATACTGAAAATTGAACTAAAGCTAAGCAATAATTTTGAGCCGTTGTGTTCATGTCTACAGTACCTCAATACGGATTGTGCTTTTGTTTGTACAAATGCGGAGGTAGAGCGTAATCCTCCTTCAAACTTTGAGATCCAATTATGCTGTAGAAGTCATGACGCTGTTTGAAACAAAAATTTTATTTGGTATGCTGTTATCTCTCGAACTCACATCAACGATTCTGTCGGTCATCGTTTGCTACGAAATTCATACAGCTTTTGAATCTTATTATCTCATGGAATAAATCTAAATAGTTAGGAGTTGGAATATTTAGCAGTTTTCGTGCACCAGTTCATTCTGATTAAATCAAAACTCGCGTTCACTCTAGTCTAGAATGTCTATTATACTCGTACTTCTAAAATAAGCAAAAACTGAATACTTATTTGGAATAACACTATTCATTATAATGAATTGCCACAAAATAATTAACGGGAAAACCTTGACAATGTATTTTGTAAACTTATTATAACTACAATTGGAGTATTAAAGGAGCCGTGACGTTATAGGAAATTAAGTTGAAATACCCAAGGCTATATTTTGCATTTTAAACGAAGCTGGAACTGAAGGACAGTTATGTGAAGTCATTCACATTGTAACATGTAAAAGATTAATTTATTCTTACTTCAAAAATGAGAAAAAAAATAACTCCTTATTTTCATTGTGATTTTCAATAAAGTTATTTTTGTAAAATAAAATTGTGAAGCAATATTTATTCCGTTACATATCATTTGAAGGATACAAATGATACAATCATCCTTTGAAGCTGACATAAATAATCATTATTTGTTAAGTTATCACTACAAAAACCGTCAGCAATAGTTGGAATAAATTTTTAAAGGCCCACAATTTCCATCTATTTTCTCGTTGATGCAGCATTTCTTAAAGGAACCTTAAAAATTAATAGTGTATCATTTTATCGAAACTATTTTATCCTTCATTTATCCTGACAGTTCAACTCATGGAAAACATAATGGGTCAAATGTAAATGATTGTAGGAACATGTAAATCTCTAATGCAAGACGTTAAATTATACTCATATTCGATGTTACATTAAAATTTTATCCAAATGGTCTACATAATGCATTTCCCAACTCTATCTTCATAAAGACGTCTGCTGTCAGGATGACTTTTATAATATAACCTAGTTTTATACTGACACTTACTGACACATGAACTATCGAAATGCACCCCAGAATCGAGAAGTCTACACTTCTTGAAAAGAATAAATACATTAAATAGATTGTGGCGTCAAATACAAATTTCGAACAATTCTGCAGGTTAAATATATACGTGTGATATATATTTGAAGGGAGTACCGCTCCCAAAAACTATACAGTTTCTATTTTCACCACTTTAAAGCGATCTTCAAAATTTGAAAACTGTACGACCAATAGGAACGGCGAAATTGTATCCAGTGTGAAACACACATACTCACACGAACAAAAACACACATACACACACACGCATCATGACAAAAATAGTCTAGATCGATTCAGAAATGCTCAAAAACGGATACATTCGGGAATATCTGGAAAAATTTTTTGGGACGATTACAATACTTCACTTACACTATAATACGTATAGTGAGTGAAGTTAAAATAGCCAGAATTGGTCAATTGTGACGAACACTGTATCATTGGCGAAAACTGGTACTCTTACCTTATACTGGGTTCCCCATAATAGACTATCCATTTTATATTATTGATAAATTCCCTACGAGATAACTAAATAAGTTGTGAGATTATCTTCTGTAGTCTTTGGGATTTAAGTAAATTATTAATCACGTAGGCGCCTGTCACAAATAAATTTTAAATTAATAATTTCGTGGAACGCCATTTTTCTACGAGAAGTTTGTTAGTTTTCATCAATAATTATTTAATTTTTTGCTTTGAGACATTATTCCAACATCCGTTTGAACTTTCATGGATTACTCAGTCCAACAACGTGTGTTTTGTGTAGAAACTTACATAAGAAGCAATTAGGCGTGCATTCCGGCGTCAGTTTAATAACAACAATAGGGGTCACGCGCGAAATCGTAAAACTGTTAAGCTATGGTTTCGTCATTGGCGTGAAAATGGTTCTGTACGAAATTTGAAGAAGCCTGGACGTCAAAGAACAGTTCGTACACCAGAAAATATTGAACGAGTTAGAATTGCGTTTACGAGAAGTCCTAAAAGGTCTGCTAGTCGACAAACCCTTATCCTAGGTATATCGAAGGGAAGATCGAATTCTTCAAATTCTATAAATACCAAATGGCACAGCACCTTAGCAATCAAGATAAAGAAGCAAGAATTTGTCAAGAATTTTTGGATTTACATCAAGGAGCAATTCACAGTCTCCTAATGACCGACGAAGCAAATTTTTATTTGAACGGCATGGTCAATAAACAGAATTTTAGATACTGGTCAAATGAAAATCCTCGTGAAATCTTTACACAGAACCTCCATAATCCAAAAGTTGTTGTGTGGTGTGGAGTAGTATCTTTTGGTATTATTGGCCCTTATTTTTTTGAGGATAAAAATAACCGCGCTGTAACAGCAACATCCGAGCGCTACGTTAATATGCTAGAGGCATTTCTCATTCCAGAATTAAATAGACGAGGATTACTAAACAATGCCTTAATATTCCAAAAAGATGAGGCAACAGCTCATACCGCCAGAAACTCAATGAGGGTCCTGCGAGAAATGTTTAATCGCCAACTCATTTCTCGATCCGGAGATTTGCCTTGGCCTTCGAGGTCTCCCGACTTAACGGCACCCGATTTTTTCAGTGGGGATACTCAAAGTGTTTGCGAGTCGTCCAGGTACAATCGAAGAACTGAAAGTCAAAATTCGTGAATAAGTTAAAGGAATAGACGAAGGTTTGCTACGCCGGGTAATGAACCACTCTTTATCTAATATTGACAAATGTGTTGAAGTTGGTGGAGGTCATTTAGAAGACGTTTTTAAAAGTTAGAATTAAATCAGCCAAATATTTATAAGTTATCATAAATCCCAAAGAGTTAGCTGTAATTTAGTGAAATAAAAAGTTGGTTTTGTTAACTAAAAAAATTTTAATTCGAATATCAAAATGGGTAGTCTATTATGGGGAACCCAGTATATGTATAGTGGTTTTTTCAAATACGTTATGTTCTACACAGAAGGTCGTATCGATTAAAACCGAAACGTGGACGAAAAGACTCTTATATCTCTAATGATTGAATTCAATAACATAACCTTCAAATTAGAATTCAAATAAATTCCATATATTGTCAGTATGGGAAATTAAAGAAACGTAACTAATTTCTACTATATACAAACAGTGTTTTGTATGAATCTGATAAATAACTATGAAGTAACAATATCTGCAATCAACTATTGTTGAATAATATTCACAGATGACTTATGTAGAAGCTTTAAGAAAAATACACCCAAGAAGAAACAGAAATAAGGACTGTAATAGAACCAAGCAATCAAGTATTTTTTCTACAAATATCCTCTGATTTCCCACGATGTTTAGGTACCATACGATGAATATAACCTTCATTTGTTCTAATTGGTTTCGTTTGCTCTTTGCCTCGTATCCATACATTTTGTCGCTGAATCTCCTAATTACGAGATTTTAAAAGTTTTTCGAAAGATAGATTGCGGCAACCGCTCCACTAATAAAATCCAGCTCCATGGGACAAAATGCACAGCACACATGCATATTAATGACATTAATATATTCTGATAAATCTTATCTCTTAATAAGAGCTCTAAGGTAATATTATCAACACTGGGTGAGGTGAGTAATCCTTAATTATATTTACCTAATCTACAAATTATTAGATAAATGGTAATGATATTTGAGTTTTTATATATACACAGACACATTAGGACTAATGGGAAGTGGCACACCATTGTTGCTTCTGGTTAAAATGATTGTGTAGCTTTGGAGAATAATTAAGCTCATATTTTGGAGTGGAATAAGATGTAAACTCGGTAAGAAAAAGTATAAATCATTCACACTTGAAATTATTATGAAAATTATCATTGTTACTGGTTACCTTTATCATTTAGTTTTGTGGTTTCCATTACTAGATATTAGTATGATCATGATACGATACGTTATGAAAGTCATACATCCTACCCGAGCTTACATGCACTTTAGTAATACATGTGCTTAAGGGCAAGGAAAATCAAATGTGTACAAGGAAGGAACATCAATAAATCAATCATATTTCAAATAACCTACTAACCTAGGATATTACTATATACAATAGTTTAAAGAATTGACCTTTCCGCTTGGAGTTTCGACATCGAGAAATAAAAGATATATCAACAGTTAATTCGCTAGCAGCTGGGAGCATATATTAACTATATGGGTGGGAGGTACGACCTTTGATTAATAGTCACTCCTATGAACTAGTAGATACGGTATTAGTCACGCTATATCACAGAGAAATATCCAATATCAGTTCTATATTTCAGTTCGCCGACAATTGTTTCGTAATTGAAACTTTATGAGTGTATGAAATCATAATTTTGATGATAAGTCCACGTTTTTGTTATTAATGAAAATTAATGTTCATTCGAAAATCGTAAGCTTAGGAAATGAACATTCATATATGGAATTAACGTTACTGACGGCAATAGTGAAGAGAAAATCAGGCTTCATATTTTATTAAGAAAAGGGTTTCAATATAATTAAAACGAGACAAGACTTTAAACTTTGATAGATCAACTTGACTATTGATTATTGAATGTTTTAAAATTTCTATGGATTTTAGAAAATTGAGCTTATGTCCTTTTTCCTAAATATGTAAAATATCGGGATTAAGGGTAAAATTGTTCCAATAGGTGATTGGCGTAATTAGAGTTCACTTTTTTGCGCCTACAACTTGTCAAATGTTCACTGAACCTTACACTGAAACTCCGTCTAGTTTGCCCTATGTACAAGGTATTACAGTTATCACACCCCAGCCTATAAACAAAACATTCCTTCAATTCATCTTTTTTTGATTTTGAATTATTAATATATGAATACAGATTATTTTTCATTTTAATAGCGACAATTTTATTCTGGTTTCCAAGAAATTGACATATTTTGTGTGAATTGGTACCTAAATATGTTAGACATGAGAAATTTGTTTCAGTATCATCATTGACCTGCGGATAATGCTTTTTTATCAAGTTTATTTTGGAGTATTTTTCTTATTATCCTGACATCATATCGGTTATTTTTAGCAATATCTATGGAATAACAATAACGAATGCATTGACTGCAAAGTGACTTGTTTCGCGATTTCACGGTTGTTTCTTATCATTCATCAACAATATTGATCCTAACATTAATTTCCCTTTAAAAACAGAGAGAGATAATAGATAAAATTCCTTAGACCTCACACTCACACACTTTAATAATAGTATATCATCCTCAATATTGATATTATTAATTTATTAGGAAAATACACATATGATTCACATTTAATAGGTATTACGCAGGTTATATAATTAGAAATGAGAAAAGTAAAGATACTTTATATGTGTTTTCAATATTCAAATCAAATAAATCATAAAATATTCGATATTGTGATTGTTATTAATAATGTATGTTCTTGTTATCAATTATTGAATGAATCATTAACCGAGGAGAATTGTTCAAAAATATGTTCATATTGTTCGTAAATGTTTTCTGAGACTTGATGGTTAGTTGTATTTAAAAACATTGAAAACCTGCCCAACTTGACAACACTGTATCACATTTCTACTTAACGTGAACATGCTTTATACCTTCTCCAGTCACAATGAACTGAATCTCTGAGTAAGATAACAATATCACCCATTCATTCATGATATTTATACAACCGGAAGAGTCGTGATAATACGAATTTATGTTTTATGATAACCCCAATTTCGTGAAATGTTAAGAAAGTTAATCTTCCATACTTTGAAGCGTGTTACACCACCCTATTAAGAAACGGAATCATATCTTACCACGGAAATGTCACCGGATAATGACAGTAATCACATAATTTATATTAGGTGGTTTTCGCCAAATGAGACTTTGGATTACGTTGGATACTACTCGCATTTGAAGATACAATTTGTTTTATTGTATCATAAAAAGAAAATTAAATTTATACAATACAATGTTTCAATCTTAGCGCCTTATCAGTTTTACTACTGAAAATCCTTATTTAAAATTTTAAGAAATGTATTAATAAATAATGATTCGATGAGTAAGTACTGTTTTATTAAAACAAAAATCTGGCGATCATAATTTATGGAAAGGCTATTGGAGCTAGAGCCACTCTACCTCGCCATTCAGGCAGAAGCCATAAACAGGAGCGCATCTCCTATATCGTATTGGTCAAGAAAAGGACGACCAAAAGGGCCGAAGCATTCTCGGATTGCTTGAATCACCTGGGCCATTGGGAATGAGATTTGAGATCCGACAGAATAAATTTTCCCAGCACTTAAGAACAATTCAAGATTTCAACCCCTTGAACTGGGTGGGAGACGCTGGGATACTCATCATATGATACCAGGGGATTCCTTATGGCATCAAGACCTTAAACAGAGGTGCTGGAATGGTAAGGAGCAAGGACCAATGGGAGATAATCTCTTTGAAACTAGGGACACTCGCGACAGAATTTCAAGCAAATATACTGGCACTTCAAGCATGTGCTCAAATTATGAGGAAGAGAGTCCATAAAAATAGGCAGATCTCAATCATAGCGAGCAACCTAATAGTGATCAAGGCACTGGTGTCGTACACAACCACTTCACACTGTGTACTTGATTGTGTGAAGGAGTTAACGGCATTAGTAAAGAACTCCAATAGAATTAAACTCGTATGGGCATCTGAGGAAAATAAACGCAAAGGGATGAAACTGCCGTAGTACTAGCCAAAGCGGGGCATCACTCATGCCACAGCGAAATCTGTAATCCAAGAATGGCTTGAAGCAGAGCACTGAGCCTATTAAAGGCAACTGCCCCGTATGTCTCACTCCAAGCGACTAAAGGGAGATCTACATCTGCAAAGAGTGAAAAATCTACTGACTTTCAAAAGACAAGAACAAAGAATCACGTTACATTCCTGACACGGCACGTCTCATGCAACAAACATATCTGCATATTGAGTCTGGTAGATCAGCCCACCTGCAGGGGTTGTGGCGTGGAGAAAAAACAGTCATGTAAGTGTTGTGTCAGAGGACGGCATTAGAAAATGAGGTGATTACTGTTCCTACTTGCACATACAGTATATTCATTTCGGTCAAAAGTTGTTGTCATGTTACGTTCAATAGAGGTTTTCATTTCAGTTCAAATTCACACCGGTAGCTTTGTAATAATGGAATAAATTTATACCATAGCATAGCGTCCTTGTCTGAACATATAAATAATGTTTGGGTAGAAGAGGCTCGAAAGTTTTAACTATTTCAATTATGAGAGTGCTTTCGATGATATTTTTTAAGTTGTTTGTTTATGAGACGAAGTTGGGAAGTTGATACATCACGTTTCGAAGGGATGGAGCTCAAATTTCTAGCTAATTAATTCGGCAGTGCCCTTTGTTCTGAAATTGACACAGCTTAGCATATAAATCCTGTCGAAGTAATCTAAGAAAGTTATAGGAATACTTCAGGGAAATTAAAAACTAAGCGCATGTACCAATCTATTCACTGAAACAGAATGGATGATAGATTATGTTAATGTTGATGGAAGTCAATAAATAAATCCTTTTCATTAAGTAGAAGAGTTTATTATTATGATGACATTCAGTAATTCATCTTTCATATGTCTGCATAACTTCATCAAGTTGAATTATTGCTTCCAGGACACAGGAGTGTAATAGATTTAGATGTGATTTTCCAGATTTGTTGAGTTATAATAATGCTGAAATAAAGCAAAAGGAATAACACACTTCCAAATTATCTATATGGATTCGGTGTTTACTTCATGTAAATTCATTCTAAAAATGTAGAATAACTAAATAAAAGACACGCTTAGATTATAACCCACATTGTAAATATTATTGTGTTTATCTTTGAAGTTTGTATAAATTTGAATTTGAGTTTTATTTTGTTATTTTATTCTTAAATTTAATATATGTAAGCTGATTGTTATTCTTGATTTTCACTTATTTCCCTACCGATAAGAATGAATCCAATTACGAACCGTGAAATCAAGTTATTGTCAAGTTATATTCAGAGAATCACTTAGTGCAATCTCGATTTCACCCACTTTTCACATCCTCAAACAGATGCAATTTCTACTCGATTGTAACTTCACCTCCACTTTTATACCTGATATATAAATAAAATCAAATATCCAGAATATGTTGGATGTATCTAGGAAAATTATAGGTTACAGGTTATAACCATATAACCTGATTTATAACATGAAGAATAAGGACAGTTTCCCATACCGCTCTTTATTCCCTACTCAGAGAATGATCTTTAATAATGGCGGTCTACAGACAGCAAGCACTCATCAAAAATTTGGTGAGCGCCCTTTACCCCTTCTGTTCAGAATGATGCAATATTCGCGAAGCTACAACCAAAAACCATTAAAGACACTATGTCAGTCCTGCGAATCTTCAAGACTACCCATAGCAGTACAGACTTCATGGCAGTACTAAAGATACTTCTAGTCGTTGCAAGCTATCGTCTTCATTCATTTAATAGACACTTCATTTTTCATGTCAGTTCTCTAAATTTTGATCTTAAGAATTTTCCATTATCCCTACTCTACTTTCCTTTAGTTCCATTATTTCAAGATATCGGGTTTCTAGAAAATAGCACCACAACAGCCATGTTCAACTCTTCTACTATATCCTCATCAACTAGATACTACAGAAACATCAAAACACTACAAGCGTCTGTAATGTGTTTTTATTTCTGGTAGGAAATATCAACATATCCTAAACAAAACATTTAGGTACGTATTCAAGAGTACTTCAAACATATATATGTGCTATCAATCATGAGGCGAAAGAAATTCTGAACGCGGAAATCAGCGACGAAGGCATTGAAATCCTCACAGACAGCATAGCAGCCATACTAGAAATCAGCAGGACCAAGATCTCCTCCAAACTCGTATTACAAAGCCATAACATCCTGAGGTGCAAACACTACCAACATTAGATTGGGTTGAGTAAAGGTACACGACTTACAGAAATCAATCACAAGGTAGACAAGCCAGCTCGCGAGATGAAACCCGGGAAGAATCCAAAATCGAACCATTGCACGGAATCATTAGTGTCATTCTAAAAGAAAATACCTTCGAAGAGTAATACGGCCAGCCTACGCTCGACAAGCTAGCGGTCCTTCTCATGTTCCCAAAAACAACAAGTTGACGTTAAGATTGTAGCTTAACGTAAACTTGTTGGTTACACTATGTTTCATAAATTCACCTACCTACTATTTATATTAAGTTAGCTAATTATAACTATTGAAGATGCTGTTGAAATGAATGCAGGTTGATACTTGGGTGGCACCAAAATTGGAAACTAATGCATTTGCAAATTTCAATTGAATCATTTCTTAGTTGTCGACTGAATTCTATTAGATAATTTTCTATACTTCTATTGTTATGTTTCGCATATAATATTCAGGCGAAAAGCATCATTCATTTCAATTCGAATAATCTTTCAGAATGGTGTAAGAGAATAGAATTTTCAAATGCTAGGAAGAGAGGCCGAGAAGGCAAGATTATTTACCAACGTCAGTGTGCACATGGTCTACAAAACGATTACTTCATCGGAAATAACATATCCAAAAGAACATACAAGATGGCTTAAGTTTTTCATTTATTGACAGAAGTTATTTAGGGGAGAGAGTTTTAGTATTTGCTAGCAACAAATCTAGACTGATTCCGGCTGACAGCAATTCTACTGTATTTATGAACGACACTAAATGAAGGAGAATTAAATTCCGCATCGATCTGTATCAATGTTTCCTATACATATTTAGTTTTCCAGATATGATGCTTGAACAAGGGTATTAGATGAATTATTGAATACATTTCATTTAAGGGTACTTACATTTTAGCAAAGAGTTATAAAATTTACAAAACTTGAATTGTAATAGGATACTTTTGTTCCTTTGCATTTCTTTTAGACAAAAGCTCAAAAGTATATTCTTTCAAAGAATAAAGGTAATGTTATTATAAGTTAATTCAGAGTATCGCTATACGGGTTGTTTATTACTACCCTTATAGGAAGTTATAAATCTATCATTCCACATAGACTAGAAAACAAATGAGTTTCAAGATGTTCCACAAGCATTGTTGATTTATGACTGTTGGATGACCTAGCAAGTACGATCATTTGCTCTGGGCCGAAGACAAAGGTTTCCTTGATTTCCTTATGTCAAGTTATAAATACAGGTGCCTAGGCATTCAATTTGTAGTTAGAATAGTTGTTTCAATTATTTAATAGTAGCTAGATAAACAAGGTATTCTGATTATCACGCGTAAATTTAAGTCTCCCCACGAAACAGATATAGTTTTTTAGGCTACAAGACAGAATATAATAAAAGCATGTTTCTCATTGGTTAGAGTCATTCTCTCAAGTTTACTGGTTGATAGGGATTAGTGTGATAGAATTAGCTTTTTGTAGTTTTTCATTCTGAGTTCGGTGAAAAATATTGCTTCAAGTAGATAATTATGAAATAAATTGAAGGAACTAAAATCGAACAGTTTTTAATCGTCGCAACAGGTCCAAAATAAATAGTAAAAATAGCCAAAACCGGTTTTTCGCGTCGGACATCGTCGGATTGAGTTAAAAAGGTAAAAACTTTTAATGAGCTTATGCGTCGTATAAATACGGAAAAAATGAGCTACAAATAAACCAGATTGGACCAGCGGTGACCCCGCAAATTGCAAAAAACCATCGATTTTGCTCGAAATTTCAAATATTCATAACTCTTGTTTTTTTGAAGATTGAGAGCTGACATTTTGATAGGTTATAGCTTTTGTGCCCACCAAGTACCACACAAAATTGCAGTAGGATCGTATGTACAGTTTTTGGAAACCGCAGCTTATTGCAAAAAAAAGCACTTTTGTAAAATGGCCATAAAAATATTGTGGTGCCTATTTCGGCAACCCTTGCTCGAAAATCGATGTTTTTTTTAATCCGTACTACCATTCAATAATATTAGGATTGCGCATATTTTCAAACTTCTAGTAATGTCGGAAGTACTTTAAAAAAATACATTGCGCTATTCGATCTATTCATTATTACTATTTATTCGCTATTTTCGAATGTGCATGGTATTCTAACATATTTTTTATTGTAATATATCAAATAACGATAAAAAGTAATACGAAAAATTTGAAAGTTACATTGATAAAATACGTTTTATTACATATTGTACTAAAAAATTGAATGTAAGTAGTAATATACGAAATTGCTCTTACTTATAGCATGTAAAACGTTACAAAATATTTTGTTATTTACTTCAGTTCCCGAGATATTGTTGTTTTTTACGAGCGTTTGCATTTTGAAACCATACGCTCGAAAACGCCGGATAGCCGAGTGCGGTAGAAACTGCGTTGGCTAGCGCGGCGGCTCTTCCTTCCACGCGCGCCACACAGCCAAGCGCACGAAGTACCATTATTTAAAATAATAGTTTTAGCAACTTTTACGAAATATTAGATTTTGAAAATTTGGTAAGCTGTTCACTAACTATTGAAGAAGATGATCCCGTAAAAAAAAATCGCATTACCACACCACAACTTTTTTAGGGCTATTTTACAAAAGTGCTTTTTTTTGCATTAAGCTGCGGTTTGCAAAAAGTGTACATACGATCTTGCTGAAATGTGTGTAATTTGATGGGCACAAAAGCTACAACATTTCAAAATTTCAGCTCTCAATCTTTGGAAGCACAAGAGTTATGAAAATTTGAAATTTCGAGCAAAATCGATGGTTTTTTGCAATTTGCGAGGTCACCGCTAAACCAATCGGGTTCATTCGCAGCTCATTTCTTCCGTCTTTTTACGGCGCATAAGGTTATTGAAAGTTTTCCCCTTTTCAACTCAATCCGACGATGTCCGACGCGAAAAACCGGTTTTGACCATTTTTACCATTTTTTTGGACCTGTTGCGACGATTAAAAAGTATTCGATTTTAGTTCCTTCAGAATTATGCAAAAATTACCGACATTTATTGCTAATTCTATCCTACTAGATGCAAGATTCAACGTTATAAAACCCGAAACTGAAGCAGTAAAGTTCAGTAATATTTGAACATTTTTGATTGTTCCTTTCTTTGATAAATTCACGAGTCACTTATTATTGGTTAGTTAAACTATGTAAGTTATTATTTATTCTTAAAACGTTTTCCAGCATTGGCATATTTTAAATTGTTTTCCCCAATAATAAAGACACCAAAAGATACATACTTCAACGGCTACCTAGATATAGGAGAAGCTGAAGGACATCGACCATAAAAATATTTGGAATCTAAAAACGCATTAAAAAAATAGCTCTCCGTTTGCAATAACGAAGTTGATGATCACAACCGATATAACAATGATGCATCTTGAAAATATTTTCATTCAGCAGCAACTGATCGATTATGATTGTGTACATATTGGTACCATCACTAGAAAATCGTATAAATCTTGCCAGTCTGGATAAACATCGAAAGGGAAGTTTGTTTTCATTCTGTTATGTATTTGATTTTTATGGTTAGGTGTTGAGAGCGCAAGCTGGTATTCGAAAACAATAGTAATTTACGTTACGAGGCGTACTTCGATGGTATTTTACGGCCATGTGTGGTAAGAGTAATTTATGTTGCAAGTCCAATAGGTAACTTGTTAAAGTACGAGTTGATATTACGGATGAGCCGACGAACATCAAAACGAATTCAGTAACAACACCTAACTCATAGTCAAAGTATACCAGTTCTGCCGGAACCTCCCTTCTACTCTTCTACTAAAATTTTAGTGCAATCTGATAGGTCGTTTATTTCGTTTATTTAATGTTATAGACAAGGACATAATATGATGTTGTTACGTGCCGGCAACGAGCTGATGAGAGCAAGGCTGTGATTGGAGGAGCTGGGTGACGTCACCCAGCGCGAGAAACAATGGAAGGGAGGCTCCGGCAGACCTGGTATACTTTGACTATGACCTAACTGACGTGTATCGTATAATATTTTATTTCATGGCCTATTTGTTCTCATAAAAGAATTTCAAATAACTCGTTGATAGTTATGACGTTTATTTACATTTATTTGATGCTTTATCTGTCAAAGTCTTGATTCTGGCTTTAGACCATAGACAATTCCCCCCCCCCCCCAAGACCTGGTGTTGCGATAATTACCTAATAATATGTTGCACTCACCGGCTCGGATACTGTAATAGCTCATTTATCTGCTGCAAATGAGTCCGAGAAATTGTTATTTACTGGACAGTATGAAATAATCGTACCCTACGTATCAAGTTCAGAAAAGTGGAATACCTGACGAGTATGGTAAGTTACCATACGAGTCAAGTAAAATCACTGTTCTGACGAGGTGCGTGTCATTTTTTTTCGTATTTTGTAATAATTACTTCTTTTGCATTTCATGTTGAAATCTGTTTATGATAATATTTACAGAGAAAATCAAAAAAAAAATAGTGATCTGACTTTTCGGTACCTCCGCAATCTAAATAGGATGTATCTATGGTTTCGGCGTTTACGTAGTGTAAATTCATAATACTTCGGAAGTTGGAGAATTAAACTCAAATTTTACACAAAACTTTTTTGTGTAAAATTTGAGTTTTATTCTCCAACTTCCGAACTAAATAGGATGTTTTTTTAATTGACTAAGATTGGCACCATCCAAATAAAATCATCTTGAAACAGTGGAAATTTGAAATAGCTGATGTAAACGATTTGGAAGATATCTTGAATTCAGCTCGCGAAGTTTCTTCTAGTTTACTTCCGGTGAAAGGAGAGACCAAGAGATTTGAAGGAATTGATGAAATTCTTGTTATATAAATAAATAAAATCAATATTCCTCCAATTATAATTAAAATTAAAATATAAGAATATCAAGAATCAAAATTTAATATTCTAATATTCGTGGACATTAAAATTGTTTATATCAATAACATTATTCCTATTGTAATAGGATGAGAAAAAATAATGGATAAAATTGAAATTATTAAAATTAGCGATATACAGAGAATAATTAAAAAAAATACTAGTATTGGAGATTAATGATAAAGGTTACTATTTCTCTGAAGTTTTAAAAGAAATTTTTATTTTTGACTTACAAGACCATTATTTTATACAAATTATTGAAACAAATGTTGATATACATTATTATTTTTTTCTTAGGGATTTTAAGATTTTTACTTAAACGTAACCATTTACTTTTGATATTATTGAGTTGAACTTTATTATTTTAATATTTATATTTGTATTCTATTTTTTAAGTATATTTGATTATGAATATTATTTTTGGATAATTTTTATTTCTATTAGAGTTTGTGAAGGTGCTTTAGGATTATCTAATTTAGTAATAATAATTCGAACTATTGGTAATGATTATTTTAATTATTTTAATATTTTATGATAAAATTAATTCTGTTTTCGGATTTTTTGATACCTTTATCTTTTTTAGTAAATTTTTGATCAATACAATTTTTTTTATTTATTGCTTTTTCCTATTTTCTGTTAATGATAGTGGTATTAATTTTTGAGCCGAATGGTGAATATCGACGTGCAGAATTATTTAAATATGATATTTAACTGTTACACCGGCAATTGCCTGAGAAGAACTTCTGCATCTTTTCTTCCCAGCAGTGGCGCTAAGCTCCTAAGCTGCATGGGGGATCGCCATCTAGAATTGTAGCTGAAGTAAATGGGAAAGAAAACATTGATAATGAAATAAAAAATTCTAGAAGGATATGTAACAGTGTCCAACTTGGACAATCCCAAGAAAGGCCTTTGGAAATTATAGTGAATGATAAAAATGTTGAACAACAACTAGTTATTGCAGCGAGGTCAGAAGATGTAACCTTTTCTAACTTAATTGTTCTTTTAATATTTATTGTCATTATAATTAAAATAGACGTTTTCCTTTTTTGTTAAATTGTGTTTTGAATGATACTTATGTTTTTATGCAGTACTGGTTGCTATGCAGTAAAATGTTTCATTATGTTACGATTTTGAGGTCGTTAATGCAGTGCATTACTGTACAAAATGCGAAAAAATATTTTATTTCATAGTGTTTACCAAAATAACGAATTCCAAAATTTAATCTGTAGTGTCAGAATTACAGTTCCACCAAGTCGCTTTTGAATAGCCGCTGATATTGACAGCTACATTGTCTCTGAAAAGAAAAATGACACTGCATTCTACTCAGGTGACGTAGACAGGGAAGAAAAAATTGATTTCAAGTATGACAAAAATAATGTGTTAAATTTATGAAAATTCGTGAGATTTCTAGTAATAGATGACAAAAGTTAGCAGAGTGCTGCTAGGATTACAAATCCGGCCTAGTTATTCCAGTATTAAGTACGTGGAATGACTGTTTCTTTAATGGCAAGGAAATGTGTCAAGAAAACACGAATTCCCCAAACGAGATACAAACAACATTTTTTTTACAACTGTAACTATGACTTATCGGCTAAACTACTATGTCATAAATATATACTATCTATACAATTTAACAGCGTTAAATATCGATTTGTTCTGTCGTTACTATAGAAACGGTTGGTTGCAGTGAAAAACATCAGGGGGCACGGCAGTGCCCCCGCCAAGTCGAGCGCGAAGCAATTACTGCCGTACCATTCTTTACTGGAACCATTTCGCCGTATTTTCAGGCCCCTATTTGAGAATCTCTGGATAAGACCAGAACGCAGAAATCTGTCATCCAGTAAGCTGTAAAATCACATACTTAAAATAAGAAATTTCAAGTCTGTAGGTCATTTAGTTCCGAAGTTAAGCGAAAGCAAAGTTTCGCATTTATGACACTCACTCACTCACTCATGATCATCAGAATAGAACTAGTACTTCCCATAAACTCAGAGAGCTGAAATTTGGTACAGACTTAGGGTTTAATGGCCACATAGAGGGAAAACTATAAAAACTGGGATGATCGAAGATCTGGAGTACCTGGTGACCCTTATTTGAAAACACAAAAGCCCATTTGTGTCCTTAATAATATCTATGATATGAAATGGTCTGCCACGGACATTAAATGTGACCACGGTCGTATATGTGTCTATCAATGTATCAGCTGTCTGTCATATAAACATGAACGTTACGTGTTTGATTTCGCAAGATAATATCGTAAAAAATGTCGATAATATTAAAAGACGACGATGAACTTAGTGGCTACCAAGTAGTTGGTATGCCCAAAGACTGGTCTTGTCTCTTCCATCCAATATCTTTCTTGGTGTATGGTAGAACTGACTCAACTTGCAGTATCAGATCTGCTATAGTTGCATACGTTGCTGAACATTGGGACGAAATGCAAGTGTACACGTGTAATGCTGATGGTGACATACACGAACGCACAATCCTACACGAGCGATATGATGAAACTCACTACTTAGGGCTCAATGAAATAAATCAATATGCCCACGTTTCTACAAAAAGAAGTGAAATCCCACCAAAAACATTCTGTAAAAAACTAGCCAATCTGTCGCCAGAACCGCTACCCATTGACGATGGAAAATTGCTACTTGGAAAACGTTGATTCAATAACCAGTCAATTGTAGGCTTGATAAAGCTGCGTATTTCAATAATACTTATGTGTAGGCGAGCATGTAACAAACAGTATAAAAAATTATTTCCAGTACAGACGGACTTCTAATCATTGATAGAAGCCTGTCTGTACGTCTATTTTATGTTAGATCGGTGGTCGATTTGAAGCTCCAAAAAGAAGAGAGCAGAAGTCAGCATTGTCAATGCTGAATGCATGTGTTGCACAATCAACAAGAGCCTAAAATAAGACACTAGCGTCCAATTACCAATACCAGTATGGGCTATTATCTCGCTTAACAAACATAGGTAGTTACAACAGATAACATTACGTGTAAACAAAGTTGACTTGTACCCACTAACGTATAAAGAATGTTCAACGGCCAAGTCACACAACATTAACTATAATAATAAAGAAATCGCAGTAAGGAACCTTAGACTTGGCACGACTTTGTCTAGATTTCATTACTTTTTAGAGATAAACAAGCAGCTCCATCGAGACTTGGCTAGTTTTTTACAGAATGTTTTTGGTGGGATACTCTTTTCACGATGAAATAAAACCTTGTTTTCAGGGTGATAAAAAGAATAGGTTCACGTATCAATAGAGATGAAAAAATGTGAACTTTTTTGACAGGATAAAAAATATATTCCACTATTCAAAATATTTGATATTAGAGTACAAACCTAAGGTAAGAGGTATCTTGTCGAGCGCAAGCTGGTCGACACCACTAAATCAATCCAGAATCCAGGTGATAGGTAGATGAGAACTTAATGACATTATATACCTATATATTACTCACTTCCAAACAGAAAAAGGATCACCAAAATCAATCAATTATGGATGGGTCAAAAGACTTATAAAGAAAAGGTTTAGTCTCAAAAATGTGAGTATTAACTCCTTGAGATGAAGTAATAAGTTAATAATTGTTATGTTCTGAATTTACTTCAACATGTCGCCATCCAAGATACGTTGTGACAGATATTATAGAGATTGGAACACAATTTCGGTTTTCAACACAACAACAAATTCAATATTTCATATTAAATAGGAACACTCTCAACTCTTACGTGAATATCTTTCACATCAGAATACAGGTGAGACTATTGAAGAAAAAAGTTCTTTCCACATTACTGGAATGAGGTAAGAGTACGATATCGATAGAAGTTGCCTCCAAAAGATTTTTCAGGCATATCATGTCGTTTGAAATATCATTCACTTGTAAATGGATTTGAAATAATGATGCGTACTTATATGAAGGAAGTTATTACATGTTCATGTTTCATATTTCATGCTTGTATATTTGTCGTTTTGCGACTCAGCCTCCTTATATTTCAAGTACTAAATTTTATATAAGTGAAATATTAAACATTGGAACGATATACGGAATAGCGTCTATGAAACTAGAGTGGATTCGTGTTCGTCGGTTGAAGTATTCAATAAAATTAAGTTAGATGACTAGATGTGCAAACTGAAACTTAATGAACGTGAATTAATGCCGAGGAATACAAACTCTCACACTCATATCCATCCACGTTATGTCTCTCAGAAGAGTTGTTTGAAACGCGAGCATCAACTAATTAACTGTAAGAGTGGCAATCGTAGAAACTGTAATAAGAGGCATGCTACACTTCATCATATTGACAATTCCATGGAGGAAAGCAACAAACAAACACATTCGATCGTATAGGTACAATGCAAGCAATGACATTCAGTAATCTTCTCACACAATGAAGAAAAATCTGGACATAAAACGAAGCAAGCTGACACTAGTCACTGTTTAGTTTATTTTTCTTCCTCAGATACAATATAAATACAGAATAATATATGGAAGAAAACCAGAAGGTGTGGAGCACGTCAAGTTGAAATTTTAAATTCGAATTACAATACATTTGTCATCGTAAATTAAAATGTGTATAGGTCCAGTATATTAAAATGGAAACGATACATAAGACTAACGTGAATTGGAAATAGGAATAGCTCCAATATCTTTGTCCGTAAAATATTCATTCAGTGAATAGTAGCTTAGTTTTAAAATAGTAAAGATTTTATTTCGGAATATCTTTGTACAGTTGATCTTCGTTCTGAAACTTGTTGCAAAATATTTTTGATATTATAAGAATCATTGGTCACCTAGTCTCATCATGGGAAATTGGCACAACAATTGTTTTATTAACAAATTGACCGTTTATAAACAATTTAAATTAAAAAAATTTCCAGATCCGAAAGAAATTATTATTTTGAGACAGAAATGCTCACTCGGGGTTTTTGGGGTCTCTAATTACGATTCCGAAGTCAAAACTAACAGAATTATTCATCAACACCTGGAAATTGGCCAATTGGCACCGGAAGTTGATGATATTTAACATAATTTATACCTTTCTCTTGCAAAAAATGGACTTAATTGTTTTTTTTTTGAGCTAGCAATCACTATACCGAATCCAAAGATGACAAAGTCATTCATAATCGCCAGGAAGTTGGCCAACTGGAACCGGCAGTTGATGAAATTCACCATAATTTAGACCATTTCCTTGCAAAAAATAAACTCAAGTGTTTTTTTTTTTAACTATTAATCCCCATATCAAATTCAAAGATAACGAGATCATTCATAATAGCCCGGAAATTGGCCAATTAGAACAGGAAATTGATGAATTTACCAAAATTCAGATCTTTTTCCTGCAAAATATGGGTTCAATTGTTTTTTTTTGAACCAACAATCAGTATACCAAATTCAAAGATAAAATATCAATCTATAACAGTCCGAAAATTGACCAATTGCAACCGGAAGTTGATGAAGTGCATGAGATTTGACGCTGTTCATATTCCTACTACATATTAAGAAAATCAGTAATAATCATATTTTAATGATAACACCATTTGAGGGCAATAAATAAATAAAAAATTGTAGTTACTTATCATTATCATTTTTTATATATAAAAATTCTTGGGAAATAGGCCACAATAACACTCTGTTTTAAAATTTTTTCAACGTGATTCCAATTCTGTAGATCACAGGACTGACGTTCAAACACTAGGTCATATTCATACTAATTTGATTAATTAATATTCTTGCAAATTCCTACTTTAATCCTTATAATGTTAAAAGTTTATTTTAGGTAGAATTGTCTAAAGTATTTTTCAGAGGCGGAGACCTCCTTTTATCACCTAATAAATCATGACATCTGGTTCGTAAATGAACACTTGAGATGGTCTCGTCTGTAAGTCTCTTGTAGACATTTATGAAATGTGGTCGTATTTGTTGATAATTCTACTAAATAGTGGATTTTTAATATTACGCATTGTAGTAACATCGCTGTGTTATAATTCCGATTTCATGTTTCTGTTCGTTTTGGCGACGTTGACATTTGAACGAAATTTGTGCGTAAAGGACGTTTTGTGTTAATACAATTATTTCTAAGTAATCAGGTTATTGAAGTAATAAGTCTTCTGATGATGGTCGTGAGACCGAAACGTACGTTAAGACAAAAAATTTTAAAATAGAGTGTAATTGTGACCTATTTCCCAAGAATTTTTATATATGATTCATACTGGGTCAAGAATCTTTATTATTATTATTTTTACATTTACAGTCCGTCGTTACATTCATTCGGTATAGTGATTGCTAGGTCAAAAAAATTATTGAGTTCATTTTTTGCAAGAAAAAGGTATAAATTATGTTAAATATCATCAACATCCGCTGCCAATTGGCCAATTTCCAGGGCATGATGAATAATTCTGTTATTTTTGACTTCGGAATCGTAATTAAAGACCCCGAAAAGACCCGAGTGGGTATTTCTGTCTCAAAATAACAATTTTTTCGAGATCTGGGAAATTTGTTAATTTAAATTGTTTATAAACGGTCAATTTGTTAATAAAACAATTGTTGTGCCAATTTCCCATGGTGAGACTGGGTGACCAATGATTGTAAGGACATCAAGAACATTTTGCAACAAGTTTCAGACAAAGATCAACTGTACAAAGATATTCCAATCGTTGCCGTTTTCTCTTCTAAAATGACTGTACTGTAAGTAGAGCTTTTAAATTGTTCTTAAGATGATTCAATTGTAATTTTTTCAATTATTGACGAATTTTATCATAAATTTTTATTATGCTATATTGTACATTTTTCTGGAGATATTAATTAAGTGCGTTGCAAAACGGCTTCCTAAGTGAATGTTCATGTTGGTTTATACCGCCTACTTGTGTCGTAGGTACAGTTCACTGACGTTAGTTAATTACTTTATGCCGAATAAATGTTGTGCTCTTGGCTGCAAGGGAAATTACAACATTAGGCAAAAAGTTTAAGTGTTTAGTTTTCCTAAAAGTAATGAACTACAGAAACAACGGATATCGGCAGTCCCTTTGAAAGATTTCATGGTAACAGAGCAAAATTCTCGTATTGGTACCGTAGTAAGTGTAAATTTTGTCAATTATTTTGAAATTAGAACAAATTCATCTAAAGTTCAATTGTTTTGAATTATTGAGGAGTGTAGGTATGATTATCACTTATTACAGTACTCATTCAATGACAGCATCCTGGTTCTTATATATTTCAATAGAACAGACTGAGAATTGTTCTGGGTAAGTATAAACAAGTTTAAGGTTTCTTTGCTTAATTGGTCACAATATTGTTACGAGAATAAAATGTGTAATATGTAATGAATATTTTTTGTTTGAGCAAAGGAGAGCGAGGACAAATGGATGAAAGTGGTGTTCATCTTTCACTGATGGTTTGGAACGATATTATCTGAAAGTTTTTTATATATTTCAATATTTTTTCATATGAATATATTCCAAAATGTTTCTATTAGAGGAATCCAAACAATATAACATCTACTGGACCCACTAGAACTTCAGTCTCGCGGATGATACAGTCATATTTTCCTCTCCTCGGCTGATTCAAAATAAAAGTAGAAAATGATATGAAACTTCCTAAAAGTTAGTATTTAATAATCTCCTTTCGATAAACTGAGAAAAACAAAATGAGTACCGTTTAGATTCTCTAAATCTATCTATCTATCTATCTATCTTGCCTGATTTAGGACCAATCATTATAGATAATACAACAATTATTCATTAGATCAGTTCAATAACTTATAGGGGATAATAATTGATGATCCTTCACAATGGACCCTGCAAACAAATAAAATCGTGGAGAGGATTCCGAGTTTTCTGAGTGAATTCAAACGTAGGAAACGACTATCAGAAATACCTGAAACAAAAAAACTTAAAAACTATATAGGTATCATGGTCTACTTCAATCTCAACTTTCATATGGAACTATTGTCTGAGGCAATGCGGTAGAACAAAATCTGAAAAGACTAAATATCACTCAAAAATGGCTTATCAACATCACATATAGTAGAAAAATTTAAGTATTCGTTTGTATGAAAAATATGGGTTCATCAAAATTAAATATTTGTTTTTTTTTGTCAATCTATCTTACTCAATTCATTTGAGAGCTGTAACACTTGGTATAAGGAACTTATTATATTGAAGAATAAAATGGAAGAGACGATTGGTTAAAAAAAACTAGCCCCTTATATGTTTGCTTATCATATGTATGTAAGTGTGTTGATTAATTATTATTAAAAATTCGGTGTAGTGGATAGCACGATGGCCTCTCCCTCTATCTACCCGGTTTCATACCCGATTCGCCACTGAGTAAATATCTCAGACAAAAGGTGGTGATAGTCATTAGGCCAGATAACATCTGCCTGACCGTAGCTTCCTACGGATGTGATGTAAAGCAGTAGACCCCCTGTACTGTACGATGTCGCCGCGCATTAAAAATATCCCGTACTTGAAAATAATCAGGATTAGGCGAATTTTGCAGTTTGTGGGGATCTTGCTTCTTGGCGTCGATGTAAGCCACAGTAGCAGAAATAGGATGACGTTACATAAATATGATAAAAATTGATATTATTAATAATAATATTGTTCACTTCGTGTTGGTAAACTTTATGTTTCTATGGTTCAACTCAGTTTTGGAACTTCATTTCAAACTTATAGTGTATTGTACGTTTAATGTGAGTCTCAATTTCTTATGTACTATAAGTTAATTTGTTCGTTCACTCTGTACTCTAGATAATTGTCTAAATGTGGTAGAATTCCTTCGAAACCAAGCCACCTTTCTATATTCACATTTGTAGAACCTACATTTAATATCTCTGAGTTGTGATGAGAGTTTGTGTGTGCGTATTTAGTTTATTTCCTTTTGTGGGTACATGTGAACTAAATGTGAGCACGCATACTGGGATACATTATTGGTTTTCGAATGAAAACTTACTTGCTGTTACTTGAAGAGAAAGTGAATTAAGGATTACGCAAAACCAAAGGGGAATTAATGTTCCTCCCTGGATTAACGCATGGTTTACATTGCTACTGCTTGTTTTGTACGAATCTAATAATATAATTGGACATATTTGCGGAGAATTCGAAATGTGATTCAACCGAGGGTTGTAACATTTATGTAATCCAAATATACTACATGTTGAGTTATCTAGACCTTGCTTCAGGGCCATTGACCGTAAAAGCATTTGGTAGTTACAATTACAGTTACAATGATGCTGACAGTTTTCTTTCATTCAGAAAATACAGATTGAGTACCTGGCAAATAAATATGATTAGATTTTGAAATAATAATTCATTCTTTTTTTATACAACTTTTCGTGAACTCATTCAAGGGAAACTCATATTTTCAAATAGGTTGGTTAATTTAGATGTTAGGGTTTTTTTTTGTTTAAATCGAGTATAAAAGATTTGTTATGAGAAAATGTACCTAATAGATAACTTCTTCATGATTAATCGTCTAGTCAAATTTCAAGTTACCACAGTTTCATCGTTTCTTCTTGAGAATCTCTGCCAGTTTTGGGGATTAAATCATTGTCTTCATTTTTTGAATCGGAGTACCATTCTTAAAATATCATTAAATAATATTCGAATTCTTTATTAATATTAGTATTGCGTGAACTGTGGCTATTTCCAAATGTTGCTTGTTCGTCTTCGGATATTTTATTTATGATTTATTCGCAGACGAACTCCGAAGAGAATATTGCATTTACCCAAGCTATTTACAAAATGGTTAAAACAAGTCCTAGAGCAAAAATTCTACCACCATGGTAGATTCGTCTGTCTGTCTGGAAGTTCATCACGAATTGCTTGTCTACACGATAACTTGAAAACGAAAGGTCCTATCTTGTTCAAATTTTGACAAAAATCGTCTGCTATTCGGTGAACAACCCTACTGTTTTTCAGGAAAATCGTGTAACAAATATACCCTTTAATGAATGGTTCAAATTTAGAAAAAATCATAACTTTTACAGATAATTTGAACTGTTTTCATCCAAATGTTAACAAAATCATTCAACAACAACAACAATAACAAAAGCAATTGTCAATAATAAGTAATCTTAAATTTACAGCGTACTTTAACTGTGTATAACAAATGGTTGAGATATGGTTTAGAGGCTAGGATACACTGCTCCGACTCAGTAGGCTCGGGTTCGATTCCCAGATTGAGAATTTTTCCTTCGTAATAACATTTTCTTGCAAATGTTATCAATTTGAATATTATTCAATTCTGTGTAAAGATGAATTTATTTTGTATCTTTACACAAATGTGAAGAGTATATCAGAATATGAAATAATTATTGATTAATCAGTAACCAATTCAAATGATTTGCGAAGAGTAACTTTTATATTCTCCAAGTGGCAACACTAGTTTCTATTTTGAACAATCTACTAGTGAATATGAAGGTATGTGATTGTAGATTAGAATCCTAGACTGACATAAATAACAGTGTCCTTTCAAGACAATAAGCGAGAACACATTTTATATTTTGTTATAATTATTTGATATATCACTTTTAATGAATGATTAGCAGATGAACCAAGCTTCTTCAGCTCTCTTCCACTCCTTCAAGCGCTATTCGGGAAGAGAATTCGCGCAACAGGGATAATTCCAGCTAATCGTTTATCAAATTAGACAATGACTGACAGAAAAGAGGTTTCTTTCATATAAATCGTTAAAGTAAGTTATGAATGAATTGTTTCATAAAGTAACGACTTCAACAATCAATTATTTATATTTATGAAATCATATACATAATATGGAAATCCCAATAAAATAGTCCAATAAAATGATTCAGACATATCTGAGCTAATAAGAACAGCAGTGTTCAGTATTCAACATATTTGTTAATCCCGTAGAGGAGAAGAGGGACGAACAAGTCGAGAATGGGACCGAATATCAATTCAAACTGAATATGTGCTTGTCTTAATTTGTTTGTCTATCCATCGTTGTCTGCCTGTCTGTCCTCGATTGTATTGGGTCATATTGAAAGTATCTATAACAAATTAAGCACATATATTCATACCTGTGAGATCGTGATATGTATTCACGCCCGTAGTCAGGGGAGGCGAGAATTTAGGGTTCCGACACACCTCCCCTCCACCCGAAATGTGAAATATATGTATTAAATTTCCATCTCACGTTCAGAGCGTTTCTATATGATTTGATGATAAAATATAATAAGACTATACTTCCTTAATGAGAACGGATGGGATGACACCACGAAACAACTTTGATGAGAAGTATCGTTAAACGATACCTATTCAGCCCTGACAACCAATGGTGAAATCTGGTTCACTGATGGAGGCAGAAACCATGGATAGGCGGAGGAGGGGTATACCGCTAGCGTCTAGGTAAAAGTATTACTATACCTCTGGGCAAACACGCCACCATTCTCCAATCGGATATACTGGCAATAACGCATTGTGCCCAAATAGTGCTGAAAGAAAGAATTTAAACCCACATCAGTATATGCACAGACGGCAAAACAGCCCTTGCTATTCTGGGTCCCAAGGAATGAGGGGAAAGCGAAATGGCCGATGAACTTGCAGAACTATAGAACCAGCAGTGGCATCTCGAAGAGTAACATCAAATAGACAATGCACTGCTGGGTTAGAACACAACATCGGAAGAGTAGAAACTAGTAAACGTTTTGTAATGAAGCTCTAAAATATTGAATAATTATTTAATGGGAAACACGTAGATTAGTTTTGAATTTTAGATTTCGTTTCTATTAGTATTTCAAATAGATAATTCCGAATAATTATATTGTGGTATAGGAAGATAGATAGTACCGGGCATTGACATCCGTGTAGTTTAAGTGTCAGATTTGCGTACGGTTCCATTCATAAGTCGAGTATATTTTGATTTCATTCATGAACGTGCATATTTTATGTCAACAAAGATATCCGAACAGATGTAACCATAAAAACGGCACAAAACCGAGCAACTGGTGAACCATCGTGAGCGCGAAATGAGCAAAAAAGGGCTCGGCTGGAGCTGGTGTAGATGACTTGACCAGAACCTGGATTGGTATAAAAGAACGCCTCGCAAGCGTTGAAGGAATTATTGTCAGTGAGACAGTGCTAAAAGACAGCTAGAGCGATCATTCCAGAAACAACCAGTTGTGCCGCCAAAAGTAAGTGTTCCGCCAGTGTATCAGGTAATTTTGCTGATTGATGCATGTATAGCCGTTTCTAATAACACTTACATGAATAATAATAATAATTGTTGGCAAGGCT
The DNA here is from genome assembly GCA_958510875.1 of Endomychus coccineus. Taxonomy (NCBI): domain Eukaryota; kingdom Metazoa; phylum Arthropoda; class Insecta; order Coleoptera; family Endomychidae; genus Endomychus; species Endomychus coccineus. The sequence continues at coordinate 44,549,974 of OY294068.1, forward strand.
ATAAAAAGGGGAAATAGCCTGTTTGGACCGCGTTTTCAACAATTATTGTTTCTGAGCTTCCTTGTGTGAAAGTGAAATATCAATGTATGCTCAAGCTATAAATAAATTATTGGGAAGTTCCGTGTTTATCTAAAATGACTTTCTGCAACAGCAATTAAGTAGTCAAGAAGTAACCAAGTATTGATTGCAATTGAAGCCTGCAATTTTAATACTACTCAGTCTGCCCTATTGACCCCTGGTTACTTACTTCACTGAGACTACCCTGGGACAAGGCTATCCATAGATAGCACAGTGATACGCTTTGTGGTAAGGGCCCTAGCAGAAGTCCTTAACGAGGAGTACACCTTGACAAAAATCTGGCGTCCGAGAAACCAGAATAGGAGTCAATCGGATTCAGATCTGGTTGACTTGAAGGAGTATTGAAGCCGTAGAAAGTAATTATCGCCAAAAATAGCAAGGCACATCACAGGTTGCAGGCAGTCGAAAGCACTAATTGGACCATTGAACTACCACCTCCACAAGATGAACCTTTGCGATTCGCCTTTGTCCGGATGGTACAAACGGGAAAACGGAACATCAATGCACATTTTGTGCAGATGCGTAACACTGATTTCCCAAGCCGCAGAGCACTCTCGGTAGAGCTATGCGAAACTGAGGAGATTCAGAAACTAGATACGAAGATGGTGTTACACATCTTCAGAACATTCACCACCTATCCGGTCCCGGCTGGGAGTTAAGTAGGTGGCTGTTTGTCCATCTCGGGCACTAGGCGAACACTCTGGAGTGAGAATCACTTCTCGAGAATGACGTTTGAATGATATATCACGAAGTTGGTGTTAACCTCTTTAGGAATCGTTCACCCGGGGAGCATGGTGAACACTCGTAGGCGGGAACTGCCCCTCTGGTAGGTATCTGAACACTCGTGAGTGGGAACCGCTCAACTAGGTGACATGTCAATCTTTAACCCTGGGGGATTATGGTGAACACTCTCTTATGGGAACTACGCTTTGGTGGCTTCGTGAACATTTGTGTAACGGTGAGCCGAGCGTATTGTTTTTATAATAAATCTGAACTGAAATTACTCCAGATTTAATATTTCCAGATAAGTGAGTAGGTTCAGAATCCTATCTCACTGCTTGTAACAGTCGGCCGGGTATTATTTCAGGTAGCTGAATACCTCATCGACGTGTTATGTGAATTAAGATTTGTTTGTTGGAACTTGTTCGGGTATCGAAGATCTTAGTTGATCCGTGTACCCTCAAGGTTCTTTTAAGCTGCCACCACTAGGTGTATATTTCAGCCCATCTAGAAGCTGTTTTTGACTACGATGCCGCGATCCCCTCCAACGGACCGCCTCGTACAATAACATCTTTATTTATATTCAAACGTAAATTCTGAAGGTCATATTCGCTGAGAGGTACCAGTTGAACTCGTTAATCAAATTAAATAATAAATATGTATTGAATAAAGTTAACAAAAATTTAGTACATCAAAATCCAACAAAACGATCATAAGATTAAACCAAAATTTAGAAATGGGAACGATACATAAATTTATAGACGTCAAATTCAGGTTCACCCCAAGGGGGAACCTGTGAAGCCGTCATCAATGTCACTAGTTCTACCCCTTTCGCCAGCGCGCGAGTACCTGTTCCGGTTCTCTTAAGAGAGTTGGAATCAGTGAAAGCTAATTAGCACACACGGAACAGTGATCGATTTCGCGCTCGATCAGGTCGATGATTTATAGATAACATTTGAAATTAAAGGATTCCTCTTTTTCTGGTAACCTGGGGTAAGCCTAACGACCTGATACTCAATCAAATCCCCTAAGTGACCTCCGATAAGCGGAATTACGATTGATTACTACCTAGCCTGAACGGCAGGAAAAATATATATTAACAAAATAAACATTGGCGGGCGGATCATGATCTGAAGGTTTAATAACCACATTATATTATATCGTTGATTCAGAGGTTGAAGTCAATATAACAGTTGTTCTTTGGCAATCAAAATATACTTACCCTATTGGTCTAATTTTATAATTCCCTCTCGCACCCCTTGTAGAAATAAGGCACAAAAGATTTAGACACTCGATTTCTACATCGGATTAAATTAATTGTCACCAAAATGATCTTTAAGGGAACAATCACTTTCCGCGATACGTGAAAGACGCGAGCAAGTTCAGCGCTTCTTCAGCCCTAGGGATGCATAACCCTTGTTGCATTGTCAATTTAATCTCTATAAATTTCTCGAATTTGATTTATATAATCTTGACAAACATTGTGTTAATTGATTTGATTTATACATGACTTGACTTAATGCAACAATGGAGCATCCCTGTGGACATGAAGCAGGCTGGACTTACCGAACAAGTACGTGGTGGAGAACTACCCTCGGTGGTTGAGAACTTTCGAGTAGATGGTGAATAACTCCCCTTTTTCTCAAAGTAATTAGTGATTAATTAATTTATGAAATCATTGAAGCGGGGGGCCACTCCACGAGTGAAGCTTAGAAAATATGTTCAATTTAGAATACCGGGATCAAAACCCGACGAGTCTACTCAAGTCCACGTGGACTTTTCCTGATTCGGGGAAAAAGTACCGTTGACCTCATGCCATGCTTACGTTTGTAAAGCATGGTTCATGGCTGGTTGGTCAATGGTACAGGAAAGGAGGTTCAGCTTACACATGTCTCTAGACATATCTAACATATCCTATGTTCATTTCTAGATATAATAATTTATAAAACTTTCAATTTGAATTGAATCAAATTATTTAAAGGCCCCCTAAAAAAGAAGTAATAATCCGTCGGGTTATTACACTTGTCGGTGGGAACCGCTCCAGTAGGCGAAACGTGACATGAGGTGCAAAGGGCTTCAGTCCTGCACCCTTAATTATAAATAATAATAAATACATACATAATATATAGTTTCCTTATTATATCAGTCGAAAACCAAACTAAAAACGACCTAGTAAATATGAGATTTTGAACCCACAAATAGCCTCCAAATAGTTTTCTGGCTACGGCTTTGTGTATATTTGAACTTTCAGCAGTACTTTGAAATTCCAATTAATTGTTTTCAAAATTAACAAATATTCGGTAATCTCGTAAAATATGTTACAACACCTTCTTATTTCCATTGTTCATAATTTATATGTTTGTCTGTTTACTGTCAGTTGCTATCTCGATACGCTTGACGTTATTTTTATAGCCTCAAACCATATCACAAATTGTACTGGATGTTTTATGTAGACAACATCTAAGTTTTCCACAAAATGAAATTGCACAGGGCCATAACAATATGTGTTTTCCCACTGAATACTTAAATCTTATACGTTATACTAGATGAATACATTTTGCATTTGAGGTTAGAATTTGGAATGAAAGATAGTAATGTAGGAACTTTGCTACAATGTAATTTTTGCTTGTATCCGGATATCAATTTATCATTTGAGAGAACCGTAACCCGAGAAGTGGCAATATTACAATCTTGCAATATTAATGATTTTTCGTGCTCGCAGAGGACGTTTTCCCATTTCTCAACGATAATTGTAATTGAATTGATTTGAATTTTAAATATTCACCTTTATCCACTAAAAATACTGTTGAATTACAGACGACCTCCCTGCTACCAAGTGTAGCAAAGCTGCCTTATTGATTATCAATTGGAATTCATTCAGATAACAAACATGTTGCTAAAATTCAAAGCTGATTCTAAGAACACCCATGAACGTAAATAAAAATAGCATATTCTTTGTTGCCTTTTATTAAGGACGAGTCAAGTACATGATTTCTTTTCTTAGTACGGCCGTCCCGTCATAAATTGATATAGTTTGTTCTCTAAATCTGTGCGACAGAAACAAGATGTGTGGTTTCTGAATCCTTTACAAGGAAGGGTCATTATCATCTGTAAAATATCGACAAATTCGGGAAGGTTCCTCACAGTTTCAATAGGAAAGCATAAATTACGAAGTTATCAGAAATGGTTCTAAAGAAAACAAGTGCTTTACAATATATTGGTAGTTAAGACATATGTTTATGATCTTATTGGAAACGGCAAGTGGATCGCTTGGTATGATTTAGGCAAAGGTTTTTTACCCTGTCATTTCCTTTAAAGCTACAATCTATTCACGTAACCATGACATAAGACGTGCAGGACGCAGTCGTTTCTTATTAAACATGTAATTATAATATTAAGTTGATATAATTTTCATTCATACCTGAATTCAAGGAAGTCTGAATAAGGTCATAAAATTAAGCTCCCTGTCAACAAAAATAAAATAGTTCCTTTGTATCCAGCTCACTAGACTGAGGCAAGTCTCTCTCTTATGGGGTAAATGTTACTACCCCCAAACATATTACTAAAATAGGAGTGGTTATTCGAAATTATAAAAAATGTTTGCTAAGTTGATTTAGAATCAAGTCATATTGCTTAATACATGAAATTTAGAATAATTAAATCATAATAATTTTGTTTAACCCTTAACCCTTGTACTTGTACTTGTAATCAGGGCTGATTTAAATTATTTTCACTTCATATCTATATTTTAATAAGGTTAATTTTAAAATTAAGGATGGGTAATTGTTTTCTGAATTTAACATAATCTCTTAATTAATACTTTGGTTATACTTAATCTTTTAACTTTTAATTCATTTTTATAATTGTTTTATTTTTTTATCATAACTAAGTATTCTATATTTGTTTTGATTGAGATTTTTCTACTTAGCATAATTTATCAACTACCCTCGATCACTTAATGTGCTTAATCAATGTGTTAGTGTCTCAACCAAAGGAGAGCGAGTATTACATACATCTATTGACCGTATTGTTGCCTGATTTGCCTAGCTAATGAGAAACGCGTGATATCGGGTCACTTCCTGGTTATCGGTACACGTACTGCAAGTTATATTGATATTAGTTGATCAAGGCAAATGATATATAAGAATGAATTTGATAAAATAAGTAAATGGATAACCTTTAGTAAACAAAGTAAACCAGAAAAGGGCTAAATTAGAAAACAAAATATGCCTGTTTAAATACTATTTACATGGGTCAAACTAGAAGGAACATTTTAGATAGGTATAAAGAACACTTCGCTCATATCATGAATAACAACAGTGAATAATTAGCATTAACCGAACCTATTAAATTCCGATTTAACTCCAGCTGAGGGTAACCTCTGGTTGCAGTATTATCCCCAAATTGTAACTAAACAGGCACATTTTGATTTCTGATTCAGTTGATGGCTACTTGGTAACCAAAAGGTCTTCAGTACTTGAACAGTATTTTTAGTGTATTAAGATCATTATTTCTTATTTATAGTGAGATACCACAAGCTATGATGTCCGTCAAATCATTGCACTTGTAAAAAGTTATCAAAACGTTAGGTATGCCACCAGTTATAGGTAGAAATGGTGGCCAAAAACAGAAACCAAAGCATCCCAGCATTCACTAAACAGAGTTCAAAGGATAGCATGCTTAGGAATAACAAGTGCAATGTCGACCATCCCAACGGCTGCGATGGAGAAGCTGTTGGGATTGAAGCCACTGCACATTGTCGTTCAGGCAGAGGCCATGAGAGGAGTGTATCGCTTCGATCGTATCGGCCAAGAAAAGGCTGACCACAAAGGCCGAAGCATCCTCAGATTGCTTAGATCGCCTGGGCCATTTTGGATGAGATTCGACCGGATCAAGGTTCACAGCACTTCCGTGCCTTTCATGATTCAAACCTTGAATGGGCGGGAAAACGCTGAAGGCAGTCCTCATATGATACCAGGGAATTCCATATGGCTTACCGGAGGCACCAAGACGGAAAAAAAGTGCGGGTGCTGGAATAGTCGAGAAAACGGACCAAGGGGAAAGAATTTCTTTGAACCTAGAGACTTTTGCGACAGAATTCCAAGCAAAAATAGTTGCAATCACAAGATGTGCTCGAATTATGAGGGAGAGAGCCTATGAGAATAGACAAATCACAATCATAGTGAGCAACCTGACATTGCTTAAGGCGCTGGAGTCACACACAATCACCTTACAATGTGTACTTGATTGTGTTTAAGAAGTAACGGCACTGGTAATGAACCCCAATAGATAACACTCGTGTGAGGAAACCAAACGAGAATGGACTGAAACTGCCGTCTCACTCGCTGAAGCGGGGGCGGGAAAACCACTGATTGGGCCAGAACCAACCTGTGGCATTTCTCATGTTACAGCGAAATCTCTAATCCAAAAATGGCTCGAGATAGAGCACCGTGCCTCCTAGAGAGAACTGCATCATATGTCGCACTCCAAGCGACTGATGGGAGATCTCCAGCAGCAACGAGTGAAAAATCTGCTGACGTTCAGCAGACAAGAAATACGGGCATTCCTGACCGGACACGCCCCATGCAACAAACACCTCTACACGATGAGTGGTAGATCAGCCCACTTGCTGGGGTTGCGGCATGGAAGATGAGACACCTATGCATGTGCTGTGTCGGTGCACGGCACACGCGGTTGGTCGTCGGACATACCTCGGAGACGATAAGACTACATCCGAGGAAATCAGAAGTATCCCCTATATCAGGCTACTGAAATTCATAGAATACACCGTACTGATGAGGAGGTAGCAACATGTGAGGGCACAATAGGACTATAATGACCGCAGTGATGAAGAACCAACCTCACGGAGGAGGGGCTTTAGTCGGTAGGAATCCGGCACACCCGGAGGAACGGGCACCCTAGGCGTCTATGCAAGATTTCCCTTGTAGAAAAAAAAAATCAGTTACTTCCGAATAATCTTCTAATAAATGAATACAACGTTTCGAACTATTCTATTGTATGTTTTTCGAAACGAATTTACAAATTTACACTCTGAATTTGCAATCAACGGATTTCCGAAAGCTATTTCTGCACATGTCCATATGAGCATACTGTCTTATAAATCATCGATAGTAATGTGCAGATAAACTATAATAAATTTTCATGCATGTTTTATGATTATACATGTTTTACGCTAACGCATAAGTGCCAGATTATGATACTTGCTAAAAGTCTTAATTGAGTGAGTATTTATTTTTATGACCTATATAACAACGTAAAGCATTACTGGCATTTCCTGTACTGAATAAATAACATTATCATAGAATTAAAATTTGCTAGTATGAGCCGCTTATGAGGATTGTAACAAAAAGAGAACGCAAAATTCTACGACCAATTTATTACACTTCACGTGTGTCAGAAGGTAGGACATTGAGCTTTATGAGAATGTGACACGATAACTTTGTTATAAATCTAGTACACATTTTTACCCTTTCAAAATTATGGGATTTTGTTGCAACCCAGATGGGAATTTGTGGTCTACAAATATACGAAGCTTTTAACCTCACTGAAAATATATTCCCACACATTAATTATAGAAACATTTCAAACATGTTGATAAATTTATAAATATGCGTGTTGTAATTTATTCCGCACCTGGTTAATTTTAATGATAATAACCAATTCTTCATTGGGTTGTTTATCTAAATTGCGGCCAATTGATTAACGTTAAGCTGGTATTTATAAAGTGCTATTACGTAATCTCATGAGAGAACAAACACATCAATTTATAGAACATCCAACTTATTTTCGATTCCAGGTTCCATCAACATATCAGTGTTCTGTGTTCTGATTTACGTATGTGACATTACAAAATCATATAAGTGAGAAATGATCACCCTTATCCACTAAAAATACTGCTAAAGAACTGAGGACATTTCGGTTACCAAGCAGCCATCATCAGAGTAAACTAAATTAAAATTCAAACTGTGCCTGTTTAAATACTATTTGGGGATAATAATGTAAACAAGGGGTTACCCCAGCTGGTGATAAATTCAATAGATTCCACGCTTATACATTTCCATCCCTTCTAAATTATCTAGCTATTTGTCTGTAGTGTATTTAAACAGTGATAGACTTTATTGAGAAATGGTGTGACTTGTATTTGTAGTTTGACCCACATAAAAAGCGACGCTCAACAGATTCCAGGGCATCTCTATGAACGGTATAACCAGGGAACCAAATCACAGATGCATACTCAAGCCGCTATCGCACAAATGTTACGGGCAACAATTTGAACGTGTCTATGTCTGAAAATCACGACAGCACAATCGCACAATAAACCTGTTATTCTATTAGCAGCCACCATCACAGACTCCAGATGAGAAATGAAGGATAGGCTGGGATCGAAAACTATGCCGAGGTCTTTATAGGTTGCTGGTCTCTTAAGGATAGTACCGTCTACGTTGTAATCAAATATAGTCAAGTTGGTCTTATTTGTGTAAGACATAACGCAGCACTTGTTAACATTAAGAGACAGCTTGTTCACTGAACACCATACAACCATCATATCAAGACTTCTCTGAAGTAGATAACAATCAAATGTAGATTTGATGTCAAAGAACATTCTAGAATCATCGGCATATAAAAGACTGAGTACACTTAGACCTATTGAAATAGCATTGACAAAGATGTTAAAAAATAGTTATCCCAAAATTGATCCTTGGGGGACTCCTGAAGAAGCAAGATATTCAACCGATCTCAGCTCATTTACCACGACAAATTGCCGCCTATCACTAAGATATGAGGTGATGAAAGAAAAGAGTTCCACAGAGAAACCAATACCATCAAGTTTACCTAGCCGAAGTCTGTGGTCAAGCCTGTCGAAGGCCTTGGATAGATCGGTATAATAGACATCGACTTGGAAGCCGGAATCCATATTTTCAGCGATGTATTGTGTGACAGATGCCAGGTTGGTGGATGTGGAACGAACCCTTACAAAACCGTGTTGTATATTAAGAAGGCGTGAATGGATTTTGAAATATAATCTATCGTAGATAAGAAACTCCAAGGCCCTGGCAAAATTTGAAAAGATGCTTATAGGTCTATAATTATGCACATCTGTTCTATCACCACTTTTGAAGATCGGACAGACTTTTGTCTGCTTCCATACTAGTGGGGAAGTACAGGACGTAAGACACCTATTGAATAGGTGAGTGAGGGGTACTGAAAAAATGGGTGCGCAGTCTCTGAGTAGAAACACCGGAATCATATCGGGACCTGAAGTAGATTTATTTTTGATCTTTTTGAGGGCGAATTCAACTTCCTCTTGGGAGAAACAAAGAATTCATCACTTAGAGACTCCGAATCTAAGTTCACTAGGTGGGTTGAGTTATATGACTTTGACTGGAGAGATGAGCAAATGTGTTGGAAATTTCCTGCGGGGTAGTCAACTTTACATCGCCATAGTCCATTCAAGCGGGAAAACCGGGTGTGCTTTTCTTTGAATTAATAATATTCCAAAGCTTCGTAGGATCATGCTTCAAATTGTTTTAAATCGAGACAATGTACTCATCATAGGCATAGACTCCTTACCCTTTTGAGTTCACGCCCAAGCACGGAAAACTGATTGTGAGCCAACAAATCTTTGAATGTCCTATATCTCTTCCAGGCTGAGGTTTTATTTTTAATCAACCGTATTATGTGGTTGTTATACCACGGAGGGTAAGTATTTTTCTTGACGCAGTCACGCCTAGGAACGAATTTATCGAGGGATGAATATAATAAATCATAAAAGAGAGATCAAGCATCCTCGGGATTATCGCATCCAACCACCAGCGTCCAGTCAACCTCCCTCAAACTCTCGTATAATAAATAATGAACAATTGGCTTTGCGGAAATTGTACGCATTGACACAGATTCAAACGACAACTCACTACCTCTCCTACTAATTACACCAGATTGAAAATTGACCGAAACAGATAGCGCCCGATGATGATCATCCTTTGGAACAAGGGGCTCCAAAGATCGCTCCACACTGCCCCTCCCGCTGGTAAAAACAAGGTCTAAGATTCTATCAGTAGAATTACGAATGAAGTTAAGCTGATCCAAAAAATTGATAAAATTTACAAAATTGGACACACAATGATCGGAAGGGGATCCATCGACATATGATGGATCTCCTCCATCCATAATGTTAATATCAAGGAAAGGAGGCTACTGACATATCAGTAGATATGTTGATAATATTTCCGCGATTATGAGGAAAGATTTTGATTTACATGACTTTTTGAACACGCTTAACAGCCAATTTGATTCACTGAAATTCACTCGCGAAATGGAAACATATAAGCTTCCTTTCCTTAATATAACATTATGAAAGTTAATCACTAGGAAGTCATTGCATCCTCCGTTACAATGACTTTCAACTCTGGTGTTCCACAGGGATTTGTCTTGGCACCAAATTTGTTTCTGGTTCATATCAACGATCTGCTGAAAGTGACCACCTGTTTCGTCTACAGCTTTGCACATGATGGTACAATTCCTATGAAGTCTTCCGTAACGAAACTGTGTCTTCTATTCCAAGAGCAACTTTACATCCCAGCAGCTCCTCATAATCTAAAAAGCACAGATTCGACCTTTCTTGGAGTACTGTTCACATGTTTGGAGTTCGACTATCAAACATACGCTGAAGCTCTTGGATTTTATCCGGAAAAGAGCAATTCCGTTGATTGATGATTTCGCACTTACGAGTTCATTGACCTCTCTAGAACATCATAGAAAGGTGGGAGATCTTCCGCTATAGGTACCTATAACCTACAAATCTTCAAGAAAAGTACGAATGCCTATCTCCTCTCCTATATGCAACTGCTGGCTAACACGATGTTTTCCGAATATTATAGGTTTCCTCCTCGTGTAGCCAAAGTATAAAAAAAAAAAATTTACATCTACAGAAAACGCACTCAAACTGTAACGAAGCTTAAATTTCGAAAGATTATTTAATTTAGATCAGGCAATAAATACGGATGTTACATGTAATTTCAGTTTGAACAGGTCATTATTTCAATAGATATGAATGAATTCCGAATGTGTATTCCGTGATTGTCACTTTTCTAAATCTCCGTAATTTCAAATAAGTATAATTATTCAAATAGATGAATCTAATTCATGCCCATTCAAAGATTGCATTTCATTCCGATAAAATATGTCGCAAAAACAGGGGTCTGGCCAGTTAAGACACCAAACTTTGTGCAGCCTTACGTATAAAAAGGGCGAACAACCTAAAAACTCCGATAACACTTGTTTACTCCGCCGGGAAGAACTGGTGTGATATCATGAGCGCGAATTTTAGATCTAAAAAGTAGCGTCACTTTTAACCATTGTTCGGGGCATAAGTAAAAACCATTGGCACAAAAATAAGGATTTGGTGGAGCAGACCTGTCCAGAACCTCGGAAAACATATAAAAGCCATGACAGCCGAAAGATCGCTCTCTTGTGTGTTTTTGATTTTGATCAGTAAAGTAGCTCTCTAGTGTTTTCTTCGAGTGTGAGTCAGATATTTAAAACTGTGAATTAATAATAGTTTTCCGTGCAAGTGAACTTTTTCAGAAGGTAAATGATAGCAAATAAGTTTATATTTTGAGCATTACGATATATTGATTTCCGTAATTTATGATTGTTATTGTAATTGGTGAACGTTTGTACAATACCTGAGTTCCGTAGTATTCAGTAATTTGAATTGGTGAATTTGAGTTTATCCTAGTTTATCATAGGTCGAATCGCGCACGATTTGAATTCGCGCGTGAAATATTCAAGTAATTGTGTAGTGTGTATAGAGTGTGTATGTTTGAGCGACAGGGGCGTCTTTGGGTATATTTGTGCAAGCCGTGCTGATACCGGGAGTATAAGCTGAGGGTGGTTGTGTGATTGTGTGACGATTGAGAATCGTAATAGTTCCCTTAATACTATGAGAAGTCCTCGGCCGTGGATATAGGGGTTATTGCAGATAAGATAATTAGGGTTTGTGCACACTGTGTTGATACCGGAAGTATAAGCCCTAATTGTTTAGGTTCCGAATCTGTAAAGTGTATAAAATCTAACACTGTCACACAATTACCGGGTACTCCGTGAAAGTTAGTACAAAATTAACCGAAACATAGTAAAATCTGATATCGTACAATCGGAAAACTAATGCAAACAATATTTTCCGAACAAACCGAATTAATAACCGAATATATCGTAGTGTGATTTGAACATTTCATTTATTAGTGCTACTATCTAAAATTTACCGCATACCGCTCATTACGCTGAGATCTGTTTGATTCGTACTTTTCCGCAAATTGATCATTCTGAATCATTCATCAACCGATCCCGTACCGCTGAATTAAATTTAGCGACCGAACTTATCGTAGAGTTGAATTCTTGAAAGAGTTTTCATTTATCGTTTGAGCTTCATTACATTTTCCGTCTGGGTGTAATTTTGTGAAATAATACCGTTCAATTGCATTTAAAGTGATTATTCTGAAAGTGTACTTGTTAAAATCATTACATATTTTAATATTTGGAATTCCCTGTTTTATTAAATTATTTCTGCTCCATCTTTAACGAGCTAAGTTATAACCAGGTATCAATTGTAATTAAAGCCTACAATTTCTATACTGTTTTCTGCCCATTGGACTCTGGTTATACTTCACTGTAGCTACCCTAGGGACAAGGCTATCTATAGATAGCATAGTAACAAGCCTTGTGGAGAGGACTCTAGCAGAAGTCCTCAAAAGGAGTTAACCTTTAGGATTCGAAGCTTACCACAGTAAGCAATTTACCGAAAGGCGACAAGATCACGTTATAAAACAAATAGATATACTTCGGCGGATCCAGTTACACTATTCAATTATAAGAAAGCTGCATTCAATACTATTGTTCATAGATTGTTGAACGTTCCTTAAATTATAACAACGAAGTTGAAAAAAAAAGCGTTGGATAATTTAATTTCTAAACAAAAAAAGGAAATTGGATTGCAACCAACAAACCAAATTAAAGCCTCTTGCCTCAAATAGTTCAAGAAAATTCAATAGTTTCACTTATTATGTTTCAGTAATTAATGAATTTCATAATTTGTTTTCTCTAAATTTGTTATACAATCCAGTTTATAGATGTAAGAATAAGCTAAAAACCATGTAGGCAACATCTTTGATAAAGTTTGACTTCGACAAATCCGGATTTTACAGAACCCATTGTGAGTCGTGTTCAAATTTCCATACAAAATATGTTAAAATACCAAACACATCGATTTTCGAGCAAGGGTTCCCGAGATATTGTTGTTTTTTACGAGCGTTTGCATTTTGAACCCATTCGCTCGAAAACGCCGGATAGCCGAGCTGCGGTAGAGTGTGCGTTGCCTAGCGCGGGTCACCCTTCCACGCGCGTCACACAGTCAAGCGCACGAAATACCATTATTTAAAATAATTGTTTTAGCAACTTTTACGAAAGATAAGAAATTGGAAATTCGGTAAGCTGTTCATTAACTATTGAAGAAGGTGATACCGTAGAAAAAATTGCGCGTTACCGCACCACAACTTTTTTCGGGCCATTTTACAAAAGTGTTTTTTTTGCATTAAGCTGCGGTTTGCAAAAACTGTACATCCGATCTTGCTGAAATTGTGTGGTACTTGGTGGGCACAAAAGCTACAATCTGTTAAAATTTCAGCTCTTAATATTCAAAAGAACAAGAGCTATGAATATTTGAAATTTCGAGCAAAATCGATTTTTTTTGCAATTTGCGGGGTCACAGCTGAACCAATCAGTTTTTTCCGTCTTTTTGGGGCGCAAAAGCTTTTTTCTTTCTAACTCAATCCGACGATGTCCGACACGAAAAACCGGTTTTAGCCATTTTTGCCATTTTTTTGGACCATTTGCGACGATCAACAAGTGTTCGATTTTAGTTCCTTCAATTTGTATCATAATTATCTACTCAAAGCAATTTTTTCTCCGAATTCAGAATTAAAAACTTCAAAAAGCTAATTCTATCATACTATACGACAAATATCTAGGTAATTTAGAAGGGATGGAGATATATAAACGATAATATTATATTACGTTACTAGTGTGCAAAGTGTCCCATTTCACATGAGTGGGAGAATGTCTCGGCTGGCGCCTCGTGCGACAATCCCACGAGTGTGAAATGGCACTTTCCAAACAAGTAATGTACACTATTTTTCCGACGACCACAGATTAATGTATAATTGCAAAAAAATTAATATATTTTCACTCTGTTTTGAGAATTTGAGAATTTTACAAAGAAAAGTAATAATTGAACAAGATTACTGCTTAGGATTGTAGAAATTAAAAGTAATATTATTATTATTAGTAAATTGTAATGCGATGAGGAGTTAGATTTCTCTCTGTTATTTGTACACTATGTACAGTAGTAGACTAGATGTCAGTTTCTCGAAGAAGCGGAGTGACGGCTTTCAAAGTACTGCTGATGGCACCCAAAGTTTTCAGTAATAGTGAACTTGCGATAGCATTTATTTTTTTTATTATTAATTTGAATGACAGCCGCAGTCCCCAAATCTTCAATGTTATTTATACATAACTGGGTAAGCTCTTGCTTGCGACATGCACCAGATATACCCATAACCAACACAACCTAAAAAAAAACATAATTAAATAAATGTATAGACTTTGTTTAAATACCGATGACTTACCTTTGTAAGTAAATGAATCTCATCGGAAGTTTTATTTATAAATTCAGAAATTTCTTGTTGCGTCAAAATTTTAGCTTTTTTCGGTTTATATCCGTCACTTTTCCTTTTTTTAAATGGCTTTAGTTTACTATATTTGGAGATATCTACATCGTGGTGAATGGATAAAGTGGTACGCAACATAGAATAATTAGTCCATAATGTTGAGCATTGGATTCTATTGGAAAGTTCACCCATGTATGCAAGCAAAATGTTTTCAGAAGAGGAGCTTCTTATTTCCTTATTTCTTCGCCATGAAAGAAATTGATCGTAAGCGTATACGTACCTTCTTTTGGACTTTTCAAGCAGTAAATTTAGTGACGTTAATTTTGCGGCCTCTTCAATTTCAGATGGAGCACATTGATCATCACTATTAATCTCTGCATCCATGTTTTATGGAATTTTAGATACTATTTTCACGGTTTTGTATATGATAAGAATGCATATGCAAAACTGACACTTCTAAAGTTTATCTGACGTTTTCGCAATATTAATTTCAAAGCACACTCCAATTCCATTATGCAATACATATAGCTATAGATACACATATCACTCTAGTGTGATATTTAACTTTTCATCTCTAGGGTGATATTTGTCATTTTCGAAGTAACTAAATAGTGTGCTATTTGTCATTTTCGCATGTGGTCGTCGGAAAAGAAATTTATTAAATCTCCAGTTGAGGGTAACCCATTGTTTGTATCATTATCCTCAAACAGGCACACTTTGATTCCTAATTAAGTTTACTACTATTTGTGAAGGAGAAATGTTATTACAAGCTGAGACGCAGCTGTCGACTACATTTTCTTTTCTACTATTCAAACGAAACATGGAAAAAAATTACTTTACAAGTAAGCATTATTCAGTTTTGATGGATGTCGACCAAATTCAGAATAACAAAGGAATAAAAGAGAATGTTCGTAATATTCTGAGCCGGTTTACAGGTTGAAAGAGAGGGCCCTTTGAAACGTAGGATTCGAATTTCTTTCGCTCTGTGGCTTGTATGCCGTTCATTACCAATTATTTCGTAAGTGTCAAAGGAAATATATGACAAAAACTCATCCTAAGATGCTCACTTCTGTAAATAGCGACAAGGTCGTAGAATTCAGAACATGAAGAAATTAGAAAGGAAATAATTGTCAAGAGTAATTATTTTTCGAGGGGTTGAATATTATTCACTGCGGTGACCTCGGTTTCGTTCCGTCATGATATTCGCTTCGAGTTACTAACGAGGCTATAGAAATTCTAAGCTCAGCGAATTCGAGCTTCGATACGCAATTTAGGATATACCTACCTTGGAATCTCACCTAATTCAATCAATTATACAGGGTGTAACGAAAGAAGATGATGCTTCTCAATATTTTCCATAATAAATAAGAAATAATCACCCTTATCTACTAAAAATATTCTTAAAGCACTGAGGACCTTTCGGCTACTAAATAACCATAATCACTATCAATAAGAAATATTCACCCTTATGCACTAAAAATACTGAAGCTACTTGTGTAATAACGAGCTCTTCTCTGGTTTTCTTTGTATACTAAAGATTATCAATTTATTTATTTCATCAAATTCATTCTTATGTATCATTTGCCTTGATTAATTAATATCAATATAATTTGTAGTATGTGTACCGATAACCAGGAAGTGGCTTGATACCACGAGTTTATCATTAGCAAGGTAAATCAGGCAATAATACGGTCAATAGATATATGTAATACTCACTCTTCTTTGATTGAGACACTAACACATTAATTAACCACTGTGCGTAAGGGTAGTTGATAAATTAAGCTGAGTAGAAAAACTCTCAATCATAACAAATATAAAATATATGATAATAATTAGGAAATAAAACAATTATAAAAATTATATATAAAAATTCTCGGTAAATAGGTCACATTAACACTCTGTTTTAAAATTTTTTGTCTTTACGTACGTTCCGGTCTCACGACCATCATCAGAAGACTTATTATGTCTTAAAACTAATTGTATTACACAAAGCGTCCAAATCGCACCAATTTTAATTAAAATGCCCACGTCGCCGAAACGAAAGGAACACGATTAAACGAAATTGTTTAGTATTAATTAAGAAATTATGTTAAGCTTGGGAAACAATTAAGTGATCCTTAATTTCAAATTAACCTTATTAGAGATTATTACTAGATATGAAGTGAAATATTAATTTAACTCAGTCTGGATGTACCAGGCTAAAGAGTTGAACAAAACTATTATGATTTAATTATTCAAGGAATTCTAAATTTTACGTATTCAGCAATATGACTTGATTCTAAATCAACTTAATTAAAATTCTACCATAAACACCACAACGCCAGCTTAACTAGAACTAGAAAACAGAAAGTTTTCTAAAATATGATTTAAGTGATTCGTGAAATAGTCAAAAAAATATTTAATTCAAGAATTTAGAATATAACTGACTTTAGTGTGATGAGTTTGTTTTTTTAATCTTGGATAATCACTCCTTGACCAATAAGTTTGAGGATAGTAACTTTTACCCAATAAGAGAGAGAGAGACTTGCCCCAGTCTAGTGAGCTGAATAAAAAGAACTTTTCTATTTTTGTTGACAGGGACCTTAATTTTATGACCTCATTTTGACTTCCTTGAGTTTCGTTATGAGTAAAAATTGTATCAAGTCAATATTCTAATCACGTGTTTGATAAGAAACGACTGCGTCCTGCACGTCTCATGTTACGGTTACGTGAATATATTGTAGCTTCGAAGGGGAAAAACCTTTGTTTAAACCATAGCAAACGATCAACCTGCCGTTACAAATTAGATCATAAGCATACTTATGTCTTAACTACCGATATACTGTAAAGCACTTTTTTCCTCAGAACCATTTCTGTTTAATACGTAACTTATGATTTCCTATTTAAACTGTGGGGAACTTCTTCTACTCTGTTGATATTGTACAAATTATAATGAATCTTCCTTGACGAGAATTCAGAGACTATACATCTTGTACTCATCCCACAGAGTTAAAGAACAAACTGTATTAATTTATTATGGGACGGTCGTTCTAAGAAATGAACTCATGTACTTGCTTTGTCCGTAATAAGAGGCAACAAAGGATATTCTATTTCTATTTACGTTCACGAGTGTTATAAAAACGAACTTGAATTTTAGCAAAAATAAAAATAAATGAATTCTAATTGATAGTTAAAGAAGTAGCTTTGCTAAACTTGGTAGCCGACAGGTCCTCAGTACTTTTAGTGTATTTTTAGTGGATAAGGGTGAATATTTCCTATCTATATTGTCATAGTGTACCCAGTGTGAATTCTTTTATATAATATTTTTTCCCATGAAATGAAACAATTTGTTGTCTAATTTCAACAAGAGATCTTATTTTTCAATAAACACGGCCGGTTTTGACCTTTACATCATTTTCAAGTGATTTGATAATGATGTAAAAGTCGAAACCGGTCGTGTTTATTTGAAAAATAAAATCTCTTATGGAAATTAGACAAAAAATTGTCTTATTTCATTCTATTAAAATGGACTTCCATAGAATAAATAGTTCATCACATGTTTTCCATGTGGTAATCATTCAAAATTCTGTAGCGATTACGCTACATATGACATAATCTATGTTGATTTGCCTCAGTATACTCAGCATAAGTGTATTATATTGTAACTGGCCTGAAAAAAATCCGGATTTTCGTGGACCCATCCGTTTTGAGCCTTTCTGAAACAATCTAAACTATTTTTGATATGATGTCTGGGTGTGCAAATCACTCCAAGCTGGTGGAACGGTTTTGAGATGCGGTAGTCCCTTTGCTTTTGGCATCGATCTTCAGTTTTTCCAATGGAATCTATAGTACTATTTGTATCATCATGACAACAGTTTTATTTTTGTTATAAATATATGCCATAATTATACATTGAATCTGCAGAAGTGTCCGAAATTAATATTTCAAAATTCAATAAATGACGTGATCAAAGCAGCGTCTCATTTCTGTGTTTCTCATCATGGAGATAATCTTACAATCTATGTCATGGACCATAGAAAGATTTTATAATAAGGTTTCATTAAATTAATTACTCTGTGGTATCATGATAGTAAGGTTGACAATACGAAGTGCCTCATGTCAATGATTTTGAAACATCACCTTATAGCGAAATATTATAATAATACATAGAGTATAAAAAACGAAGTTGGGAAACACATATGTTGTCAATTAAAATAATTTTTTAATATCATAACATGGAGTATAATTTTATAACTTTACTTTATTATGTCAGTTATTAAAAGAGCTAGTGAATAAAGCAAAAAACTGTGCTAACCAAAGGTGAATGAGGGGAAGCTAATGATCTATGGATCAGTTAATTCAATGGATGGAATATAACTCTTCATATCTACGTTTTGTTAGCAGTATTGTATTGTATTGTGTTGGGGATATTTGCTTACTGCGACCTAATATATCTATTGTGTCCCCTTCTGCTGCTGGGCAGTTCGAGATGTTCCTCCGACCCTGTAGCCCTTCGGAAGTTCAGGATGTCAGACGACTTCAGGTGAGGTAGTATTTTGTACTCACCTAAGCGTCGTGCCGTTACTTTCTACAAGGTAGTGTATTTTATGAGAATGTGGATAGAAGTTACATTATTCTCTTCGCAGAACCTGGATTCTTCGTCTACTAATCCGAGCTCCTTAAGATGTCCTTCCAACCGGTAGAAGCCTGTTAGGATTCCCGTTAGTATTCGGAGTCCATTTTTGATTAGCTTGATGCAGTTCTTAGATTTCTTCTGGTTACAGTGTTCCAGAAGTATCTTTGCTTGGTTTACTTCTTGACGTTCTATCCTGTGATGGAATCTTCTATTATGTACTTCTTTTTTGACTAATTTCAGTATTTCACTGGTGCTTATTCCGCCAAAGGATTCATAATGATGGACTATTATGAACTGGGCATATTTTTCTATGGCGTGAATTTTCCCTTAAAATATGCTCTGAGGTTTTCAGAGAATTTCCATGTCCATATTCTTCTTTTCCGTTCCCTTCTCTTATTAGTAGAGTCATGAATGTACCATTTAATGGCATTTCTACTGAGTTTCGAAGTAACATTTCTGTCCCAGTCGATTTTGCTATTTAACTTCGCTTTAAATTCTTCCATGAAGCTATACCTTATTTTCATCTTATCTTGGGGCATATCCCAGATTTGCTTATTTACAGGAAGGGGTTCATGCTTACGTTTGGTGATTTTCTCTCCAATGATTCTATGTATTGTACTCATCGCTATTCTCTCCACTACCATATGAAAGGATGTGAGGTTTATGATTACTTCCATAGCAGCCGTTGAGCTTTGCACCTGTTATGCATACGCAAGCTAAAGTTTGGATTTTCTATGAATTTATACTTGAATTAGCCCGATATGTATTGCTACCTCAGACCGCTGCCCCATATGTGATAATTAGTCTCACTATGCTATAATACATACCTGTATACCACAATAGGGTACTTGAGTTACATCCTCAGTTTTTTTCCCGAAAATGTTTCTGCTCGCCACTAGGACTCTTGCTAGCAGTATGTAGTTATGAAATTACAGGAAAGCTTGTTATGTAACCTAGTTTCCTAAGAACACGAGTTCTCAAAGAGATATATTTATATAGTAATATTGGCAATAATTCGCATTGATTCCTATGTCTTCTTCTGGAAAATCAGTTTATGTTATGTTTGTTTTGATCTAGAATAATTATTATTGACAACTCCATGTACTTGATCGAAGAATCTTCAGTAACTGATGATTTTCCAGATTAGAAAACTCAATAGTTTTATCACCATATCAGAGGGCTTCGAATTATATTAATTTGCAACAGCATTTGTACCTTTGCTAAGGACCATTTGTGCCTGATAGAATTCGAAATAGATACATAGATAATAAATGACTTGAAATTATCCCTGTAGAACGAAGTAGATCCATTGATGTGGACATCAAAATTTACGA
Organism: Endomychus coccineus; assembly: GCA_958510875.1. NCBI lineage: Eukaryota > Metazoa > Arthropoda > Insecta > Coleoptera > Endomychidae > Endomychus > Endomychus coccineus. The sequence goes on from OY294068.1 coordinate 44,570,466, forward strand.
GCGCTATGGAATAACTGAAATTCACTTTATTGGTACGAATCCAGAACGTTTTTATGAGTACCTTTTCTTTCATCACAAAACTGCGTTCATTGTTATTCTGAATCTGGCTATCGAGACTAGGCAGCAGTAAAATTTGAGTATGTCATATTTCTTCCACTGATACGAATAATCATCTATCCCAATTTCCATTATGATCACTTTGATCACCTATGGATGTTTCATTTATATTTACAACAATAATGCCTCCATTCTAATTAGAATGCATAACCATGTAATAGTAGAGAACTTAACATACATCATTATACAACATGTACCGGGATATCAAAAATTATTTTGGTCAAGGGTGGTTGTGGAATCTAAAACGTGTGTCTTACTTTACGTTTGAAATAATTATGTCACTGTCACACTGACATCATCAATAACCTACAAATTGTGCTGAAATTTTCTAATCCAGTTTTTGAATCATGCCTTTTACCACACAGCACAAAATGTTCATGATTGAAGCCTATTTTCGAACGGGTGCGCTAGTTAATGGAAATTGGCAATACAGTTAACGTTTGTGCAATCATAACGCCAGAAATGCTGCAAAACGGTTTTCACAGCATGAGGATGCGCGTCAACTTGTGCATCGAACAAAACGGGGGACATTTCCAACAATTACTGTAATTTAGTTTTTCTTGTTACTAAAACCGTTATTTCATAATTTGTAGTTCATTATTATTTTACAACTGAAATAAATAGGTATGAAATGTGTAGGTTATTGATGATGTCAGTGTGACAGTGACATAATTATTCCAAACGTGAAGTAAGACACACGTTTTAGATTCCACAACCACCCTTGACCAAGATAATTTTTGATATCCCGGTACAATTTTAATTAAAAGGTTGATAGAGCCGGGAATATACATGTTATATTTGAAACTTTGAAACAAGGTGGTTCTGTGGAAGGGGGTATGTGATTCTATTGCATAGATATGGATGCGTTTGAATGGTTATTATTTTATGAAACAACCATAACGTATATAGTTTCAAATTGCTCCAACCAAGTTCAGAGATTTTAAAGAACATATGATCACATTTATTAATACCGTACACCACGTTATCCACTCGGTTGATATCATCCTGATCTAGGCCTATAAAGAGAAGCAAAATATGTACATGAGATAACACCAATAATTGTTTCCTACAGTTTTGATTCTAATATTTTCTATGCGGATAAAGTAGACTTAAAGAAACATGCATTCATTCATACGTTTTCTCAACCTTGAAGATCTGAGAAGAGCTATTAGTACATTCTTGGCGCTATGACATATCACAATTTCTTAGTCATCTATTTTTATTTTGAAATCATCTTTAATTCCAATGCATTGATATTTTCTTCCAGAGAGGAGCTTAGTAAAAAATTATATTTTGATCATATTACGGGAAATCTAGCATGGTCATCATTTACTTCATTCGCAAGCAGAGCTTAATGTACTTTGTTGAATGAGCGGTATACTTACGTGTCATCGACATACATGCGTGTTACATTATGGAAAAACTCGTATGAATAACGGATAAATGGGGCTCTAAAATGGAGCCTTGTGGTACCCCGCAAATAATAGTACTTTGTTGGAATGGGCAACCCACCACTATGATTCAATTATTAGTTCACCCTCAACACTAACAAATACTGATTCCTTATAGCTAGAAAAATACAATGATTGATTGTATCGAAAGTCTTGTTAACATAAAGCAAGACTAAGGTTGTAACATCATTATTGTCATTTGCTCGAATAAAATCATACGTGATATTCATCAGAGCAGTTGTACACCTAAAGCCTCTTTAATAACCAGATTGAGTTGAAGGTATAATATTATTTACATTTAGGATGGTTTCTAACAATATTCCACAGTTTAATCTAAAAAAACGAATAAGAAATGTTATCTCGATTTCTGGAAATAGGGCTTCTTTTGTATAATTTCCCTGGACTAAACAGACAGACAAGCGAACATTGTTCTTTCGAAACAATATTACAGGGAATCCAATTCAGATAATATTTTGCAACTATATAGACAAGTCTGCAGATATCGGGAAAAATAAATCTGATAAATCAAACTAATTACTTTGAATGGATTCTAAATTTGATATATTATCATGAACAATGCCGCTATCTCTGAGAGCGCATTATTTACTTTAAGGCAATTGTCATCATTATAGGTATATCAATTTATATATCACAGTCACTGTATTTATTAATGATAACATGTTGGTTTATGACATAGGACGCATACGTTGTTTTTGTTGCAGATCTAAGAGAAATATGAACAAAATGAATATAAATTCATGCTGGATAAATCCACTAACGAATATAGATATCCTCCAATTGAGTACAGAATCTTTCAAAACTTGTTAAAAAAAATACTCTTAGACCGTTTACATTATCTGAATATTTGAAGATGTCTATTGTTTCGATAATTTATCGTTGATATATCAATCTGTAGCAAATTCTTTGATGGCTTTAACGTGTCTATATCTATTACTATATTGCTTCTGAGCATGAAGAACTACTGTAACTAGGATCAGGGTGACGTTTGTATGAATACCAGCGCATCAAAGTGTCTAGGGTAACAAAAAGGCGGATAAATTGACTGAGAAAGGTGTCTGCAACATAGCGTACATAAAAACGGAGGCGCACATAGAGGACCGACTCGACACAGAGCGTAAAATACACTGCAAACTTGATTATTTATCAGTGGTCCATGCCCAGAAATCTGAAGAAATGGTCGGAATGAGTAAACCAAAAATGGGTAAAATGATAGGACTCATTGCAGAACTCGATCTGCTCAACAAAGCTCTGTACCCAATAGGGATTATACAGTTCTATGTGCAGAAGCTGTGAAAAAGAAAGAGCAACACAACAGTATCGTTCTCCGTCTGCGAAGCCTTCATAGAAGCCAAACAATAATGATTAGGGAACCGAACAATGGTTAGGGAACATTGTTCGCAACAGACTGCTCTAAAGAAACAGGAATGGTTGATTGATACGAGAAACTGGGGGAGCACAATAGTAGGATTATTAGAGTGGGGTTCTAGGGACACATATCATTCTCTTGGATAATTTTACAGGGTTACAATAAGAATTCCAAATATTCATTAGATAGCCAAAGATTGATGTTACAAAATAAAAATTTATCGAAAATCTTTATGCGTTTAGTGCTTCTCAGCCTTAGACATTGATGATCCATTATTGATAAGTCGCATATCCCATATCTACCAAATCAAATTCCACCCAAGTTACTAAATGACCTATAGAAAAGAGAGAGAGAGAGAGATCGTCCACATTCATACGATGTTCTACAGAGGATAATGAATGTATGTATGACATGATATATTCAGATGAACAACTCTCTTCTGAAGAGAATCTCACAGCTTCAGCATATGTTTGGGAGCTGAACTCCGAACATACAGTACTCCAGGACATGTCGAATATGTGTTTTGAAGATGATGACATCATTATTAGAGATTGTGGGAAGGTTTGAATGCAGTAAACTCTAAACGAGGATTCCCATTCCAAAATTCTTGCCAGATCTTTATTTATATTGTTGCAGAGAACTGTCTCTGTTTTGCACCTCTGGCTTTATTGTATGATATAGTAGCTCTAGAGGAGAAGGAGCTATCGTCACCTTCACAGTTGTAGACGACACTAGAAGTCGTTTCCAAGAGCAGAAACAAAATTGGTTGATAGCCATGGTTTCCTAGAAGCTCTTGGTGCTAGACTCGGTCAAATGCTTTCAAGACATCCGATGCTACTGCTACAGATTCCTCATATTTTGCAATAGATACTTGGCATATATGTGTTACGTAGGCAAACAGGTCTCCTGTTGCAATCGGTCTATAGTTATCAGCAAGAGTTTCCTTTTCTTTTTATGAAATTGATAGGACAACGTGCAGAGAACTGGTGATGTTTCTGGACACATTCCTCGAGAGCAGTAGGCGGAATTCAGTCTTTTATGTTGAAGGTGAGTTGAAGAAAAATTATTATCATCATACTTTCTTTAGTTGTTAGGTAGCATGACATCTGAGAACTCATGCCTCGTGGAAACAGTTTAATTCGCAATTCCATTATGTTACTATTATTCTCAGACAATTGAGGAATGTACGTTTGATCTTACCCTGAATTTGACTGCTTTATTTCGAATTATATCCCGCACCTGCGACTTAATGGCTAATTATACCCATGTCGAAGTTTCCAATTTGCTTACGTGATGATATTCATTGGCCAATTTAGTTCTCGAGTCAAGCTTAATCGTGCCGCTGAAGTGATACGAGGAGGTATATGCTTGAATGAAAAAAGTGCCACTGATTTGATGAATGTAAGCGTTAATACCTATAAATGAATTCCAATCGATCTCTTGAATCAGCTCATCCAAACAAATTGCCAGTCTGATTTGATTTATATTGCGATACCAGATTATTCTAATCTAATCTAGTGAAGTAGCAACTGCTATTAAACATATTAACGTATCAAATATGTGTGCTTCTGGCTCGTAAATCAAAGTTAATCAATGATCCTGAACGTAAATATTACATTTTGCACTTTTAATTATTCTTTATTTCACTGGAAACGACAGAGGAAATAAATGAAATTGATAACTGATTAGGTCGGATATTTTACTCATTAGGATTTTAGATTTACAATCTCCAGCAACATTGCTCAACCTGGATGTTAGGTACTCCGAAGACGAGTGGCTAGCTTTTTGTCAAAATAATACTTTGTACCATTTTACATCGTTTAACCTCGACTTATATACAATATTTGTTATGAATGCTTGATCATCCTTCTTTGTAATGTATACGAGTGAATAAGTGAATTGATGCAATTCTATCCTACTAATCTGTTCTGCAATAGGAACTGTTCTACCTCTCTGGCTAATAACCCGACGGATATTGAATTAAACATAATATATTCTGGAATGGAGAAAATATTATGATATTCAAATGAGTTGGGCGGTGTAACTTTGTAATATCGCATTTGAGAACAAATCAAAACACAATTGATAGAATGAAACACTTTTACTCTGTTGTTTAGAACAAACTATTAGACTATAGTTTCGACTACTAGCGGGTCGTCTCCATTACGAGGAAAAAAGTATGAATAAACATAGAAATAAGTTAAAATATTTGTTGTTGTTGTTTATTCATACTTTTTGAATCGTTCTGAAGACGATGCGCTAGTTGTTGAAACTGTATTCACAATAATGTTTTATAAAAACAAAGTAAAAGTTTTTTATTCTATCGATATGATAAATTCTCACAATTTAACGGCTTCCATCACCATCGATTTTTTTAAGAACATGATTATTACCTCGTTGAATGTCAGTGAAATGTTTGGTCCCTGGTAGGACCACACTGGTCTTGACGTCTCGGCAGAAACACATCTGCCATCTTCAGGTCTTAACAATAGCCATAGCAAGCTATTCGTAAGCAGCACCTGAATATGGCAAAACTGATTCAGAAGAAACGATTGATTTTGATGCAATGTTTCTTTTCAAAGAAACAATGCCTTCTAAATATGTTAGAAGGTCAACAGACCAAAGCTAGGATGCTAGAGCAATGGTTGTGCAGTATAGGCTGTGCGTGATGGAATGGCCTATGCAATCTCAGCTAGAAATGTCAATGCTCCCAGAAATACACTAAAGATGAGAACGTTAAATAAAAACATAGTTGCCGTTGAAGGTAAAAAAATGCATGAGAAGTTTCGTAGTATTTTTAACGAAGAGCAGGAAACAGTACTTGTAGATTACATGTTTGCCATGAAAGTGAGACTGTTTGGAATCTCCCGTATTTATTCACAGCATCTAGCTTTTCAATCAGCAGAAAGAAACGGAACAGAATATAATTCCAATAAGTAGAGATATTTGGCTGGAAACGACTGTATAAGAGGTTTTCAACGATGCCATCCTAATGTGACTTTAAGAAAGCCAGAGGCTAGCTCTGCTGCAAGGGCGAGAGCGTTTAATGAGCCTAATGTAATGAATTTTTCTCACTATTGGAACAGGTTCAGAAGAAACACGTTTATCCTCCTCGCACATTTGTGATCTCAGAATTAATGGGAAAAGCAATCAACATCGAACTCAATAAATACCTACAGAGCTACAAAATTGTGAATGACCGACAATATGGCTTTCATCAGGAGATATCAACAGGAGACCTGCTTGCCTAGGTAACACATATATGGCAGAAAACGATTGAAAAACAGGGATTTAGCTGTAGCATTGGATATCTTCAAAGCATTCGATCAAGTCTGGCACCAAAGCCTTCTTGGGAAACTCCCGTCATATAGTTTGTCGCCTCAACTTTGTCGCTTACTATCAAGTTTTCCCTCAGATAGATCACTTCATGTGGTGATTGACGGAGTATCCTCCTGTAGGATGAATTGAATAACCTAGTGAATTTAATTAACTTTAATGAAATGATATTATTATATTAACACTTTGTTTATATCCAATTTATGCAATATAGATATTTAACTAGATAATCACACTAATAACTATCTCAATAAAAGAGTCAAATGTTCGCAGCGGGAAAACCGTCTTTTTCCCCGTCTGCCGTCTTCGTCGTTCCCTTCTTCACTCTCCGCACAAGTGTTACTACCTTTCCTTCTAGGATGGTACCTGCTCCTTCTTAGGCCCTGCTGGAGGGTTGTTGCCAGATCGGGCAATTCCCACATTTCGGCCATCCTGTAAATCATTTGCCTCGGATGATAAACTGTCTACTTCCACCCATGGCTTCATGTACTCGTTACAAGAAGTGGTTTTGATTGGCCCTTCATGACATCCCTTTGGCTACGTCATACGTATTATTGGGTTTCGATTTTACAATACGATATGGACCCAAAAATTTTGGTTTCAGCTTGCATCCAGGACCAAACTGTGTTCGTTTTATTGCTACAAGATCTCCAGTGCAATATTTTCTTGGTGGTCGTCGTCGTAAGTTATATGTTCTTTTATTTTCTAATTAAACTTTCAATATCTGTTCCTTCGCGTCTCGTCTCAGTTCGTCGCGGTTGTCATCAAAATTGTCTATAAATTCCCTTTCTAGAATTTCTTTAATTCTTATGTCAGTTTTGTTTCGCATTTTCATTCCGCTACTATACGTCTTTATTTCCATTGTAGTATATGCCTAAGATATGACAAATCGACGTCAAATCTTGATCTGTCAAATTATTAGTCACAAAGTCTATCTTTACTCTATATTCGTCAGTGGTTTCATTAAAATCAAAACCAGGAAATTTTCGAGTCCTACCTCTGTTCCCTCTGTCACCGTTCTCCTCGAATATGAACTTATGTAAAGCTCTAATTGTAAAAACTGAAGCCTTTTTAATGTTTTCAGCTATATGCACAATTTGGCATAAAGTCTCCATTGTTATAACAAACTTTGTTTAAAATTTATTTAATTTAAAGTCTATCTATCACTAACTGCTAATAAAGTCAATATAGAGTTCGATTAACAAATATACTTAAAGGGATTACTCACATTAATGTTCAAAATGTAGGTTTATTGTTCTAAATTTGAGATTCCTAAAAACGTTTGCACTAGCCGTTTTATTATCTCCATCCTCCGATCCGTCTACTGTATCGTCCCTCGACTCTGCTACCCTCTAAAACACACCACTTCACAGCTGCACTACCTGCTTGTTGCACTTTATGAGTTTAGGGTCACTTCTACGTAATAATTCCAATGTTTTATGAAACCTATCGTCACAATCACGATGTTTAAAAACTTTAATCATCAATTTCACTACCACATCTCTAATTGTTCACTAGATAGTCAAGTCACCTTTCAACAGTTTTTATTTTACGTATCGCGGTTGAGCCCCCAAAATTGTAGGATGAATTGAATAACCCAGTGAATTTAATTAACTTTAATGAAATGATATTATTATATTAACACTTTGTTCATATCCAATTTATGCAATATAGATATTTAACTAGATAATCACACTAATAACTATCTCAATAAAAGAGTCAAATGTTCGCAGCGGGAAAACCGTCTTTTTCCCCGTCTGCCGTCTTCGTCGTTCCCTTCTTCACTCTCCGCACAAGTGTTACTACCCTTCCTTCTAGGATGGTACCTGCTCCTTTGCAGATGATTGTACACTTCATACCGCTTTCTCATCTAGAGCCCCTTCACCATCCAATGAAGCCAAAAGAGCGATTGTCGCAATTGGTGGAGATATGGCAAAGATTTTGAAATGAGGATCTGATAATCAAGTACAGTTTAATGCAACCAAAACTAGAAGCTTGCGTCTTCTTCAGGAAGGCGGATCCCACAATCCCTAATATGATGATGTCAGGTAAAACTATATAGTCTTCATATCAATGTTCGAGATCACCACCAACAGCATCCTCTCATGAGATGATCATGTGAGGTCCATTGCGAAAACCGCTTTACAAAAACTTGGTTCTCTATTTCATGCGAAGAGCTACTTTACATCCCATCAGCTCCTCATAATCTACAAAGCACAGATTCAACCTGTCGTGGACTACTGTTCACATGCTTGGAATTCGGCTCTCAAACATATACTGAAGCTCTTGAATCCCATCCAAAAGAGAGATATTCGTTTGGTTGATGATTTCTCTAGAATATCGTAGAAAAGTGGGAAATCTCTCCCTTTTCTATAGATCTTTCCATGATCGGTGTCATTCAGAAATCTCATCTGTTGTTCCAGCACTGGAGATTCTGTATAGACGGACTAGACGAGCTCAAACTAGTGACCACTTCACTGTCAAACTCAAGACCTGCCGAACTTCCTAACAGACTTCATTTTTTTTATCGATCAGCGAAGTTGTGGAACTCTGTACCTAGTGAGGTCTTTCCCTATGCCTATAACCTTCATACCTTCAAAAAAAAAATATGAATGCCTCTACCTATATTCCACTGCTAGCTTACACTATATTCTTCGAACATTAAAGATTTCCCTCTCGTGTAGTCAAAGTATAAAAAAACACAGTGTTCAATGTCGATGAGACAGGTCTCACAACAGTGCAGTCAAGAAGATTCAAAATCTTTCCTCTATTAGGGAGGCGTCTTTTGACCTCAGTCGGAAGATGAGTATTTTCCACCCTAGTTATTTGTATGTCAGTAGGTGGAAATATTGATGTGTGCGCTTTCGTATCTTCTACGTCGTTGATGGTCAGGAAATTAATATTAACAAACGATGAAATAAACGATTCACGTTGTCACAGTAGTGATCCCAAGGTTCACGAAAAACTATTGAGAGAGCTGTCAAAATTGTGGTGACATAATCGATAATACATGATAGCATCGAGTGTAAATTTGTTTCATTCAGATTTTATTATCTTTGTGGAAATGCATATTGTTTTGAACGTTCAAACTCCCCCTAAATTCTGATCAGTTACTTTCAATTTCCTGTTTGAGTTGTCAAATGTCGTACGAAATGATTTTGAAGCGCCATAACGTTATGTTTGATAAAAAACTGTTGCATAAGTCACGTTATCAGTTTAACCTGGTTAAAAAGTGGTTCGTAGGTATCACACCAGCGAAATGAACGGTTTCAGTGCGATAACACGTGACACATACCTAAAATTCATTATTGGATTGTCCCATTCCGGAAATTAGTCGGATTCCTGTTGCGTTCTTTATTGTATATTGTAAGACTTGTCGTTGGGTAGAGAATTCTTCTTTGTCGCATCACTGATAATTATGTGCATCTTGATAAGTCGTAGAACGAGTATGTAGTAAAATGCTAATCGAAAAAATGGGAAACTCCACCATTCATTAATTTTTTGATTGACTTACAGAGGTTTGTCTATTCGATTTCAATTGAGATGTCTTGAATGATTCTTCTTTATCCACGATCACTAGCTTAATACGTCTATCTTCCGTGGATTAGAAGCTTTCTTATATACTAGTGGATTAATATTCATGAAGGCAAGCTTCAATTTTAAAACATTTCATTTAGAATTATTATTAATATTAATATTGAGTTCATCTCAAGAACGGAATCGTCATTTTGACCGGGGTAATACAAATTGACTTTGCCTTCCTTGGTTTATAATTTCTTGATCCGGCTTTCAAGTTGAAGTAAGTTCACCATACTTCGAAATATTAATACCTTCGTGCACTTTCAACATTGATTTTGGCATTGAATACTTTGACCACATTGAAGAGGCAGCAAACCTTTTCTCCACATTGGAAATGTAGGAGAGTAGCACCTCTTCTGTAATTGCTCCTTCTTCTATGCCATTTACTTTCGTCAGTTGTCGAATTCTATAAATTTCTTCTCGTACACACTTGGCTTTTCGCTGGTAACAGACGTGATGTTGCTTCTCGAGCTTGTTGCTGAATTTCAGCTGGAATGAAGAAATTCTCAGCATTCTCACTCATTTTTTCTGTCAATTTTGCACATTTCTTGACCGGTTTTGGCCATGGTCGTGGATAAAACATTGAATTACATTTGGAAATTAACAGCATTTAATCCTCTCATTTTTCCACGTGGATCAAAGAATTGTTAATCCCCTTATATAATTAATAGCTATAATAGCACGATTTATTGTCTATTTCTATATGGAACATGTATACGATTGAAAAACTATCTTGTAAATTAGGCCGAATAAATTTGATATGTCGGAGCTTGCTCATGGAGCTGTTCCTCACAGTTGCTTGATCTACTACTAAACATAATTCCATTTTAACGTCAGATATAATGAAATGACAAAAGTAGGTGATACAAATAATTTCGGGTCAGATTCGTCCTAGTATCAAGAGGATGATACATTATTTGAGAGTACTCAATTTCCACCATTAAGGCAAGGTGAAAAGTCCTGAACAATGAAACAGATGGCGAGACAATCAAAACTCCCATGAGATATTTGTGATGTACCATTTCTAACTAGAACGCATCGAAACTTTCAGACTGATATGTCATTCAGTTCTATTTTGACACCCATCGAAAGCAAGCAGCCTTGAAGATTTTAGTGAAAAAAGTGAATTTCGCGTCTTCATTAAACATTATTTCTTGCGTGTAAAAAACATTATGAAAACCAAAGCATCACTTGCTTAACCCTATGGGGTCACTTCGCCATCGATTGGAACGATCCACAAAGGGTTTACTGATTTTCGGTGTGGTGGTATGACCACAAAGGACGCCGAACGTTCTGGTCGTCCAATTGAGGTTACAATGCCAGAAATCGTGGATAAAATCCATAATATGATATTGGACGATCGGAGAGTTGAAGCTCATCAGATTGCTGAGGCTATGGTCCGGGTACGAAACATTTTGCATAAAATTTTTGAATATGAGAAAGGCTATCTGCCAGATGGGTGCCGCATTTGCTCACAGTTGACAACAAGCGCGACCGTGTGACAACTTTCAAAAGGAAGTTTTTGGTGATGTTCAAGCGCGATAAGGAGGACTTTTTGCACAATTACGTGATCGTGGACGAAACATAACACACCAGAGACCAAAGAACAATGCAAATGGTGAACTTGTCCTAGCGAATCGAAACCGAAAAAGGCCAACAAAGTTCGCAATCGCAATGGCAAAATTGCATGAATCACGCTACGAATTGGTTCGTCATCCACCATATTCTCCAGATTTTGCCCCCCTAATTTTTATTTATTTCCGAACGGAAGCGGAAAAAGATTTGGCTCCAACGATGAGGTCATCGCTTAAACGAACTCCTATTTTGATGGAATGCCGAAATCGTATTATTTGGAAGGGATTGAAAAACGTTGGACGAATTGTTTCGGGCCACAAGGAGATTATGTTTGAGAAATAAAATGAGTTTTGATCAAATAAACCATTTATTGTTGCATTTTCAGGGACTCTTCCCCTTGCCCTCGTATAAGCCGGAATCAAATAATGAGGTAGCATTCATAACAACTATTCATCACAATCTACTTTTCTAGTTTTGAAAACAATTATAAGATGCTAATTCATCAAGGTCGCGACACCGGCGTTCGACCATCTCACGTGACAGGGAGTGTGAGGTGTAGGTTACGCGTCGGAAAACTGAAAGCGCATTACAATTCTTTATTGAGAGTAGTGATGGGCGATATTGCGATTTCCTAATTTCATAGTATTTAGTTATTGTGATTTGTCGATATAAGAGATTTAAAGCGTGATTCAATTACGACCACGGTCGTACATACAGGTCTGGGGACTCGAGGCTGTTTCCTATGTGAGAAGTGGGTCCGCTAAGCGACGACTGTCGCGTAGTACCAAAAAGGGTGGCGCATTAGTCGAAATTCTCTGACAACTGTCATACTTGACTTGTAAACACAAGGAATACCTGCGTTTTTAGAAACAAATTACGAAATCGTGCTTTGTGCCGAAATGCAAAACGGGGTACAAAAGTGTAAAGCAAGAAACTTCTGTTTTTAAAGTGCCGAAAGATGCGGAAATGCGAAAAAAGTGGATGCTTGCGATTCCGGATAGAAATCCTTTTTTCGAGGTCTTTTATGTGTGCGAGCATGTATAACGAAAAAGGGGAACTTATTTTTAAGGTGAGTAATACATTTTGACAAGAGTAACAGTTCTATTCCTCTCTCAAATCAGAATACTTAGTAACACTGCTTCGATCCAAGCGCTAGCTAGTGGCTGAGCGAGGGACTACGAGTTTGGCGACGCGTAAGAGACCCATGTCAAACATACAAGTCCCCAAACCTGTATGTACGAGCGTGATTACGACGACTTCTAATACGCCACACGGGTAACGTACTGCTCTATTGTAATAATCTCAGTTATAACCACGGAATAGTATATCATTTTTCAGTTGTTCTGTGTACAATACACGGTACCTCGATTGTAATAGACCGAATATAAATTTCGTGATTATTTTGAAGGATTTGTTTGGTTCCTTCATGTCTGTGAATAAGAAATGGAAACACGCTTCACAAATTTGTTTTTTAAGAAATAACTTTATCGAATATGGTAATGAGAATCAAGAGCTACTTGTTTTATTAAAGTCCGAAGTATGAATGAATGTTTTACATGTTACAATAATGCACCTAGAAGTGAATGATAAAACGCTGACACGGCTGGCTAGCTGAATATCTGTTTATAGTACTATACAATGTGAATGACTTCATATAACATACGCACACACTCATACACATCATGTCAAAAATAATTTAGATCGATTCAGGAATGCTGTTGACAGATATATTCGCAAAAATCCTATGAGTCATTTGGGGTGATCACAATACTTATCTCACAATATATTCTACGTATAGTGAGGAAAGTAAAAATATAACCATAATAAACAGTGTCATTCACAAATTTGACATCATATGGGAAAATCTTTCGACAATTTATTATGAATTTCAACTTAGGCGTTAAAGTGTGTCACGTGACTTTCTCTACATGTCGAAAGTAACATTTTTTGAAAATAAACCCTTAAGATAGGCCTATTTCTATGAATGAAGAGTTGTTTCTATTCCCATCTTACACATGTTACTCAAATTAATACGTTTAATTGCAATTCTTAGATTTCGCCATTTTTTAATACTTACAAAGTCTCCGGATTACTAGAAAAATTGTAACGTCGACGAAACTATTTCATACCAGTAGCTCTATCATGCTACAAAGTTTCAATTACAAGTATTGACAAAATATTGTTTTTTTCCGACACTCTGTTGGTAGCAAGAGTTGCAATTTTTTTTATTTTGATTTTACTATCTATAATGTTCGTAGAACATCGTGGACCCAGTGGTGGAATATTGGGAGAGGGGATATGTATTGGAATTTTTTTTAAAAGAGTGCCAAAACTTTTCCGTTCGAAAGAAAATTGAAAAGTTGGGCAGGTCTTGAGCATGGCAATGAAAGGGTGACCAGCTTGAGCTCGTCTAGACCGCCTACCTAAGCTCTGTGTGTCGAAGGACAGATGGGATTTCTGATAAACACCGACTATAGAAATATCTATAGAAAAGGGAAAGATCGCCAACCTTTCTAAGATGTTCTAGAGAGTTTAATGAATTCCTAAGTATGACATCACCAATCAGACGAATAGCTTCAGCAAGTGTTTTGAGACCTTAGATATGTGACTGTGCTTTGTAGATTATGAGCTGCTGGGGTGTAAAATAGCTCTTGACACGGAATACAAAACCAAAGTTTCTGTAAAACTGTTTTCATAATGGACCTCACATGATCGTTCCATGAGAGGATGCTGTTGGTGGTGATATCAAGTATGGATATGGAAGTCTTTATAGAAATATATGTACCTGACATTGTATTGGGGATTGTGGGATCCGGCTTCCTGGAGAAGATATAAGCTTGCGTTCTGGTCATATTAAACCCTATGTAACGTGTAAATTCCACTCAACGGCTTAGAAATGGCCGCTATAGTACAATCGGTTGACTCCTGTGGGGTCATGGTTGTTCGGTGTCAGATCCGTAGTTACCGCTTCTATTTCGAGGTTGTTCTGTGAGACAACGAGACGCCGGAAAGAGAGAGAAAATGGCGTTACTTCTGGTCAATCGTTCAAGCGGGAAGTGCGTTGCTAGATTATTTCAACAGGGAGGTGATACCAAGCTTGTGTTTGGAACCAAATTCTGGGAATATACTTCCGTTGAAAGTAAAGGCATCAATTACCAATTTAGATTGGAATAATTGGGATTATTTGAGTAATTAATTCACCTTGAGGGATTAAAACTTAGTTTCAACGTGACTGGTTGTGGACGGAAGTACTGTTTGTCTTATTGGAAGGAAAACCCTATCGTGATAGAGGTAAATATCTTTGTAATTCCATTTGATTTATTCACTGACTTCAGGAATTAATTTGCCTTCACAGGTGGTATCTGACAGAACATAGGCTAGTCCTAATTTGTTCAACAATTGTTATGTATTTTGTTCATGTCTGTCTTCTGAAGACAATAGAACAATAGAGGTTTGAACATTTCGTGATTTCAGGGTTCCTTTTTTCTGTTTATGTTGTGGAAAATGCAACAAGTGTATTGAGGTTGGCTTGAATCTGCTGTGGGAAAGATTACTTAGGAGTCGCTGATTTATTTGTGACGTACAATCGTGGAAACGGTATTAGAACTGTGGCAGGAGCCCCTACGTCAAGTAGAAGTATTAATCCATAACCAAGCAAGTACAACATCCAGCTCTCACCAGGTCAGGCTACCGATTTTGGTTTTATGTAACAATTGAAATAATCATTGAGTATTTGTATATTGTGTAAGTTCAACTGTTCACTTGTTTTAATGATTTAAGTAATTACCTTCATTCATATTTTCAATTCATCCGCTTCATATCTCATTAATAAAAGTTCTGTCATAACTGTATCAATATTAGTATTTCAACCACTAGTAAATTTCAATCAATCTGGGTACATGTCTTTTATTTTTTTCTTTTAGGGTAATTTAACCTGGGGACTTGAGTATTTGTATCCCCCAGTTCTATACATAATTCATTGGTTGGTTAAAATACTCTGGCGCCCAAATTCTTAACATCTTAAATTATAACTCACGACCGTCTTCACTGTAGCTGTCGGCAACCAAGTGATAATATAGAGCTTTTATTTAGTTTATCTTTAAGTAAGAGTAATTTGTACCCTTACACCTACTACATCATCACATCGCCCTTTTAAAATTCTATTCAGATCTTCAGTAATAAATTTCATTCAGGTCTTGCTGGCTGAGGATAAATATTCCTATGCAGGGCATTATTAAAAATACCATTTTGTAAATCCAACAATTATGTAAAATCAGGAACATGGACTGAGAAGGATATTCGCAAAGAGTGACAGTTGATATTAGATTCTTGATGTGTTGGGGATCTTAACAATAATGTGTTAATTCTTATAGAGTGCTCGTCCTCAACTTTCTCAATTGCTAGTAAGTCTGCGCTTGACTTCACGAACAAGCATGTTTTTGTATTTTATGTTAATAATGTTGAAATGAAATTCAATTAATTTCATTACAAAAAAACTGTGATAATCAGTGTGTTAACATATTATAGAATATGTGGGAGAGTTAAATGTTGACAGGTATCACAGATGATACCTAGTCAACAGAATCGTATCCTATTGGCAATGACATACTAAATTTATTACAAACATATTGATTGAATACAACAAGCTATCTGACACAGTATATTACAACCATTTGTAACACGTGATTGAAGAAGGGAAACCGAGTTTTCATCGTGATAAATTCAATAATATAGAAGAAAAATTCTCTTGTTTTTGTCTCATTAGCTTCCGATGTTTGATAAATCACTGCAATCTTCATAGGAATTCTGTTAATACATTAATGGAATTTATTGCTCAATCTATTTCCAACTCAATGAAACGATTCGTAACCGAATAATCCTATGCCTATAGGTGAAGTGAAATTCAATATATGATTAGCTTCTGCTAAGTCGTCACAGCTAGAAATTCACAAGATCAAAACAGAACATAACATGAAATTTGTAGCGCCATAAATTGCCGGATGTTCTGTATCCGTATTTATATTGAATGTATAATATAGAGAGGGTAGTATCTTAATTCAAACTTCTTTGTGTATAGAACTCATCCAAATAAACGAAATGTTCATATAACTTTTTTCAGATAACACAAACATAAGAGTAGCTTCCACAAAATATTCAAAAATCCAATCCAGTTCTGTGCAGGCAAACTAGTAAGATTAATAAGTCTTCTTTTTATGAATCACGCAGTGTACCCGTCAGTTAGTTCTGAAAGAGATAGCCCATAATATCCAACCACGCTTGTTTTCACCTTCACCTGAACACACTTAGAGCATAGCAATATTCAGCTATTTTTCCAACTGCTTGATTAACATGTTTTCCTCAACAGAGTCTATTTATATGCCAATAAAAGTACTTTCAGGTTTTTTGGAATAAGTACAATTAATTAATTGTTTTATTGATAATTAGCTGTGAATTATTTGACCTGAACCAATTTTTCAATTCATCTAATGTAGCTTTTATTGTTGGTGCAAATGGTAAGCTACGATATTGAAGCTGAAAATAAAAATTCACCTTCAAAAATGTACTGAGAGTCTAAGTTGGAGACCTTCAGAAATATGCTTGCTAGATAAAGCTGTGAAAATGTATATAATTGTATTGATCCGAATAAAAGCGACAATAACCAGAAAAACTCTTAGTTGCCATAAATTGTAACTTTGCCTCTACACTTGTAAATTTAGAAAATGAAAAGTCGGTAAATAATGATATAGAAAATGGTGAAAATAAGATCAAGACAGTGTGGAGTGTAACTGGTAAAACTGCAAACTGAACATTTCAATTCTTTCAAATGTAAATGGAGATTATATAAGCAACGTAGATATTTTGAATGAGGTCAATACAGTTTTTCTGAATCAGAGTCGAAATTTAAATAGTAAAATCATCACTAACAAGACAATTAATAAGAACAAACTTTTATATTTTTTCCACTTGAATAGAGGAAGTAACCATCATAATGAAATTTCTGAATAAACACAAACTTAGTAGGGCATGATCAGATTCCAACTAAATTGTTCAAATGCACTGTACTAGAATTGGCCGCCCCCTTACGTACATAATTAATAATTTCCTGATGAGTTGACATTTGCTCAGACTTTACTTATTCATAAGAATGGACCTATAAACAGTATTTCGATTGTAGACCTATTTATAAAGTATATAATTTCAGCGCAAAGTGGATTTACAAAAAGTAAATCTACTATTACAGCTACTATTACACTCTTTGTAGGATTATACGTTCACGAAACAATTCTACTATGTGAATGTGCCTTGACTTGAGCCAAGCATTTGATAGTGTGGACCGTGTAAATAAATCAATTGGAAACGCATGGTGTGAGGGGAGTAGCATTAAATCTCTTTAAATCTATCAAATCGCTATCAATATGTGAACAATGAAGATGTATTAAGATATACAGTTAAATCAGGCTGATTCAAAATGTACAAGGAAGTATCTCAGAGATGAGGGTTGGAACCTCTTTTGTATATGTTATCTACAAATAACCTACCCTATTACCTGCAGGAAAGTTCTGAAAAGTTTGCTGATGACTTATACATAACACTTCCAGCTCCTTTCTCTCATGTATTTGACTTTAGGGTCTTTGACTCTATCAAGGGCGAATAGATGGTTCTCTGACAATATAGATATTGCAAATTTTACGCTTCCATATGTGCCTTTGATTATGCAACATTTTCCCCATTGAACCAAAATTCTATCTATTATCGTTTCTGATATCTCCATGATAGACATTTTTATTTAGGACACACTGTATATTCTCATCTAGTTAGAATAATAAACAGGAACGAGTATGTTAAAGCGAATGAAATTAAACTTATACTGCAATAATTGGCGAATGCGCCAGGCATACAAATTCGTTGCCTTGTATGTCATGTAAGATATTGTTATTTCTTGAGAAGTCGTATTATTTACTATATCAATCCAACTCGAATCTTCACGAAGAAAAACATGTCTGGAAAACTTTAAAACTGTATTGATGTAAACATTTCGTGAAATAAAACACAAATTTTAACTTACACGAACTGCGCAAAGTTTACTTCCTGACAATTGTTTCATTACACATTGACATTATCAAACAGAGTTATCAACCGATAACTAACCAGTCGATACCTCTTTTCGAAAAGATACTGTTCTATTTCACAATTCTACATATGTTTTAGAAACCAACGCCGAATCGCAAAAAATTTTATCAATGATCTACTATCCTTTCAAAGGATATATATGTGATACAAACAGTTATTTCGTATTTAAATTGAACCAGACATTAAGTAAGTATTTTATTTATTTAATCTTGCAAATTTTAACTTTTTTTATTATTTATTCATATAGATATCACACGAATATTTGGAATAGTTACTTCCACATATCTGAGCATTTATTTATCCACTAAATTACGTAAGCTAATGTTGATTTATTCCAAACAGACGTTGAACACAGAACGGCAAGATTTTTTTATGAAAAGTGAAACAGTGAGTGTCGTTCGATTTAATAACTTTCAGAAATAACTTATAATTGGTAATGATATAAAAGGGGTGTTACTCTTAATAATTTATTTTATTGTTCTGGTTACCCATTCATTTGATATTCATCATACACCAGTTCAAACCAATTTGAAATTTTTTTGTAGCACCCATTATTCCACACTTATAAAAATCTGATTCCCTTTGAGTCTTAAGTATTATATGGTTTATATAGTGTTTCTAGGAAACCTAGACATTCCTAATCCAAATAGATGTTGTGAGAAAATCTTATATTTCTTTTTACTTTGACTACACGAGAGCGAAACCTATAATAATCGAAGAAAATTGTGTGAACCAGCAGTGAAATGTTGGGAGAGGAGATAGGCATTCGAATTTTTCTTGGAGGTTTGAAGGTTATAGCCATAGATAAAAACCTCACTAGGTAAAAAGTTCCACAACTTCGCTGTTCGATTTGAGCTCGTTCAGTCCGCCTATCTGGAATGTCGTGGTTAAACAACAGACGAGATCTGTGATGAGCACTGAATATGGAAATATCTATAGAAAAGGAAAAGATCTTTCTACAATGTTCTAGGAACTTCAATGAACTCTTTAGTGTAACATCCTTAATCAGATGAATAGCTCTCTTCTATATATAATCCAAGAGCTTCAGCGAATATGTTTGGAAGCCGAACTCCAAACATTTAAACAGTACTATAGGACAGGTCGAATGTGGGCTTAGTAGATTATGAGAAGCTGATGGAATATAAAGTATCTGTTGACACAGAATATAAAACCAAGTTTTTGAGAAGAGGTTTTCGCAACGGACGTCACATGATCATCCCGTGAGGGGGTGCTCTTGGTGGTGATTCCGATCATGGATATAGAAGACTTCATAGGAATAGTTGTACCTGACACCATCATAATAAGGCCGCCTTCCTGGGGTAGACATAAGCCGGAGTTTTGGTTGCTTGAAACGCTACTAGATTATCAGATCTCCATTTCAAAATCTTTGCCAGATCTTCATTAATTGCGTCAATATGTCTCTGCCTCGCTCCTCTGATTTCATTGGATGGTATAGGGGCTTAAGATGAGAAAGCGGTATGAAGTATATCATCATCTGCAAAGTTGTGGATGGTACATGTGGTCACTACCTGCAGATCGTTTATATGGAGATGAAATTAAGTTGGTGCCAAAAGAGATCCCTACAGAACATCAGCGTTGATCATTGTATCGGAGGATACTTCATCAACCATCACAGAGAGTGATCTATCTGAGAGAAAACATGATAGTAAGCCACAAAGTTGAAGCAACAAACCATATGACGGAAGTTTCCCAAGAAGACTTTGATGCCAGACTCGGTCAAATGCCTTGGAGATATGTAATGCTACAGCTAAACATTCTCTATGTCTTACGATAGATTTTTGTGTTACGTAGGCAAGCAAATTTCCTGTTGATATCTGCTAACGAAAGCCAAGTTGCTGGTCATTCATTTTAGAGCTCTCTAGTTATTGGATGAGCTCGTTGCTGATTGCTTCCTCCATAACTTTGGAGATCACAGATAATAGTACAATGGGTCTATAGGATATAGAAAGGAACTCAATTTAATTCATATGCAACGCATGCGCGCAAACTTAAAAAAACTGATTTTTCCTTCAAAAGTTCATATCTCCAGTGTTACTACTCCGATTGGGCTAAAATTTTGTGTGAAGACAGCTATAAGTGAATACTTCAAAGTGGTGTATAAATGGTCATGCATTAATTATGAAATAAAAGCGCTAGAGTCAATTATCTGTATTTTCAAAAATTCCTAGGCCATTTCTTCCAAGTTCATGCTGATGGGTGAATATTGATATCTAATCTGATCCCAGATTCGGATTCCTCGGAAAATTTTCGATCGATTATGTACCTTCAGACTTGATTGGAAGCGCAGTGTACATTTCTTGATACAATTTCAATTTCTTCTTTAAAAAAAATAAAAATAATTTTTATTATTATAACTCATTTTATTTAATTATCATTTTTTTAAATTATTATTTGATAATAATTTTTATTATATAACTCTTTTATTTAATTATTATTATTATTCTTTCCAATATTATTATTTTTCTCTAAAAAAATAATACATTTTAGTATTAAAACTTATTTTATTTGATTATTTGTTTTTCAATTCATCAGCATGAATTCGAAAGAAATGGCCTAGGAATTTTTGAAAATATAGATAAATAACTATAGCGGTTTTGTTCCATGATTTATGCATGAACATTCATAACCACTTTGAAGTATTCACTTTCAGCTGCCTTCACATAACATTTCAGCCCGATGGGAGTAGCAACACCGGAGATATGAATTTTTGGAGAAAAAAATATTTTTTTTTTAGTTTGCGCGCATGCGCGATACGATAGACCAATTCTGAAGGCTGTTGGTGTTTGCGATATTCGAAGGACCAAATGAAACTCGTTGTTATACTTAGCAAACTATATTCGAGACTTATATTCAGGGTGGTTCGAGACGTACTGATTCAGAACGCCTGGCACATTCGGGGGTAGACAGTGTCGTACCATGAAAAGGCGCGAACAGTTGGATTCCTTGGAAAATTTCCTATAAAATCCATGATTTGGAATATTTTTTCATCTCAGTACAGCCTTTCTACAGAAGAAATGCCGTGTTTTCATTTTCAATCAATAAAATTCCAAAAAAAAATTAAAAATATTCTAGGCGGTGCATTATTGAAGTATATGACTTGAAAATTTGGGAAACCCAATATTTCCTGATGCAGAAGCCACCCGTAAATTTTCAGCGTTATCCAACAACCTCACCTGGGATGAAGTGCGAATATGACCTGGAAAGCGTCATATACAGATTGCTATATATTGGTGCATTTAATGTTTAGGTTATCTTATGAATTCATTTATCCAGATCCAGTTGAATCTTTCCTGCACCATTACTTTACATTTCTTCATGTATTTATAAATTTCGAAGTTTATTTGATTTCAGTTTCGAGTTCATATATTCACTATTTGAAAATCAAAAGTAGACATTGTGATCAATTTCACATAGAAGGAACTGAATTCAATTAATATGTACAATAGATGATTGTTATGTGTATGTTTATGAGTGTGTATTTTATGAACATGTTAACCAAAATGGATGATGTTATATAACACTATGACATAGGTTCCAATCTCACCTATAGTTTAGTTTTCACGTTTATTCATTTTAATGAGCCTATAAAGTTATCTTCATGATTTAGAAAATGTAATCTACATCACTTAATTCACATACACGGAATTGTGGTCTATCAGGTATCAGACTTATTCATACTTCCCAGTATATTTCGCATTCAGTTTTATTAAAAAATAAAGAATCTGGATGCTATCATTGAATGAATACTGTAAGAATAATTGCGAACCAGTTATACTCATACACTCCTCATTTTGAAACTATTGAACTCAAGATGAATGTACGTAAATAATGGTAGGGCTTTATATAATTGCTTTGTAGCACTAAATATGATCACTGTCTCATTGAAACGAATTGCCATGCTAGATCTGAATTCGGTTCAAAATTACTTTCGGAAAATTGCCCCACTTCAAAGTTTGCTGGACAATCAAACATCCGTAGACAACACTTCACGTCTAATATCGATGTGGGTCTATTCGGAAGTTACCTTATTTTCAACATAATTCAGACGTAGAGTAAGTTGTCAAACTACTTGAGAAATGTTTGTGAGTTCATATGAATAGAAGATAATATAAAAATATACATATATGCAACATTCGATTCTGTGATGATTATTCTTTCACGTTTTTGGTGACTTCAAAATAATTGTTGACCTAAAAGAATAATTTCCAACAAAATTACTTTGAAAATTCCACACCTCTACTTTTTAAGCAATAAGATGTCTTAATTTTGACTAGTTACCATGGCAACTAAAAAAATTTCTGTAAATTTTTTCGTGGCGCCACGATATTTAAGTGGAAATTTTTTGACAGTTGAAAAGGTGAACATATGATCTACAACCATTAAATATTGTAGATATACCTGTGAATAATGCAAAATTTCTATAAGAATTAACATTATTATTTATTATTCGCTATAAAGTTTCATTAAACAGGAAACACAAATTTGTTTAATTATTATGCATTACCAATTTATATTTCAAAAAACGTAGGATCTACAAACATAGTAAGATTTAAATGTTGTTTGAATTCAAACCCATCCTCTCTTCTTAATGGTGAATAGGAAGGTGACGAATTGATTAGATGTCTGTGTTTTAAGACATATATGTAATATTTTGAAACAATTTTGTTCAAATCTCTTTTACGCAAAAGGCCATATTTACTTGACATCTGCAGCAGACTTTCTTGGATTTTCGTAAACAAACCATTCAACTCTAACGCTTCCTGGTCGCAATCTTCCATTAAATTCGTTACATGAATTGTACTTTTCAAAGCATTTCATTTTTCTCAAATTGTTCAACGCAAATGCTTACAAGAAATGTTTTACATAAGAATATCTTTGTTTGCTGGTTTACTATACAGTAACTCAATGTAATTTACCAATATAAACCTCATCTGTCAAAAGCATGGCCGCCTAAATCACGGCTACCTACTGCAACAAACCATGTTAATATTATATTTTTTACATTAGAAGTGTTATGGATTACTTAAACAAAAAATACATTTCTACCACCTTTAGTGACCTAAAATTATGAAAGGGCTGATCGAATACCCATCTGAGCTTTAGCATTTGGTGTAACTAAAGTTGGTAATATTTTGTATTTAACGAAACATGGTGGACTTGACAAGTGGATTGGATTAATAATTTTTTTCCAAATCATGGTGTGAAATTTTCTTAAGCTTAAATTATCCCTGGAAATTTAAGCTCTTGTGATATTATAAATGAAAATTCATCGTAAAACTCACAAAAATTGCGCTTGTTATTTAAAATAACATAGTCAGGGTCTATGCCCGGTAAAACTGTAAATGTCATCATTTTGGATATATTTTCAATTGATCTCATTTCGATAGGTCTATGGTCAAATTTTTCTTCAACAAATACTTCTAATAATTCACCCAGTATATGGGAGTAGGAATACATTGTAATTCAATATATCTGATGATATACATCAGAAGATCGAGGACACAATTTGAACCTTGGAGCAACAGAAATCATTAGAATTATTGATGTGAATGTAAATCTACATATTGAAGCTATCAAGTATATAATATTGTATATTTTATGCATCAGAGCTAATAAAGGAAGCAGCATAAATCGTATTTTGAATCTACAAGGTACGAAATGTCTTTCAACGGCAGTAGTAGCACGAATTAATCTACGTAGTTCAGCTGAGCAAACGACTAGGAAAAAGTTATTTTAGAAATATACTTCTTATGGCTCAATTGGGCAACCTCGCGATGCCGGCGGTTCAGTTACTCTATTTCATGCTAATCCTAATCCCTTCCAATATTATTTGATTATAAAGTAATCCAGTTTCGGGTTTTTAGATTTCAATATCTTTAACTCAACCGTAATTGGCTCATTGATATCTTATAATTCAGAATTTTGGAACAAAATTTTAGTTTAATTTTTAACTCCACCAAGTAACATCAATTTTTAATACCTACTATTGCTATAATAGAATTGAGAGCATAATAATTAAAAATTCTCATTTATATATATGTGTACTTCCAAGGATTATATCGAGGCAGATGTAGTCCGACAAGTCGTAAGTCTAAACCACGGTCGTACATACAGGTCTGGGGACTCGTATGTTTGACATGGGTCTCTTACGCGTCCCCAAACTCGTAGTCCCTCGCTCAGCCAGTAGCTAGTGCTTGGATCGGTAAGGCGATTTCTTTCCGGAATCGCAAGCAGTGTTACTAAGTATTCTGATTTGAGAGAGGAATAGAACTGTTACTCTTGTCAAAATGTATTACTCACCTTAAAAATAACTTCCCCTTTTTCGTTATACATGACGCACACAAAAGACCTCGTTAAAACGATTTCTATCCGGAATAGCAAGCATCCACTTTTTTCGCATTTCCGCATCTTTCGGCACTTTAAAAATAGAAGTTTCTTGCTCTACACTTTTGTACCCCGTTTTACATTTCGGCACAATGCACGGTTTCGTAATTTGTTTCTAAAAACGCAGGTATCCCTTGTGTTTACAAGTCAACTGACAGTTGTCAGAGAACACGGTCGTATACGTGCCAGAGAACATCCCTCGCCACCCGTGACGTCTTTTGATACTACGCGACAGTCGACGCTTAGCGGTCCCTCTTCTCACATAGGAAACCGCCCCGAGTTTCCAGTCCTGTATGTACGACCGTGGTCTAAACTAACCACCAAGGAAGGAAAAACATCAATCTTTAATAAGGAAAACGCACAGAATCAGACACAAAATTTCTGTTCAGACAATTAGCAATATAATATATTAAGTGAAAATCTACCGTAGATTCAACAGAAAGGCCGTTGAAATTGATTCATAGTGAAATACTTCTCAGAAATATGGAAAGAATTTCCTTCATATTGTATTTGATGGATGTACATGATGCTGTAGGGTCAGCTAAAGTACAAGCAAGTCACTTTTTATTAATAGTGATTTTAATATTATTGGTTTTTCATGTTGAACTAATTTGAAACTGATGTGTTCAACTGGAACAACAATAGGTGTTGATAGAACTTTTTATTCTGAACTATATAAATTATTATTTTTGTAAATTGCATAAGATCTCATAGTTAGGTATATTTCTTACATTGTTATTACTATTAGACCTTTATCAATGAAATATATTTTTTGTTTTTATTTTGTTTTGAATTTTTTGTTAATATTTTGAAGCCCGTTATATTTTATACATTGTTATTGTATATTATTATCATTAATTTGGCGTCTAAATATATTACCTATTTCATTTTGTTTTAAATGACATGAAATATTTTTATTACTACATGAAGACCGTTATATGTCTACTCGACGTTGACATACAATTTAATTTTTTTATTTTGTATTGAATTTTATGAAATATTTCGTTTTCATTCAATATTATCACTTGCTACATTTTATAAATTGTTGTATGATTATTTGAGGTTAAAAATCTAGGGTGCTTCACCCAAACTGCGTTAATGTCTTATGGTGATTTATCAATTTTTCAATAGTCCACCTTCGAATTACCATGCAACTAACAGCTAAATTGGTGACATGCTAAACAAACGTGTTGAGTTCGATAACACTTTCTTCCAAAATGTTCATTCACTCATACATTCCATCTTGATTTTCCTAGTTTGCAACATATTATTACATAGAATGGATTGATGATGCTTAATTTCATTCATTGAGTTTTATTCAAGCTTGAAAGGGAATATACATGAATTCTGAAGGTAAGATACCTTTCATAAGATCTTAATGATAAATAAATCAATATATCTATGGTTTCGGCGTTTACATAGTGTAAATTCATAATATTTCGGAAGTTGGAGAATAAAACTCAGATTTTACACAAGACTTTAAACATTCAATTTAGAAATGTTGACAAATTGTTTCACCACACTGTGGCATTTTCAAAGCAAGGAGTTATCAACTAAAGCTAAATCTAAAAGTATGTCCTAAAATATCAGGGATCAGAATGTGGTACAAATTGAGGGATGGGGGTGGATAATGGTGGAATTTTACATGTCTAACATATTTAGGTAAACATTCACTAAGAATATCTCAATTCCTTAAAAAACATAATAAAAACGTCGCCTTTAAAACAACAAATAACCTATGCTCGTATATTAATAACTCGAAATGTAAGAAAAATAAATTTGAGAAATCTGGAGCTTTCAGACTGAGATGTGATGACTGTAGTGCTTTGTACATAGGACAAACTGGACGCAGTTTCAGCGTAAGTTTCAACGAACATTTGAGAAGTTACAGGCTCAAAAAAGAGGACTCTAATTACGCAAATCACGTGTTAGAACATAACCACAATTTCATCCTTAATTCCCGACATATTCAGGAAAAAGGAGATAAACTTAATATATTAGAATCCATAGAAATATTGAAACACACAAAAAATATTAAATGATCAAATCGATACATATAATTCACCGCTTGTTAACAATTTTGTAAACACACTCCAACCATTATCCACACCCATCCCTCAATTTGTACCACATTCTGATCCCTGATATTTAAGGACATACTTTAAGATTTAGCTTAAGTTGATAACTCCTTGCTTCGAAAATGCCACAGTGTGGTGGAACAATTTGTCAGCATTTTTAAATTAAATGTTAAAAGTCTTGTGTAAAATTTGAGTTTTATTCTCCAACTTCCGAAATAAATCAATAAGCGGAAGCATCGAAGTGGCAGACTTTACAAAAATATTTACATACACTTTTGTGTCAAAAACAGTTTCTTTGATTCTTAATGGAGTGATTAATTATTATCTTCTCATTTTTGGAAGCAAACAAACACAACTAGCGTTTTGTTTATGTTATCCATATAAAGCGTATATTTTAAGATTCTGACTTAATCTTCCAACTATAACAACTAATCGTCAATCAGTCAGCATTTCATGCTATTGAGGTTACATCTTCGATGTCCCCTCTAGTATTTTGATCTAAGTAATCTCTGTGAACTTATCAAGAAATAAGTTGCAGAGGGCATTCTGGACGTACATACTAAGCTTGTGTTATTTAGATAAAATAGGCTTATATTCTTCCACTTGTGAAATCCACGTTACGTAACAATAATATATACTTGCTATGCTCTCAAAGTAATCTCAATACACTTATCAAGGAACAATTTGCCGAGGCCTTTCGGAACTTGCATAATAAACTTATGTTATTGAGATAAAATAGGCTTATATTCTTCTACTTCTGAAATCCACGTTTCTATTCCATAATAATAATATATATTTGCTATCTGTTTCCTTTATTTGCTCAGACAGCTATAAATTAGAAACAATGGATTTTCTGTCTGTGCTGTTGTCCGTATGCTATTTTTCATGTTATGTGTCATTTTCGTGGCATCCTTGATGTTGATATAAGACATTCCATATTGCAAA
Source organism: Endomychus coccineus (assembly GCA_958510875.1). Taxonomy (NCBI): domain Eukaryota; kingdom Metazoa; phylum Arthropoda; class Insecta; order Coleoptera; family Endomychidae; genus Endomychus; species Endomychus coccineus. The sequence continues at coordinate 44,598,470 of OY294068.1, forward strand.
GACAAATGTTCATAGAACCATAGTAAATAAGCACATGGAGAAAACAAAACATTCCTTTGGATTCAACAATTACCAAAACGATAAATATTGAAAAGAACAATGATGAACGATTGATATTGGAAAGTATTCAAATTAAGAAGAACATTATATGATAAAATTGATTTTAAACTACAAATTAATTTGATTCAATGAATTATTAACCATAATAAAATATGTGTCTATTGAAAAATATGAGGAATCTCTAGCTGTAGCATTGAATACCTTCAAAGACTATGGTGCTCTACAGGTATGTCTTGGGCCCAACTTTGTTCCAGCTTTATATCAACGATTAGTTAGAATTAACCCCCTAACCCGTTCTCAACTTCACAGATAATGGTACTTTTCATACCACTTTCTTATCTAGAGCCCCTATACCATCCATAGAAACCAGAGTAGCGAGACAGACAGGCCGACGCAATTCATGAAGATCTGGCAATGATTTTAAAATAGGGATCTGATATTCTAGTAGAGTTTAATGCAACCAAAACTCAAGCTTGTATGGTTCAGGGAGGTAGATCTCACAATCTCTTATATGATGATGTCAGGTAGAACTATTCCTATATATGTATATGAAGTTCTCCATATACGGAATCGGTATCAACACTAACAGCACTCTCTTATGAGATGATCATGTGAAGTCCTTTGGAGAAAGCCCTTCACAAAAACATGGTTTTCTGTTCCGTGCCAAAAGCTACTTCATACCACAATAGCTGATCATAATCTACAAAGCACAGATTCGACCTGTCCGAGAGTTCAGCTCCCTAACATACGCTGAAAATCTTAGATTCTATTCAGAGAAGAAAGCTGTTTATCTTATTTGTCATGTCAAAGTTACGAATTCATTGACCTCTCCAGAACATGGTAGAAAAGGGGGAAATATCTATATTTCCATGGTCGAAGTTTATGACTATTATTTCACCGCGGGAGATCCCAGGTAGGTGGGCTAAACGAGCTCAAGCTGGTCATCATTGTCAAGCTAGAGACCTGCCGAACTTCTTCTGTTCTCCCAAAAATGTATTAGTCATGTAGTCAAAAAAAATTCTGATATTTTGACGTATCATTTTCTCTTGTCTATTATTTTCTTTCAAAAATAATCAACCTCATGACAAAACATTCTTATAAGTAGTAGCCAACTGATTTTTTAGGTATATCAGATATTTAATTCGTATAACACATATTGAAATGTCCAAAGGAATATTGACTGAGTAGGAATCAAACAATGGTTTGGTTTGGTGTCGCCATCTGGTGTACTCAAGTAGTCTTACATCCCACATAACTTGTAAAGGTTGAGAAATCTAACAGGCAACGACGTACTTTGTTTGATTTCTTATTGGGACATCTATTCGTAGATGGCGTGAGATATTTTGCTCTATTTACCATGCTGTTGGCCGTTCTACCTTCAACAGAGATCTTCAAGGAACGTTGCAAATTGCTAGTTATACTGATGAGCTCTATGAGGAGAGGGAAACATCTAGAACTACAAGTTTGTGGCATTACTGACCGATCTAGACTAGATTCACCTTTAGATGTATAGTTTCCAGCTGTCTAGAACTACAAGTTTGTGGCATTACTGACCGATCTAGACTAGTTTCAACTTCAGATGTATACTTCAGAAGTTGGAGAATAAAATTCAAATTTTTTACACAAAACTTTTAACATTTAATTTTAAAATGCTGACAAATTGTTTCACCACACTGTGGCATTATCAAAGCGAGGAGTTATCAACTAAAGCTAAATCTAAAAGTATGTCCTTAAATATCAGGGATCAGAATGTGGTGCAAATTGAGGGATGGGGGTGGATAATGGTGGGAGTGTGTTTACAAAATTGTTAACAAGCGGTGAATTATATGTGTCGATTTGATCATTTAATATTACATTATTATTGTTTTTTGCGTGTTTCAAAATTTCTATGGATTCTAATATATTAAGTTTATGTCCTTTTTCCTGAATATGTAGAATATCAGGATTAAGGGTGAAATTGTGGTTATGTTCTAACAGGTGATTTGCGTAATTAGAGTCTTCTTTTTTGAGCCTGTAACTTCTCAAATGTTCATTGAACCTTACGCTGAAACTGCGTCCAGTTTGTCCTATGTACAAAGCACTACAGTCATCACATCTCAGTCTGTAAACTCCAGATTTCTTTAAGTTATCTTTTTTAGATTTCGAGTTATTAATATACGAGCATAGGTTATTTTTTGTTTTAAAGGCGACGTTTTTATTCTGTTTTTTAAGGAATTGAGATATTTTTAGTGAATGTTTACCTAAATATGTTAGACATGTGAAATTTGATTTTGTATTATTATTAATTTTCGGATAAATTATGCTTAAGGCTTTTTTATTGAGTTTATTTTGGAGTATTTTATTAATTATCTTGACATTATAACCGTTATTTTTGGCAATATCTACGATTCTGTTTAATTCTAAATGGAAATTATCTTTACTTAATGGGACATTAATTAATCTATGTATCATACAATTATATGCTGCTAGCTTATGTGATTGTGGATGTAAAGAAGTGTTGTGTATTGTGGTATCTGTGTGGGTGGGCTTGTGATAAATAGCGAAAGAAAAGTAATTATTTGTGTGTGAAATTGTCAGATCTAAAAAGTTTAAGGACTTGTTGTTTTCCATCTCTAATGTGAATTCTATATTTGGGTGTAAGTTGTTGATATAGGTGAGAAAAGAATTTATTTGACGGTTACTGCCTGTATAGCAAGCGATTACGTCGTCAACATAGCGATACCAATATACAAACATGTGCTGAAAATTGGAATTTAAAATCTTAGTTTCCAAGTAATTCATAAATATTTCTGCTAGCAACGGAGATAATGGCGAACCCATGGGGAGTCCGGTGTTCTGTTTGTAATATTTATCGTTAATTGTGAAATAATTTTGGTCTATGCAAAGTGAGATTAAACTTAATATTTCCTGTGTTATTGCCGGTAAAGTATTATTGCGGATTAAAAGATCTTCAATTAGAGTGATGGTCAATTGTGTGGGAATACTTGGAAAAAGGTTCTTGACATCAAAACTCGATAACTCCTCGCTTTGATAATGCCACAGTGTGGTGAAACAATTTGTCAGCATTTTAAAATTAAATGTTAAAAGTTTTGTGTAAAAAATTTGAATTTTATTCTCCAACTTCTGAAGTATTATGAATTTACACTACGTAAACGCCGAAACCATAGATATATTCAGATGTATAGTTTTCAGCTGTCTAGAACTACAAGTTTGTGGCATTACTGACCGATCTAAACTAGATTCAACTTTAGATGTACATGAAACGACCAGATGTTTCATATTATGGTATCATTTGAGGTTTCCACATTATGGACTTTGGCTCCCAGAAGATGTTCCTGGCGCTGTTCTACAGGACAATTAGTCATTGTTTATTAATTTCCTTCTCGAATTCACTGAGAACTTATTCAGATGTGATTTGAATCTTTATTTCAGAACAAAATTTGTTAATAAAGCTTTAAAGACAACAATTTTTCGGGAATAACAGCTTTAGCACAGTTTTAAAAGGAACGGTTAGTTAATGGCAATTTTAGATTATCAGTGTTATTGCTTCCTCGCACCCAAAGAATTAGAAAGTCTAGTAGGTAACCGTAAAGAAATATTGTTTATTGCATTTTTGGACGTTTCAAGAAGAAAATTCCCCGTTCGAACGTTCCTATGATAACATTTGTGATATCGGAGCAAATGATTCTAAATTAGTTATAAGCAATCACAATATAAACTTTCACTAAATGATCTATATTCTAAGTATTTCAACTTTGCTTTTATTTAAAAGCAATGATAACAGTCTCGAAGCTCAGAATCAGCTAAGTCAGTGGACAGGAGGAAACTGAAACCTACCCTAATGGCTTTCGCCCAAACCCAAAGCTTAACATCGGTATAGCCACCCGAAAGTAATCCAGTTTCGACGATGGATGTAATCCTTTGTCTTACTAGAAAATTGCTTTCCTTTTCAAGTTTCTATTCTTAGATAGATAGATTACTTATCCTTTGATGACGTTATCGAATATTGTCTATGATCACAGAGCACAAAACAAATATAATGACATATGACTGAAAATTTTCATTATTCTTCAATTGAAACATAACAGCGGAGAATCTCACAAGATTTTCATAAAATCTAAAATTTGATGCCTTTGTGCCTTGAAAAACTTCTACAGTTTACCGAGAATAAGATGAAAACTATACATCTAAAGTTAAACCATTGCCAAATGAACTGTGATCTATCGATCATTAACTTCCCTCATTTTTGTTGACAAAATATCTTTCGGACACATTTGCAGGTCAAACGTATTGATCTAGGAACAGAAAATATATTGGAAATGATTCTGAAACCGCTAATAGAAGCCGATAAATTATACTCTAAGTTACTTTGAAATTAAAAAAAAATATTATTATAATATTTTGCTGTCAGATGAACTGTCATAATTATTGACATAAAGGACTGTATACCTCACTTCCATGATACCACAGAGTGATTAATTCAAATTTAGTATCATTATAAAGTAACTATACTCGTTATTCTATAGATTTTAGGATCATCGCTATGATAACAAACACAAAAATGTGACGTCACTACTTCGATGACGTCATTTAGGAATTCTTAAAATTCATTTCGGAAACTTCTGCAGGTTTCAGGTATGATTATGATAAAAATAAAGCGATGGTGAAATCTGTAATCCATAAATGGAAGAACAATTGAAAAACACAGATTTCGAATATTATCAGGCTGTAAATGGAAACTTACATAACTCATACCAACAAACCACTATCATCTGGTGAACGATAGTTCAATAAAATCTGTTCCAGAGCCGTCGCTTCAAAACAAACAGTATACCGTCGTTGGCGCGGAAACCCATGTCTAGAGATCAGAACAAAATATTTTGAAGCCAGAAATATGTACAATGAAACAATAAACGTTTCGGAAGAGGCATATAATGCCAAAATAAGATTGAAGCTTATCGAATGCCCGAATGGCTCACTTTCGACGAAGCAATTGGTAGCAATTTCAGTTTCAGTTGATTTCATCCCCTAACCAAAGATGATGGCACACTGGCTACTACACCAACAAGAAAGAGTCAACCTTCTAGCTGAAACATTTGCAGCCAATTCAAATGTGGTTCCACAAGGGAAGGACTCTCCTAATATTGCTGCCATAGCCATATGCCTGAAATTGTCTTTCGTCACCACACAATTAGGCGCATTTTAACTGATGTCAATACCGAAAAGTCTATGAGGCCAGACGGAACTAAACCTGTCGTTCTCAAGGAATGTGCGTCTGAATTTACACCAGTTTTCTACAGGCTGGTTACCCTTTCATACAAACTTGGTGTGTTTCCTTCCAGCCGGAAGACAGCTAGAGTGCAACCAATTCCAAAGAACACCCTTCTTAATAATTGTAGACTCATTGACCCTATTATCTATGATCTCGAAAGTGATAGAGAAAAAATCAACATTGAGTTCATCAAATACCTAGAGAGCTACAAAATTGTAAATGACCGACAATATGACTTTCGTCAGCAGAGATCAACAAGAGGCCAGCTTGCCTACGTAACACGTGTATGGCAGGAATATATCGAGGAATCATTGGATATCTCCAAAGCATTTGACCCAGTCTGGCATCAAAGCCTTCTTGGGAAACTTCCGTCATATGGTTTGCCGCATCAACTTCGTCGCTTACTATCGATTTTTTTCTCAGACAGATCACTACATGTGGTGGTTGACGGAGTATCCTCCGATACAATGGCTATCAACGCTGGTATTCCACAGGAATCTGTCTTGACTACCTCTGTTTCTGCTCCATATCAACGATCTGCTGGAAGTAACCACCTGTCCCGTCCACAGCTCTACAGATGGTACACTTCATCCCGCTTTCTCATCTGAGCCCCTATACCATCAATTGAAGCCAGAGGAACGAGACAGGGACAAGTTGACGCAATTATTGATGCAATGCTCGGGATCACCACCAATAGCACCTCCTCATAGGACGATCTTCTGAAGTCCATTACGAAAATGACTCCACTAAATCTTGATTCTCTATTCTGTGCCATGAGCTGGTTTACATCCCAGCAGCTCCTCATAATCTACAAAGCACAGACCTGTCCTAGAGCACTGTCAACATGTTTGGAGTTCGGCTACCAAACATACGCTGAAGCTCTTGGATTATATCCAGAGGAGAGATATTCGTTTGATTGATGATGACACACTTACGAGTTCATTGACCCTTCTAGAACATCGTAGGAAGGTGAGAGATCTCTCCCATGGTCGGTGTACAACAAAAATTTCGTCTGTTGTTCCACCACGAGCGATTCCAGATAGGCGGACTAGACGAGCTGAAACTAGTCACCACTTCACTGTCAAATTCTAGACCTGCCGAACTTCTTCCCACCAGACTTCATTTTTTCATCGAACAGTGAAGTTGTGGAACTCTTAACCTAGTGAAGTCTTTATCGATGCCTATAACCTCCAAGCCTTCAAGAAACATAAGAATGTATATCTTCTCTCCCTACATTCCACTGCTGGCTAACACGATGGTCTTCGAACAATATATGTTTCCCTCTCGTGTAGTCAAAGTATTAAAAAAAAATTGGTTGTGATCTATATCTATAACGAGTGAAACCCGGTTGTCATAATGATATTAAATTGCTATTGATTTCATTTCACAAACTAAAGATGGACGCCAAAGGTACCACTTGTAATGGGGCAACCATGCCCCAAATAGTCCAGGAAATAAAGGTTTTGAAAAGAAAAATTTGAGGTAAGAGGCCGATTTTGATGTGCGAGGGCTCATTCGATTCGTTTTAACCTCTAGATCAGAATCTGCCACAGCCTATTTGTCCTATTGTTAATAAACAATAGATAATGGCCAATAAATGGCATGTTTTTGACATAATAAAATAAAAATTGAAAACGCTATTTTCCATCAATTTTTAGCAGGTAAAGTAGAAAATTGCAGTTATTTGATCAATAAACAATGTGAATTTGAGGTTTATAACAATTTGTCAGTTATCTATTTGTTAATAAACAACAAAATGGAAATTTCCTAAATAATCAAGATTAGATTCATTTTCAGGTAATATGAGGTCGCTGAATACAAATTCGATGTTATTTTTCTGATTGTCTGTTAATCTAATTAGTTAATTAACAATTTGTTAATAAACCAATTAACCCAAAAAATGGAAATTAAAAAAATTATCAAGACTAGAGTCATTTTCAGGTAATTTGAGATCGTTGAATACGAATTTGATGTTATTTTTTTGATTAAATGTCAATTTAATTAATTAATTGATAATTACTCAGTTACCGAATTAACAAAAAAATTCAGTGTCTCAAAATAATCAAGATTAGATTCATTTTAGGGTAATTTCGAGTCACTAGACATGAATTTAATGTTATTTTTTTGATTAAATGTCAATTTAATTAATTAATTGATAATTACATAGTTACCGAATTAACAAAAAATTCAAAGTCTTAAAATAATCAAGATTGGAGTCAATTCCGTATAATTTAAGGCCGCTGAACACGAAATTGATGTTACTTTTTGAATCGAATGATAATTTAATTAATTAATTAATTTACTTGGCCAACCAACAAAAAATATTCAAAGTTTTAAAATAATCAAGATTACAGTCAATTTCGGATAATTTGAAGTAGTTAAATTTGAATCTAATGTGATTTTTCAATAAATTGTTCATATTATTAGTTGATTGATAGCGTTGCCATGGTAACTGAGAGAAGTACAGGGACGTATAAGCTGAATACAGAACCAGTAATTCAACCTCCAGGGCCGTAGCCGTAAAGGGGAAGAGTGGTTTTTCATGTTATTGATCAAAAATAGTTTCCCAGCAATTCATTCAAAAAATAACATCAAATTCGTATCCAGCGACCTTAAATTATACGAAATTGACTCCAATCTTGATTATTTTGAGACTTTGAATTTTTTTGTTAATTCGGTAACTGAATAATTATTAATTAAATAATTATATTAACATTCAATCAGAAAAATAACATCCAATTTGTATTCAGCGACCTCAAATTACCTGAAAATGACTCTAGTCTTGATTATTTTTTGAATTTCCATTTTTTGGGTTAATTTGCTTATTAACAAATTGTTAATTAACTAATTAGATTAACAGCCAATCAGAAAAATAACATCGAATTTGTATTCAGCGACCTCAAATTACCTGAAAATGAATCTAATCTTGATTAGTTAGGAAATTTCCATTTTGTTGTTTATTAACAAATAGACAACTGACAAATTGTTATAAACCTTAAATTCACATTGTTTATTGATCAAATAACTGAAATTTTCTACTTTACCCGCTAAAAATTGATGTAAAATAGCGTTTTCAATTTTTATTTTATTGTCAGAAACATGCCATTTATTGGCCATTATTTATTGTTTATTAACAATAGGACAAATTTCCCCCTATGTAGCTATGGCAGATTCTGATCTAGAGGTCAAAACGAATCGAATGAGCCCTCACACATCAAAATCGGCCTCTTACCTCAAATATTTCTAATTTGGGTCGAATTTGTACTTTATTTCCTGGACTAAAAACAAAACTTCGTATTTTCACCAGTTTAAAGCGACTTGCAAATTATCAAATTCCTACGATCAGTATAAGCAGTGCAATTGTCTTCAGAGTGTATTAAGAACTCACGCAGATACGCACGTATACACAGACATCATCTCAAAACTAGTGTGCATGGATTCAGAAAGGCTCAAAACGAATATTGTCGCAAAAACCCAAAAAATTTGTGTTATGCGCAATACAATATTCACATAATATGTATTTAATTACCAATATCAGCATATAACATCAATTTAATACTTGGCCAAATATCCTGGATAAAACCTTGAAAGATTTTATTAGATGTTAATAAACTAATCATAGGCATCCCTCTATTTCTAAATTACATGGAAGTACAACAATTTTCTATAAAAATATCAATAAAATATCGAAATATCAAATCTTTATTTTCTCTTTTATTCTCACAGATCGGTACAATATACTAATTGGATGGGTACGTTTTTCTCTTGTTGAACATTCCATAAATTAATTTGCTAAAAGACGCTTATGTTTTCAACTGTATATAACAGCAGATTACTTAATGATATTTAACTCGTGCCTCTTCATAGCAACCGGTGCTATTGGGTATTGACGTCATCATACTCGCCAATGTCTTTGAAGCGTTTACGCGGCGAATAAAATTCTGCAATTTAAAACAGCACATTCTTCAGAAAACAAAAATCCGAAACATTTATAACAGCATAGTTGCGTTCCGGAACTCATTTGTCTCTTGTGATATTTTCTCATCCGTTCCTTATTATATTTATCAAAGGTTCAATATACAGGGTATTACAAATTCGATGCGGCAGCTTTGTTATTTCGGTAACTTTAAGAGATAGAAAGTAAGTTGAACAGAGGCAAAGTTGCGCATTTCAATCCAATTACTTTCGGAAAAGAAGCCGAAAAATCACTTTTTGTTTTTATGTTTTGATGGCTTTATTATTGATCATTTTGAAAATCAAAGTGCACTTTCACCGTCATTTCTTCAAAACGATACTTATTTTTTAAGATATGACGTTTCGTTTCTTATTTAATTTTTCAGTAGTATTTGACTTCCCAAAACCAATGATCACACTTGTTACTAAATTGTTTGCTGTAGGAGTTATTTGATTTATCAAATTCTATTTTAGAAATACATTTGCTTTTTTATCAAAATAAAGGAGCCGTACCGAATGAACAAATCGAACTTTCCATCTCCAAACAATTGAAAACTAATAAAATCCTTATGGGTTATGGGGGGCTTTGTTGAGACCAGGGTGAGATTTGAATTTTTTATGTTAATGATATACAAAGTGCGGAAGGTCTTATCAGAAAAATTAAATAATTTTTCGAGAGATCCTCCTAAAAGGATCTCTGCTACTGTCAGGGCACACTTTGTTTTGTTCCAAAGTCAATGCTCACTCTTCAATTAAAAATCTAATAACTGTCATATGGAAAATAATTTAGTGACAAGTATTCTGGGAGGTCAGAAGCTAAAAGAAATGAAATGAAATATCCAGGTTCGTTTTTGAAAAAAATTACTTTGATCAATTGATCACGTGACTTCCCTCACTTTCGTAAGAAAAATACCTAGGTTTCCGAACAGAAAATATATTTAGAAACCGCTTATGAAAGACTTTAAGAGATACTCCATGTACATTGAAATTTCATTCAAATAGTCTACATAATGTACTTTACTATTTGTGTTTTATACTGACATTCGTTGCCAGGTTGACTTTCAATTATTCACACTATGATATAACTTTGTTTTATACTGACACCTGCGGTCACATGAAGCATCAAAATTTGTCACAGAGTATACTCATAAAATAGATTGTGGCTCCACATTTTTTTTGGGCCGAATACAATACTACTCTTACATTATATAATACGTATAGTAAGGAAGGTAATATGGAAATGTCTGCCGCTGCATTTTGAAAATAGATGACAATCAAGTTAGCGACATTATGGTATGGTATGGTATGGTATGGTATCACTTATCTGTATCAGATATATTAAATAACATCCGATTGATGTATGCGTCCTTTTTCACTTTAACTGGTTTCAATTTCCAAATATTATACTGGGAGAAACATGCAAATTGTCGGTACTGATTTTGTTGGAGTTACATCATCTTCTGTCTCATATGCTAACCTAAAAAACATAGCTGGTTCAACGTACTGTAACCGTGTTTGAATGCTTACGGAAAATGTTCTCTCTTGAAGGCAAACATTAAAACCGTTAGAAAGTACCGGGATATCAAAAATTATCTTTATTTAGCTTGACCAAAATTATGTTTATTTAGCTTGACCAAGGGTGGCTGTGGAATCTGAAACGTGTGTTTTACTTTACGTTTGTAATAATTATGTCACTGTCACACTGACATCATCAATAACCTACAAATTTCATACCTATTTATTTCAGTTGTAAAACAATAATGAACTACAAATTATGAAATAACGGTTTTAGTGACAAGAAAAACTAAATTACAGTAATTGTTGGAATTGTCCCCCGTTTTGTTCGATGCACAAGTTGACGCGCATCCTCATGCTGTGAAAACCGTTTTGCAGCATTTCTGGCGTTATGGTTGCACATTGCTGAACTATTCTTTGTTGAAGTTCTTGCAAATTATTTACCGGAGTTGCGAAAATCTTGTTTTTTTAGTAAGGAGATATAAAATAGTCCATAATTGTCAAACGAGGTGATCTCGGAGGAAACTCAACTTCTGTATGCAAACTTATCAGCCGGTCATCAAAAAACTCGCGGAGAAAAGCAATATTTTCTCGTGTAGTATGTGCTGTTGCACCGTCATGCTGGAAATAACCGTACCGAAGTTCATCATCGTTTAACGTTGACTGTATTGCCAATTTCCATTAACTAGAGCACCCGTTCGAAAATAGGCTTCAATCATGAAAATTTTGTGTTGTGTGGTAAGAGGCATGATTCAAAAACTGGATTAGAAAATTTCAGCACAATGATTTAACAGATTCTGACACAACAAAACATATTCAATAATTCAACGTGAGACACACGTTCTACATTCCACAACCACCCTTGACCAAGATGATTTTTAATTTGTAGTTCATTATTGTTTTACAACTGAAATAAATAGGTATGAAATTCGTAGGTTATTGATGATGTCAGTGTGACAGTGACATAATTATTTCAAACTTAAAGTAAGACACACGTTTTAGATTCCACAACCACCTTTGACCAAGATAATTTTTGATAGTCCGGTATAATGACCGAATATTGAATAAATAAGGAGAATTCAATACATTTCTCGAGGAACGTTTTTTCGTCTAAATATGATTTTTGATATATATTTCTGGATTACTTTAAGATTTTATAGGAACAAACTTAAAAATTGTCATAATATCTACCTGTTACAATGAGAAATAATATAATAATGTTTTCGTTCAAATTCATACCACTCTGTACTCGGTAGGTGTATGGTTTTTAGTTGCTTAAATAATATTCACGAACGCCGGATTTGAACTGAACTATATTTTCCTCTTTACATCATTTATAAAACAAATACAATATAAGTAGTATCATGACTTAAAGCTTGCCATACCCCAGGATGCTTACATTATGATCCTGAGTACATGCATATATACATCCTCCTTATATAAAAAAATAATAACTATATTCCATATAATTTATATAATTCAAAATTAATATTAACAAAATTTTGAAAAAATTAAATACAGAGCAAATGTATAATTGATTAGTTACTGTTACATTTGAGTCATGAACCTTTCTGGTTGCTTGACTTGTCTACCTGAACGAGTTATGTAGTTCTCATTTCTAGATTGCATTTGAGAATTCTCATTTTCCTTTTCTCCTGGTTGCTCATCAAGCTCACTATCGCTAGAATCCAATTGTTGAAATATATTGAGCTTTTGAGAATTAGGATGAACTCTCAAATGTTTTCTATTTCTATTTACAATTCGGTTGGAGTTGTACAATTGTACTCTGTAACTTCTTGGAGTCGAATTCTTATTTAATATTTTACCAGGTTGGTTCACTTTATTTGTTGCGATAAGTACATTTGTATTTTCAGGAAGTTCTGGTAAGTTTTCAGTATGTCTGTCACAATAATGTTTCTGAAACCTTTGTTTAGATTTCATATTATTCCTATGAAATCTATTATTAACGATTTTTGATTTTAGATGTTAATTTGTCACGGCTAAAATGCTTTTCAATGATCGGCTCATGAGCAGTTGTGCGCTGCTGAATAGAAATTTCGGTCAATAGGAGTATTCCTTAATTCAAGTAAAACAATATAAAAATCGGTCTTCTCAAAATTACACTTTTTAACTATGCTTTTTACAGTTTGGATTGATCTCTCGGCTAGTTCATTGGATTGCTGATAGTGGGGACTTGATTTGATATGATTAAAATTCCATTCTATAGCGAACTTTTGAAAGCGAAATTGATGAGAAGAAAATTGAGGACCACCATCACTAATTAATGTGTCTGGAATACCTTGCCTTGAGAAAATTTGTTTGATTTCAAAGATAATATCATCACTGGTAGTATAATTTAATAAGATCACTTCAACGAATTTTGAAAAATAATCCATTAATAAAAGATACCTTTTACTCTTATATTCAAAAATGTCCATTTACACTTTTTCCCATGATCGATTTGGTACTTGATGAGGAATTAGCGGTTGTTTGGGATTTGACACTACTTCCTCAAAATCCCGCGTATACCCTGGCCCATATAAAATTTGTCTGGCTCTATTTTTTGTGTTCTCACAACCTAAATGACTAGTATGTGACTTTTTTATAATTTCAAATCTCAGCTTTTTGGGAACTATCAATCGATCGTTTTTGAATAATAAACCGTTCACATAACTGAGTTCGTCTCTAAATGACCAATTTACTTTTATTGAGCTATTAACTTTGTTTTTTATTTCAGGCAAACCGTATCTTATAACTTCGATCAATTCTAGCATTTCAAGATCTTTTTGAATTTCATTTCGAATGTTTTCTAAATTTTTATCTGCAACTGGTAACGAGATTTCTAATAATAATATTTGTGCATCTAGTTGTTTGTCTAAACTATCTTTATTCATTACACTTCCTTCAATCTCATGTCCTTTAGACAATGCATCAGCAATTTGTAGTTGTGAGCCTGGCTTATAAATTAATTTAATATGATATGGTTGGAGTTTAATCAGCATGCGCTGCAGTCGAGCAGGACAAGAAATCAAAGGTTTATTTATTATAGAAGTCAATGGCTTGTGATCTGTTTCAACCACTACGTCATTATGTCCAAAAATGAATTGATGAAACCTTTGACAACAATAGACCACTGCTAGTAGTTCCTTTTTAATTTGCGCGTAGTTTTTCTGTGTTTCAGCCAATGTTTTGGATATGTAATAAACGGGGAGGTTATCTTATAAGAGAACAGCGCCTAAGGCAAATTGGGAAGAATCTAGTGACAGAGTTATTGGTTTATTTGTGTCAAAATATTGAAGTACTGGTCTTTCTGTTAATGCATTGTTCAAACCTATAAAGTGTTTTTCATGTTGTGCTTCCCAATGCCAAGCTATGTCTTCCTTCGATAATGTTCTTAGATTTTCTGTTTGAAATGAGATTTTTGGTATAAACTTCGACACGTAAGTAATTAGACCGAGAAATCTTTCTATGTCTTTTTTATTCTCCAGAAATCAGATTCCCTTTGAGAGCGTAGGATCGTATCCTACCGACTGCGCCATGTATGGTTTTTGGTTGCTTAAATAATATTCACAAATGCCGAATTTACATCATTTATAAAAACAAATACAGTAAAAGAAGTATCATGACTTAAAGGTTCCCATACCCTAGGATGCTCACATTATGATCCTGAGTACATGCATATAGCACAGTAAATACCTGTAATGGTCCATTGATGGATGGCTCAAAATAATTACGGATAAATGCAATTCCCCCTTTTTCTCTGTCCAAAATTGATGACATTCAATAGAACAGTTGTTTGAAGAACTTGAGTTTTGCGAAGAGTTTTGCAGTTCGTGCATATGTTGATGTGGCTTTGGTTTTTTTTTCAAGCGCGGTTTGAGAACTGCGTTTTATAGCCTGCTCATACTACTCTGGAATATCAATATTGATGACTTCGTATCCGTTCTCATAGAATAAACGAAATAGGTTTTCCCATTGTCCTCTTGTCATAAGTCTATGGGCATCTCTTGTTGTCGTACCTTGTATGATCCAGTGAAATTGTTCTACCCCCAATAGAGCTACAAGTGCCGCTGTGTGAGTAGGTTTCAACACACCCGTGGCCGGACCTAGAGTGAGCTTTCTCAGTTGCTCCCAGCTCGAAGCCTGATTTGGTCATTTTGAGTTCTGTTTTCTTCCACTAAACCTCCGAAGCACATGTGAGCCCGAGTTTGAGAATGGCTTCGGAGATCCACATCCAGTTGTGGCCAATCGTCTTTCTGCAGAACCAGGAGGCCGCAGTTAATGTTGCCACGGTCCAATTTTTCAGTAGAACTGAATGTTTTCAAGTGAATATTAGTTTGAAGGCATGAGGTATGGCATAAACTTAAGGATTCTTGTTTGAGATATGTTAAATGTAATTTGAAAGAAACAACACTGATAAAACTAAATTAATAGAATTTATTGAAACAAATTAACAACTAAAATAAAATATGACGCTATTTAAAATGAGTGCTACATAAATCGATTAATAAAACACAATGATAATTAATTTCAAAATTGGTTCAATTAATTTAAAAGAGATGATGATGAATAGTTTTGAAATCAGTTCAATTAATTCATTAATTCTTCATTATGTGTGCATGAAAAAACATTACTTCAGATCGATGAGTACACGAGAAGTAACTTCGAATATCTCACTCGTCCTCTGACTTTATTGATGAAATCCAGCAGTTTAGGATTCACACGATAAATGAACTTGTCCTTCAGAATAATGAACCCTAATGCTGACATCACAGTTTTACTTATTATTTGCAATATAAAAGTATCTGAGAATGAAATAAATTCCGACTGACAGGAAATGGTTTGAAGTAAGTTTTGTAATCAGATAATACATTGGAATAAAATATCTGGAAGATTGTAATAGGAATAAACAAGATTTACAATATTGAAGAAACATATAGATTGGTAATAATTGAATTTGTAAAAAATGGAAACTTGACAATATGCCATATGACTCCTACGTATAAATTATAAAACGTCAAATCTTCAAATTTGGAAATATCGATATTATACGAAAGGTGAAATCAATTCTTAGATTTGAAAGAATATTTTTTCATTCAAACTAAATTGTGAAGGTAGTACAAACTAGTAAATTTTATCACCAAATTTCTTTTGAAATTCCTTCTACAAAAATTTAGTTTCGGTGAAAGCTTTTCCGAAATACCACCCGACACGATATAATTGTCGATGCTGAAGGAACAAAAAATGTATTTGAAAAAATACCACATGTGTTTACGGAGATCACTGGCATATGCCAGGAAATTTCAATAAAATCAGTATTCTATAAGATAAAATTGTGGCTGTAGTAGAGAGATGAGCCAAAGTATTTAATTACATTACAAACTTTTCATTGTTTACGTCACCCCATTTTAGGTAAATACTAAACCACTTAGGGACTTTCTCGCTGACTGTGCGTTTTTAATGAGGCCCTCAACGCAACTCCAAATCCCAGAATGATATTTTTAGTCAACTGTTAAAATTTTGTATAATCTGATTACTTTTAATCATTCTGTTCAACTGAGTGATTCATAATGAAGCAATTTGCTAATTAAGGAACCAAAACATATAAAGAGGAGGTATTTACAGAATACTACGCAGTAATCTGCTTTTAATTTATTCCAAATCTTAAGAGGCGGTTTCTCTGCCCCGCTTGCTAAGTTACTCTGGGACCTGTCGCTTGCATGTTGTGGGAGATTACACTCGTACATTAATTTGAATTCCAGCTCTGATGTTTACTTGAACTGATTTGAAGAAAGTTGTGCGTAACTTTGATGTGGCCTCTTCAGATTACACAAATATTTATAATTTTTACATAAGTCTTTTTCAAAGTATACCTACCAACCACGAATGTTGATTGGAATTTAAATTAATATAAATGATTTTCTTTGGTACTAACTCATCAATTAAGATTTCGTCTATTTAAAGGCTTGCCCTGATGTAATATCAATTGACAATCTGCAACTAGTTGAACCAGTAATACAGACCACAAAAATAGTAAAGAACCATCAAACGAACATAACAGTAATGTTGAACCACAACAAACAAAACAAGGATTTGGATTGAAACAGTCATATGATGATCGCACAACTGAATCAAACGATGAAGTATTTTATGACATCTCTAAACTCGCAGCACAACCTAAAAGCGACACGTCTGAACAGAAAGCACATATTTCTATAAGTTTACTGAGATTATCGTAGAGTGCGAATGTGAGGGATACAACAGATACTACAAGGCATAGATTCGACCTGTCCTGGACTACTGCTCACATATTTGGAGTTCGGCTCCCAAAAATACGATTAATATTAGCGTTTACCCCTTCCACTCACCTTCCAGTGTGTTAAAATCTTAAGTGTCTTGTGAAAGAAAAGGATAAGTGTCAATGATATTCTTCACTTTGTTCTGGCTAATCAATGATTGGAATCAAACTTCAACGTGTCATGGTTCTCTAGATCAAATGGCCACATTGTTAATCAATAAATAGATTGACGATTAGGAATAACATAAATTCCTAAGTGAAGTTTTAGAGTGCTATCAAGAGATTACCATGTTACACCGCATTGACAATACAGTTCTCGCCAATCAAAGAATCGACGGGGAAACAGTTGGAAATAATGCAAAGTGAATTACAATTGTAATTTCTTGAATCCCGAGAACTGTATTATCAATTCTCAAAAAATGCTCTTGCTTACAATTCTCAAGTAGAGAAATATAGTAAAGTATAATTTGAAAATAATAGATGCTATATTTCAAAACATTAGAGATCATATCATTTAAATGAAAACTAATGAGCAAAAGAAATGAGTGTTTCCACTTATATCAAGATGAAAATGTGACAAATGTTGGCTCTATAACAAACTTCTCAATGAGGCACTGCAGTGAATAGCTTTCTGCAAACCATGTACGCTTTTCTGCTGTGTATATTAAATTTAAATGCAACATTTGATGTGTATATTTTGACTTAAAACTGTACAATCGTGTTAATTTCATAGTATATAATATAAAACCAATTAATGTAAGGCTAATTAAAGATTGATTCATTATAAATAGAATATGATCTTACTTAGTTAATAGAATAAATATATGTATTCTCTTTCGCATAGGTAAGAATATGTATATGTATTGGTATATGTGTATGTATGTATATGTGTTTACATGTATGCATATGTGTTTTGTATAAGTATGAGTTTGTATGTGCATATATTTAAGCATAGGTATATATTTGTAAATGTATAGGTAAGGATGTTTCAAGTTTTCTGTTTATTTATTTCATTCGTTTGTGCAAGGCATAAGATAAAATCACGGAGAAGTATTAATAATAATACTTAAGTGATTCTTATAATAGCCTTCATTTATTTATTTCGGCTTAGATTATATTTTTTGGAAACTTTATGTATATTTTCTAAGCTAAATAAATTATTATTATTATTATTATAATTTGAAAATATCCAATAGCCAAAACCGCATTAATTTGTGCATTTGAAAAAAATTATTTTCTATGAGTTGGAGAATTGTATCTCGAATTCACAGTAGAATTTGTAACATTTAATTTTAACAATTAATGCTAGCAACTATTTGTTTCATCACACTGGCATCTTCAAAGCGTAGGAGTTATTAACTGTTTTGAAAAACTTTTTTCAGTTAAGGTTATTCAAAACTACATACTTCTGATAGCGAATGTATGAATCTGAATTCTCGGTAAAATCAATTTTTCAAGTATTACAATGTATATGTCTTATGAGACGATTTAATTTGAGGAGATACATCGAAATAGAGGCAGGACAAGTTCAAGAAATATCCCGAGTGGAAATGCGGGCGACATTTGCTTGTTTACTGTAATCTCCCTCAACCAGTTCCAGTTACACTTCATAATTAACCACATAATAGTTGGGAAGCAATGAATTAGATTGATTGAGCTAGGTAATCTAGATCTCCGCAACGCCTGGGACCAGTGTAAGTAAGTTTCTAAACATTCCCAAGCTAATACACTAGAAGGTAATAACTCCTAGTGAAGACTCTCATCCAGACATTTCACTACGATTTTTTTATTCTCATATAAGAATATCTCATGAAAATTCTCCTAAATACAGTTATTTCGGTCCTAGAATCAATATTAAGCTGAAATGAACAAAAGATGGAAATACCTACTAAATACTAATAAAGATTCATGACCCAGGTATGAATTATATATAAGTTCTCGGGAAATAGGTCACAATAACACTTATGCTTTATATTTTTCTTGTCTTTACGTACGTTTCGGTCTCACGACCATCATCAGAAGACTTATTATTATGTCTAAAACTTGATTACTAACTAAAACTAATTGTATTACACAAAGCGTCCTAATCGCACCAATTTCAATTGAAATGCCCACGTTGCCGAAACGAACAGAAACACGAAAAAACGAAATTGTAAGCCTCAATGCTATAGTACAAATATCAAAATTCCACTGCTAAGAAGAATTCTTAATAAATGCGTATTCATGTCGACACAGTAAGTGATCGAAGTGTATACATAAAAATAAAAATTTTATTAGTCTCGTCTCTAGTCGATCACTTACTGTGTCGACATGAATACGCATTTATTAAGAATTCTTCTTAGAAGTGGATTTTTGATATTTGTACTATAGCATTGAGGTTTACAATTTCGTTTTTTCGTATTTCTGTTCGTTTCGGCGACGTGGGCATTTTAATTGAAATTGGTGCGATTAGGACGCTTTGTGTAATCAAGTTTCAGACATAAAAAATCGGTTGTCTGTGAAGTCGGTTTACTGACGATAGTTGAACATGACAATGTCATAACAATTTAGAAAATTTTTTCATAAAATTCCTCGTTCAGAAAATCATTTTAAATTTACAAAATACTTGAATAAAATTTATTGTTTAAATTTCTACTCGACTGTTAAAATTTAATTTTTGATTTTATTATTTTATAATAATAAATTTTGTATTGACATTATTTCTTTCGGCAAGTAAACTGAATAAAAGTTGTTGTTCAATTAGTTACTTAATTATTTTTGCAAATTTAATTGTAATTTGTTGTAAAAAAGTAATAATTTTGAATAATTTATTATAAGAATAAACTGTGATTAAATTATTGTTCATAAATCTTCAATTTAAAATTTGGAAACATCATTAAAATTTTTGTAACTCTAGCTTTTAAAAAGCTCGCCTCAATGTGTTTGATATAGGAGAAAATTGTTCCCTTTGACGGCTGGCTGGTCCAACCTGTCATCTCAGACAAGTTGTTATGATATGTGGAAGATTTAACATTTACGTTTTAATTTTTTGAAATCATAGCTACGCCCGATAATTATTTCGATCGAATAGTAAAGCAATTGATTTTTTACTCATCGTGAAATAGTTCTGTTAACTTATTGTTATAGTTTTGTCAATTATAGCATAACCTACAATCGCTGCACTAGCGGATCGATGCTATTTATTTTAATGATGAAAGCACGAATATTCGACAATATATCACTGAACATATATTTAATATCGAAAGAATCATTACCTTTATCACCGCAATTATCGTTGCTATAAACAATTGACACCACATTCACTTTTCACTGCACTTCATACTTAACGAAAACATGTAAATGTATTATTGTATAGCAACTGTCCACGCGGACGCATCGCTCACTCAAGTAGGAGAGAGACAGATGTCGAACGCTGCCGAACGCGGAGGCCGATTGTGCCTGTTTTTCGCTCGTTCCGCGCTCTCGCTTGCACTTCAAGCCTTAAATGGAACGCCTCAGAGCGAGGTAAAGCCGCATGAGTCATGTTTTTTCGTGCGTGCAGCCGGCTCCATCGAATTATAAGACGTTGTCAAGTCAATAACTCTTCTGATGATGGTCGTGAGACCGAAACGTACGTAAAGACAAGAAAAATATAAAGCATAAGTGTTATTGTGACCTATTTCCCGAGAATTTATAGATACTAAATACAATTGATTGATTTATTGACAATACGTTTGATTTTTCATCATCATTGTTGAGAAAATAGATTTGCCTCATTCATTTAATGATTTGGTTCGGAGAATATATTGTTCGTTATCTTCCGATATTCAATACAATATTTGTTAGTTGTTACCGATTTTTCTATTCATAATGAATATATCTTCCATGTCACGTCTTGGCCGAAGTTTTGCCGAGAAACTAATAATAATAATAAAATATAACAAATAAACCTAATGTTCACGAAACAAAAACTACAGCATCATAAGCTTACCTTCTCATACACTGATTTCTGATCACCACTATGATTAATAGAATATTCACAATCAATGCGGAAACAAACACCGGCACATACAAAGCAATAACATCGTAATGCTTCACCAACAGTTCCTCCCGTACGAATTCAGTAGTTAAATTATTATCAACCATCTTCTTGGAGATATTTGCTGAATTCACATTTTGGTTAATCTGTAAATAAAGACATGTATTAATCGTTGATCATGATTTAAATTGTACAATCTGAACGTTCCAATTTTCCTATTCAGAATAATGATTTCATTACTGTGATGTAAAGTGAGGCAAATATGAAGAAAAAAAAGTAGAAAATATGATCATATATATGAAAGAAATTTAGTTGAAATATGGAAGAAACAATTTAAATATGAAATTATTTAAAAATTAATATTTTAATTTTCACAATCAATTGCTTTTTAATGGGATTGTTTCAAATAAAACTGAACATTGTTCAATATTTTGTTATTTAAAAATATATCTACCAAAACAATTTTTAAATGATTAATTTAATTATTAAAACAATAAGCAATTAAGTGTTTCTCAAAATTCTCTAACAAAAAGTTTTTTCGCCTTATATCAGTTATGTTTATATGCAGAAAAGTTTCTCTCTAGGTCAACACACGTAATAGGGGTGTTTTGCAAATGTGACAAAATTTCTGGTTCCAATGTAAATGTTTCATCAAAATCTCCTATTAAAGCATTGGCTGCTTGTAAAATGAATTTGTAGCCATGGTTCTTATCAATTACGGCTTTGAATTTTTTATATATTTGGTTTCCAATATGTCCCGGAACATTTTTACATTTTTGCTCAAATTCTTTTATTAAATTTACCGCCTCTATCAAAGACAATTTGGATGACACTAATTGGATAATAGTGTTTGAAATGAAATTGTAATGAAACAAGTTGACATAAAATGTGATTGGTCAGCAATTTTTTGGCTTGTAATAGAGGCTGAGAAGAATCATCTTCAAATTCTTGTATAACAGTTTTTATTTGCGTAAAGTTTTCGGCATGAAAAGAAACAGCCCCTAACCACGTTCCCCAACGTGTTAAAACGGGTTGAGGTGGAAGAGGAAGATTAGGTAAATGCTCTCTATGAAATTGAATTCTAAGTGGAGCTTTTAAAAATATTTTTTTTACGCAAGATATCAAATCATTTAACAGGGGAAAGTTTTTTATAACTTCTTCTGCCACCCTATTTAATGCATGGGCCAAACAAGTAGTTTTTTTAATTTTGGCCTGTCTTGACCATATAAGGTGCTGCATCTGATAGGAGAAGTATACAATTTTCGTTAGGAATAGCCTCAGGAAGAAAAAAGTTTGTTAAAGTGTCTTGAATAAATCTAGTAACAGTTGAGACATTTGTTTGAGGAAGTTCTTTGCAAGCAATTGAGTATGATTTTGTAAAATGTTCATTCTTAAGAGCCCCAATCATTAAATGGGCAATGTAATGTCCTGAGGCATCTGTCGTTTGTAAAATTGTTACAGATATGCTAAAAATTAAAAAATAGTTAGAAATATGAAAAATTCGGAAAAATTTCATATAATATGAAAAATATGCCAAATATGAAAATTTCATAAATGCCTCACTTTAGTGATAAGTCAATTCGAATGATGACTGAGAAACGCTCATATTGCACCGAAGATATGTAGGTATCAGTGGAGGCAGGGAAATATGGTGTGGTATCAATTTTAATCTGTATTATTAATAACAAATTCAAGAGGGTCTAATCCTAATTTTCACTTGCCTCACTATACGTAGTTTATAGTGTAAGGGAAGTATCACAATCGGGCCGAATTTTTTTTCCAGATTTTCGCTAATATGTCCATTTCAAGCATTTTTGAATCGATTAAACTATTTTTGTTTATTTTATGTGGTGTGTGTGGCTCGTGGTGTGTGGTATGTGGTGTGTAGTGTATGTGTTTGAATAGTTCATGTGACAGCAGGCATCAGTATAAAACAAGGTCATATTATAGTGTAAATAATTTGAAATGTATAACACACAGGGTAGTAAAGAACGAGGGCAAGGTGAAAAATCCCTGAAAAATTAAACAAGAAATGAGTTTCGTTAATTCATACCACTGCGTGGTCGTTCTACTCAACTACTCAACATTCAACCCACTGCGTCGTTCAATATTTTTAATTATGTTTGTAACACTACGTCAATAATTGTGAAACCACTAACTCCAACCCAAAACATCTATGGCAATTAGTGAATTAAAAAAAAAACAGTACTACCTCAATCAATACTTTGAGAAATAATGGCAGGTTAATTACAAGCCCCAACGAAATTTGCAAAACATTTTCTGAATATTTTCTCGAGGTTTTCAATCCGAGAAGAATTGTTCCAACTCATAACGTAACACATAAAGAACCATATACCAACATTTCTTCTCATAATATTTCCTTACAATCTATGCTACAAAAACTCCAAAATCTCCCAAATAAAGGAGCGGAACCAGATGAGCTACTAACAATATTCCTCGAGAACTGTGCTGAATATATCGCATTACCACTTTACATAATCTTTAACGAATCCCTCGAAGAGGGTGTATTTCCGTAAGTATGGAAAAAAGCTGATATAATCCCGATCTTAAAATCTGGCAACAAATAATTTGTCAAGAACTATAGTCCAATTTGAATCATACCAAAAATTTTTGAATCCATCATATTTGATAACCTGTTCTTTGACGTTGAAAACATAATTGATATTGAACAACATGAATGAAGAAACGATCAGTTGACTCAAACCTATTCACCTATACTGAGTATATCCTGCATAGCCTCAATAGCAAACATCAAGTTGATGCTATTTACACCGACTTCAGCAAGGTTTTCAACAAGAATGATCACTCAGTTTTGCTACGGAAGCTCTCTGGAGTCGAGATAAATGGCAATCTGCTAAATTGGTTTGAATCTTATGTTACTGATCGTTGCCGAGCGGTAATAGTCGATAACCATAAACCAGAATATCGCCAGATCCCCTCTTGAGCGCCTCAAGGATCACATTTAGGGTCACTCTCATTTAATATTTATATTAATGATATATCTCAATGCTTCCGATTCGCCAAGTTTTCAATGTATGCGGGTGATCTAAGAATATACTATCCAATTTCTGATGTTGACAACATCACGCTAATGCAGCAGGATATCAATAACTTTTATGATTACTGTGAGGTAAACAGTCTATATCTGAATTTCGAAAAGTGTCACCACATTTCGTTTGAACGCGGAAAGAGCAGTCTAAATTAATCATATCAAATTTCTTCCTATCCCTTACAAACTGTCACGGAAATAAACGATTTACGAATAACATTCGATTCTAAAATGCTTTTCGATAAGCATATATTTTACGTTTCTAAAAATGCTTATAAAATGTTAGGTTTCATAATAAGAACTTGTCGTGAATTTAAGAATATTCAGACTCTCCGTACTCTCTATATGTCATACGTCAATAGTGTTTTGAATTATGGTTCTGTAATATGAAACCCTGGATACGACATTTATATAAATAAACTTGAACGGTTTCAGAATATATTCATAGATTATATCAATAAAAAATGCTTTCCATTCAACCCCAACAATTGTATCTATTTTCGGAATGAACTGAACATATTAACACTAGCGAATAGGAGGAACATTTCAGACGTGAAGTTCCTCTTTAAAATCATAAATAATGTAGTTGATTCGCCTGCTATCCTTAGTAACATTTATCGTAATGCTTCTTCCTACATATATTACTAGGCATCCATTCCGTTATGAACAATCTCAAACAAATTATTTTTTGAACTCTCCAATGCATAGATGCAACATATCATACAATACCCTATCAAATTCTAGATCTATTGATATATTCTCTTACTTTTATTCAAAGTTTTCTACATTTTTTTTGGTTCACAGACATAATTGATATTTATGTGTATATATATTGTATAATTGTATGATTGTATAAGTGTGATTTTCATTTTTCATTTCTTTTATTTTGTTTTCATTCACCCAATTCATTCACTACATGCACTCAATCCATTCATTCATTACTTGAATTCTTTATTGATTTTTATATCTATCGCTCTTTTTAGAATTCCATACATTGAGAAATTACCTATCTGTGGATACTGTTTTTGGGTCAGTCCCATTTGTATTTCTCCTCTACAAGTAAATATATAAATAAATGTGTTTGACAAACCTACTAATAAAGGCGTACATACTATTTCCTATATTGAGTACTCAGGCTATTATGAATTTAACAAAATCTGATACTCTAGAATGGCCACATGATCTGAGTGACAAACTACATTTACGATCAAAATAGTATTTTCCAACACAGTGAGCGAGCGCATGTTTGCAAAAATTTTTTAGCGTGATATACTTTTGATACAAGTCTAGAATCTCATCAAATGTCTTTTCACCATGAGTTTGGTTTCTGTACATATCAACATAATATCCACACATGGAATTGACTTTTAAGGTTATAGTAACAAAGTTCCCATATAGAACTCTACAAGAATTTCTCCAAGACTAAATTACATGAAAAATTTGATGATAATACAAGCAGTGCATATGGTCTTCATGGATGTTAGCATGATTCTTTCCAACTGACAGATGACTCATAGTAAAAATCAAAAATTACGATACCGAGCACGCGCACTTTGTCTCTCTCCATTCGATAGGTGTCCAGAACATAGTTTTGTCATTTCAGTAACACTAAAATAAGAACAAAGCACAAAATGAGAGAGCGAGGGCATGAATCAATCGGAAACAGTTACAAGTAGGTTTGTCGATATGGACAAAAAGAAAGAGAATGTGAGCCGATAAGAACAGAATAGGAGGTAAGGTGGAGTCAACCAAGGAACCAAAGAAGGGGAAAACACTGAGAAGTATTATTAGTAGGTTTGTCAATATATCCAAAAAGAATAAAGTATAGAAGAGGGCGGAGTCAACAAAAAAACAAATCAGATAAAAAAGCGGGAACAGATTAAATCAAGTAATTAAGGTAGGGTAAAAAAGCGGGGAAAGGTTATAAACATGTAACAAAACAGGGAGACCAACAAAAGCGTACTGGGGAAAAGGTTGAGATAGGCGAGGTTAGTAAGATAGAGATGGTAAGAGAAGAAACTTAGGCGGACCCACACAGGAGAGTGGAGGAGGTCGGCTCAAGTAACATATTACCTATTAGTAGCTCCCATAAAATTTTCTTTTTGACCGACTGGTAGATATTCAATCTAGTTGAAACTTGGTATGTTTAGAAACCTGAAAGCGTTGTAATACTGAAGCCCTCATGAAATTGAACAGAATCAGGGATCATCTAATTACTTACGGCTGAATAGGAAAAAATTATATTAAAAGTGAAAAAAATATTCTAAAAGACGATCCAATAAATTAAGATATCGGATATAATGTAAATATTTCCATTACAGCATACAGGGTTTTCAAAATCGTTAATTGAATTTGGTTTATACATGTACATTCGCATAACATTCGTATTTTAAATGACACCCTGTATTCATTAATGTAAACTGATTCATACTTGAATTATCTATCAATTCATATAGGAGTTCCCTATATCAAAATCCAACAGTAAGTAAATTGCTATTTTTATTATGAACATACATAATAATAATCTCTCCATTACAGCTACCATTAAATATCTTGACACTGTTCTCTAATAATTTACATATAAATTCAAAACAAATCAATATTAATTTATTGGGAATAGAATCAAATTAAATCAATGCAGCAATTATAGTTTATTAAGCAACTTTTCCGATTGCTCAGGAGCATCCCGCGCTTATGTACCGGAATATTCCAGTTCATTTGCTTCAAGAAGTTGTTGTAGGGTTCCTTATATACTCAAATTCAATCGTTTGAGCAAAGGCGTAGTGTGTGATTCCTTTCAATTAGAATTCACTATCGTTCTCTGTTTGGTATAAATGACAAAGACACACGAACTAGGCCTGCTTTCAGCTACGGCTTCATACTAAATTCCTATCAAAACCCTTCATCGTCACAATCACAGCTTATCTCTGGTAACAAGGGCATAGACATAAAGCTTTGCACGAGTCCGACAAATTTAGAAGATAATTAGTCAAATACAGTAAACCATAAACCACAGTAATATTTAGCAAGAGTACTACTTAATTATGATTGCTAAAAAAAAACATAATCAGTTATTCTAACAGAAAGGAACATTCCAATACATATCCCCACAATTTCCATACTTCCGACTAGTATAGGCGGTAACATTGGTATGGGAATTCGAATTCAGATTGCTAGATTCACTGTAAATATTTAATCTTTTATTATGATATTAACCTCAATTTCCATAGTCTTATTAAGTTATGTTTCGAAGTTGAAGAATAAATTTTAAAACTATCAATTATTTAAAATACGAAGGTGTTGAAGAAGGAGGAAATATTCGGTAATTCAAAACTGCCTTATTCGAGTTGACCATTCTCAGAATATTTGAGAACTACGGATGCATTGCCTTAATCAATACAGTTTAGTGGGATATCTACTAATAGATGGCGTTAGATATTTTTTTCTTTCTTCCATCCTATATGGTGGTTATATATACCTACAACAGGAATGGTTCAGTAAAGTTATAAAGCTTACAACTTACTACTTGATGTACTGATCAGCTCCGTAAGAACGTAACAGTCGTCTTTAACTAGCTTATAATGTTATTGATCGATCTGTACTAGAGAGACGTTATCATTGTAATGAAATATCAGAGCAATTGTTTTTAGCAAACTGAATCTATTTCAACTTTTTAGAATCTTATCTTGAAGATATAGATCAATTAGTCAGATGTTTCTCCTAGTGTACTCAAGGGAATAGTTCTTGAGCTATGAAGAATGTCTAAGAATGAAGAGAAATTTTTTGATGAACGTTTTGGTTTCCTACTCCGATATAACTTAAAATAAGTCTAAACATGAATTGCTTTATTTTAGAGAGCTATAAATAGTGAATGTCTAAGAATATACATATATTTATTATTATCTACACTACAAAAATTTTTGGTTCCCGAACAACTTCGATATAATCTAAAATAAGTATAAACATGCATCGCTTTATTTTAGAGAACTATAAATAAAAAATGTCTAAGAATTTTTCGATAAGCGTTTATATCAATCTACAAACGTTTTGGTTTCCGAAGAGCCCCGATATAACTCAAAATAAGTGTAAGCATTGCTTTATTTTAGACAGCTATAAATAAAAAATGTCTAAACATATTTATCGAATTTTTTGATAAAAGTTTTGTTTAATCTACAAACGTTTTGTTTTCGAACAACTACCATATAATCTAAAATAAGTGTAAGCATGAATTGCTTTATTTTAGAGAACTATAAATAAAAAATGTCTAAGAATGATTATTGAATTTTTTGATAATCGTTTTGATTAATCTACAAACGTTTTGGTTTCTGAAGAACTCAGATATAACTCAAAATAAGTCTAAGCGTGAATTGCTTTATTTTAGAGAGCTATAAATAAAAAATGTCTAAGAATGATTATTGAATTTTTTGATAAAAGTTTTGATTAATCTACAAACGTTTTGGTTTTCGAACAACTCCGATATAATCTAAAATAAGAATAAACATGATTTGCTTTATTTTAGAGAGCTATAAATGAAGAATGTCTAAGAATAATTATTGAATTTTTTGATAAACATTTTGATCAATCTACAAGCGCTTTGGGTTCCGAACAACTACGATATAACTTAAAATAAGTATTTATAAACATGAATTACTTTATTTTAGAGACATTATTATCAAAAACTGTGGACTGTTTTGTGATTAATTGAATAGAGTTTGGCATAATCTTGTTCTCCGAATAGATTTATGTAGAATGTGTAGATCATTGATCATCAGAAACATTTTAACATCATTATTATACAATTATTATTCTCGGCAATATAGGGATCGAGACATACGCTCTATAAATCCTTATGAGTTCTTCGAACATCCGGCAGGAGATGTCAGCAGGGGAACCAATATTTAACTCGCACATTTCAAATATTTTACGGACAATTGTGACTTGGTGTAGAAGTTTCCCTCAATCGCTTCTACATGTTACATCTTAATCGTTTAAATTTCACAGCGGAACATTCGAATTCAAATTTCCGGCATCATTTTGTACTCACTGGTTCACCAAATGCAATTGCAGCTTTTATCACGTGATATATAATCTGAAAGGTGGTTTTAGTCTGAGTATTCCGAGATGTGATTTCAATCTTACATTTTTGTGATCGAAAATATGCATCCTGACAGCTGTCGATATTCAAATTATAGATACAATATTTTTGCGAATATGCACCATCTCAAAGAATGTTGATTTTTAAAATACATGGAAGTTGTGAGCATGCAGGAAATTTAAAAGAAATTACTTCAATTGTCATGAAAAACATTCCAGTTTTACCTTAGCCATTAACATAATGAAAACAGTTAATTGCTTCCAATTCTGAAGTGTTTTAACAGGGGTCCATTCCACAAGTGAATATACAAGGCTGATAGTTGAAAATAATAAACTATAAAAGAGTTCCCACTGTGGATACACCATAACACTATAAATACGAAGCAATCACCCTTATCCAATAAGAATACTTTATAATTTTAAGGACTTTCCAGCTACCAATTAGCCATCATCAAAGTAAACTAAATTAGGAATAATTTCTGATTTATTCCACTCTGATGATGGCTACTTGTAGCTGAGAGGTCCTCAGTACTTTAATAGTATTTAGTGGGTGAGAAGGGCGATTGTTTCTTATTTATAGTGAGCTGACATTGTTGAAACTTAAAGACGACTTCTCATAATATCATTTACGCCATCCATTACTGCATCTAACAGTTCTTATTGACACATAACATTGCTTGATCGAATGTCCTCTTCACATTCCTTAAATTGTAATTCAGTTGAAACAGATATATGGGCTCTTTCTCAGAAGAATGATGAAGTGTGTGAATCAAATATATACTTTCCATATTATTTAAAGTACTAACGATCTTCCAGCTACAAGTAGCCATCATCAGAGTAACTAAATTTGAAATCAAAATGTGCCTATCTCAATACTATTTGTACTTAGTAGGGTATATAAGGGATTACGCTCAGCTGAATTGATTAAATTGTTTTTTCGATTATACATTTCCGTTCCTACTAAATTACCAAGAGATTAGATCGATGGCAGAAGCCCTTACTTCATGTTAATTTATCATTATGATTGAATGAAAGAACCATTACTTTGTTCTTATACCACTTTTAATAATAACTTGAAAACATTATGATAGTTCCAATAATAGCACTTCGACGTTGAAACTATAGTAACGTTCTCATGTTATTATTAAACGTGGTATAAAACAAGTCAATTCTTCTTTCATTCAATCATACCTAGAGATTTGTTTTTATTGTATTTCTTCAGAAATGGAGTGACCTGTATTTAAAATATGTTCGACTGAAGCTAATTTTTCACCATTATTTCTCTACATGCAGGTTGTTTACCCTTTCATACAAGCTTGGTGTGTTTCCTTCCAGCTGGAAGACAGCTAGAGTGTAACCAATTCCAAAAAAAGAATAAGACCCTTCCTGAAAATTATAGACTCATTGCACTATTGTCTGTGATCTCTAGAGGGATGGAGAAAGCAATCAACAATCAACTGCACAAAGAAAAAGGGCTACTACAATATAATTGTCATGTCTATGAAACTAGGAACAAACTAAATAATATTAAAATACCTACCATGGAAAAAACGAAAGGTCAACGAGGACTAAGCTATTTAGGACCTAAAATCTATACATTTATACCTATTGAAAAAAGAGCTATTAGAAATAACCAGCAATTCAAAACGTTATTAAAAAAACATATTTTAAATTTAAAGAGAAAAGAGGTTCACGAAATAATTGAAACAAAACAATTCTAACTAATTATATCTTATTAAAATATATATGGATTAGAAAGGTATAAATCAAATTTTAACTATACATATCGTACTAATCATACCGACATTTTTATTTTTATTTTATTTTATTTATTTATTTACTTTTCTTTTCTAAAACTTCGTGAGCTTTGTACTCTATGTTTATTTTGCTAGTAATATATATATATATATATATATATATATATATATATATATATATATATATATATATATACATTATTGTACATGTTTGTATTTAGCTAAATAAACCATTATTATTATTATTATTATTAACATCGAGCTCACCAAATACCTAAAAAGCTACAAAATTTTGAATGACCGGCAATATGACTTTCGTCAGCAGAGATCAATAGGGGACCTGCTTGCCTACGTAACACATGTATGGCAGAAATCCGCTGAAAAACATGGAGAATCTCTAGCTGCATCATTGGGTATCTCCAAAGCATTTGACCGAGTCTGGCACCAAAACCTTCTTGGGAAACTTCCGTCATATGGTTTGCCGCCTCAACTTTGTCGCTTGCTATCGAGTATTCTCTCAGATAGTGGTTGACAGAGTTTCCTCCGATATAATGATTATCAATGCTGGTGTCCCGCAACGACCTGTCTTGGCACCAACTTTGTTTCTGCTCCATTACAACGATCTGCTGGAAGTGATCACCTGTCAGGTTCACAGCTTTGCAGATGATGATACACTTCATACTAATTTCTCATCTAGAACCCCTATACCATCCAATGAAGCCGGGGGAGCGAATAAGAGATAGGTTGACGCAATCAATGGAGATGTGACAATGATTTTGAAATGAGAATCTGATAATATAGTAGAGTTTAATGCAGTCAAAACTCAAGCTTGCGTCTTCTCAAGCAAGGCGGATCCCACAATCCCTAATATGATGATGTCAGATACAACTATTCCTATGAAGTCTTCCATAACAATACTCGGGATCACCACCAACAGCACCTTCTCATGAGACGATCATGTGAGGTCCATTGCGAAAACCACTTCACAACAACTCAGTTTTCCATTCCATGCCAAGAGCTACTTTACATCCTAGCAGCTCCTCATAATCTGGAGTACTGTTCACATGTTTGGAGTTCGGCTCCCAAACACACCCTGAAGCTGTTGAATTCTATCCACAAGAGAGCTATTCGTTTGAATGATGATGTCACACTTACGAGTTCATTGACCTCTCTAGAACATCGTAGAGAGGTGCCTTTTCTATAGATATTTCTATGGTCGGTGTTCATCAGAAATCTCGTCTGTTGTTTTACCACGAGAGATTCCAGATAGGCTGACTATACGAGCTCAAACTAGTCACTACTTAACTGTCAAACTTGAGACCTGCCGAACTTCTTCCTACCAGACTATGTCTTCCTTATCGAACAGCGAAGTTGTGGAACTCTTCACCTAGTGAGGTCTTTCCCTATATGCCTATAACCTCCAGTCCTTCAAGAAAATGCCTTCCTCCTCTCCCTACATTCCAATGCTGACTCACACAATATCCTTCGAACATTAGAGGTTTCCTTCTCGTGTAGTCAAAGTATATAAAAAAATATATATGGTCAACATGTTATTCATACCGAGTTAGAATATTCCTTCTAGTTTGGTGCAGATAGCATTTTGAACACAACTTTCAGTTGGCCTGCTATATGGGCCAAACTAGAAGGGTAAAGAACTTATTAGTCATCAATAGAGGAAATACTCAAAAAAAATGTTTTAAAATGTAAATTCAGTTAGAAATCAATGAAAGGAGACATACACAATTGTAATAAAGAATATGAATAGTGTTTTAAAAAAATATGAAAAATTAGGAGCATTTTGTGACTCGATGAGCTTATAAAAATTTGATATGAAAGTCCCTTTATATGCGGATGTTGTATTCATGAAATTGCTCATCAGAGGAATATATATTATGTTCTTTGTACGTACAAATGAAGCATTCGTATAAAAACGTATACGGTAATGTGAGAACTCTGTACTTGATAAAAAGAGATTTGCAATCATATCTATAACTCACATCTGCTACTATTCTATTACTTCTACGTTGCAGTAGGAAAATTCTACCTTGTCATCATAATGACATTTTTGGCATAGATATGTAAATGATATTTTCTCGATTATAAGTAAATATTTTGATTCACATGGCTTTTTGAACGCGCTTAATAGCCAATATGACTCACTCAAATCCACTGTCGAAATAGAAACAGATAAGCAGCTTCCTTCCTTTTATATGAACATTATAATAGATGGAATTCAACATATACAGAAAACACACGCAAACTCCTGCTGACTACAATTACACCAATTATTTACAAAATAGCACCATTCAATAGTCTACTTCATATATTATTAAAAGTCCAGTTGAGCCCGCGAAATTATAACAACTAGATGAAAAACTTCAGCAAATTAACTTCAGACAATGGTTACTGAAAATCTTTGATGAATAATTTCATTTCTAAATAAAAAATGAAATTGGAAAGCAACCAATTAACCAAATAGTGCAGTAAAATTCGAAAGTTCCACTCATCACCCTTCAGTAATTAATAATTTTCATAATTTGTTTTCTAAATTTGCAATACGCCCGTTTGTAGTGATAAGGACAAGTTAAAAACCCGTTTAGGCAACACTTTTGATAAACTTGCAAATTCTTTTCTTGGTTTCCTCGTCACAATAGCACGAGTTGATGCCGACGTTTCGCCAACCATTACAGGTTGCATCTTCAGCGCATGCTTGAGGCTTGAACTGAAACTGACTTTTCTATTGAAATATTTGGGGCTCGGGCTATGATTTTAGTATTTTCGAAAAGGATTTGATGATTAGTGTCAAACTTGTGTTACCCAAGTGCAGATCTACTGAAGTCACGAAACCTTGTAGAGCGCTCTTGTTCTTTCACACGAGTAGCTACTGTATTACCTTTTTCACCAATGGCAGATCTTACCACAAGAATAGGGAATGTTATAAACACCTTCTAATGAAAAGGAGAAAGGTAATCTTTGATAAGTTTGTAAAATTGAGATAGTTTTGTAAGTGTGGAAAACCGAGTAAAAATATTATGGTTTTTGAGGATTTTGGAAATTCGATCTGTTATATTTTCAATATATGGAAGATAGGCAGTGGAAAATTTTAGGCGAAGTATATTTCTTTATGGATTTTTGACAATTATTTGTTAATAAGACAGATCAGAGATGTTTTAATTCTGATTTTAACGATTGGGGTTGGGATAAGTTGACAGCTCTGTGAACCAAGGAGCTTATGACTTATTGCTTCTGGACAGGGCGACGATGGGAAAGGCCGTTGAGGTATCTATCGGTGTAAGAGGGGTTTCAATATGCAGAATGTCCCAAAGTACCGTCAGTCTGTCGACTAACCAATACATCCAGGAACGGGAGTGAACCTTGCGATTCGACTTCCATGGTGAAACGGATATTGGGATGTAATGAATTTAAATGATTGAGGAAGGGAACAAGCTTTTCGCGACCATGTTGCCAAATAACGAAAGTATCGTCGACATATCTAAACCAACATTTCGGTTTGAGAACAAATGAGTCAATAGTATCTTGCTCAAAAGTTTCCATGAAGATTTTAGCTATGACCGGAGAAACTGGAGAACTCATGGCAGATCCCGAGGACTGTTCCTGAAACTTGCCATCGTTCAGACATAATTATGTGAAAGATAGACAAAAATCAATTAACGGTAGTAAGTCTATTGAAATGTTTTTGACAGGTAACAGTTGAGAAATTATGAAAAGGGTGTTTGGAATGGGAACATTAGTTGAGAGTGATTAGACATTGAAGCGGACGAGCAAATCGCATGGGTCAACTTTTAGCGTTTTATATTTTTCAACGAAATGAAATGAATTCAGAAAAAACTGTTGTAATTACCTACTAAAGGCTTGAGAATATATAACAGATATCGAGTTCATAAGTAGGGGATCCGATAGTGCTGACTATTCGTCTCAGGGGAACTGAGGGTTTATGAATGTTAGGCAGACCGTATAATCGGGGGCTTGTTGAACAATGGATGATAAGAAATTTCTTATCTGCATCAGGAAGTGAAGAATGACGGATAATTTGTGGAATTGAATGTTCTATACAGGGGGTGGGAAGTAGAACTAGAAGTTTGTAGAAATTAGTTTGGAGATGCTGCAGGATCATAATCTGAACGATGCAAGACAACAGTGGAGTTTCCCTTATCAGCTTTTAAAATAGCTGAATCAGGATGTAATTTGAGTTAATTAAGATCTTGACTTAAAGATTTAGGACAATTTGATTCAGGAATGTTGGAATGACGAAGAATTTTCGCAGTTTAGAAACGAATTTCATCTGCTGTGAGGTGGAGAACTTTATGTAGGGATGCTTCTACATCAGAAATAATGGATGCCGTCGGAATATTTTCGGGGGAGAAAACGAAATTAGGACGTTCAGAAACAACTGATTGTTCGGCTTCAGAAACGGTATGTGAAGATAAATTAACCACAGTATTTACAAGAGGGGTTTATCTGGGAGGTTGGTGCTGAGGCCGTTGGGAGGCAAGGAGCTTATTGAATTCTTGCATATGACGTTTGGAATCCAGGGTACTAATTTGATCGGCTTGATCATAATTAATTCGGTTGAGAACCAACCAATCAGATGCTGTAAGGACATTTGAAAGTGGCCTGTGATACGTTCCGTTAGTACCTAAAATCCCAATTTTCGCAACATTTTCTTTAATAAAATGGCAAGACGTTTTGAAAAATGATACGGCGTTGTAAAGCTGAAACAATGTTTAATGAAATACATAAAAATATGCAGTGTCCCATTTTAAAAAATCTTCTCGTTTTTCACCACGTCTTCGTGAAACACCCTGTATAATTGGACATATTATCAAACTATGGCTGTTTACTTTTTCTATGACGCTGCTTTATTTTTTCAATATCTGTTTTCTCAACCTAGCTTTGGAACCTTCTCACACTGTATAAAATGGTGGTTGGACTATCACGTCTACAGAGATTTATTCGGGTATCGATACCGTGAGACTAGACTACCACTGTAACATGGCTCTCTCTCTCTCTCTCTCTCTTTCTTTCTCTCTCTCCTCTCTCTCTCTCTCTCTCTCTCTCTCTCTCTTTCTATCTCGCTCTCTATCTCTCTCTCTCTCTCTCTCTCTCTCTCTCTCTCTCTCTCAAACTCGTTAAAACTTGACTGAAGGAATTTACATTATTCCTATTCACCAATATTTATTTATCTACAAAGTGGCCATTTAATTTAGAGAACCATGACACGTTGGAGTTAGATCCCAATAATTTATTAGCCAGAACAAACGTGAAAAATATCTTTGACACTTAGCCTTTCTATTTCACTAGACACTTATGGATTCAAACACTGGGAGGTAAGTGGGAGGATGAACGCTACTATTAATCAGAGAAACTCGTGCTCAACAACAATAGAATATTTAATAAACGACAATTAAAAGATAATGATAATAATAATGAGCATGTCTATGATAATTAAAGATAATAAAAAGGAAATTATAATGAACTTTATTGCTAATATTATAAAATTACTAATAAGAATAATCTAAGAATGAAACCTAAAGTTAAATAAAATTACTCAGAGCATTTAAATTAAATAAACTAAAGAAATGAAACTAAGATTATTAAAATTATTTCCCAACCAGGATCAACCCAGGGAATCGGGAAGCTAAGAACTGCATAAAGGTATTATTGACTTGAACTTGAAGAAAACTGATTTGAATAAAATTAGAGTTTCAATTTTAGCGAAAACACTCTGAATGATCTATTAAAATTATATCAAATGAAAATGACAGAGTGTCATGTGATTTTCCAAGAGACTAATTCAAGTTATCAAATATTACTGAAAGTTATTAGCATTTCGGTACATATTTATAATGCGTCCTTTTCCTACAATTAGGGAAGGATCCCTGAATTGTTTAACCAATAATTTTACTCATACTGATCCTGCATTCAATTTTTTACCAATGATATAACTTGTAAATTTGGTCAAACCAGTAAGCAGTAAGATAGTTATAGGTGATTATCTTGCTCTTTCTCGAGGCTTCTCATTAGGAATGTTTACGGTGGAGATTTCTAATCTTAAGTGTCCTTTCATAAATATTACTAACTGATTTTCTCCTTTATTAATCATTTCAACTATAATTAACACTATATTTAATTACAATTTTGATGATAAGATACTACGTTACGTCCCGATTTACGTGTGATACATTGTGATTAATTTTGTAACTTATGAAAGAAAGACGTGTTAAACTTCAATACTCAGATAAACAGTGGGTCTGAAAAATAAAGCCTACTACCAAAGCATCTCCAGAAGATTAACATTAAAATTTATTATAGCTAAGCATTCGTTTCCCGTCTTATATTGGTTATTGATCTTGACAGGTTTATAATTTCCTTTAGAACAATAAACTTTTGTGAAATGTTTGAAACGCTGTTGACCATGCCAGCTATGGTATCATATTACCCATCTTGAAGAGGGTGTGAACTAATTTGTGTTCATTTAGATTCATAGTAGATCTGTCTGAAATAAAATAACTAGGAATACAATTGCTGCTGCGAAGATGAGATATTTATTGCATGCAAATTTTACTGGTAAGCAGTTGATCCATGGTCATTGATAGTCATAGTTACTCAATCGTTTATTCATATTGGTGATCACAAGACTGCGAAGAGTTATTGGGTATAGCGCGTAACTGCAAATGGCGTGTATTTGTTCTCGTGTGTTTGTTCACTCCATTCTGGACAGGGAATGTGTATCTTAATTTATTGTGCGAGTTGTACAAGTTGTATTATTAAATAAGATAGTTTACACGACGTTCTAACTTTTATTCTGCGGTAATCTAGTCAATTTTATTGCCATATGAATTACTACATAATTTGTAAATAATGAAGAGACGTTATTGACATTTTACACCATAATCTATAATAAATGTCACTATTCATATATTTGAATTGCTTTTAAGGCATATGGCTGACGAATGGATATTTGAAATTAAAACCACTACCGTAAATTTGACCTTGTGAAAATTATACATCATTGACGACACCTTCTCAAATATTTAACTTATTTAAATCAGCTTTGCAATGCTTCTGTTTGAAAAATATTGGAATTGTGTCACTATTAGGAAAATTATATGCCGACGTCTCATAATACAACCGCCTTTGATCTTTTATGGGCAGGTATCTATGTGCATAATAAATATGTTATGAAATACATCCCTTCACGACGGTTATCATAGTAGTAGTACAATAAATCTGTAAGACTTTGTCAAAATCATGACCGAAGCTTTTTTATTAATCGTTAGCGACTCATATGACGAGCTTAAAATCAAAACAAGGGCGTGCACCTTCGGCATTTTTTTGAAATATAAAAATATTTTTGGATTTGATTTTCCACAAGAAGTGAAGGTCGTAGAGAAAAATTTTGTCAAGAAAAATTGTAGAGAACAATATCCTCTTCAATTTATTTCGGGCAGTCGCTGCGTACAATCGAAAGTTCAGAATGCAGAAGTCGCCAAAATTGTCAAAAATGACTTTTCAATATTTTTCGGCGCCGAAAAAATCTTTAAGCTTTAAGCTCAAGTTATCGGAGCCACAGTGGCTGTTTCATACGTGGGGGACTATATTGTTCCACTCATCGTTAGTTTCGATATTTATTTGTTGTTGTATGACTGTTTTTAGTGTTTCGTATTATTTTCAGTTGGATGATGATGACAAAATAACTGGAAATATTTTGAAAGTGGATTTTAAACGAGCAGATGACTAAATATACATACAGGGTGTCCTCGAACTGCGTGACCAAAATAAAACCAAAGATTCTTTGATTCGAAAAAAAGTTGATAAGCCTTTTTACTTTTGCCTCAAGTGTCTTGTTTACCCGGTAGAGGGCTTCAAAAATGCAAAAATAATTTTGTTTTTCCGGTATAAATTGAGAACGTGATGAAGAACTTCTACAATATTTAGCAGGTGAGTTACTGTCAATGATGATCATTTTTGAGAGTGGAGCACAGAGCCTTAGATACCTTAGAAATGGCTCAAACTTGAGGATGTAACGGAAAAAGTGTCCAGAACTTTTTTGTGGTCAATGTAATTGACTCGATATTTTTTATGTAGATAGCTTATCTAATTTGAAAACTTTTCTTATTCTGAGAAAATTTTGATAAAATTAACGGATTAGCTTGAAAAAATTAATTTTCGAGTCTCTGCAATTTTGGCTTACTAATTTTACTTGATTAAAATACCTTAGTTGCCTTTGCTTTTCTAATGTCATTTTGGCATTTGAAGAATTTATTCTCAAAACTGTCAGTTTTTACTTTGCTCTCCGTAAAAATGTTATAAAATTATGGCTCAAAATTTCACTAACACTTAAATGGTTGATATGTTATTGATTTATGGACTTTGTCGTTGCAATGGCCGGAGAAGGGGAAGATATCCGCATCGCAGAATTCCAAATCGGCAAACGTTCGCGAAACTGGCAAATTTGAAGCAAATCGCAGAGAAACTGGACGCAGACGGACAAGAAGGACGTTAGAGCTCGAAGAAGCGATACTGGAAGCGGTTGAAACTGAACCTGGGATGAGCACACTACGTTTGGGACTTCGTATTGGAGCCTCAAAATCATTAGTTCATAATGTACTGAAAGAAGAACTGTTGTATCCCTATCATATTAAAACAGTTCAAGACTTATTGCCCATGGATCCAGGTCATCGGCTAGATTTCTGTCGGCTTATTGTCCAAAGACAAAACGCAAACCCCAATTTTTGTAGAAGAATTCTGTTCACGGTCGAAGATACTTTCACGAGATGTGGTCTTTTTAACCTCCATAATGAACATTTCTATGCTGATGAAAATCCTCATGAAACGGAAGTTACATATTTTCAGAATCAAACTAAAATCAATGTTTAGGTTGGAATTGTGCATAACTTTATTATTGGCCCTACCGTTATACCCGATCGATGGAACGGGGAGAACTACTTGAACTTTTTGGAACAAAGGCTACTTGAACTGTTGGAAGACTTGCCCTTACACATTCGTCGTGGCCTGGTTTATCCATGATGGTGCACCTCCTCATTTCACATTAGCTGTGAGGCGACATTTGAATGCGGAATATCCAGATCGCTGGATAGGTAGAGGACACGATGCACCAGTGAACTGGCCGGCCCGCTCCCCCGATTTGACGCCCTGCGACTTCTTTCTATGGGGCGCTTTCAAGTCGAAAGTTTATGCAGCTCCAGTAAACACACGAGAGGAATTGTTGCAACGAATTAATCATGAAGTGGATTTATTGAAGAATGATCCTGAAGTACTAGCCAGAGTTCAATCCAATTTCTTGAAACGAATTAATTTGTGTATTCAGGAAAATGGGCAACATTCCGAACAATTGATGCCTTAGCGATTTCTCAAAAAGTGTTGTTGTTTCTTTTAATTTAGCATTTGTTTTTCCTAAATAATCACATCGTTTCCCCATTTCTATTGTTTTTATTATTCGTGTTTTACCGAGATATTAACCATTTCAGTGTTAGTGAAATTTTGAGCCATAATTTTATAAAATTTTTACGGAAAGCAAAGTAAAAACTGACAGTTTTGAGGATAAATTCTCCAAATGCCAAAATGACATTAGAAAAGCAAAGGCAACTAAGGTATTTTAATCAAGTAAAATTAGTAAGCCAAAATTGCAGAGACTCAAAAATTATTTTTTTCAAGCTAATCCGTTGATTTTATCAAAATTTTCTAAGAGTAAGAAAAGTTTACAAATTAGATAAGCTATCTACATAAAAAATATAGAGTGAATTACATTGACCACAAAAAAGTTCTGGACACTTTCCCCGTTACATCCTCAAGTTTGAGCCATTTCTATGGTATCTAAGGCTCTATGCTCCACTCTCAAAAACAGCTATTATTGACAGTAACTCACCTGTCAAATATTGTAAAAGTCCTCCATCACGTTCTGAAGTTATACCGAAAAAACAAAATTATTTTTGCAACTTTGAAGCCCTCTACCGGCTAAACAAGACACTTGAGGCAAAAGTAAAAAGGTTCATCAAATTTTTTCCGAATCAAAGAATCCTCGGTTTTATTTTAGCCACGCAGTTCGAGGACACCCTGTATATTAAATAAAATAATTAATGTTTTGTGGAAAGTTGGAATTGGCATTAAGAGGATACGATGCAAAAGATGGTTCTCAAAACCGTGTGATTTTGCTATTATTATTCGATTTTACATTTTTACATCAATGAAATCTAGGAACATATGCTTGCCGCATCCCTTCAAGATTTTAAAGAACAAATTAATGAAAGTGATTTTTTTTACAATTCAGAATGATGACATAACTGGACATCTGTGCATATTAACATTATCCTTGAGATGAACAATCTTATAACGAACGATTCATTTCCAAGAAATAGAAAATACTTTATTTTGTGTATAAGCAACTTTTCAAGTGATTATTATATACTAACATTTTTCCCCTATCCATGAAACTTTATTGTTATCAAAAAGTGTAGTTATATTTGAATGAAAATACCGAGAAATGAGCAGACACTGGAATTGGGCGAAATAGAACAGAAGCTATACTTCGAAACTAATTTGGCTTAGGGCTTTCACGTTAGTATATATACAAATAAGTAAAGTAGCATTGGAAGAAATGTAAGGAAACCAGGATTGAAATACCGAAGTTCTTATCAGAAGGGCTAGAAAAAAGAGGCAGGAAACCAAGAAATGTTTATTTCTACACAATTCCAAATATTGCCTAGAACTTTTGTTGTTTGCATATTTGGAGAAGCGAATCAGAAGTTAAGCAAGTTATTGATTACAAGTATACAGATATGTTGAGAATATTTTCCAATTTTGCATCATAATCAACGATTTGTACAATCTTAATAGTACGTAGTTATCGCATCGTTCTCTTATGCCACTAAAAAAAAGATGAGACATACGTCGTTATTGTCAGAATTTTATCCATATAAAGGAACTACATAGGTCACAGAATTGTTTTACATATAACGTAATTTTTAAAGAGAAACTGAGAGTAATTTTTTTCAGTTTATCATATAAAGCTAGTCAGGATAGGCATTTCCATATAGCTGCTACGAATTTTCTTAA
Organism: Endomychus coccineus; assembly: GCA_958510875.1. NCBI lineage: Eukaryota > Metazoa > Arthropoda > Insecta > Coleoptera > Endomychidae > Endomychus > Endomychus coccineus. The sequence continues at coordinate 44,640,605 of OY294068.1, forward strand.
TATTGTTAATACTGTACGATAATAAATCTTTAGATTTTCAAAAATAATAATAATTTGTAGTATTCATCAAACGTTTATAACTAAAGTGAGGCATTTATGAAATTTTCATATTTGGCATATTTTTTATACTATATGAAATTTTTCCGAACTTTTCATATTTTTAACTATTTTTTAATTTTTAGCATATCTGTAACAATTTTACAAACAATTCCTTCCTATACAATTTAACCAAAACGTTTTATTATTCTTGCGAGTAAAGTAAATTTAAAAGCTCTCAATTTGTGTTCCTTGACTGGTTTTGCATGAAGCAGGTATAATTTTAAGAAAGGGACAATTAATTGTAAGTCCCAATAATATTATTGATGTTTAAAATATCCACTTAATCCGGAAATAGGTACTAAGAATTAATTACCAGACACCGTTGGGGTTCATTTATTTGTTGCCAAACTAAGGGCACGAGCAGGGGCATAATTATCAAAAGTTTTCTTTAAAGTTGTGTCGACAATTTTAGAGTTAATTTAAATTCAGATTTTGAAGTGTGCCAGTGTGTCTATTTAAAATGGCAAGTGGTATCAAAGTGTCTATGTTTCCAGAGTTGTCTATGAACATGGGAAAAGTATTCTGCTTAGTCTGCAGCAAAATTATAAGTACAAATTTATTATTTTCAAAGCTATACAGACTTTTCAACATAAGAAATGTTTCTAAAAAACAAGCTATACAAGGTGTGTCATGAAGAAGGTTTATTAAATATGCACAAGGTGTATTTTACGTAACTTTTTAAGTTTAGGATTTTTCGGTATAAAGAGTTAAAGAGTGTTCCTTGCCTCTGGCATACAGAGTGGGGCAGACTTTGATCGTAGTCCCATAACTCCTTCGAAACAAAACTAAACAATTTTTTTGAATGAAACCGGTCAATGGTGGACAAAAGCACATATACTAAAAAAAAAAATTCCTTAGAATTTGGCTGGATAATTAAAAACGTATTTCAGGGTTACATAGCGGTAATTATAACGGCTCCAAAAAAAATAAAAAAGTTGGTCATTCAATAATTTATGAAAAAGTAGGTTCTATTTGCATAATTTATTATTGGGTTATCCTGTATACATGAAAATAATTATAGAATACGTGTTTTCGTCCAAAATCGACTAGATTTATTTAAAAAAATTAAGAGTCATCCAAATTATCTTTGATAGAGGCGGTAAATTTTAAAAGAATTTGAGCAAAAATGCAAAAATGTTCCATGACATATTGGAAACCAAATATATATAAAAATTCAAAGCAGTAATAGATAAGAACCATGTACAAATTCCTTTTACAAGCAGCCAATGCTTTAATTGGAGATTTTGATGAAACATTTACATTGGAACCAGAAATTTTGTCACATTTAAAAAACGTCCCTATTACGTCTGTTGACGTAGAGAGAATCCTTTCTGCATTTAAACATATGTATACTGATAGGAGGCGAAACTTTTTGTTAGAGAATTTCTAGAAATACTTAATTGTTTATTGTTTTAATAATTAAATTAATCATGTAAAAATTGTTTTGGTAGATATATTTTTAAATAACAAAATATTGAACCATGTTTTGTTTCAATTCAAACTACCTCATTAAAAAGCAATTGATTGTGAAAATTAAAATATTAATTTTTAAATAATTTCATATTTAAATTTTTTTTTCCATATTTCAACTGAATTTCTTTCATATATATGATCATATTTCCTACTTTTTCTTCTTCATATTTGCCTCACTTTATTTATAACTATAATTGAATGTTACTATACACTCCTAAATCCTAGCTGAATGACATCATGAAGAATGATCAACTAAAAGAAAACGAAGAAATTCATGGATAATTGAGAAAAATATTAGAAATACTTAGGTGCGATTTGAATCACAGAAAGAATGTGAACAAAGCTGCTGATATTGACCGACCGTTTCTACGCACTTTGAGATACCACTAACTGTTAGCAGTATTAGCGGACTATGAAACTATGACCAATCAACCAACCGATCAGAACGGGGGCAGACAAGTACGTTGCACTTAGACCGCTTCATTGGGTCCATTGTGCGTCTCTTGATACAAGGATCAGTCCAGCAGGCCTAAGGCAGTGCCGAAGATTTTGCATGGACTAATATCTCTTATGGCTTCAAGCGGCATATGAATGCTGCCGAGTTGTTGTATCCTGAGAGGAGCCTGTGCTGGACATTCTGCTAGGATGTGAGAGGCAGTACCGTCCACCTTCTCACATCTACTACAAGCAGGGTCTTCAACAATGCCCATTGTGTGTAGATGTTTACTCAGATGACAGTGTCCTGTGAGGAGTCCTGTCACCAGTTTTAGGCCTCTCCTGCTCATAGAGAGTAAGGTTTCAGAGAGTTTAGGCGAAAATTTCCTAATGTGGAGCTTCGCCTGCCTCATGCCTGGGAATCACGGCCACTGTCTATCCAGTAGCTCCTTGAGGGCGTGGAGCCCGGTGGAATCGGAGCCAGGGGCGCTCAAGGAACCCCGTTTGGCCAATTCATCGGCCAATTCGTTTCCCTCCCTGCCAGAATGGGCAGGTACCCAACACTAGCTGAAGTTTTCCTGCACTCCAAAACAAGCCTGGAAGTCACTCTGTGGACGCAAAGTACGCCCAGGGCTGCTCGGCTGTCAGTGCAGATGTAAATCCGTCCATAATCTCAGGCTATCCAGGACACAGGTCCGTATTGCACAGACCTCAGCCTGGAGAACGGTTGCGTGAGCACCTACGAGAACTGAAATCTTCCTTCTGGGTGTGTACACGAGTAGACTGCGGCTCCGCTAGATGCAATTATGACTCTAATCGATGTAATTTATGAGAAAAACAACTTTTTTTTATTTCTCTTATAACATTAACTCGCCATTCTTACACTCTCCCCTGGTGAGAATCATTCTGAGAATCTAGGCTAATATCCCTTACACTAGACTGAAAATCACGGAGTGCACAAAAGTTGCAATCAATATACATCATCGTTGGCTTGTAGCCCTTCCCCGACCATTTTCAAAAATGAATATTTATTATGTTAAGACATATCGATTGAACGTTGTAAATTATAGCTTACACTATTTTACGTAGATTTATTAAAATGTATAAACGTAAAATTAAACCGTGGGTGTTATTCGAACCTCCATCCATGTTTCAGTCCAGTGTGTTAATCAACTGCACCACTTTAGTCCTATCAACGTCTTATATTTTTGTGAATATGATCCTCTGATAGGATAGTAGAAAAATGATAAATACATGCTATTCAATGACCAGTTATAGATCAGTTGTTCACGTACATGTTCAATCATGTTCAAATAGCACTGGCGCTGATCCCGGAAAATTGTAACGAAGCGTCGTTACTTATTAATATTATTGCACAAGTAAGTCACCTCTACCGAAATAAATTGATCAAACTTTGTTACAATATGTGTATAAAAACACGAAAGCAGAGTGTAGCTACTGATAAGCGAGTCCGCGTTCAGCCGACATTCTCAATGACATGACGTGTCAACTTCAGAGTATAAAAGGAGCCCGGTCTCCCATATAGAAATGACTTGCTAGGAGACCGCCGTAGCTGAATCAGTAAAATCCGATATACCGAAAGTAGAGTTTCATTTCCATTTAGTCCGATAAATGGAGAGTAAGTATATTCCGACTTTGTTAATTAATAATTTTCCGTAAAGATTCAAATGAATTGAAAGAATTCTAGAAAACAATAAAGTGTTATTTATCATTTTCCGCCACTATTAGAATCTGAGTTTATTTTCTATAATTCTAGAAAACAGTCAAGTGTTGACGATTGTTTTTACTGAATATATTGAGAAGCGCTGTTCCGTTCATAATTTAATAATATTTTCCGTAAAGAATCAATTTTTGTTTTAATTCTCAATAAATTTTACGAAACGATTCAGTGTTGAAAATCGTTTCACATGAATGTAATGATGAATACCAGTTTAGTTAACAATTACGAATTTCCGCAAAGAGATTGAGTTCAATTTCAAGTTAGTGATTCTCCGTGAAAAACTTAATAGTGATATGTTCTTCCGAACACTGATTCCGTAGTTTTATTAAACCGAAATGTAAACCGAAGCGTAATGAATTGTCATAACGAGGGACGAAGTAGTGCACTGGTGCCTGGTCATCTCTCAAGTAAACATATTTCCGTGTCGAACTCATGAAGAAGTGGACAATCTGATATTCTCATTTCTTACGTCGTGTTAGGGTATACTGACCTAATCGAGATACCAGCTGTTAGTGATCATGGTAAAAAACTTTCGCGGAATCATTTAAATTTAATAATCGAATAGTGTATGTCATATAGGGATGACCGAATATCACTGTCTTATAAATCTTATCATTTCCAGTGAAAACTCTGTATATATATTTTTGTTTGTTGATAATTGTATATATTGTAAAAATTTAATGATTTATTTCTTGTAATAAATAGCTACAAAGGTCTGGAGTCATTTTATTCAAGGCAAAGACATTATTCTTCTGTAGGAAGAGCTTTTCTCAAATACCAACTACAAAACTAAACTAGAAGAACTCTGACCTTCTTACTTGTAAGAAACCTAGGCAGGTCTTCTAAGGTACATGACCGTACCGTAACCTTAGGGGACAACTTATCTTCCACCAAAATTCGTCATTTGGGCGGAAGTTGGTTACAAAATGTGTCCCTTTTGTCAGCAATTATGATGAATGATCCTGATAAATATGCGTACCACGTCCCGCCGCATGCGGAAGAAGCTTTTCGGGGCTATATCGAGCTTACTAAAAATTGAATGCCCATGAAAATGCAAAGCGTGTTCCCCAAAAACTATAAAAATTCACTTTGCTGACATCTCACATTTCATAAGTATGTAAAGGTTAAAAATTGTGTAGAATTATTTTTTAATATGTGTAAGAAGGTAAACATGTTTGGTTGGATAATTCTCTACCACTTTATCATAATTGCTAACAAAAAGCGAGACAAGACATTTTTCGGAGTCAGCGCAGTACTAGAATGAGGAGGGTAGGTATTAGCATTAATCAATATTCATTAGATTGATACCGCCTGTGTTAAGATTCGAAACGCTATTCAGCAGAATTGTATAATGTGTTGCCTGTATCACAGGGACCGAAACTGTTATTATTAATTAGAATATTCCAAGGAAACAAACCTCCCTACAATATATTTTAGCTTTAGCTTTCCAATGGTAGATGGATTTGACCTCCTAATATATATTACGAAGTTAAAAATGGCAATACAGTTCATGTAGAGATGATTTGTCACTTTGAAAATACACATATGCGGAGTCGAAAAAAATTTACAAACGTTCAAGGCGATAAATGTAGACAATAGAGGCCGAGAAAAGGGGTTTCACCCTACAATGGGTCCGCTAGTTCTGGGTTCTTGATATGTTGTATAGGTCGATAGAGTAATAAAAAATTCAAGTTTTCGTCACCTCACCTCCATACTTTCTCCGCCATCTTGGAAAAACTGACGTAAATTGACTTTTCAGTGCAGTTTAGCTCGATTAGTGTTGATTCAATTTTGTATAAGACAGAATTTTCTACAAGTTTATTGAAGTTTTTTTCACGATCACTAGAAACGGATCTATGGAATGCCCAAGAACGGCTAAACTCGTGAACTTCGAAATATTTTCAGTTCTTTTTATACCTCGACTACACGAGAGGAAAACCTATAATGTTCGGAGAACATCGTGTGAGTTAACAGTGGAGTGTTGGCAGAGAAATTTTCTTAAAAGTTTGGGGTAATAGGCATAAGGAAAAACCACGGTCGTACATACAGGTCTGGGAACCCTATGTTTGACATGAGTCTCTTACATGTCGCCAAACTCGTAGTCCCTCGCTCAGCCACCAGCTAGTGCTTCGATCGAAGTATGGCAACAATCACATTATTAAGTAAAATAATTTTTCTCGTAACGCAATATTTAATATCCTGATTTGAGAGAGGAATAGAACTGTTACTCTTGTCAAAATGTATTACTCACCTTAAAAATAACTTCCCCTTTTTCGCACACATAAAAGACCTCGTTAAAACGATTTCTATCAGGAACCGCAAGTATCCACTTTTTTCGCATTTCCGCATCTTTCGGCACTTTAAAAACAGAAGTTTCTTGCTTTACACTTTTGTACCCCGTTTTGCATTTCGGCACAATGCACGGTTTCGTAATTTTTTTCTAAAAACGCCGGTATTCCTTGTGTTTACAAGTCAACAATAACAGTTGCCAGAGAACACGGTCGTATACGTGCCAGAGATCATTCCTCGACTGATGCGCCACCCTTTTGGTACTATGCAACAGATCACGCTTAGCGGACTCACGTCTCACATAGGAAACAGCCTATAGTTCCCAGACCTGTATATACGACCGTGAGAAAAACTCACTAGAGAAAGAGTTCCACAACTCCGCCGTTCTTTCGATATTACATAACAAATAACAATAACTCCTTAATATTGATGATCCTCGGAATAGATTTTGTAGACAATTGTATTACCAACAAAATACATTTAAAAAAAAAAGTATGGTCAATACGGAACAGAGAGGTTAAATTTGGAAAGAAACAAAATTTTTCGTGAATTTTCGTACTTTACTGACAAGTGCGCTTGTCATAGTAGAAGCAGATTTTCTTGTGCAAACAAAACCTAAATCGGAAGTTATTAATACAATAGTTACAGCTCATTCCAATCTAGGACGTTTCAAAGAGAGGAAGGTGAAAGGGCAATTTCCACATCGCCTTATAGGTTTGATTTAATTTTCAATTCAACTTGAACGCCAGAGTCTTCTTCGTCGTATCCAAACACATATTCTAGGCGGTTTTCGCAAGATTGGCACATTACAAGACAAGTTTTTCAAGGGATTTAGAGGGGAAGCCTCCCTTCCTGTTTCTCATAATTTGAAGCCGTAGATATTGCTGTGGTGACTATTAATTCGTCAGCATCTTCATATGTTCGTTTAATGTTGATGTTAGCAGCCTCAAGCTCAGTAATAAGAAGAACGTTTTTTATTGCTTTTATTCGATAGCAGATATACTTGAGGTGTAAGGTTGACCATCGTTGTCAAATACAGCGTCAGCTGATGTCTTTGGCTAGCGCTTTCAGCACTCTTGGTGCTCTGCAACAGGCTCCAGGGTAACCATAAAAAACAACCACCACAGCAGTACCTAATATTTGTAGATGCATTTGACTTAGTCTGCACCAATACCTCAAAACGTTGAATTTCTATTCCAGACGATCTTTTGTTGGCACAAGAAAACCTGCTCCTACTATGACGAACATATCTGTTGATAAAGTACCAAACTAAAAATGTATTTCGTTCTAAATTCCCCCTCTCTCCTTTCTATTGATCATAAAGGAAACCGCAACGGAATTAATGAAAAATGATGGACAGCTAGAAGAAGGAAAATATGTCCTAATAAAATTCACTGGAGAAAAGTCAGCCGGATCTATATACATTGATGTGTGTTACATAACCAAAATAATATCAGAAGATGAAATAGAAGTTCAAGGATTCAGATCTCTAGTAAAAAAGGACAGACAAAAAATCAGGTCTATTGAGAAAGATGTTTCTTTGATTTCAAAATGGAATTTAACTTTGCAAATCGACCTGAATTTATTCTTCCGAAGTTTATTCGTGCGAATGAATACTGATTTCATTCTTGATGAAAATATGTTACTTTAAGTTCCAGTTTAATGTTTAATTTGAAAATTCTTTATTTTAAGTTTTCCGAATAAAGATTTTTTAAATTTTGTTTAAATAGAATATTTTATAGTCGTATTGAGGGGTAATTAAATTTGCCCCGGATTATTATTGGTCACCCCGAAATACGTTGTTTAAAAACGTGTTGACCGATTTTTACCGGGCCTACAGTTAGTCAGCCCTTTTTATTGAATATGGATTATTAAACGTTGTATGCTATATTTTACTACCCAAATCGATAATGAAAACCTCAATACTACAGGCGATTACGCCGCTCATATTGGTATATGAATTTGAAATGTTGCAGATCGCTTTACAGTGGTTGAAATAGGAACTGGATTGTTTCTTGGCGTGGTAGCCCCGTTTTTTCACTTGTAAATGTGGTATTTTATTTAACCATAAAGACAAGCGTGTTTTTCTGGATATGAATATATATCACACTTATATATTTAACCTGCAGAAGATTGGCACATTACAAGACAAGTTTTTCAAGGGATTTGGAGGAGCAGCCTCCCTTTCTGTTTCTCATAATTTGAAGCCGTAGATATTGCTGTGGTGACTATTAATTCGTCAGCATCTTCATATGTTCGTTTAATGTTGATGTTAGCAGCCTCAAGCTCAGTAATAAGAAGAACGTTTTTTATTGCTTTTATTCGATAGGAGATATACTTGAGGTGTAAGGTTGACCATCGTTGTCAAATACAGCGTCAGCTGATGTCTTTGGCTAGCGCTTTCAGCACTCTTGGTGCTCTGCAACAGGCTCCAGGGTAACCATAAAAAACAACCACCACAGCAGTACCTAATATTTGTAGATGTATTTGACTTAGTCTGCACCAATGCCTCAAAAACGTTGAATTTCTTTCCCAGACGATCTTTTGTTGGCACAAGAAAACCTGCTTCTACTATGAACATATCTGTTGATAAAGTACCAAACTAAAAATGTATTTCATTCTAAATTTACCCTCTTTCTTTTCTATTGATCATAAAATAAGTCAATGTATTTTGTTGGTAATAGTGTTACGCAGTGATTGTTATGTAAATTTTGGACAAAACACGTGAGTATAGCCGTTTTTGGGCGCTCCATAGCTTCGTTTCTGAGGATCGTAGGGAAAACTTCCAACTCAAAATTTTCAGAAAATGATGTCTTCTATAAAACTGCATATTTCGCGCTCAAATGCACTGAAAAGAGTTATAGGCAAAAATCTTAAAAAAGTGACAATTTTCACCGTTTTTTCCTAGATGGCAAAGGGAGAACAGGGTTGGGGTGACGAAAACTTGGGTTTTTCATCACTCTATCGACCTATACAACATATTGGAAATCCAGAACTAGAGCTTTTGTTGGATAAAAGCACCCTGGATTCACTTGACTAATGGGGATAAATAACAGCAGTGAAAGTTCAGAATCAGAAAAATCATTTTACAATATTCCCCATCTTGAATCAAAAATTACATTGATTAATTATTCTATTAGTGATGGGATTAATTGAGATATGAAAATCGATTTAGTAGATTTTTGAAATATCTCTATACAATCGATACTATTTTAGTTATATATCATAGATAGATAGATTCCATTTATTTGTTCCAACTGTATAAAATACAAAATACCGTTAGGTGTAGAACTTGTCAATACATATAATTCGAATAATAGATAATGTGTAACTAAAATAGAAAAAGGTAAGGTATTAATTAAAATCACACCATAAAACTTATTTTCTAACAGGTATTAGACTTGAAACATAATAGAATGAACAGGAGTTAAAAATGAAAAACTTATTTTCTAGCATTCTCAACATACAAAAACGAAAACAAATTAGACCATACTATTAAAACCATCATAAGTTGAAAATTCTTTTACCGAGTAATGGCCTTCTCTTTTAAAATATTGATTAATTCCTTATTTTAAATTTTCAATAACTTATTTTTCATAGGAATTGGAATTTTATTATAAATTTTTATCAGCAAGTATATTACATTTTTCTGTAGGTATGAGAAATTGTATTTATTACACGTTAGATTTTCCTTGAATCTGGTGTTGTGTAAATGAACTAGCGTTTTGAAGAAAGTAGGATTATTTTCAATAAAAATTATACATTCATATATATAAATACTGTACATGGTAAGTATTTTATGTCTAATAAAATATTGTTTACACTTTTCTTCATATGTTAAGCCAAATATGTTTCGAATACATCTTTTTTGTTATCTAAATAGTCTGATTGAAACCCCAAATATGACTCCGTATCGTAGTCTCGACTCAATGTAGGCATAATATGCGGTAAGTGATGTTTGATTATTAACACGTTGAGCAATTATCTCAAGGGCGTAGTTATATTTCGAAATTTTAGGTGCAAGGCAGTCTATGTGATAAGTCCAGTTCAGTCGAGAATCCAGGCCAACGCCAAAATATTTGATTGTTTCATTAGACTGTATGCTCGTATTGTCGTGAGTAAGAATACTTTTTTCGTCTTTATTGTAATAATAAAATTTGTATTAACTGAGTTTTATTGACATTTAGTAATAAACTATTGGATTGATACCAATCTTTCAATTTAACAAAGTTGTTATTGATTTTTTGTTCTAGGTGTTCTTTATTAACCTCGCTTTCAACAATATCCAAGGTATCATAAGCGAACTGGACGATATTATTCTCAATAGCAAAGGGTAAGTCATTTGTATATATAATGTGAAGGAGGGGTCCCAGTATTGAGCCTTGAGCCACGCCTCTTTTTACATATTTTTTATTTGAGCTATGTAAAATGCCATTAAGGTCCGTTTCTGCAACATACTGTTCACGATTTTTCAGATAACTTTCTATTAGTTTTAAAGATGGTCCTCTGATTCCGTAACGTTCTAATTTATTGGTAAGTATTTTGATCTTAACCATCTTAAGTCAGGGGTTTGTGAATAATTTCTGACTTACGCCACTTGCTTATTACAGTATATAAATACGTGAGTAGATTCACTTGTGGTTTACTACCTTCACGGATATTGAATTATATAAAGAATATATTCAAAAATGAAGAGAAATATCAGAGATGTTTATCATGTTAACCTCACATCACAAAATGGTATGAATGAACCAGATAAAAGTTGACAATTTCGTAAGCCTCCCAAATCTTGAAAGCATTCTGTGGCAAATTTACACCTATCATTTAGAAATCAACCTTTTGATTTGAAAATTGTAATGAATGAGTAATAACTGACATATGTAGGTTTATAATATGAATATGTAATTCTTCCTAGTGAGGGTGATTACGGGTTTGTGTGTATTCTGATAATATTTTAACTTTTCGCATACTACGTTAGTTTTTCCATACAACTAAATAAAGCATTATTACCTATTACAAACTTGGGGTACATCCGTATATCTATTTCTAATTTTGTTTCATCGTATCCACACACACATACTTTCCACAACCTCAATTACGCTTTCACATTTCACTCAAACTGAAACTTATTAATTCCTTATTCTTGTTCTTGATTGAATTGGTTCGTGGTGATGTGAAATTTCTCTCAAGTACTGTGGCTTGAAATTTTAAGTAATGATGAAAGTTTACGAAATAACTTCTTTGAATCAATTATTTTTTCTTATTATCGTTACTTCATCTTCGAGTCAATTAATTTTCATGTTTACTTTCTCGAGAAAACAAAGATTGCGATTTTAATTAACATTTCTCCTATGAATATTTTAATAGCAACGACTCTTTTATCCGAATGACTTTCAAAACAGCCAAGATTCAATTAATTCAAAAGCAATAAGCATAACCGTGTCTCAAATGAGCTTAGAAGTATTTAATGTATATTATAGTATCCATAGACGCCAGCGCTGTAAATAAGAGAATATAGGTCAAATAGAAGGTTTTATTTTTTGTCATTTATATGGTTATTAATAATGAAACGCCATCCCTCAGGTCAACTTTTGGTAGCCTTTTAACAACAACATTTTTAAACTTTTTTTACTTCTTTCCTTAGATCATCCAACATTGAAGAACACATATTCCTCTACAAATTTCACTTAAGAATATTTCTCTGGACCAAATCGTAAGATAGCGACAGATACCTAAGTTTAATATAATCTGCACAAAATTTTAGTGTCGATTTTTTTAAAATAATATCTTCTAATAATCGACCTTGGCGTGAAAATGGCTCCATCGACTTTGAAGAGCACAATTTTCAATCAAAATATTTCGCTAAGCTAAGTTGAATAGTTAAATTTTCGCAATTTTCGACTTTTTTTTGCTTTCTTCATAATATGTTTTTAATAGTCATGTACAATTTTGGAGATCTCAAATATCTCATCCACTCTGGACGGAGGCATCGTATCACCTATTTATTTCATATGGATGATCTGAAACTGTATGCCTCTTGAGATGTCCTGCGAAAGCGGCCTCGGCGTTCGCCCATTGCCATAATACGCTCTTAGGAGTGCTGTATTACCATCTAAGGCACTCATATGGAATAGATCAAGAGTCGGTGCTACCTCACATGCCAGGAGATGTTGAGTATAAAAAATTGAACAATAGATCGTTTACAAGGCAGAAATTCAAATTTGGATAACGATGAGTTAACAATGAAGCCTATTAGCCTAGAACAGAAGAAAAATACCTCTTTTCAGATTTCCGGGAAAGAGGTGCTCGGAGGCGTTCAACATTGAGGAATATGAACTTGAAGATAGACTTCTGTTATATCTGAGGCCTGGCTACGATTTCTACTCAATCTCAAAAGAAATAGCTGTTGTTAGAAATGATCTCTCGTGCCATCGAGAGAAGGCTTTAATGTGGCTTAAGCTTGATTATCACAAGCAGACAAAATTTCTATGTTGTCTTTGTTTGTCAACATCTTTGAATTTATCCTTCAAAACTTAACGTCATTCAGCTGAACTAACCAGCAACTAATCAACTCACTTGGTTCAAGTTCACGAACAAGACGGATGACCCAGGACGACACTTCCAATCACAGTTGGGCATTACAACTGACAAATATCTAGTGAACCATGGTTCAATAAAATCTGTTCTAGAGTCGTTGCAAAACAAATAGCATACCCATGCCTGGAGACCAGAACAAAATATGTTGAAGCCTGCAATTATGTGATAGAAGCATCAAAAAAGCCAAGATAAGAGCAAATCTTCGAATCGAATTCCCAAATGACTTCCGTTCGTTTTGGACTTTCGCCAAGACAATTAGGAAAAATTTCACTTCTAATTCATACCCCGTTCCCCCCAACCAAAGATGATGCTACACTGGTTGCAACACAATAAGAAAGGACCAACATTCCACTTTGGCTTCACAAAGAAGAATCATAGATAAGCATTTTCCTGAAATTCAGGACGTATTCTACTTGTTTTCAATACAAAAAAGACAAACAGGCCAGACCGATTCCAAAAAAAATTGAAAATTCTCCTGAGTATTATAGACCCATTGCACTACCATCTATAATCTCAAAAATAATGAAGGAGGCAATCGATCGAGTTCATCTAATATCCAGAAAGCACCAAAATCGTGAAGGACGACAATGTGGATTTCGTCACCAGGGATCAACAGAAGAATTGCTTGTTTACGTAACACATACACTAAACACTACATACATGGCACAGATTCATCAGTAAATATGGGGAATATCTGGTAATAGCATTGGATCTTCGAAGCATTTGACGAAGTCTGGCACCAATAATTCATATGGTTTGCCGCCTCAACATTGCCGTTTACTCAGCTAGATCACTCCATAATCCGGTCGTAATGAATGACAAACATAGAACAATCATTCAGATATCCTTGAACTACAATATACATTTTTAACATACTAAATGAACTACACCCGAGGAAATTAGAAGTATCCGCTACATCAGGCTACTGAATTTTATAAAATACACCAGACTGATGAGGCAATAGCAATATGTGAGGGCACAATAGGACACTAAAGACCGCAGTGCAGTAAGACTCCCTATGAGAATGAAAACCAACCTCACGGGAGAAGGGTTTTAGTCGGTAAGAATCCGGCACACCCGGGGCCACGGGCACCCGAGACGTTTGTGCAAGATTTTCCCTCCTGTACCCAAAAAAAACATAATAAATTGGAGGCATCATATCATTTTGACTTAGTCTCAAAGAACAATCCCTTCGTCGTTTTCATGATACGGTGTGTGTTGCCTGACTTTATATAACCTTGGTTATTTTTACTGCATCAAGTATTTTGCAAATATTTTTCCGGAATAGGCGATATACTGACAAAAGATTCGGATCGTTATAGAAAATCCATAAAGGTTAATGTTTGGGAATAATGTCAATTTGTACTTGGTACGTAGGTTACTTAGAAAATATCTTCCGAAATTCAATCCCAAGGATATAAAAAGAACTGTAGTAATCCAATGATTCTGAGAATTCAACTGATGGTGAGATATTATAATGATACAATTGATACATAGAATATAAAATAGTTTAGGGCATATTTATGATTATTTCTTCCAGCTGTCAAATATCAGTCTTCAACCAATCAAGCTTTTGTTCACTGTTTGACAAGATCAATCTACAAGCAATACTAGCGATTACATATTGGCATGATACTCAATGGTCACCGACTATTCAGCAGGATTCCAGAAATAATCGTTATAAATACAGGGTGAATCAGTTTTTTGTAGACAAACTTCAACAGGAGATAGAACAGATGTTTTAAGGAGAAAAGTTCCCATAAAGATATGTCGTAGAAGGCTTCGTTTTCGAGATACATGGTGTTGAAATTGAAAAAAAATTTCGTTTTTGCGAATATCTCCAGAACCGTTTATCGTACAGAGAACACCTTTTGTGAGCAATTTTTACTCATAGTAAGCTATGTTCTGTGCGGTGAAAAAATTTTTTTTAGTCATAATAGGTGAAGATTTTGGAGGGGTAGTGAGTGTTTTTCTTCCCAACTTCTACGCCACTGGGAAAAGTATGGTTTTGAGACAACCATTTGAACCGCCAATGTTTTTTGCACAAAAAAGGACATCCTGGTCATAAGCTCTAAGATTGACCGTTTTCGAGGAGAAAAATCAAGTTTTATGCTGAAAAACATGGTCAATCCTTTGGTTTTGTTACTTGTTCTAACGTTTGAATAAATTTTGTTTAATTAGTAAGAATTGACCATGTTTTCCAACATAAAAGTTAATTTTTCTCGAAAACGGTCAACTTTAGAGCTTATGACTAATTACCTTTTTTGTGTAGAAAACATTGGCGGTTCAAATGGTTGTCTCAAAACCGTACTTTTTGCAGTGGCGTAGAAGTTGGAGAGAAAAACACCCACCACCCCTTCAAAATCTTCACCAATTGAGAGTAAAAAAATTTTTTTTATTGCACAGAACATAGCTTACTATGAGTAGAAAATGCTCACATAAGCTGTCTTTTGTATGATAAACGGTTCCGGAGATATTCGCAAATAACGAAATTTTTTTTTCAATTTCAACACCCTGTATCTCGAAAACGAAGCCTTCTACGACATATGTTAATGAGAACTTTTCTTCTTAGAAACATTTGTTCTATCTTCTGTTGCAGTTTGTCTACAAAAAACTGACTCACCCTGTATAACTCGACCTTGATTAATTAGCTACTATTTCGATTGCTGCAACATTTCTCTTGTATTTTCTAATTTGACTCGACATAATTTTGGCATCAATAATCGTACATTATTAATGCCAAATTATGTCTAGGTCAATTATTGTAAAATACAGTCGAATCAAAATAGTCGACTATTCATCAAGATATTGTTATATTACCGTTGACAATCTGTTTCTCGATTATCCCTGTTGATTTAAATAAAATTTCAATGTCATAACATAGAGTATAATTTCACACCATTATACGCCTTTAGCTGTCTCCAATCATAGGCAATATATCAGTTTAATCGTCGGCGGCTACGCGTTAGCTGGAACAGAATGAACAAAATGCCCATAAGTGAGAAAATTGAAAAATAGATTGTGGTAGTAATCTATTTTGGGTCAATATTCTATAAAATTTGAATGTAGCATCCAAACCTTGACAAAAGTTTTCAAAATATTCTATAGCACGAAAACAAAATTGCATAACTTAAAAACTTTGGGCTTATTTTTGTTTGACTTTCACAACTTTCCGTTGATGAGTAGGTAACTCTGAGTTTCTTGTCATATATAAATCCCCTTGTTTCTCCGCAAATTAGGAATATTAGGCAATCGTTTGAGGAGATACTAGTTCATTGTAAGAACTTTTGATCTCATTAAGTTTGAGCCGAGGGTATAAACAGCCACTTGAACATTTGGACCATTACACCACAAAATGGAGGAACAATAGTTTCAGTATGTCAGCACGTTTGATCTTACTGTTCATAATTAATTTTCAAGTAATGAGATAGAACTGATTAACCCAGCAGGAGTAAGGTTGAAAACGAGTGGCATTCAAATACAAATTGGAACAGTTGCACGTGTTTGAACACAGAGTGCTGATACATTTCTCTCAAATCAGATATGTTGCGCTATTTGGACCGAACAGCGACACAAAGTCATTGTTTCACTATTAAGATGGAGAAAGGCATTCAATTCGCACTCCTCCCTTTATCTATCAGATCCTCTGCCCTTGTTTATATAGACTCAGTTACTTGAATTCTAAAGCCCCAAGCTAGACTATCGAGGAATTGAATGTCAACAAAATTATTCGTAATGATGAATCTTGCTTATTTACATTTGATATTAGTACATTATTATTCATTTTCACGATCCTGCAGGTGTTCAGTTTCACTGTATAATGTCTGCATGATTGTTAGAAAATTGCAAAATTTTCCATACCATTATATTCCGGTTAACAAAGTATTTTCCCAACTTTGACTTTTCCCAATTCTTCATTCCACCGTGTTCGTGATTTAATTAGGAATTGTCGGCATCTAAACTCATTCCTGCGAAAAGAAATCGGTCTAGAATCATTGATTATCCGAGAATCTTTTCTCGCGGAAGTCTCAAGTTCAACATATAGATCAATGATTCACATTTCAAAATAAACTATTCGCAGATTATGGTTTTTACCCATTTTAGAGATAGTTTTAGAATTTTTATTTTTTTCCACTTACCCTTATAGCTATGGTACATAAATGTAGTCAATTTATTGTCAATGAACAAAGAACCTACAGTTAAATTTTTCAGAGGTTATGTTCAAATGCCACTATCTTTATGACGCGATGGAATCGTGGCGAAAAAATTTAAGTATTGGAAGTTCAACTTATATTTCCAAATTTTCGTATAAATTGTAGTCATTCATTTTTATATCGCAACGGCAACGGATCAAGAAATTTGCACTGTATTGATAATGTTAGACTTTAGCAAGGCCTTTGATACAATCCGCCATGATGTTTTGCTGGCTATTCTCGGCTATATTGGCTTGGGTGCGGGTGCATTGGATTTGTTTGGATCATATTTGAAGGATAGGAGACGAACGGTTGTCTTAGGTGAGGCCGCTCCGGATCCGGTCGATGTCAGACTAAGAGTTCCTCAGGGTACTATCCTGGGACCTCCATATCTTCTCGAGTTGTTTAAAACACTGCCGAGTACATAATTATGCTGACGATACCCAGATTTATTACTCTTTCTCGGTATCCGAAGTGGAAGATGCTCTACAGAAAATGAATGAAGATTTACAGTTAATAGCGGATATAGCTCTGAACCATTCTCCCTGCCTTAATCCAAGGAAGTCTACGGCATTATTGTTTGGTAGCAATGCTAAATATAACGTGGTACGGAGTCAAATTAAGCTACAGATAGATAACACACCGGTTCCTTTGGTAGACCGGGCGGGAATCTGACGGTTTATCAATTTTAGACAAATCATATAATCGGAGGCTTCTTGAACAATGGGGGATAAGAAATTTCTTATCTTGATTAGGGAGGGAAGAATGACGGATAATTTGTGAAATTGAACGTTATTTGGCAACATGGTCGTGAAACTCTTGTTCCCTTCCTCAATCATTTAAATTCATTACATACCAATATCGTTTTCACCATGGAAGTTGAATCGAAAGGTTCACTCATGTTCCTAGATGTATTAGTTAGTCCACAGACTGAGGTTCATTAGGACATTCTGTGTATCGAACACCCACTGACACCGATAGATACCTCAATGGCGCACCACCAAGGCAATTTGTCATAAACTCCTTCCTTGGTCCAAAGAGATGTCAACTTATCCCAACCCCAATCTTCAAAATCAGAATTAGAACACATTCCATCTGTATTATCATCAAATAATTTCTCTCATTATGACATTTAAAAAGCCATAAAGAAATAGACTTTGCATGAGGATTCAAATCAACCTGAGCCACAACCTCCCCCCCTCCCCGCCTGATTTATCCACTACCTATCTTTCATATGTTGGAAATAAAATAACAAAACGAATTTCTAAAATCTTTAAAAAGCATAATATTTCTACTCGGTTTTCCACACTTCCAAAACTATGAAAGAACATGAGTGCTGTACAAGACTTCGTGACATCAGTATATCTGCACTTGCAGAACACAAGTTTGACACTAATCATCAAATCTTTTTCGAAAATACTAAAACCCTAGCCCAATCCCCAAATTTCTTTTAGCGGAAATCCTTGAAGCTATAGAAATCCTAAAGCATCCAAATAATCTAAACCGTAACTTAGGGCATTACCTTCCCAACATTTGGAAAGCCATCCTCCAAAATTCCACTTCGCACCTGATCACACAACGGTAGGGTCAGGTCCCGGAATGGAGTTAATCACCGGAACAAAGATAATGAACTGTGTAGCCTGAAGTTTTTTTGTACAATAAATACCACTACAGAAACCAGTAGAATCAGTTCAAGCATCACGCTTGCCCTGAAGATGACACCTGTAATGGTTGGAAAAACTTCGGCATCAAGTCAAGCTATTGTGAAGCGGAATCCATCCGGAAGCCAAGAATTTTCATGAGCTATCTTGTCAGGAATGCAATTCCTTTTATATGGGCGAAACAGGACGCTCATTTTCTATTAGGCTTAGACAACATAAGAGATGTTTTCGACTCTCGAAAACAGGTTCTACATATGCAAATAATTTTTGTACAATTATCATTCTTTTCCTGAAATACACAGCTTACACATTTTATATATAGAAGATAATGGTTCGAAACTAAACTTGCTGAAAGCTTTGGAAATTTACAAACACGAGAACAATGATCAAACAGACCTATTTTTATTCACCATTATCTGAAGCTATGTAATGTTTTTATTCCTAGAATTATTTTTCTGATTAGTTTCTATACCTTAGAGTTAATAGCATTTCGTCATTATTAGATTGTAAAAACCCACCATGTAATCCTTAAGTTCGTGAGTGACAGACCACAGTAATCTTTTGCCACCTACCGATAAGTATATTTATATAGTTGAAGTTATTTCTGATTGTATTCGAATATCGTCTAAAGATGGCGTAATAACGCTGAAACTCGAGTAACGGAACTTACAGATGAAAGTGATATCAACATAGTAATACAACAATATTACAATATGAATAAAATTTCAAAGTAAAGGGTGAAACGATAAAATCTCTTGATAGAGGTACTTAAACGGAATTGTGGCATATTGCACATTCAACAGACAAGTCAAATCCGCAGCCAGTATTGTCAATTGGAGAACATCATTATCTATAACAAATAAGCAATGGCGTCTCACTTTTTTATAGAATTATCAAACAAGATCTGAGATTCAACATTTAAATTCATAAATATTAGTACTTTGAAATCATGGGCATTCTATATCTTGTATTTAAGTATTAACTCTGCTACTAATTCTATTTCATGATGAACCCAATTTAGAACTTGGTATATATCGAGTTATTTGATAACCTAGGCATATGCTCGAATCGCTGTATAGGATTGTAAATTCATTTGTGAATGTCATTATCCTGAAAGCAACTCAATTTCACCCTCCGCTAGTAGTTCATTTGATCGTTAGTTGAGACATTGTCGATCTGTTAGCTGGTTGCCTAATACCTTCCAGTGTTAATAACGAAACATATTTGATTGAGATGTATCAGTAACAAAGGCCACCCGCAGAATTTAGAATCCACTGGGACAGTTCTACTCAGTTCACCTAAAATGTTCCGAAATAACACTGTAATATTAGTTCAGCTCCATCTACATCTCACATGTTTTAATATCGGATACTCATTAGTCCAATAAATCTATGAAGGAAACTGGTAAATAGTTTGAAATCGTTAGGAAATATTGAGATGAAAAACAGTAATTGAAAAAAATGTTGACGGTCTAAAAATTATAAGTAGATTAAAGTTGTAAAAATAGATATCGGGAAAGTTCCCTCGAGATTCGAAGCAGAACTAAACTCAAATTCATAATCAGCACAATATTTCCTTCTTTCACTTTTCAAAACCTATTAATAACGGTACTATGATTTTGTTACCAATCGTCGTCGAGAGTATATTTCATTATTTTTATGGAATATTAGAAGAGCATTCTGAATGTTGTCACGTGGTAACATAATGGAAGACAGGCAATATTGAATCGCATCCCAGCTTATATATCTAACTAATTATCCCTTCCGGGTAGAGGCTTACATCCAATTGATAGAATATCAAGTACCTATCCTCCAGCCCATGACTCCTCAAGTGCGTTTTGTTCGAGTTTCTCCTTAAAATCACCACATGACAGTGTAGCGCTTTCAAAATATTTAATTGGAAAAATTCAGACGTATACATTTCATTATTTCATGGAATTTTTTCATGCATATTTTCCGAGTTACAGACACTTTATCGCAACGACAAAAGTACAACATTTTAAGAGCATTAATAAATTTAAAAAAATTCGTAAATTATTGTATTATTGTAAAAAAATATCAAATCTATATATTTAAACAAATTTTTAAATTGTTTAAAGATAAAAGTGTGAAGAGTCATATAGATGGTTAGAATGAGACTTTTTTAACAATTACTTTCTAAGAAGGTTTAGGTATAATGATTAGAAAAAAAACTTTTAAAAACCACACTATTTCACTATGAGTTTTGAAACTCATCTTGCGTCTTTTGAATTTCTATAATTTATTTAAACATCTTTATCGTCATTGTACAAAATAATTTTTTCTTCAAAAAGTTATGAAATACGAACAAAAATCAAAGAGAAATAATTTATTTTATACAATGACGATGAAGAAATGAAAAAACACAAGGCTGGATTGAACTCGACCTATTATCCAAGAGATAGTGTCTTTATTTTTACCAAGTATTTCTTAAATCAAGGTATTTTGTTTGGTTCTTCAATACTACTAAGAATAAAATGATATTTAAATGTAATTTAGACAAGAATAGATGACTTAATGATTGAAGAAATGCGTCTGTAAACGACTTGTGTTTTCCTTAAATCTAAATAAAATTGTGTGTGAAATAGTATTGTATTGCTAAGCAGATTACTCTTCCACACACAACCGATTCAATGTTTTCTGCATTTTTAATTGGATTTAAAAAAACACAAGTCGGCAGCAGGCGCCTTTCGTCAATGAAAGTCATCTATTCTTTTCTAAATTGCATGGAAACACTAATTAACATAACAATTTCTGATGAAGATATAAATAAAATATCGAAACGTCATAAAGAAAAAACCTTATTTTATTTTCAGTAGTATTAAAAAACCAAAATACCAAGAAAATGTAACATACATTTACAAATAGCTCAAGAATACAAATTCAAGAGAAAAAAAATTGTATATATATGCACCAGATTCTGACTACTTAGAACGTAATAAATATAAAAAGCATTTAAATTAGAGAGTGAGAGAGAGAGAGAGACTATGGAAGATCAAAGTTGAAGTCAAAAATCTTTCGACACTTTTCAAAAACATCATTTTATTTATACTTCATACCTTAATCTATATCTTTGTTACTTTCTTGTTTCATTGAAACAAATTATATAAAACAGACTATTCTTTCAATAACCTAATACGAACTGTATAATAAACTATAAAAAAGCTCACATTGTGGATACACTATAACATTATACATGAGAAATAATCACCCTTTTCCACTTGTCGATAAGGGTAAGTATTTCTTATATATAACGAACTGTATAGTGAATGTCTCCCCCTTCTCTATTGTTTAATTCATTTAATTCTATCAATTGCCTACTTTTTCAAATTTAAATTACTTGGTAACCTTTCTATGGAAGGAGATACTTTTGCTTACTAATCCAGAACTGAGTTCACTTAAGCCTCCTTTATACTAATTATGCAGTGTGTGGTCCAAACAATAGAGAGGAAACATTGACACCGATTTCTCAAAGCTATACAACTAGGTTACAATGGACGTACAGATACAATTACTTCTTTTGAACATGGGAGGTCGGTATAATGGCACATTAATCAAAGACTATCAATTCAAACAGATATACAATATGTTTAATAAAATATAAATGGAAGATAATTATCATAATAATAAAGACGATACTCGATTGAATTACTTAAAGGATTTATCAATTAATGTGCGTCTAAATCAACAATGATATATTCAATTCTAAAGTAATTTATCCTTTAATGAAGACTAAATAAAAGGGTAATCAAACTAGCTTCGAGTTAGGATGCACCAGATTTAAACTTAGAACCTAAAATGAAAAGCAATTAAATTATAAAGAGAGGGGGGGGGAAGAGAGAGATGATTGCGTAAGATGCTCAAAAGAACTGTCTGGTGGGGATAAAAATACTTTACGTTATAATCAGAATTCCTTGTTAATCTAGTTATCATCAATAGTTACATTAAATTGATATTCTAGTTACAATTTGTAATGAACCGAAAATGTCCAGTACGAATTATAATATGGTTTCGTGTATTTGTAGCTTATATAAGGAAATAAGGAAAACAGGAAAAAATCTTTTTTTAGAAACATATCAAGCGAACGTTTACTTGATGATTGATGTGATGATCATAAATTAACAATATGTACTTGTAACAATATGATGACACATTTGTTTCCTTCATCCTTTCTAGTCTTCCTCACATGCTGGGCTTATGACTTCCTATCCGGGTAGTTAGAAACGAACAGTATCTTTGTCGATACTCTGAATTCACCTAAAATAACATCTATTATCCTAAATCCTTTCAAGCTTTTGTTCAAAATAATGTAACGCAACAAAAACATCTTAACACCATTTAAGTGTGTTCCAACGTTTTATCGAAATTTAAGTAATGTTAAAATGAAATCTATTTACTCGCTCAAGAAATACCCTTATTACAACTGTCTATGCTCAAGAGATTGTTATCCATTCGTGTATTGACGATATGATATGAAAATCTTCAAACGTAGATTTCCATCTTACTGCTGAAGTTGAACAACAAATTTGGTATAGAGCACCAGAAAAGGAATTGTCAGATTTCGACAATGATGTTGCGGACCCGAACTACGTAAGTGCCAAAGAATGGGGGGATATAGAAGATGATATAAGCGACAACCTTTTGAACCAAAATGGAAACCAGAACAAGAGAGATTGTCGAAAAAGGAAACGTAAGGAAGAAAATGGGAGAAAAATATTATAAAACAGGAAAGACTCGAGTATACCGCCAGTGGAAGGCGAATAATGGAAACCAGAAGAATGGAAGTAACGTGCAAATTGTTATGCAGTAAAAAAATGTCTGATGAAACTGTACAAACAAAGAATACACACAATTTTTTGGTGTACTAACAAAAGTGTTGATCTGAGCCGACAATATATTGCATCTAGAGTGAAACTGATGCCGATAAACAGGATCAGAGAGCGAACTGGAGAACGGCGGGGTCAACGAACTTTTAGTAATCAGTATAGTATCGAAAGAAAAGCAATTACAGAAATGATGTGGAAGACATTTTTTTACACTTTTTATCTCACATCAGATTGTGGAAATTGCAATTAAAAAAAGAAAGATGGCGGAATTGTTGCGCCCGATTAAAGGAGAAAACATGAACCCAGAAAATCGTCTGAATAACAGCAAAAGGTGCAGTTCGTACTTAGAAGAATGTAACGAAAATGGCATTAAAGATGGTGATATAGCAAAACATTGGTTATATTCAGAAATATTCATTTGTGGATATAACTATCCATTCAAAAGCCCTGACACTGACAAGTGTGATATTCGCGATAATTACAAACTTCAATTCCAGAAAGCAAATTCTTTAGAGTTAAGATTATAGTAACAAAATGAATAGGACCACCACCTTTCAGATGTAAATAACAGCTACATCCTTAAATTGGAAGATGAAAAACCAGGCTAACTGACTACAAGAAAAAATTATTATGATTGACCTACAAAAATGTTATCTCTTTCCTGATTTATAAAATTCTCAAAGAATGAAATGTCGTCATGCTTGATTAAATAATTGGGAATAGTAATTTTCCTAACAAGTGCGGAAAGTGATGCTTTCCCGCACGCGACTGCCGTTAAGTTAGGAACAATACTTTTTCTACAAGCGTAGGAAACAAATTAATTTTTTCAATTATTTATTCATGCAAATGGAAACAACTAACAAGAGTAACATTTTCTATCCACTAATTATTCGTAATATTTATTGTAAATGTACAATTTGATGCATTATGTAAATTTATAGCGGAAGCCAGCATATTTTTTGAAGATGGCTGATTTCCTGAAGAAGAAGGTAACTCGGGCAATACATTATCGAAAGAAATCGAATGTGCAGGCACAGGCATCAAATCGTCGCCGATCGATATAGACGTGGATGGTTCTAAAATGCACCCGGAAAACGATGTAGTGTTCAAATTGAGAATTTTGTTGGACATTTCTTTTTTTCGATTGGTGGAGTCTTCTAAATACCCCTCTGCAACTGAAGTCGATTTCCATCCTCCTAGGCGTTTGATATTAGTTATACCCACACCACAGTCAGCAAGTAAAGTGGCTGAGGAACGCCTGAAGCTGTGACCAGTGTAAAGCTCTGGATTTTGAAGGCGCAGATATACTGCTATTTCGGAGGGTATCTTTCCTATGGTATTGATTCCTACACATTGCACAGTACATTTTCCACTTTTGTAATACAAGAATAAACGACGGTGAGGAGTCTCTTTTGGACGTAAATGTACATAATTTCTGTATACGTTCAAAAAATAACCATCATTTGCTTCTTCAGATATCACGAAGGATCTAGAGGAATGATTTTTGGAATCCTTGATATTAACAATTATCAGGTTTTCTTTGTCGTCTATGTCGTCAATGGTGAGTTTTGTCAGCTCTTCTCGTCTGCAAGCACCAGCTAATCCAAAAATTGCTACTAACTTAATCATGAGGTATATGTCATCGGGTGCTTCAGTCATAAATTTTGAAGCGTCTTCTTGAGTGAAGATTTTGGCCTTTTTCGGTCGAAAACCGACATTCTGTTTTTTAATGAATGCAGTTATTTTGTAAAATTTGCTAATATCCAAATTTTGCTTTACTTTGAATACACTCTTCAACATTGAATATCTTGCCCATAAAGTGTTCGGCTTCCATGTTTTAGACATTTCTAGAAAATAAGCCAAGAATACTTCTTCTTTATTTGGTGTTTTCACTTTTTTATTGTTGCACCATTCAATAAAACTCGTGTATTGCTTCTCATACCTTTGTTTAGATTTCGTTGGCAATAGCTCTAAGTTCGCATCTGTAGCTGCTTGCACGATTTCTTGTGGAAGTTCTTCATCAGATGAATAATCCATTGTGGCAATTTCACTGAATCGAAAATTTTATATAAGTAACGCTTTGTCTGTCACTCTGACAATTACAAACAAATTTGTGTATTGATCGGCATGACAACATCAATTGTTACCTACTCGTTATCAGATCAATCAAAGCCTATATATAGGGTGATTTTCATAACAATACATTTTTATTTATCAATATTTGTTCATTTTTTCAATAAATAGTGCAAAATGATGGATGATTTTGAACAAACTCACTTAGTATTGCAACAAAAAAGCTTGAACTTTCATATTTTGTCACCCACCACTTATATTTTACGAGGATATCATATAAATGTTTTTCCCGCACTAGTGTGGGAAAACTTTTCCCGCACAACTGTGGAAAAATGACACTTCCCATACTGAATTGCGTGCGGGTAGAGGGTGAATCACGCACGCTTGTAGGAAAATAATGTTTCCGAAAAAGAAATCGACTGTATGGTCAGATAACTTCCCTAGTCAGAATCGGATCATATTAATGATAATCTGTTACTTTTGAGCCTCACATGCAAAACCAACTCTTCGAGTTATCAATTACAAATTCCTCTCAAGAGGCCATACGCACCTTGAAGTAGACTCAATTCATTCCGTCATTGAACGCAATAGGGGAAAACTATTATGTTCCAAATTATAACGCCATGGAATTGACAGCACGTAGGTGGAAGAAAAAAAAGTTAACACTATTTGAGTGTGTTCCAACGTTAAGTTTAAGTAATGTTAAAACGAAATCTATTTAATCGCTCAAGAAATACCCTTATTACAACTGTCTATGCTCGAGACATTGTTATCCATTCAAGTATTGACGATATGATATGAAAATCTTCAAACTTTAGGGAGCAATTTGCAAAATTCACCTAATCTACCGCAACTAGAACAAATTAAAGTCGTTCAATTTGTTCTAGTTACGGTAGAATTTCACAAATTGCTCCCTACAGTTTGACGATTCTCATGTCAGGTCGTCTTGTATTTCTGACGTATTCCTATAACTTTATAATGAATTCCCATCACATGTTGAAATGTGCCAGAACACTGACAAAATTGAAATTAGTATAACGAATTTGATTATTGTTGCTTGGCATTTCTATAAAAAATAGAGTAAGAATTGCTCAGGAACAAATAGTGCTAAGATTTAATCCTGGACATCTGTCTTTTACCTCATAGAGCTTCAGAGAACCGAGTGGGATGAAAGGTTTTTAATATCTAGATAGAAGGGACGTTGATTTTGAACAATATTATCCAGGTAAAATGTTTTCAGGAATAGACTGCATCTGAAACATTTCTATTTTTCTTGACATGTTCCAATCAAATATGTATTAAGTGAGTGGAATACAAGTTCACAAATAATGATACTTCAAGTTACAAAGATATATTTATGTAAGGCTATTTGCTTTCGAAATCAGTTAAAAAGCCGACAAAGTCTGGAAAATTTGCTAGACTTTGATTAATTGAAGCCGTAAATTCGTTCTCCACGTGCCAGATTCAAGCTATATATTTATAAAAGACATACTGGATATCCTAACAAGCGTCGCATTATTTTCAAAGGAATAATACTATTCGTATGTACTCAAACTGCGTGGAGTCAGTCACATATTTGTTCCTGCAAATGTTCCAATTTAGATCTACAATAAAAATATCCAATCCTTTATTTATCGAGTCAATCGGTTAACCTACGATATAAAACAACGAAAATTGAATAAAAATGATAGATTATCTACATCAAAGATAATTCTTTACATACGAGATTATTTCACTCAGCGATATTGGAATAATAAAAATTAATATAGAAAGTGCGAAATATGAAACTCTTCTTACTGCAATCTATTGATCAACTTCCAAGACAACTTTAATATAGACCTGAAAAGTTACTCAAAAGCTTTGCATAAGGATAATCATTATGCACATATTTTAGTAAGAGGATTGTAAGTAAGACAATGTGAATATTTTGCAAGAATATGATTTCAAATCTTAATTAATTGAGTTCACTCGAATAAATAGATATACGATTATTATTTAATGAAATCAAAAGGAAATATTACATCGCCAATCTATGAACAGGAAATAGTAGATCACTTCCCTAAAATTATAAGATTAGAACAAATATTAAATACATTGTATATAAAATAAATAATTTATAGAGTATAATATACTGAGATATAAGCCACAAATTGGCAAAATTGAGGTAATAATATAGAAATTACTGCAACATCATATATGGCATGGATTCTTCTACAGAATTGGTAAAAGTTAACCACTGTCCAAGTTGAAGAAACAATTGGATTCCACAAAGTATCGTAAATTCGAATAACATAGAAAACTATAAAAGTTGTAAAAATACATCAAACGATGAATAGATAGGAATACACTGTTGACAAATTGTGTTATAAATATTTTATACAAAAAGAAATATAATACAAACAAGAACTATAGCAAGTGACTTCAATGAATACTTCAAAAAATTGAACAAAATGCAGAGAAAATTAAAGCATTGACAACGAAATATTTTAAATAATATAACACTAATACCTTTTTCAGACCTTGCAATGCCATCCAAAATGAACTGGTAAGTAGGGATTGCAATCCGGAAAACCGGATCCGGTAATCCGGCGGATCCGGCATCATTATACACTTACCGGATCCGGTACCAATATTCCAGATCCGGTATCGGACCCGGTGATTGCATAATTTGGCAAAATAACCGCGCGCGACGTTTCGCTTAGGGTGACAATAACCTTCTCCAAAAAGTGCGAAAAGTGGTGAAACTGTTCAAAAGATCGCCCACTAAATACGATATCTTTCTGCAAAAGTAAGTAATAGAAGATATGGGTATGATAGAAAGATTTTATAAACTAAAAATTTGTATCGATGAAGCTTTAATAGACATAGGATCTGACAAAAAATTTCGTGATCTTGAATGGTCGCAACTAAAAAATTAATCGACAGTTTGCAGCCGTTTGAAATAGCTGTATTGGCGTTATGCAGAAGGAATTCGACACTTTTAACTGCTGAAACAACCCTCAAATTTGTTTTACAGAAATTGCTCACTTACGACACGGTGCTAAGTACTGATTTATCCGAAGCACTACGTGCCAGAATTGAAGAACGTCGCACTGTAGTAACAGGAATCTTGATTTACTAGAATCTAAAGAAATATCAAGAATATACAAACCTAGCTGATAACCCATTCACTATGCCAAAGAAAAAAGGCATGCGATTGGAAATGACAAAAATCTTGGAAAGATTGAACAAACATAATAGCTCTAACGATAGCGTGGCACTCGTGGAAGACATAGTACATAAGAACTTAGATTCGCAATCACCGAAAAAAGATTTGTCGTTACAGGAAGAATTACAATTACAGATTCAGCAAGAAGTGGCGTCTTATACCGCAAAAACAAAAAAATAAGAATTTTGATACAATACTAAAGAAGGAAATGACTACGTTTGAAAGTGAAGAAGTTCGAGGAGAATACTTGTCTGCTATTCATGATTAATTGCTGACAATTATAGATTATTGATGTTGATCTCTATCTTGAAAATATAAGTTTTCTCTTTTTATAATTTGTCGTAATAAAGTTGTTTGTATATATGTATTGTTTTAATTTACTCTTTATTAACGGAAAATTAAGTTATCCTGGTTATCCAACCTCGTCGACTCAATCCGGCCGGATTGAAAATGAGGCCGGATTGCAATCCCTATTGGTAAGACCGTTACTGAAGTCTGGTGATAAAACAGAACTGCACAACTGTCGACTCATATCGCTAATATGAAACATCTCCAAAATAATAAGAGAAATTATTAAAATAAGAATGGTAGACTTCCTGAACAAATATCAAATAATGTTTCAAAGAAAGGTCGGCTTTAGGGAACAAACATCAACACAAGATGCTATAAACACATTGACAAGCGAACCTTTTGTCTGTTTTTGTACATAGCGAAAGCGTTTGATACAATATCTCAGCAAAAATTTTTGTCAAAATTGGAAAGCTATGATGCTTCACAGTTGCTTATTGTACACAAGATAATAATTCAAAATAAATAACGAATTCAATGATCTTGATACAATTAAAAGTGTTGTTCCCCAAGGAACAATCCTAGGACCTCTATTAATTGTTTATATGAATTATTCACTAAATTTTCCGGAGATATTGCATGTTTTATTGTTGATAGTGATATGTTCTATGAAGTGAATGCTTGACATGAATTAAAAACCAGAGACGATTCCAATATAATGAAGTATTGGTTAAATAATATCAATGACATTGTGGCAATTAAGAACGACTTAAGTTTGAGAGAAGGAACTACTCTATTAGCAGATTCAATTTATTCGAACGCTTAGCCATAGTTATAAGAAGCATAAATTATCGAAATATATACAAATTCATTAACAAAATGATTAAATAAAGTCTGTTCAAATGTTCGGTACTCGCTGGGCCACTCCATGGAATTGAAATTCTCTATAAAAACTATATTATTTGAGGACTAGAATCTTTTCAGGGAAAAGTACAAGTATAACCGAAAGTTAGATTAATTTTATCAATGTTTTGTGACTTTTTGTTCGTATAAAATACACGAGAGGAACTAAAGGTCGTGGAACATCGTGTGAGTCAACGATGGATTGCATACTGAGTTATAAAAATTACTAGTGTTTGAAGACAATAGTCAAAGTTTTGGTTCTCCAGGTTGAACAATGAAAACACGTCTATTAGTCCCAGATAGCTGTTTCTGTCTTCTCCTGAGCTCGTCAGTGAAACGGAGCAGACGTTGAAGTCACTGATCAACCATCTCCGGCATTAATATAACTACCACCTTCATAAATGTTTGTCAAACTTGAAAACAATTTACCATGGGTCGCTATTTTCAAATTTCCCAACCATTCCGTAGATTGACTCCACTAATATGAATTCGCTTTATATTGCATTGGTTCGATATCGCCGCAACAGGTGGCATGTCTCTGAGGAGAACATACGACTTAGCATGTGGTACCATAACATGTTGCATATCTTATTCAACAGATACTGCCGTATGTCAATAACTTAGAACACTTGGATAGAAACGGCAATATTAAACAGTGGGTGTGCGTTATGGCGGATGCGCTGGAAAATGATCGATGTTCTTTACCTAATTACATTCATAATATCTGGCTTGGAAACAATTATCCGTCATCACCTCCCTCTTTATTATTGAAATCAAGGGTTTTCAACTGCTTGACTCAGTGATGCTTGACATCCGACTTGGCAACTGTGACCCTCGCAAGACACCCGACTACCTTGTGCGAGCTGCAGAACACTGCACTTGCCATCGTTACTCGCTGGTGCCAGGTCAAGGGACTCATGGTGAATCCTGAAGGAGACAAAAGTTGTTCTTTTCACGAGGAAACAGAAACTGGGACCCCTACCTGACATTCGTCTGTTTGGAAGGTCCCTGCACATGAAAGGCCCAGTGAAGTACCTGGGAGTTATCCTCGATGCTGAACTGTGCTGGAAAATGCACCTGGAAATCCTGGTAAAGAAGGCCTGCATCCTTATGGACATGCAGGAGAGCCTTCTCAAACACATGGGGTATACGGCCACAGGTTTTGCACTGGATCTACAAGGCCATGATCCGCCCAATCAATGTGTGGTGGTCGGTGACAGAAACGGTTCTGTTTCTCTGGCGCTGGACAAGGCTGAACGACTTGCCTGCGTGGGAATTACGGGTGCTATGGGAACCGGTCTCACCAAGGCTCTGGAGGTTCTGGTGGGGTTCGTCCCTCTACAACTCCATATCAAAACAGTGGCCGCGGGTACGGCGTATCGGCTGGTTGATCTGGGCCAGTGGGTAGGTGCGTATATGCCTCCCGGTCATGGCAAAATCTGGGATTGGACAGCCTGCTGTCAGGTTTCAAACACCAGATGTCCTTATAACCCAGAGGACGGACTGGGAGAACAAGGAGCCTTGGTCGCTTCCGCCAAGGGGACTCGTGTGGTTCACGGACGGGTCTACGACTGGTGAGTCTAGCGGTGCCGGATTCAAATCGTGTACACCCAAAAGGGAGATTTCAGTTCCCCTAGGTGGCCACGCAACCGTTTTCCAGGCTGAAGTCTGTGGAAGACGGACATGTGCCCTGGAAAACCTCAGATTAAACTACCTGGTTGCACTTCGCGCCCACAGTGTGACTTCTAGGCTTGTCTTGGACGGCAGGAAAGCTCTGGTTGAATTAGCCAGAAGGAACAAACTGCAGTTAGTGTGGGTCGGAATTTCATCGACTACCGAGCTCCACGCCCTCAAGGAGCTACTGGATAGACAGTGGCTCTCGGTCTGGCGTGGTTCCCCAGCATGAGGCAAGCGAAGCTCCACAGCAGGGAGTTCTCGCCTAAACTCTCTAAAACCCTACTCTTTATGAGCTGGAAAGACCTAAAACTGGTGACAGGACTCTTCACAGGACACTGTCATCTGAATAAACATCTTCACCCAATGGGCATTGTTGAAGACTCAGCTAGTAGTAGATGTGGAGAGGCGGATGAAACTGCTTCTCACGTCCTAGCAGAACGTCCAACACTGGCTTCTCTTAGGCTACAACACCTCGGCAGTACACATATGCTGCCTAAAACCATAAGAGACATCAGTCCATGCACACTCTTAGCCCTCGGCACTGCCTTAGGCCTGCTGGACTGATTCTTATGTCAAGGGGCGCACAATGGACCCAATCAAGCGGTCTTAGTGTTCCGGATTCGTCCGCCTTCGCTTTGATTGATTGATTGATTGTTTGATGCTTCACATCTCATCTAATATTCGAGCGTCACTTACAACAAAAAACATCCAAACTATTGATAAGAAATAATCAAATTATCCACTAAAAATACTATCACAGTACTGAGGACCTTTCGAATAAGAAGTAGCTAATATGAACACTGGCTTACCCCCAGCTGGAGATATCAATTTATTTCGAAGAATTTTTCATCCTGATCAGCACTTTGCTCGCAAGAAGGGTTGTTGAGTTACAATGATAGCCATTCGCTGGGCTGTCAGAAGAAATGTTTATCGATCTGCGAGCATGTTGCTCGATGTTATATATTTCTGTTTGAAAAATAGTTCCATAAACACCAAAACTAGCAGATAGTTCAGTCCTCGGGCTGCAACCGTATATTCTGGCTCCAACTCTTCGGAGAGTTTTGAGCCATCTGTGAACCAAAAGATGTCATTCCTCAGTAGGTTCGTTTATATCCGAATCCATCTATCTCATCTACGGAAGATGATGTTGAAGAGGAGCTTGACGTGGTGGTTGGTATGATGTCTGAAATCTTTCCCAAATTTCTGTGATTTTAGGTCTTCCAGCTGCCTATTCCGTTCAATAATGCTTCACTGTGGCATGACAGTGCTTACTCGCATGAGCCTGTATGTTACCCACCTGGCATCTATCTCCAAATAGATCATTGATCAAGTAGGAGACTAACATGCGCTGCATCGAGACTTTCATTAGTGATGGATGCCATCAGATGTAGCGTTTCCCCATTTTCGGTAGACTCTAAGGACCTTGCCTGATCATGTTTACCTGTACTGCTTCATTTGATGAGTAACCGTCGATTCCATTCCTCAGACACCTGACATAGGAAGACATCGCCACCGTAGGTTTAAGCTTCAAGGGTGAACGCCATGTGGTGCAACATTTAACTACAAATAATAGAATTGCAAGTCCCGAGACCCAGAGAAAGGATGTTACTTGCTAGACCAAGCTCCGCATACAAAGACTTAGTTACTATAGTCCAGACAATAAGCCGGGAAAAAGACCATAAAAAAATATTTAGTAAGCTAGAATTTCAAATATTTTTTTGCATTTTGTTCCTAATACCTCATAGATCATTCACGACTATCAAGACCGCGGAGGTCGACCTTTCTACTCCCCCAAAACGGGGTTTCAACCCCTCAGAGGAGCATTCTTATAAAAACGATCCAAAATTAATGAATTGAAAGCCGAAAATGACCCCTAGTTTGTTTTTGGGTCGCTCACGATTCCGCAGTTAATATTCTCGAAAAACTCCCTCCAGATGGGAAATTTGGAAAATTTATATATAATATATAATTTATAATTTTGTTGCAAAAATGACGTCTAGCAGGTTTTTTGGGTCGCTGATCACGATTCCGCTGTTATTTTTCCCAAAAAACACTCTCCAGTTGGAAAATTCGAGAAATTTGAGATTTTCCTGAGACGTTTGTGAATAATAAAGTATAATTTTATTGCAAAAATGACCTCTAGTAGGTTTTTTGGGTTGCTGATCACGATTCCGCTGTAATTTTTGCCAAAAAAGTCTCTCCAGATGGAATATTCGGGAAATTTGAGATTTTCCTGAGACGGTTATGAATAATAAAGTTTAATTTTGTTTCAAAATCTACCATACGTAATTTTTGCATCTAAATTACTTTATTATTTATATTCGTCTCAGGAAAATCTCAAATTTCCCGAATTTCCCATCTGGAGAGAGTTTTTTGGGGAAAATAACAGCGAAATCGTGATCAGTGACATGAAAAAAACCTACTAGAGGTCAATTTTGCAACAAAATTATGTATTATATATAAAATTTTCCAAATTTCCAATCTGGAGGGAGTTTTCCGAAAAACTAATCGCGGAATCGTAATCAGCGATCCAAAAAACATACTAAGAGTCATTTTCGGCTCTTAATTCAATAATTTTGGATTGTTTTTATAAGAATGCTCCTCTGGGGGGTTGAAACCCCATTTTGGTGGGGGGGGGGGTAGAAAGGTCGATTCCCGCAAATGAATGAATGATCTATGGGGTATTAGGAACAAAATGCAAAAAAATTTGGAAATTCTAGCTTACTGTATTTTTTTTCCGTTCGTTGCCTGGACTACTACTTAGGTGCCTTTTAGGAGTGGCGAGAACAGCATAATCATAGACTACTGTAGGCCAGCTCGTCCAGCTATATTTGGGTACCCCGGCTAGTTTAAGTATATATTGGGATTTAACCAATGTCACCTAACTTATTGCCACATATTTGATGTTATTTCCAGTTAGACAATAGAAATTATCAGTCAAATTATATTTATTGTCCACCTGTTGAATCTCATCTACTATAATAACTAGATTTTCAATCCACATTTTATCAATACAGTTAAGTATGGTAAGTAAATATGAGAGAATTAACGACTAATCGATTTTCCTTCCAGACTATTTTATTCAAATATTTGCAACAACTGACAGTGACTTAGGTTTGTGATCATTGTTACGTAGACGAGATCATAAGCATAATAGCTTGAATTATATTGGAAGTAATAAAAACATTGTCTATTCTCGTGATAAACTGTTTACATGAATTAGTGATAAATGTCAATCAAAATTCACCCACATCGCTTCAGGCTAGAATAAATTGAAATAATGTCAATGAATTAATGTAATAATTTCATAGTTTCATGATAAAAGTCAATAGACTTATAAAGTTATTGGAATAAAACCACTAATTTACACTGAATAAACAATGAGTGTTTTTATTATCCACTATTGCTTACAAATGTTTCACCACACAGTGTCGTCATCTGAGCTGAGTTATAAATAGTTACATTGACAGAGAATGGCTTCATACTATGATGACTATATTTATTAAGTGCATGGGAATACCATTAGCTACAGAACATTGAAGAAATACCAAGGAAATGAATAATAATTGGTGAATGATAAATATCCAATTGATCATTTAAAACTGCATTGTTTTTATCTTTAATATGTTTGACAATTTCTAATAATTCCAATATATTCAATATCAAGCTCTACCGTTCGATATGTAAGATTCCGAGATCGTGACTGAAATTATGGTTATGTTCGATTAGATGATCATTATACGTAGAATCAGTCTTTTCCAATCTGTGGCTCATATGTTCTTGAGATCTCTGGTAAATGCTGCGACCTATCTGGTGATTGTGATGACTATAATGCTTTGTATGTTGGCGAAACAGGTCACAGCTTCTACCAGATAATTCAAGAACATATATGAATGGGAGGAATTTAATTCTGTTGATGTGCCTTTGAAGAAGACAAGAATATCATCTGTATATCTATACCAACATTTATCGAGATTTTCGCTAATGTACAGTTCCTAATTTTGACCTCTAGATCAGACATCACAATGTCTGCTAATAGTGGACTTAACGGGTAACCTACAGCAAAACCTGAATTCTGTACATACAATTTATTATTCAGCTGTCGATAGTTTTGATTAAAGCAAAGGGCTAATATGTGATCTATCTGAAATTTTCTCGATCAGAGACTTACATCCATGCAGAATAACAACAATTGACATATTACAATTCTTCTCTATATAAAACACATGTAAATGTATCAACAAAATTCATTTCTCTGACATATTTTGGTCCCGTCAGCGAAAACATTGCTAACATTTCATCACGCCATAATCTTGAAATCAGATTCAAACCACAAACTAAACTCTGCCATCTTATATATAATGCTGAAGACAAAACCAACAAATATAGTAAGCCAGGAGTTTATAAGCTAGTTTACCCGGACAGTGATAACTTTTGTATAGGTTGACTCGTCGTAGTTTTAAACTTAGATACCAAGAACATGTTCCTTCTTTCAGACTTATCCTTTAATAACCATTTCTTACAAACAGGTCACACCTTTCTCAATTCAGGTAGTCTAAGGATTAAACATAATGAAACCAAAAGTTTCCAATTAAATACCTTAGAATCAACAGAGATCTATAAATGTGTCAAATACTCCTATAACAATATCTTAAATGATCGGTTAGACGTGTACCAGAGTAACCTTTTATTACTTGAAATGTTTATTGTTTACTTCATAATTTATATCTGTTTGATAATGGCACTTCGGCGTTGAAACTATAGTAATGTTTTCATGTTATTATTTAAAGTGGTATGAAAACAAAGTAATTGTTCTTCCATTTAATCATAATTATAAATCACCATAAAGTAAAGCTTCAATCATCGATTTTTTATATACCGGGATATCAAAAATTATCTTGGTCAAGGGTGGTTGTGGAATCTAAAACGTGTGTCTTTACTTTACGTTTGAAATAATTATGTCATAATTAATTTGAAGTTTCTAAAAGTGCGAAATTTCGCAATTTTATACGAATATTGTAACACTCAGAAGTCTTTAGCGCTTTGGACTCCGGGATTTTCACGTGGCCTACCGGAATTAGAAGGTTCGAATTATCTAAAAACATAATTGCATGAACGCCAGACGTCCTATGTAATTAGCTACGAACGAAATCATTTTGACATAAGCCTCGAGGAGCTCGCTGCGCTTAAGTTAGAGTTTATACATTTCACCTCGGTCTTGTTAATTTGGGGCCGTTTCGTGCTCTGTGCGGGCGGCGCCAGTTGTAATGAAGTGTTTTCGGCTATGGGCCGCTAGCTTTTACCCGCTTCGTGTATATTTTGGTCACGAGAAAATTTTCTTTGGTACGTCGCACGTTAGACGAGCGTAGCTGAGATCTGAGAATAGCTCAAACTGTTTTGATTAAATTTTCCTATTTAATGGACATTTATCGAAAAAAGAAGGGCCGTCGGGTACGGTCCGATACTAAATCCAACTACATGGAGCGAAAACGGCACGCGAAAAGTCGTCGTAAAGCCGTATTAGGTTCAACCAGTTTGCACTTTTCTAACTCGCGTGCTACGGGCTTCTCACGTGAACGTCATTCAATTTACGGAAAATTAACTATTTCAAAACAGTTTTTGACCCGGATTGTGGCTATCACGACCTCTGAAAAGGTTCAAAGTTCACATAATTATTTCATAATTTGTAGTTCATTATTGTTTTACAACTGAAATAAATAGGTATGAAATTTGTAGGTTATTAATGATGTCAGTGTGACAGTGACATAATTATTTCAAACGTAAAGTAAAGACACACGCTTTAGATTCCACAACCACCCTTGACCAAGATAATTTTTGATATCCCGGTACTTGTATTGTCAATTCGAATAAATTTATGACTGTATAATTTGACGTCATTCCACATTTTTATCTGATTCTAATCATTTCCAATATATTATCGATTCCTGCGAGGGAAATCTCTTGATCAATTGATCACAGCTTTTCAAAGCATATAAGCGAGTGTCTGTGTTTTCACTTTGTACACTTAGATTGGAGCGTGATAAATCGGCAAATTTGCTGAACGGGAAGATCATAAAATCTGACAAGTTATCAAACCATGATTATTTTCGAGTTTTTGAAAAATATACGATCTACAACGTTCTTTAAATCTAATTTATATTATGCCCTAAGCTAAACGAATAAAATAGACAAGTTTAAAACTCAGGTGCTTAAAAAATAAACATGACCCTATTCTAATAGCTTCTATGTAGCTCAATCAGGTTGCAATTAGATCTAAAGAACAATATAATTTACAAATAAAAAGATCCCACATTCTCAAACCATTTAATCGAAAATAATCATAATTTGCCAACTTTTTTAAATGAACAAAAAAACAGAACTTAGACTTATAAATTTGAAACAAAAAACATGTTATGCGGCCATCTCAGCTTCTTAAAGATCAGGTAAATCTGATTTATTCACAACAGTACAAAGTATTCAAATAATTATCCCTGAAGTTATACTGTAAATACTGTAAGCTGTTAAATGATGTTATTCACAGGTTCTAGTTTGATGATACCATGAGCATCAAAACTGTAGCCACAATTATTATTGCTCCAATAAAATGTTTAGTAGCAAAGGTAAAATTCCTATTCTCGTCATTGTACTTTGATATTGAGGATAAATGCACAGTAGCAATAATGAAATTAGTGTATGGACAATTATAGTACTGAGATGATAAATGTCCAATTAATAATTTAAAACTCCATTATTTTTGTCTTTAACATGTTGGACAATTTCAAATGTTTTCAATATATTCAATTTCAAACCTTTCCGTTCGATATGTAAGATTTCGGGATCATGAGTGAAATTATGGTGATGTTCGATTAGATGATTAACATATGTTGAATAGGTCTTTTCCAATATACGGCTCCTCAATATGTTCTTGAAATCTTTGGTAAAAACTGCGACCTGTTTGGCTAATATACAAAGCATTACAGTCATCACAACAGAACTTATAAGCTCCAGATTTTTTAAATTATGTATATTGGCTAAGCAGGTCGCAGCTTTTACTAAAAACTTCAAGAAAATATGAGGAGCCACAGATTAAGAAGACATAATTTCACTCACAATCCAGAAATCTTACATATTGACGGAAGGGCTTGAAATTGAATATATTGGAATCATTTGAAATTGTCAAACATGTTGAAGACAGAAATAATGTAGTTTTAAATGATCAATTGAACATGTATGATTCACCAATTATTAATCATTGCCTTAGTAGATCTTCGAATGTTCTGTACCTAACTAATGGTATTCCCCTCCACTTAATAAGTATAGTAATTATAGTATATCTGTCAATATAACTTCAGTTTATAACTCAGCTCACTGTGTGTTAAAACTACTGTAAGCAATAGTGGATAATAAAAACATTCATTGTTTATTTAGTGTGAACTAGTGCTTTTATTTCCATAACGTTAAAAATGAATTTACACATTCCTAATGCCGAATCTATTCAATAAAGTCAATAGATTTGATTGTAGGAAATAGGCTTGAAATTTTGGGAATGCAGCTCAGACTCGAAGGAAACTGAAAATGAAATGCAACTAATTAATTAGATATTCCGGTTTTGACGGTAAGGAAACTTCAGAGTAAGTATATTAGATTCAGTCAAGTCCATTACATGCTGAGTGTAAGGCTTGAATGAGAATTGTGGTTGCACTTTGCATGGATTAATCAAATATTCAGGAAAAGTCAAGCCAATTTGCATAGATATAGAACTCATGAAAAGCACTTCCTGCATAAAGAAAAGTAACCTAATCTGATTCGCCGTTAACGATTAGCTTAGTTATTTCTAGAATATCATTGGTTTGCTCTTTTAGAGATTGTCACAATTCGTATTATTGTGGTGGCAATTTGGTATAATTTATTCATTTATAGGATGAATACAAATGGCACTGACCCAAAAACAGTATTCACAGATAAGTAATTTATCAATGTAGTGAATCTATGGTATTCTAAAAAGAGTTACAAAATTGGTGATAGATATAAAAATCAATAAAGAATCAAGTAATGAATTGAGTGCATGTAGTGAATGAAATCAAAATGAAATAAAAATTAAAAATGAAAAATACACTTATACAATTATACAATATATATACACACAAATACCAATTAAAACTGTGAAGCAAAAAAATGTTTTTTCAAGTTGTAGGAAAACTTTGAGAAAGAGAAAATATCAATAGAGATAGAATTTGATAGCGTATTGTATGATATGGTGCATCTATGCATTGGAGAGTTCAAAAAATAATTCGTTTGAGATTGTTCATAACGGAATAGATGCTGATGCCTATTAATATGTGTAGGAGCATTAAGATAAATGTCACTAAGGATAGCAGGCGAATCAACTAGATTATTTATGACTTCAAAGAGGAACTTCACGTCTGAAATTTTCCTTCTATTCGCTAGTGTTAACATTTTCAGTTCATTCCGAACGTAGATACGATTGTTGGGGTTGGATGAAAAGCATTTTTATTGATATAATCTAT
The DNA here is from genome assembly GCA_958510875.1 of Endomychus coccineus. Lineage (NCBI taxonomy): Eukaryota > Metazoa > Arthropoda > Insecta > Coleoptera > Endomychidae > Endomychus > Endomychus coccineus. The sequence goes on from OY294068.1 coordinate 44,680,613, forward strand.
GAATATATTCTGAACCCGTTCAAGTTCATTTATATAAATGTCGTATCCAGGGTTCCATATTACAGAACCATAACTCAAAACACTATTGACGTGTGACATATACAGAGTACGGAGAGTATGAATGAAAAAAAAATAATCCTGAAGTTACCATTTGTAGTTGGAGGAAAAACTAATTACAATATATGGGAAATATGACGGTTTCATAGACCAGCAAGCCACACACGTACTTAATTGCAAAGGTCTTTATTTTCCCGGATTTTTATGCAAATAGGACATTCTCTTTATAATTATTTTCACTTTGAGTAACAGTCGAGATTTGCTCCTCACTTGTTCCATCCTCGCAACAATCGTCATCATCAACTGATTGATCAGGTACGGCAACTGCTTCGTTTTGAAGGGATATGTAATTATACTACCAAATCCTTCCTAGGATTTTTTTTCTCTATACGTATTTCGACTAAATCGATGTAATCACAGACCACATAGACTATGCATATCGCAGAAATAGCATGATAACCAGTGAAGCCAGTTGGCACGGAGTGTAGGAGGAAGTGCGTTCAAATATGTTCGAGATGTTCACCGAATTGGTAGAATAGGAGTGCATTAGGTTTCATTCATTTTATCATATTTGTTACACATGAGTGTTAAATAAAATAAATAAGTTATAATTTTTCACTTCACAGAATGAATGTATCTCAATAAAAACAAATAAATATAAATACAAACATTAAAAAAGAATATCAATTGTCATTATGGCAAAATATTTTGAATATAATGATTCAATCATCAGTATCAATTTTTATAATTCAATTTGATTACCTTTTGAGTCAGAATAAATTGACAGTAAAGATAAAATGAAGTAAATTTTAGTAACAGAAAAGGAACATAAATAAACTTCAGTTGAAGTATTCAAATAATCTGAATTACGTTTTTACAAATCTTGTACAAGCCATATGTATTGATGTCGTCACAACTAAATGAACCTTCTTAATTAAATCGAAACTCGAGGTAGTTAATAAACTATGGAGAGTTTGCTATGGTGATGGCTACTTGGTAGCCCAAAGGTCCTACTTTAATAGTATTTTTAGTGGAAAAGGGTGATTATTTCTTATTATAGTGCCAAGGTTATTAAATAGTGAACATCGAAACTGTTGAATAAGAAATGTTGTCATATTATTGCTCTCTAAATATAGTCAGTTTAGTTAAAATGTTACGTTTGCTTGTTTTAACGTTTGTAAAACTTTTGTTAAATGGTGCATTCTCAAATCAATGTACTTTACTATATTGCCTCTAATCAACTAAACCAGATGATTTGTTGTCTGAGCAGTGGTATCAGATTGATTTATTTCAAGAGATTTAAAAATATTAATTAAGGTGTGTAAAATTTCGTGCATAATTTTAGTTTTCACAATTGGGCTCATAAAAAATGTTTTGTTATGATAATATGGACGAATACGTTTTTCTGTTTGTTGGCAAATCTCAATAACATCCTCGGAGAGATAAATTAAACTACCAAGATCTTCAAAAATATTAAGTGGATAAAATGTAATTACACATTCTTCACATTTCAATCGCTTCAGAATTGAACGTACTACAAATCCACTAATATAAACAATGATCGATCTACTGTATTCAGACAGTTCCAATGAATCTACAGAAACATTGAAAAATATTCTTCATCCTCTATTTCGTTGATTGATATATACTTTTGACATGAAATATTAATTTTTTGAATCAGAGAATCACAGTTTGAAATTGACATATTTTCCGCAGGAATTTAATTTCCTGGAAAGTATTGTTTTAGCTGCGTGTGCGTTAATAATTTCTTATATGCAGTCCGGAATTGTTGGCAAGTGGGGATTATTGTTGAATTCACCTTGTTGTCGAATATTGCAAAATAGAAGCTCCGAATGATCTTGAAACCTGTACATTGAAAGGAACTCAATAATTATTTTTCTTCTACAATATTTTTGTACAGAATTTTGGTGTTTTCGATGCAAAAAAAATATCTCATACATTTTATTATTTTATATATAATTAATCATTACAATATATAATTATTATGATTGAGTATTGAAAAACCAAAAATTTAAAAATTCACGATAAATGAGAGCATTTAGTAGAATTTGCCAGAACGGTCTGGCGGGCAGACCGTGCGCAGCCGCGTTAAGGCATTCTACATGCATATTTACTTGTTATTTACGATAAAACTATTTACCCTATTTCTACATACCTAAAGAAGGATAGAATAGTAATCTTACAGGGCCTATCGCTTCTATTATCAGTATTATCACAAGTACTCACAACACATTGTAAGTCATTCATACACACATTCAAAACACAAAAGTACAGAGACATTTGAATGATATACCGTATCTTGCCACCATTCATAGTATCATATACTCCTTGGAGTATTCTTTTATCAAATAGGCATCAATACCTTTTGATTGTATGAAGTCGAATTATCTCTTAGGTTTCTTCGCCTAACTGATGAGAACCAAAAGTTCGAAAACTACCAAAATGGAATCAATTCTAACTACAACAGAGTAGTAGTTTCAAAACCAGATAATTCTGGTAAACCACATTTTGCAAAATCCTAATTTATACTTGCGTTTTGTCGTTTTGGAACCTGAATTTTGAAACATAACCATTGTCCGAACGAATCGAACTGTAAAGTTTGTTGCTTGTTTTGATCTTGATTTCTGCAGCCAGGGAAAGGACTTTGAGACAAGTTGGGATATTCTTGGATAGTAGACTTGGTGAAACAGGTCGTACAGTAGCTACTCGTGTGAAAGAACATGAGCGATGTACAAGACTTCGTGACACTAGTAGATCTGCACTTGCGGAACACAAGTTTAACACAAATCATCAAATCCTTTTTGAAGATACTAAAATCCTAGTCCGAGCCCCAAACTTCTATCAGCGAAAAATTCTTGAAGCTATAGAAATCCAAAAACATCCGAACAATCTGAACCGTGACTCAGGATATTACCTTCCCAACATTTGGAAACCCATCCTCGAAAATTCCACTTCGCACATGATCGCACAACGGCAGGGTCAGGTGCCGGAACGAAGTTAACCACCGGAACAAAGGCAGTGAACTATGTAGCGTGAAGGATTTTTCCTACAATAAATACGGCTACAGAAACCAGTAGAACCAGTTTCAGTTCAAGCCTCAAGCCTGCCCTGAAGATGCCACCTGTAATGGTTGGCGAAACGTCGGCATCAAGTCGAGCTATTGTGACGCGGAATCCATCCGGAAGACAAGATTTTTTGGGATATTCTTCTGAGAAGTGAATCTACAAAACCGTTTTTGAAACTCATAAGCATCAAATTCGATGTATGGGATCAGAGATTTGTAGAATTCGCGCAGACGCAGACACTGGTACAACGTTTGTGCCTTTGCCGAAAGAACTGTTTGTTGTTCCTATTGCAAGGGCACAGAAGCTGTACCAGTTTTTGCATCTGCGAGAGTTCTTGAAATCTTTCATTCCCTGGATCGAATCTGAGGTTTATGGTTTTAAAAAACTTTAATCTTGATTGTTTCGGCATTTTTCTTAGGTAGATTTGAATCTACTACATCTCATCGACAATCAAACATTATTATTGCGTCATCTTTCGAACTTAATGGACGTGGTCTCAAGTTCGAAAAGTTTCAAATTCTATACAATATTTAGACTTCAAAATAAATTTTATCGATGAAAAATGTTATTGCATATTTTATCGATTCAAAATGTTATTGCATATAAAACATTGCACATTTTTTCCAGTTTTTCCATCATATTCTCAACTATCTTTGTTGACTGTTTCGTTTAAAGTTGCTTCCCTTGCTCTAAATGTCACCGCACGTCACCCGTATAAATGCTACACCTTTCTCATTTTCTCTTTGCAAGAATATAGAAAACAAAAATAAAACAAACAAATTTTTAATCACACCATCGATTTACTGTGCGGCAGTTAGTCCTAAGTCTGAAAAAGTGTACTGATAATTGATTACATACGGACGTTAATATTATTTTTGATCAAAGCCCTCATATGAGTTGCAATTAATATGTGTTCTATAAGGTTCTTTCGTTTTTACGTATTCCAATTTATTCCTGGCTACTCCAAATATTGATTTTAATTAGGATACATCTCGTCATTCAGCTTTCAAAAGACTCTACTAATATTCAACTCTATATGATTTTGATGCAATCCTTCTCATGCAATAAAGAGTAAACAACATTTTGACTTCATTTGCATTTACATTCCAAATTGATTTCGTCGAATGTTCGTTGCCAATATGAAACTGAAAATCAAACAAATAGATTAAAGGTACTTCATGTTATTTCTTGATCGATCAATAGTATTACAATCTAATAATTCCAGACATCTGTTTCGCTCTCTCTTGAGCTCATCGGCGGAACGAGAAACTATGCAAAGTCACTGAACGATTATTCTGTCGAGGATATAAATAACCCGACTAACAGAATGCTAGAGAGAACCATAATCTAACGCTATCTACAAGTATATATCCCACTAAGATATCCAAGCAAAGTACAACATTGACTGATAGATATCTAGAACAAAATTAACGGGAAATGTTAGACTGCAAACAAGAAATAAATATTCATTTATTTCTTGATTGTTACATAGATTCAAATATTCAATTGATAGTTGATGTTAAAAGCGGTAATTTTCCATAGTGATAATGGGGTTGGATGAACATGAAACACATTTTATTTTTGTTCTAATCCCTTGCCTATATCAATGTAGCTGATACAAGGGCTGATCTATGAATCAGATTTGGGGAAGGACCTTTTCCATGAATCATGAAATGTTACATGTATTATTTATGGGATACGAAAATTACACAATAATGCGATTATACATCGCTGATTTCTTCTCAAATTGATTATGAATAAACAGATATTTGTCTTAAAATGAACATTTATTTCCTAATGGTGATATCAGACGTGGGAAATAGCTATGAAGGGTGAAAGCTTCAACAATACGAAACATCCCGGACAATGTGCAGTATTTTTCGAGCCAGGAGAGTATATACTTCTTCACAAGTACCTACGAGGTCTGGCTATTAAATAACGAGACTACGCGCACAGAAGACGTCCCAGAGGAGAAGGGGGGGGGGGGACGAATGCAGCGTTGGGTAGCTGGAAGTGTCTACTATTCCAGTACGAAAACACGTTTCTGTCGCTGTAGTAGTATTTTTTCTATAGAGAACGTGTTTTTTTCTCGTGTCGATAACAATGTGTGACGAAAAACACGATCAATGTGAAAATTCTCAGTAATTAAAAAAAAAACTCCGACTGAGTGCTATAAGTTGTTGAAAGAGGCCTGTGGTGAGAATTCTTCATCTCGTGCGCGTTTTTTCGAATGGTATAAACGGTTTTCTGAAGGCCGAGAGAGCACCAAAGATGATCAACGTCCAGGTCGACCTGTCTTTGTTTCAACTCCGCAAACAGTGACCAAAATCAATGGAATTGTGCGCGGAGATCGTCGTATGAGCATTCGGATGATTGCTGAGACTGTAAACGCCGATAAAGAAACTGTCAGAAAAACTTTACATGACGAGTTGAACATGAAGAAAGTTTGTACGAAGTTGGTCCCAACAACAACAACGCACCTGCCCATAATGCGCTGTTTGTCAAGTGTTATTTAGCCGCTAGAGGCACTCCAGTGCTCGAACACGTGCCGTACTCCCCTGATTTAGCACCCTGTGACTTTTTCCTGTTTCCGAAAATCAAGACTGTCTTGAAAGGAACCCGGTTTGAATCGATGGGAGAGGTGAAGCGAAAATCGGCGGAGCTCCCAAATGTTCTTACAAAAGAAGACTTCCAGCATTGCTTTGACCAATGGAAAAAACGAATGAAACGGTGTGTGGCGAGGAGAGGGGAGTACATTGAAGGGAAGGCTTCGAAGTAGAATAATTTTTAAAATAAAACTCTTTTTCATAAGCAGTCTCGTTATTTAATAGCCAGACCTCGTATATACATATCACCTCCAATTTTCTAAAAAATACTCATTTCGTCAATTTCATAAATTTACTTGCTTCGTAAAGTCTTACCTTCTGCTGGTGAAAAGGGAGTATATCTTCAGGAAGTGTTGTAGAGTTCATAGATTTTACTATTGAAGAAACAAAACATGAAGAGGATGTGAAGGATGCTCTCATTTAATTAGAGCATGTCTTCGAGGTATATTGTTCTAGGTAAGTTCTTCGAAAGCAGTTCTTCGAAAAGCAATTCTTCAAACAAGCATTTCTTGGAAGGAAGGATTTTTCGAAGAACAGTCCTCCGAAGATAAAATTCTGACATGAAACATTCAGGTAATGCGCATCCTTGTACAATTTCTTCTCATGTAAGTTTTTATACTAATTTATGGAAATACCTGTGTCAATAACAAGTGAATTATCCACCACTATGACAATGAGTAATTATACAATTTAATTGCTTTGTATATTAAAGGTGATTAGAAATCATCACTCTGCTCCGAATATAGAAAAGGACAAGCTGGAAATGATGAAAGGTAAGTATTAATACTAATTTATGGGAATGTCTATGTCCCTCAATAACAAGTGGTTTATCTACCCCGATGACAATGAGAAATTAATGCCGGCTAGGCATATAGATGTGACTTTCCAAATATTGTTCCCCTCATAGTTTCCCTGTGAGACACACCATTGACATCGCATAAGCTGAAGATGGAGTTTGTATCAATTGCAGAGATTGAGCTATTAGAGGAATCACAACCAATGTAGCGGATACAAGCCACAGCAGCCACATCAAGAGATACTCCGCACTATATTCTGTCTTCATTGTCTGGCACAGTCAGAAGCAGTTGTGCAGGACAAATTTCATCCGTTAGTTGCATGAAGAATGCAATGAGGAACGTACGAAGAAGGACCGATACTGGAGCAGTTTTGCCCAAACACGAATGAACATACTTCTACCCGAGTTATATACACAAACGATGAAAGGCAAAGATTTTTTAATGCATGAGTCAGGGCCTATTGAAGACTGAATATTTATTTTGGAAACTACACAGTCCCTAAAGTTATAAGAAAGGTCTACCAGCTGGTCAAGACGTCTTATACAGCATGAAAAATAGAAGAATGGATTTTATGTACAAAAACAATGTTTCTTGTACTCACCCTCTTTCATGACTCACGAGCCGCCACTGATGCAAACACAGGTGCATATCTAGTTGCAGCCGAAAATGATAATTCATTTTTTTCATGTAAATAATATATTATGTTATATCAGGTATGTAAAATTTTGGAAGGAATAAAAGACTTATTGTTATTATTATTATTCAATATATGTACAACACTAATGAAATTGAGGAGAAAGGAGATTTCCTCTATTTCTTCGAGGCAGGCTTGAGGCTTGAAGTGAAAATGATTCTACTTATTCCGGTGGTTAACTCTGTTCTGGCACCTGACCCTGCCATTGTGACATCCAGTGCGAAGAGGAATTTTCGAGGATGGGTTTCCAAATGTTGGGAAGGTAATATACTGAGTCACGGTTTAGATTATTTGGATGCTTTGGGTTTTCTATAGCTTCAAGGATTTTTCGCTGATAGAAATTTGGGGCTCGGGTCAGGATTTTAGTATTTTCGAAAAGAATTTGATAATAAGTGTCAAACTTGTGTTCCGCAAATGCAGATCTACTGGTGTCACGAAGCCTTGTACAGCATGTTCTTTTACACAGCTACTGTACGACCTGTTTCACCAATGTAGACTTTACCGCAAAAGAACAGGGAATGCTATGAACACTTTCTAACTGAAAGGAGGGAGGGAATCTCTTTAGGTTTGTAAAACTGAGATAATTTTGGAAGTGTGGAAAACCGAGTAAAAATATTATGTTTTTTAAGGATTTTGGAAATACGATCTGTCATATTTTCAATGTATGGAAGATAGGCAGTGAATGAAGCAGTTTCGCACTTTAGGCGAAGTGTATTTCTTTATGATTTTTTGAATGTTGCAATGGGAGAAATTGTTTGATGAGAAAACAGATGAAAGATGTTTCAATTCTGATTTTAAGGATTGAGGTTGAGATAAGTTGACAGCTCTGTGGACCAAGGAGTTTATGACAGATTGCTTTTGGGCAGGGTGGTGGTGAGAAAGACCATTAAGATATCTATCGGTGTGAGTGGGTCTTCGATACACAGAATGTCCTGAAGTACCGTCAGTCTGTCTACTAACTAAAATACATATAGGAACGAGAGTGAACCTTGCGATTCAACTTCCCTAGTGAAAAGGATATCTGGATGTAATGAATTTAAAAGATTGAGGAAGGGAATAACATTTTCGCGACCATGTTGCCAAAAAACAAAAGTGTCGTCGACATATCTAAAGCAACATTTCGACTTGATAACAGATGAGTCAATAGTATCTTGCTCAAAAGTTTCCATGAAAATATATCAGCAATAACCGGAGAAAATGGGGAACCCATGGCAGCTCCCGAGGACTGCTCGTAAAACTTGCCATCGTACAGAAAATATGTGGAAGATAGACAAAAATCAGTCAACGGTAGGGAGTCCATTGGAATGCTTTTGGCAGGTAACAGTTGAGAAATTATGGAAAGGGTGTTTGGAATGGGAACATTGGTAGAGAGTGATTCGACGTCGCTTATTCCCAATGTAACCCATACGAAGTTATTTAGCAAATACCATTAAATATAGTGATATGAAAAAGTTTTGCAGTAATTGCAATTGTAGTTTACATTAATTGGAATTTGGAAAATACATTTAGCTCAATTCGGCACGTACGAACGCTAACGAGAATTTAATTCAATTATCACAAAATATGAATAGTCAACCGTGAATGATACATGCGGTTGAACATCTGTCAATTGGTAGAACGATTGTAGCTTCAGACATGCCAGGAATAATCCTACCAAAATATACCCAAGTGCTGTATAAAGCTTATGAAGAACTGATATATTAATAAATGGTAGCCATAAAATTAATGTGCCATTAAAATGTTATATAATTACGCCTGATGCTGAGGAAAACAAAAATTACGATAAAATCGTCTTTATTTGCTAAGGCGAAACTGAACGTTTATAGCTAATGACTATACCTTCAGATAGTAGACTGGAAATCGTTGTACGTGCTGTCAAGTAATAGTTGACATTATTTCCAAAATTTGAAATATCTCTTGTGAAATGAATTACAAGTGAACGCGGAAAACCTTATAGTGTACGAAAATTATAAGTTTTCTGAACATCGATCTTCAACGAATGAAACTGTCTGGAGGTACATCAAACGGCCTAAATGTAAGGTTTATGTGTATACCATTGGGAAATCACTTGTTGGTTTTTCCAAGTTCGGCGAACACACCACAGAATGAAGACATAAAATAGATCATGACGTCAAATTGATGACGTCACTTTAGCATTGAAATGAGAATTTCGAACACTTCTGCAGGTTAAATATTTAAGTGTGATATATATTTAAAACGACAAAGCTACGGTGGCTCTTATGATTCAATAAGTTGAAAAAATGAAGATGGATGTCAGAGATACAACTCGAAAAGGGGCTACCGCACCCAAAAACAATACATTTCCTATTTTCACTTTGAAGCGATCTACAAAATTTCAAGTCCATACGACCTATAAGAATGGCACAATGTTCTCCACAGTCGGTTACGCACACCCACAGAGATCATGTCAAAAGTTGTCTAAATCGATTCATAAATGCTCAAAACGGATAAATCCGCGAAAATCCGGCAAGTTTGTTTTGCCCGATCAAAATACTTCCTTTAATAGGTACTACATATAGTAGGGGAAGTATGCAACTAGTGTTGATTGGACTATTGTCTACATTAGTTACACAATCTACTATAAATCGGAAATTCCCATTCATATCCTCAGTATAATCCAAAGGATGATATGATAAAATCATTTTCAAACCGAGTACTTCCACTGATTGGTTACCTGCACGATAATAGGTAAACCGCTCATGTATATGGAATATTACTCTCTGTGAGCCAATTGGTGTAGACAGGAGCAGTTTTCACGTCATACAGACATGTATAATTATGTTTTCCACATCAGGTACGTTGCAAGTGAATTTAATCACGTCCGTAATTGCTTTTTGTTACATAATAGATCATTATAAATTTAACGAGCGATTGAATTTGAATTGAAGTCTCGCACAAGACGAATAGTTTTTGATCTTCGGAAACAATGGCACGCAGCGTGATTTCCGAATAGACACATTGATTGATAAAAACTTCGAAAATTAGACATGTCGAAGTAACTCAAGTCACTTTTGAAAGTGGCAAAACCTCAAGTTTGAAGGAAACTTTGAAAGTCAACCGTAGCGTAATGTGAGCTTCTATCTTGAGGTTATGAAGGCTGTGGTTAATAAGGTAATAATTAATATAAATTCTCCAGGTTGAACAAGTTTCAGATTTTCACAATATTTAATCACAACAAAAATGTTCCGGGACTTTGGTATAAGCTGCTTACAAATCACGCAAACATTGTACAGTTTACCGATAGCTAACATATAGATAGATTCATTCATAGTAGACATTCAATTGTTTGCAACTTGGACGTAGATGCGCTTATACGTCCATGATTTTCGATGTACACACATCAAAAAAATGTAGGGTTCAGCGATATTTTTAGGGTTTCGTCACTTGGTAATGGGAAATTCAATTCAATTTTTGTTACCCACGTAGAACATAATCTTTTGCCACATAATTTATTTATAATTTCATGCAAAGTTTTTGCAAATCAATTGAAAGCTTTAATCTAACTGAAAAGATTGAAAAATTCGAATTCAATGCACTCAGGATTCTGAACAAAAAAATTGTCACTGGTCAATGTCTAATACAGAGTGTGTCCACCGCGATTGTTCAAAACTGCCCTACATCGATTTGGTAAGCTGAGAATAAAGTTATCGATGCTTTCCTGATCAATCGCAATCCATTCTTCAACCTGAGTATGGAACAATTGATTTCGTGTCTGGAAGAGAATGTTACGCCTTAAAATTATTTTGCCAAGCAAATCCCACACATGCTCAATCGGATTCAGGTCTGGCGATTGAGCAGGTCAATCCAAAACACTTATACCACTCTCATCCAAGTAATCTCTTACGATCGCGGCGGTATGAGGGCGCGCATTGTCATGCATGAAGATGAAGTTTCCACCTACTGCAGCTGCATACGGAATCACAAATGGTTCTGATATCAGGTCCCTATATCTAAGAGCATTTACAAACCTCTCCAGCAATACGAGGTCGCTTCTTCCGCCAATGCTGATACCACCCCAAACCATCACCGTTCCGCCTTGGTTGCTGTGAACTTCCTGTGCAGTCCTAAGTCTCCATACACGAGTGTACGTCTAGTATCTGGACGTAAACCGAATCTCGATTCATCACTAAACAACATTCTTGCACGCCCCATTCGATGTGATTTCTAGCCCAGACTATTCGAGCCTCGCGATTTCCTCTGGATAATGGTGGAGCTCTCCATGGACGCCTGGCACGCAAATTGGACTCGTGTAGCCTATTTCTCACAGTTTGGTCACTTACCTGTATATGGTGAGCGTTTCTGAGTTCCAAACTTAGTTGACCTGCCGTGTGGGTTGGATTTCTCAGAGCTTGAATTCTCAGAAATCTGTCCTGTGCCGCCGTTGTTATTCTGGTACGGCCAGGATGTTGTTCTCTAACATCACCAGTTTGATTATAACGAATCCATAAACGACTTATAGTGGACTGGTTAGTTCCTGATTCATTGGCAACAATCCTCTGCGACATTCCAGCTTGAAGCATTCCAATGGCCCTTAAGTGCACGTCTCTCTGAAGGTGATTACGTTCCATAATTTAGACAAACAACACTACTCAAAATTTTCAATAATTACCATTCGCTGGTCGGATAACATCTGATTTGATATGATGAATGACATGAAGAAAATGAATAGTCGTTGGAAAAAAGAGGAACACATGCCATGTTGTTCAAAATGTTAAAAAAGTATTGTGTAAATAACAAACAAAGATCTGCAACGCGATAATGCCACGTGGATCTCCGAGAATTAACAAACAATCCCAAAATATGCTTGACCCTTAGATTCTTTTGATGTGTGTATTCACACGCCAGATACAACATAAGATATGCTAATTACTTATTAACTGAAAATTGTATAGATAAAATATCACACTAATCACACTAATTCACAAATTGTTACCTTATTTACTATGTAATACTCTACTGCCTTTCAGACCGCTCTTTAAAATAATTCTTAGAATATTAAATTATAATCACACTAATTTACAAATTGTTGCTATGTTTACTATGTAATACTGTACTTTCCTAGGATCTACCTGTTTTTGGAATTTCCGTTGATCCCTTAATCTCAACCCTACTTTACTCTACTCTATTTATACTTGAACTGTTTCATTGATTTCTTCATAATTTTCTAATTGTTTGATAATGGTACTTCGGTGTTGAAACTATAGTTACGTTTTCACGTTGCTATTATTAATAAAAGTGGTACAAAAACAAAGTAGTTATTCTTTCATATAATCAAAATGATAAATTATCATAAAGTAACGGCTTCCACCATCGATTTTTTTTAGATAAAATAAAGACAACTTACAAAGAACAAACTAAAACTCGAAAACACAATCGTGAAACAAGGAGAGAGAGAAAGAGAGAGAGAGAGAGAGAGAGAGAGAGAGAGACCTATAGATCGTTTTCTATAATAGCATTTTTGTTATACCCTTTTTCAAGAGTTCTGTGCTCAAGTTTTTAAATTTGGAACCTTGTTGTAAAATATAATGTTGACTGGTATCTAAGCTAAGTGTTTATGTGATGTATATCACAGTTTATTTTGAATTTATCTTTATTTTCATGAATATATAGGGTGCAAAAAAGTATCTACACTGACGTAACGGTGAGTATTTTAGTTTTTTGAATAGGTTTCTAATAATAACGTACATATTAACTATGAAAGAGTTCACACTATGGACATATTATAACACTATTGATAAGAAATAATCAGCCTTATCCATTGAAAATACTATTAAATTACTGAGCACCTTTCGGCTACCAAGTAGCCATCATCAGAATAAACTAAATTATAAATCAAAATGTGCCTGTTTGAATACTATTTGGGGATAATAATGTAAACAATGGGTTACCCTCAGTTGGAGATGAATCGGATTTTCATGAATTGCTTTTTCGCTTATACATTTCAATCCCTTCTAAATTACCTAGATATTTATCTGTACTGTGTTTCAAAAGTTATTAACTTTCTTGAGAAAAGGTGTGACCTGTAGTCAAAATATGTTCGACTACCGCTGATTTTTCACCATGTTTCTTAAAATGAGTCAGAATGTTCCTTTTAGTTTGACCCACATAGCATTTTGAACACGACTCACATTTGATTTTGTAAATCCCCGACTTTACACTTTAAAAAGTGTTGCCTAAACGGTGTTTTAGCTTGTTCTAACATCTATAAACTGGTTGTATTGCAAATTTAGAAAACATACTATGGAATTTATTAATTACTGAAGAATGCTAAGTGAAACTTTTGAATTTTATTGAAATACTTGAAGGTTATGGTTTTAATTTGGTTAGTTAGCTACGTTCCAATTTACTTTTTTGCTTCGAAATTAAATTATTGATAAAAGATTTGTGATAAGTATTGTCCAACGCAATTTGCAGAAGTTTCTCAACTTCGTTATTACAATTTTGCTGTCTCAAAGGACGTTCAATAATCTTTTAACTAGACTATTAAGCGGAGCTATTTTATATCTGAATGGTGTAGCTGAATCCGCCAAAGTATATCTATTTGATTGAAGGCATTTCCTGTATATGTCGATTTGCAAGTGATAACCATCTTTTATAATGTTAATATAAAGGAAAGGAGGCTGATATCTATATCTATAGATATTTTGATGATACTTTTATAAGGAAAGATTTTGATACACATGACTTTTTGAACACGCTTGATAGCCAATTTTTATGAAACAAAATTATTCCACTTTGAACAAAAATTCCTATAAACAAACAAGCGGATAAGCAAAGGACAATTCCACTTTCTCTTTTTTGGCCAATATTTATCTAAGCGAACTTGAAACCTCCTAAAATTCAAAATTGAGTCAGTTTCCAAAAGTTTGGTGTAGATATGTTGACGATATTTTCGCGAATACAAGTAAAGATTTTGATTTACATGGCTTTTTGAACACGCCTAATAGCCAATTTGATTCACTGAGATTCACTGACGAAATAGAAACAGATAATCAGCTTCCTTTCCTTGATATTAACATTATAAAAGATGGTAATCACTTTGATTTCGATATAAACAGAAAACCCACTCAAACAAATAGGTATAACCCGGCGGATTCAGCTACACCATTTAGATATAAAATAGCACCGTTTAATAGTCTAGTTCATAGATTACATAACGTCCCTTTAGGCCAGGAAAATTATAACAACGAAGTTGAGAAACTTCAGCAAATTGCTTTGGACAATGGTTAACACAAATCTTTGATCAATAATTCAATTTCGAAACAAAAAAGAAAATTGCAACGTAGCGAACTGACCTAATCAGAACCATTACCTTCAAATACTTCAATAAAATTCAAATGTTTCACTTATCATTCTTCAGTGATTGATGAATTCCATAGTTTGTTTTCTGAATTTGCAATACAACCAGTTTATAGATGTAAGAACAAACTGAAATACCGTTTAGGCAACACCTTTAATGAAGTTTCCGATTTCGACAAATCCGGGATTTACAAAATCAATTGTGAGTCGTGTTCAACATGCTATTTGAATCAAACTAGAAGGAACATATTAACTCGTTATAAGGAACACTTTGCCCATTTAAATAAAAATAATGGTGAATATCAGTCGTAGCCGAACATATTTTGAATACAGATCACACCTTTTCTCAAGAAAGTTGATCACTTTTAAAATACAGCACAGACAAATATCTAGGTAATTTAGAAGGGATGGAAATGTATAAACGAAAACGCAATTCATCAAATTCCGATTTATATCCAGCTGACAGCCCATTGTTTACATTATTATCTTCAAACAGTATTTGAACAGGCACATTTTGATTTATGATTTAGTTTATTCTGATAATGGCCACTTGGTAGCCGAAAGGTCCTGAGTACGTTAATAGTATTTTTAGTAGATAAGGGTGATTATTTCTTATCAATAGCTTCTGTAGAAACGGTCTCACAATCTTGTATTTTCCCCCTCAATTTCACGTCACTTATTAATTTCAAAAAAAGCAGTAGAATTGTGTGCAAATTTGCAGAAGAGTGCTTATATAAAAAATGTAAGCCATAAACTAGCTAGTTTTTTATCATTCTGCTTTGTTATATTCAACTCATATACATAACTTAATAGCTTTCAATCAAGGAGATTAACCGTGTACATGTGTCCAGGATTCAGTACAACATATTTTTTCTGGCTTGGAATTCAAACAATAAATCCAGTTTCTAATAATGTTTATCCTCAACTGATGATCCTTGCAGGGTTGGAAGTATTGGAACATTATTACGGCGACTGAGTGTCGTAATCCACTTTTTGCTACACGTCTTTGTCAAAAATTAAATTCATTGAAGTGATCTCAATTATGATTTATTCAATTTTGATAATTATTATTGACATAAGGAAAATAGCTACAAATGTATCCAACCAAAACGCAATTATTATTTAATGCATTACACATTTTTTATGTAGTCATTATTTAATTTAATTTAATAGTAATAAGCACGCGATAAATTTTGTTAAAGCGCAATTATTATTTATTATAATGCATTATAAATTTTTTTATAGTCATTATTTAATAATAATAAGCACGCGATAAATTTTGTCAATGTGTTTATTTTTGTATTTAAAGAAATAATACTATTATGTTCCACCATTTTACGATGAGCAACTTTGGACTACACATTTTCCATGACCCCCTTCCGCTCCGTGGTCACAAATGGTCACAAATGGAACTTGGGGCTTAAAATCAATCACTCAAAGGGTGCTGAGCTGAGTTCATGTTAAGAAAAAATTACCTCTTTTGAGCAATAGGAGAATATGTGAAAAAAAGTACTCGATTTGAACGGCAAATTAATATGTATAGATGAGATCAGAAAGGTCAAATTCATTAATATGGATACGCTCAGAAAGTTCTATTGAGAAGGGAAACGCCGGAAGACACCGCTCAAGAAAGAGTGAATTCGGGAACATACCGAAAATCCTGATCATTCAGGTCTATTTACATGAACAGGAACAACCTTTTCTTGATCCAATGGGAACGGACGCTTCCAAATAATGTTGATGAAACTATTTTGGAAACTCATTCAGATTCATTTCAACGCCTATATTCTAATCAATGCTTCCAACAATTCTTTGTGACAGATGAAACATATTATTAGTCGATTTTTATTCATTTGAAAAATTATTCGAATTATTGAACTCAATTTTTCTTATAAATATTCAATGTTGTAGCCATTAAACAATAATAATAGGAATATGATAAATAACAATGTAAGGGATGCTCAGGTTGGCAAGGTTGAATCAAGTCAATGTCGGTCGAGCGACCGGGTCAACCTTCGCAACGACTAAACGATGCTTAGAACATCGTATGAGGACAAGGTTTTCCCTTGATAAATGGTATTAATAGATCTCAAGAACTTCCATCGAGTAGTTATCAGCAAGTCCTTGAAAAGTAATAAATAATCAGTAGGAGTATCATTATTATGAGCAGTATCATTAGTAGTGGTGCTGTTAATCACTTATGTAAGTGTTCCAATGAACTATGAAATCAACCATGGTATAAGTCCACTCTTACAAATGACACCCATTAACAACCCCAAAGAGTCTGAACCTTCAGATAGCGATACTTTACCAGTTCTGGATACCACATACCTTTACATGGCAATCAGTACCAGTATTTGTAGCAGTGCCCATCAGGAAACTTCACAAACTGAAATTACTTATTAGTAGATAATATTTGGGGAATAATTCAATCAAATCCTCATTGAACACTGTGTATTAGTTCTAATTCGCATAATTAGGTTATGATCTAATTTTTTTTCAATACTTTGAGCCTAAGTATTGGGAATACTCAATTATAAACTATAAAAAAGTTCGCTATAACACATAAATCAGAAATAATCACCCTTATCCATTAGAGTCACTGTTAAAGTTCTAGAGAAGTTTTCGGATACTAAGTAGCCATCATCAGAGTAAACTAAATTATGAATCAAAATGTATTTGAAAAGGCATAGTTTGATTTCTTATTTAGTTTACTTTGATGATGGCTAGTTGGCAGCCGAAAGGTTCTCAGTACTTTAACAGTATCTTCAGTGGATAAAGGTTATTATTTTTTATTTATAATACTCACTTCATATCACAATTTTTTCTTCCCAATTTATCTCCTATAATAGTGACAAATAATACAATAGAAGAATATGATCATTTGAATTCAACGAAGACGCACCGGAGTGCCGGAAGTATTCCAAACGCGCTGCTGTAACGTCACAATTGTACACCGTTTGACAATATATTCAATAGGAATAAGCCAAAATGTGAAATAAAGCGATTCAATAGTAAGTGCAAAATTGGAAAATTGAGATTAATATACATTTTTCAAGCTTCAATGTCAATTTTCGGAAATGCGATAATATATCTGAAAACATCGTAGCTCAAAATTCTTGAATTGTAGGATGGACCTAGAAAAATATGTTAGAGCTTCTTTGATCGAAGGGCCCTTTAAGATTAAACCACATGTGATACCAAAGTTTTTCAGTTGCCAAGCAGACTGTGCAACTGTTGCTGCAATAATCAAGCCACGAAACGCTCAAGAGAAGGTAAGGGAGATGCACAGCGTGGAAATTCTGGAAAATGATATGGAGAACAATCTTTCATAAATCCTTCATCCTACATCACTTTAATTTTATTTCCGGTTTTTGAAAATTTCATTCGCTGAACACGGAATCCCCAATTTACTTCATCAGGCGACACCTTCAAAGAATAGACTCGTGACGTCACCGGCTTATCAGAAAATGCTACTCTTGGCTCTTGGCTACAGACGAGTATATTCAAAACGAAAAAGTAATATAGAATGACTTACTCATGAAAACATGCTTTGATAACCATCAATTATAAAAGAGAATTTGAAATCGGAAAAATATATAGGAAACTATCTGTTTATGTCGTCCAATATGAATCTGCTAGTCTCGATGCTGACTTGACCTAATGAAGGAAATTTCTTCGAAAAAGGATATCACCATATGACAGCTCAGCGAACTAAAAGGCTATTGTTCTATTTGCCATTTCGTGTAGATTACTGTTTCCAATGAACATTCTGTACTCGTGAAATGCTTATCTTAGAAGCACCCTCCTCGTTTTTATGCTCTTGTGTGCTGGAATAGTCCCGGGTATTCGGGTTAAAAAAACTCTACTCGCATAAAGATATCTAAGCAGTAAAAAAGCAACATGATACCTCTAAAAAGTCTCAAATGAAGAGCAATGCAGTTAATTTCATCCTAACACGAAGTAAGAATTCAACTACTGCAGAATATTCAGATATTAAGAGATGAAGCGAACCTACAAGAAAAAATATCAGCAGTTTTGAAAGTATAAAAGTTAACCAAAGATAAACTCTAATGATTCATATTCGTAACAAGTACGGAAAATGCAAACTACCCCCAAACTTCCAGTTTAGAACTTTCTAGCCTTATTACATTAGGTTCTTATATTATGAGAAGAGGACGCTTCATGTTAATTTGGATTCACCACATATTTTACTAAGATCTGTCACGATGAAAGTTATAAATTATGAATAATTTGGACTACATGTTACACCTTACAAATAGTCCAGGCTATGAACCGGAAAATAAAAAATAAAAAACATGTAAGTTCGAATCAAAAAAATTTTTTTGCATTAGCTTCAGGAGGTTCTCAGGATCATTCATACACCTTAAAACCTTTCGGAAACCCCAACTCTCCAAGTCTTGAATTGTATTTTCTACAAAAAACGGTATTTTGGCATGTCGAGTGCACCTAGGGCGTTTTTTAGTTCGCTGAACACGAATCCGTAGCCAGATTTACTTGCAATCCATCGCAGGAGTGGTAAAATCGACGAAATTGGCCAATTTTGCACCCCTATATGTTTTTTTGCAATTTACGTGTTTCAGGCATTTCGAATGAACCAAGTAGGTTTTTTGGGTCGCTGAATACTATTCCGAAGCCAGATTTACTCGAATATCATCGTAGGGATGGAAAGTTCACAAAAATGGCTAATTTGACACGCTTCTAAATTTTTATTATTTTTGCATTTTAAAATTACTTCGGAGTAGATTTGACTTCGGAATCGTATTCAGCGACCCAAAAAACTCCCTTGGTGCATTCGAAATGCAAAACACGTGAATTGCAAAATAACATATAGGGGTGCAAAATTGGGCAATTATTTCGTCGATTTTACCACCCCTACAATGAATTGCAAGTAGATGTGGCTACGGATTCGTGATCAGCCACCTAAAAAACCTCCTTGGTGCATTCGAAATGCCAAAAACACGTAAATTGCAAAATAACATATGAGGGTGCGAAATGGGCCAATTTTGTCAATTTGACCACCCCTACGATGGATTGCAAGTAAATTCGGCTACGGATTCATGATCAGCGACCCAAAAAACCCCTTGGTGCATTCGAAATGCCTAAAACACGTAAATTGCAAAATAGCAAATTAGGGGTGCGAAATTGGCCAATTTTGTCGGTTTTGTCACCCCTACGATGGATTACAAGTAAATGTGACTACGGATTCGTGATCAACGACCCAAAAACCTCCTTGATGCATTCGAAATGCCTAAAACACGTAAATTGCAAAATAACATATTAGGGGTGCGAAATTGGCCAATTTTGTCGATTTGACCACTTTTACGATGGATTGCAAGTAAATCTGGCTACGGATTCGTGTTCGGAGACCCAAAAAACCTCCTAGGTGCACTCGAAATGCCAAAATACCTTTTTTGTAGAAAGTACAATTCAAGACTTGGAGATTTCGGGCCATTTTCGCCCCCATTGGGTGAGGTTGGGGTTCCCAAGAGGTTTTAAGGTGTATGAATGATCCTGAGAACCTCCTGAAGTTAATGCAACAAATAATTTTTGATTCGAACTTACATGTTTTTTTTTTATTATAGCTATAGTTCCGGTTCACAGCCTGGACTAAAATAAGATAATTACATAGTGTTTATTATAATCTGCAACTGAAAAAAGGTTATTATTCAGGAATTATTGATGAGTCATATAATTCATATAGTACGTTAAGAAGAAAAATGAATTGCCAAAATCAGGAGTCCTTTAGAAAAATCGTGATGGCTGCCTTTCTATATGCATAGAACAAACGAGACAAAATTATCGTGTACGGTTCCGAGAACACTTCTTATAAACTGCAGGAAGAATATTCAAATCACACTAAACGCATATTAGAAAATAAACATAATCCTAACAAAGCATATTTTGAATCAAAAAAACTGAGTATTATATATTAGGATAACTAGAAAAGTGACAATTCGTTATTCACTGTTTCAGCTTATGTGTTTATTAATTGTTTCACTGTTTTTGCGATTTCTGGGGGGGGCACATTGTGTATTTAAGGCAGGTATATTATGGATAAGAAGGAGAAATTGAGCGATGTAGATATCGTAAACACACTACAGTAAAAACAGTTGACGTTAAAATTAATGAATTGGAATATTTACTCATCATTAATTTTTGATGATCATCAAGTGTTTGGTATACGGGATGGTTGAAGGAGGGCAATAGCATCTTATAGAGATAATATCATTTTGAGTTTTAACACAAAATCACTGAACTTTTCTATATTGGAATACCGAATATCGAACTAAATTTAATACAGGTTTGTTGAATCATAAATTAACTACACTTATTCCTTGATAATAAATAGAATCTATAATATAAATTATTTACAACATTATATTAGACCATCAACAAAATAAGCAATTATGATTAAAAAAAAATAATATATTTTCTTCCGTGACCTGGTCTATTTCCTGACGATACATACATATTATACATAATTTGATTTGATGTTCGCTTTTTCATAGAAAAATATTGTTGATTAATTTTTTTTTGCTCTTTTCGTGTCCCGATCAATTTTTTTCATTATTCTGTCAAATGGTTCATCGTTCAAAGCGTGTTTCCAAAATTATGGCAGCCTCTGAGTGCCTCATCTCATTGGCTCATCAGTGCTGCGCCATTTTTTTTCTTAGAACCTTTCGTTCTTCATGCATCCGTACTAAGTTTATATTTTTAGTATTAATCCTCACATATCCTGAACAATCCCACTGATAAGTAATGACAACGTTCTAAGCACTCTACAATTAGTCCAGGAAAATATGTAAATATTCATAGAGGTTTTTAAAGTTTGAATTTTTTTGTGAAAATGGGTAGTGTTTGGTACCCGGAAAAATATGGGAACACCCCTCCAACCAGACTATTCTTGCTTCATATATATATAGATATATATATATATATTTTAGGTCAAAAATCGAAATATCTTGAAAAATATGCATTTTTCCGAAAAAAGGTTTCCGTATTTCATAAGAAAACAACGAGAAAATCAAAGAATTTTATACGCGATGTTTTGTGGAAAATGTCATTTTACACAACTTTTATTCAAAACTTTTATTGAAAAAATGCATATTTTTCGAGATATTTCAATTCTTGACCTTAAAGAAATATATGTATTGTTATGATTTCATTTCCTACATAATATAAAATGATAAAATTTGAACTTACCGAAACATTAAAATTAGAAAAGATTAATAAAATATATAAAATATGGAATTAAAAACATTATTTAAAGTTCAATTATAGGTAGTATAAGATATTAAACAATGTATAACAAAATAAATCAGAATGTAATATAGAATAAGAAGTGTAAAGAAGAAACAGTGAAACTGGATAAACGTACAGTGATACCAAGGAGGAAATCATTATTAAAATGAAACAAAGACTATCACAAAATGGCACAAACTGTTAAAACAAGTTATAGATTGAAGATAGTAATAAGGAATTTGAGTTCTACAATGTTATATAATTGTTCTTTTTATTCTATATTATGTATTAGATTTAAGAATTGACAAATGTCAAAATTGACATAAGAATAAGAATAATCAAGTTAATATGAACCTAACCATAGATTATCTTATATCAAAATATGTGGAAAAATGTAGGCAATATTAATTTGAATAGCAGAATGCAACATCGCTTTAAATAATTTGAAAATCTTCAATAATTCAAAATTTCTAGAATTATCTATTCTGATTGGTCGAGACAAATTAGATACTTCAAAGGGTCAACAATTATAAAGTTATGTCAGATCCAATAATGGGCGAAGAGCTCTAGATAATGAAAGGAAGCACCTGATTGGTTAGAAATGACATCAACTGGCGTCCTTTTGGAAGTCCTATAAAAGGAAATCTGAAATAGAAGCTAGTTCTGTTTGCATTTACATCTAAGATCCAAAGCATCTCCTGCAGCTCAAGTTAAATTCAATAACCTTAGTTTTTGGTAACATTGGAGAACTCAAGTAGTCTCCGTAGCTTCCACAAGTTAAAGTAACCGAAGCAAGTAAATTATTCCTACGAATCAAGTAGTGTTCCTTTGTAATCGTAGCAACGTTTAAGGTTATAATAACCACAATTATTCCAGTAGCATCGTAGAATAGTTATTCTTCGATAGTAAATTCCAGTTCATTATAGAAAAAGTTTTATATTTTAAAAGAAGAAAACAAGTTAACAATTTATTATCAACAGTTCCTGTATTATAAAGAAATTTCAATGTATTTTACCTGTGTAGTGTAATAATAGCAGAGCATTGTTTTAAAGTGAATATTCAAATAATCAAGAAAACATAAACTCAACCGAACATTGCCAACATTATTTCTCATATTATTGGATATAACTAAAAGTAAGTTTATTTATAATATCCTCATTGTATCGTTATTTGTATCTCTGAATGTAAGTTTGTCGTTTGTAAACAAGAATTTAATAATAAGTAGTTTTGAGGTTAAACATAGAGAACATAAATAACAAAGAAATCTTTGTCATCATAGAAAATTAGAACATAAATGTAAAATTGTAAGATCTGTAAACCTGAGATAATTACACAGAGTCAATAATAATTGAAATATAAATTTATAACATTCAAATTAAAATATTGTGTTTAATTCCATATAACATATAAATCATTAATTCAATTCAAATCAATCAAAACAAATCAAATTAAAATCAAATCAAAACAAAATAAAAAGCTAGCCGGAATATTAAAAGAAAATTTCATACAAATATAATTCATTGAAGTTTATAAATAATTAAAAAAAAAGTAAAGCCATTTTTTATAACAGTATATATCTATATATATTATGAAGCAAGAATATCCGGTTTGGCGGGGTGGTTCCATATGTTTCCAGGTACCGAACACTACTCATTTTTACAATAAAACCTATGCTTGGAAAAACTTCTAAAATCTGATGGATTTTCGTCTTTCCTGGACTAAATATAGTATGATGCATCACTTTCACATACTTACTTGAGACTAATATTGTAAAAATTATCTCCTGCTGAAGATGTTAATTGGAAAATTTTCTATCGTTTCAATGACCTGCATATTGTTCTCCGGTTTTTCTGTTTCTTTGTGTGCATAGAGGGCGATGCACGTTCCTTGTGATATTTCTGATTGATCCATTTTTACTACCTTACCTCAATATACTTAGTAAAAGGGGTGTATTTTGATCAACCTAAAACGTTTTTTCCGTCCAGACTAAGTACGTACATATGTGCGTTAACTACTGTGGAGACTATATAAAATTTTGTAAATCGCTTTAGTACTTTTGTTATCCATTTCCCGTTTTTCGAATGCAACTATATTATTTAATTTAACCAATATGACAAAAGTGTTTTTCTGGTTATGAATAGATAGGATACGCATACATTTAACATGACATCACACATAGTTACATCAAATAAATCTAAAAAAAATTAAACATACAAAAAAAATGCCGTACAATGATTTGTCCTAGTATCAATTAGATTACCCTCTGGGACACCACTGGTAATAACAATTTTATTCCAGTTACATTAAAAGAAGCCCCCCTATCACCGCATATAAACCTGCCAAGTTTCATGACAATCAGCCAAAAAAAAAAGATTTTTGAGTATTTAATAAAAAAATCATTTGTTCTAAAAACTTTTGACACGAATATCGGAAACGAAGCCAGTTAGGACACCATCTTATGAGGGAAAAAAATATGTTTACCGATCCTGGGTCACCTTGTATAGAGTGTCCCTTGGGTAAAATGAATTTTTGGTCCATCCTAGTAACATGGAAATAATTTCCAAATATATGGAATTAACAATTTCCGTAAATAACGTTATTTGATATTCTCTATAATAACGGATATATCGAACTTCGATCCACTAATGCCGCACCCTGTATATATCACAATTATGATATTTAATATATTTAACATGCATGCAGAAGAGTCCGAAAATGAAAAATTGTGCTGACAAATCTTTATCTCCATAAAATTTTACACACTTGACCTTCAACAGGAAAACCACTGTCTTCATGAGATTCCGAAAAGTCTACCTCCACCCCCTTTCTCACCACTTAAAACAGACAAGTACCGATCTCGATAAAAGGAGGAGAATCATTGTCTATATGAGATTACAATGAAACTACCTCACCTTCTCTTCTCACTTTTTAAAGCAGCTGATATTTTGCACACTTGAGCTTCGAATCAAGAGAAAGTCACTGTCTACATGAGATTCCAAAAGAAATACCTCATTCCCCTTCCCAGATCATTGGACACGAGTACTGTAGCGAAGCACGGGCAAATACGTATAATTGGTTGAAGTTTACAAATGAAACAATCGAGACCAAAGAACTCTGAAAAACGCCCTTCGTCTTCACCTGTTTCTGTAGGCGTATTACACATATGACTCCCTATATGGAAGAAACTACTACGGTCTAAAAATATTGTTCGATTATGTAGCCTGGGAAGCGCCGTGTAAAACGGCTAGTAATTCATTGAAGGTCCTAGTATAGACTCTTGTGATACATACATGTTCTCAATTCAGATAAATTTTCACTTATAATCTCCCTAGTGCTTGGATTATTTCCGGATATTTTTCCGAGGGACGCATTTTTTGAAAATTTTCCCGAGTCGCAGGCGAGGGAAAATGTTCTGGAAAAATGCGTGACCGAGGAAAAATTCCCGGATATTAATTCAAGGACGCGGGGGATTCGGTAAGAAAATTTCACACATAAAATTTATTTGAAAAAAAATTAAAAATAATAGTAGAAAAAACAAATGTACCTCTCACTTTAGTAACATAGAGGGCATTCAGTTTTTCGAACAGAATATTTATCCTCTTGTTACATTTAATTTAACATTACTAAACTCGGAGGAAAAAGTTTTTGTTGTGAAAAATGATGCCAATAGATGGTTTGAATGAATCTATAATATTCCAGTTTTGGATAGTATTATTCGTGTTATAGTATTATTTGTGTTACTTTAGTAACATAGAAGGCATCCAATTTTTCAACTCAAACATTTATCTTTGGACTACAACTAACTTAATGCTACTAAAATATAAGGAAAGTACGTTTTTGTAAGAAAACGATAAGGATATCCGGCGTCTATGGCAGTCTTTTAATGATTCGTAATAAAACATAACCACAGTCAAGTAGGCGTAGGCTTGTGATGTCAAAATCGTCTCTGCTATACGTCACGGCGACAGCTATTTCTTAAACGTGCTTCTTTAGTTCACAATAATTAAATCATGGCAGTAAACAATCAAGAAACTAATTTTAAGCCCTATGGTGTTTGTAAATCTTGCTCTGAAATAGGGGACATTAATATGTCTCATAAAAATTAAAAGTATTTGCAATGTTTAATGGAAAAAACTGAATTAAAACCCCATCAAGAAAACCTTTTCTCAGCTATCCAGAAGATTTTGGAGGAAGATATCCCATCTTTTTTAAGAAAAAGCAGAACAAAATTGCTTCCAAATATTACATCTGTTATATTAAACATAGAAATATGATAGAAGTGGAAAGGGAAGATAACCATTATCCTTGTTATTCTGCATTACGAAGAGGAGAGTTCCAATCAGAATTCCAAAAATATTTAGTCTTAATGAAATAAATATTTGGTAAATAAATATTTGTATTTGTTTAGTATTATAAAATGAATAAAACTATTAAATACCAAAATTTGACCCTGCATACTGATTTTCGGATCATACGATAGCTGTCAAGAAAAAATTTCCACTTATTAATTTTGTTCGCCTTGCTTGGCAGGAGGAGAAAAATTTCCGAAAAATTTGAAGGTTGTCATTGGTAACTGTAGAAATGAGAGTGTGTGATTGGCTTAGAATGACAGGTGTGAAATTTTCAATGGAATCACATAGAGTATAAGCTTACGTCTTCCCACGTCTTCATATTCTACACCTTCAATACTTTATTAAAGCATAGTACTTTTCGTCAGGAGGACATGATACAAAATCTGTGATGGAACATTAATGAACATCCGAAATTTTTATAATTACACAATTTTTATGGCGTGTTTATCATTACAATCTCGGTGGTTTTCCATTTTCTGGAAAATACTCACAATCATCATGCCCAATTACAAGTAACAATTTTCCGAACTATATAGAAAAGTGTTGCTTGAATTCTGTACAGCTGCCTAATAGATACATAGATAAATATGTAAATTTATGTCATCGTAATTACATACATACCCAATTCGGAGTAAGTACATTTGGAACTCATAAATAGTAAGAAAGCAAAAAAATGTAGCTGCTCAATCTATAAAACAGAGACAGAGATCATCGTAAATTTAATTTTATGAGTTTACGAGGTGCGAAATACTTCAAGCAGTTAGTTATTACTAACTATATTTAACTCATTTCAACCAGTTGCACGTTTAAGTTTGTGTCAATTATCTATTACGTCTTATACCTAAACTATTAAACTACTAAAATCAATGTAAATGTTTAGGAGATCCATTTCAACATATTTGAATATACCATTGCCTCGTTCTAATAATACGAGTAACACTTTGATAGGTATCCATAGCTTCTGGTACGTTAAGATTGCCATATACACACTGGAGGTCCCATGGAAAATTGATCAGTTTTGAATCGCAATTACTTGAAAAGGGCGAAAGCTGCTGGGTTACGGTTTTCACTGTTGTTCTTCTTATGATCACAAGTTGTTTTCTGATGCAAATGGAAATTCTTAGTAATCCCGATTTTACCGGAAATAGGTGTAACGATGTTCACCTCCTGGGTAACATTTTAGCATTAAAACAGAATGTTATTTATGAAATATTATATTTGTTATATACTGGGTGTCCGGAAATAACTTGTACTATGGAAGACCACAAGCTCCTTGGCCGAAAATATGATGATTTAACTCAACTTACTTATATACAAAGTTGCGTAGTTTGGACGCTGGAAGGCTTCAAAAATGATTATTTTTTAAAATCTTTCCAAATAAGTCGAAACCTGCAAATTACTAAACTACTAATATGCTGTTAGTTTATGGGTTTTGTGAATGCAATGGTCTCGAGAGTGTTCGAGGGAAACTTTCATGAGGTCTATGAAAATCAAGTTTTAGGATAGTCAACAAATTTCAACTGACCATAAAATGGGCAAAAAATTTGACATATGCCATTCGATAGGTATTTTTAATACAAATATTTCAAGCTCATACACGACCCTCTAAGCCCCGTAATCTCCTTATTTTTTGAGTTTTCATTTTCGTTACCTAACCTCACTTTTCTCTAAAACTTCAAATTGACCCCAAGGCCCATAAAAGCATCAACGCGCATGCGCAGTAGGTGACAAGCTGTGGATTTTGATAACATCTACAACTTTGATACTAAACTTTTTTCGATTATAGTTGTTCTTTTCAAAATAATTTGTAAAAACTCAATTTCCAAATAGTTTTTCGCAACTGAGGGGGACCAGGGAGGAGTTGGCCCCTCAGGGTCTTTGTCGGTGCTTCAATATCTATATAAATCTACCGCGACTGGACTATACACTAGAGAGATCTCATCAGTCATAGTATGTTTGACTACGTTGACTGTACTATATTGTGAACAGTTATGAAATTCTTGGAATGATCAACCATAACCGACCATGATGAGAATGACACATACATTACTCACTCCTGACTAATTAGATGTTCAATTTCACAGACAAGGCAATTTGTAACTGAGAGTTATTTGAAGGGCCACATAAAAGAGAATTTAGCATCAACGATTTATCATCTATAAACATACTTGGAACTTACTCAAAAATTTAACATAGGGCATAAGAAATGTTCAACGATTTACTGCATATTAAGTTGTGCGTGCAATGAAATTTTAAGAGTGTTTCTAGAAAATGTATTAATCTAAAGTTCCTTTTGTAGGTGATAAATATATGTACATGCCTCACAAGAATTCTTATCAGTTGCATGACCAGAGGTGGAATAACGTTTCTTTCTATTTTGCACAGATGTGAATATAATGACCGTTTCAGTAAAGCTGCTCAACATAAATTTACCGTCGACCAACTAATTAAAAATAAATTATTCATGACATGCGCTATGTAACAGATGGAGTTGCCCTAATAAATATCTTACGTACTAGTAATGGAGTCATGTAATTTTTCTCCATTACACTACAAAAATATGTGATCTAAGTTTCTATATTCAACTTACATACATTATTCATTTCATTCAACAAACAAAACTAGTCAAATGGAGAACCATTCTCGAAATAATTTTAGAATATTCATCGAATCAATGTGAAAATTGAAGTGGTAACACTGCTATAACAATTTTGACAGCTTGATCAATACAGATCACATAACCTGTCATTCTACATTACCTCATTGCCAATGTCGTCTTTGAATTAGTTAGCACCACCTCCAGTTGTCAGAAAGAGAGAAGAGAGAAAAAAAAGAGAGAGAAAGAGAGAGACAGAGAGAGAACTACACACAAAAAAGAGTAATTTCAAATGAAAGAAACATGTTGTTTCATAATTATACATTTAACTCAAAGATAATTATTTTTAAATTAAACATATTTTTTTGATTCAATATTGTTGAAAGAAGTATTCTACAAATTTTGAATAATATTCCTTATTTGAACATAATAATTTCAAAATAACGTTATTTCGCTTTTAAGTCAAGTATGTCGAAATCTCTTTGTATTGTATTATTTTCAAAATGCATAGCTGTTGTTTCAAAGTTATTATGCTTGGATAGTTAAGTTCAAGAAATTGAAATTATCAAAGTAAGAATATTCATTGTTGAAATATAGTTTCTCATTCTCAAACAAGAGACTGTATTCTGAGCTGCAGTTCATACAAAGAGACCATTTCTTATGAAGTGTGCTTCGAAAATGACTAGCCGGTAGTCGGTACCTTTAGACGAAGATATAATGTCTATAAGTGTTCTTATATTATCTTTTTATCTATACAGTGTCAACATTGTGTTCACAAGAACAACTATGAAGGAACCGTTATAAATTTATTTGGCGCGAATAGCAAACTGATTTGCTGTAATTTCCTCCGTATCCAAGTGGCAGTCAGCAATTTTTGTCGCTACTGCGCACATACAAGCTTCCTACATAACCCCATGATTGTGCTGTGCGGCTGTGCCTGTGTATGTGGTGGGAACGTTTATTCTAGTGGTGAAAGCGAAAATTGTATGTAGATGTAAAAATAATTCACCGAATAAGTAAATTATTAAAGGTAAGGTTAGAATGATGTTAACATTTTGTATACGTGTCTGTTGTTTTTTCTTAGTACTTTACGGACGCTTTATTGTACCAGGTAACAAAGAATAATGGATGAACGTATTGGAAATTACGAATTGTATGTCTTACTATAAAATTAGGATTTCAGTACCGAAATAATTAACATATTTAAATGTATGTACAAAACAGATTACCTAATACCTACACTTTGATGAATATCCACGTCTGTTCCGACTAGAATCTAAAATCTAGATAATATTCTGTTTGAACTAATAATAATTCATCAACAATTTTATTTAATAATAATGTCTACCTATATCTGTTTGTGAAATATGGGTAGGTACTTATATATAATTATGACACTGACTTGAATATATTTTAGATAATGGTATAAATTTGTTGAACATTAAAAAATTAAATAAGGATCTCCTTAAAAAAGTGATACCATCTATAGGGCTACGAATTAAAGTGCTGGAAAATATACGTAATATGGAGCGATAACATCATTACCTGAGGTAAATATGTAATATAGTACCTACCTTTTACCTTACGACAAAATTAAAAACACCTTTACCTTGCTTAGCTATATTATTTCTGCTCAAAAGTTAAAAATTTTCCTTATACGTCTGATACTTCTAAGGTTGGATTTCTGATTTCATTTTACTGTCTCAGTGTTTGATTGCCGGTTCATAATTTTAGGAGTCTGATATGAGAAAACATTCTAGAGAAATGGCTTTCAAATAATAATATCCGCGATACAAACTTGTTCCCATTATTAAATGGTGAATTTAGTTTCATAATTTAGGTTACTATGATGATAGGTACTTGGCTACTTGGTACCTGATAGTATTTTTAGTGGATTATTTCGAACTTATAGTGTTATAGTGTATATCCACAGTTGTGAACTCTTTTCGTGTAAAAATTATTTTTGTTAATTGTATTTTTCCCCAAATAAAATATTGTGACAAATAAAATATCTCTTATTTAAGAAAACCATCCATTTCTTGTGGAACTAATATATTTTGTTGAAATTATTAGTACATTAAGTGATAAAGGGGGAATCAAAGCAATTAATTCCACAGAAAAACTGATAAAATAGTTGTAAGATATTGATATTATAAAACCAATTTTTTGGACATTGTAAAATGTTTCAATTTTATTTGTAATATGGTTTAATATATAATGGTTTCATCAATTGATTAACTTTTGCATCTATTCTAATATGTAATGCATTTGCTAATTAGTCTAAGTTGTAATGTTTGGCACTTTTGTAATGACTTCGAAGGCATGTACAAAAAATAACAATTTTTCAGTTTTGCTTAATTAAAGTATTTTGCGTTTGTCGTGTAATTTCTGATAGTGCTAACGAAGTTTTTGTTTAGATGAAACTATTTTAAAAAGAGAACTGAAAATATATAAGAATTGGTTTGAAAACATCAGAAAAGATGAGTATCTTATATCAAAAACATTATTAAATGAATTCAAGAAAAATATTTTTATGCTTTTGTTTATGAGAAAATATTAATATTAAAGCAACACATGATACGTTTGTTTTACCCTTTTGAAAAGGGTGTAAAATCTCCCACCAAGAATAATAATACTTGTAAGAATGCAAATTACATTTTGATCCAAGACGGATACGTTTGTCTCAACCAACAATTACATTTAATTATATCAAATAGCATTATTTTATAGAAGAAATTTATGACTTACTTAGACATGATGGAATTGTTGTTTTAAGTAAAATACATGTCCAATCGAGGAAATGTATTTTCATAATGAAACAATAGGAGTTCCAGAATAACTAGTATGTGGTTGAATATTGAAAAAAGCTAATAGATTTTATATTGGATAAATTTTTTTTCATTAGAGTAAATATTTATTTGCGTATATACAAACTTACAGTAATCTTATATTAAGTATTATTTATTTGATTTGAAACATCCTTTTATTGTGTGTATATATCGTTTTCTATAATATAATTTTTATTACAATCTTTTAGTTCTAGTGCTCAAATTTTTAAAGGAATTTGGCTTGTACAATATAATACCATATTGACTAGTATCTAATCGGTGGTATGATATCACAATAACTAACGGCACTAACGAGCGCAGTGTAGTGGGGCTCCCTCTGAAAAGGAGAACCAACCTCACGGAGGTGGGGTTTTAGTCGGTAAGAATCCGGCACACCCGGGGGCACGGGCATCAGAGGCGTCTATGCAAAATTTCCCCTCCTCTATGCCAAATTAAATAGAAAATAATAGTTGTAGGAGGGGCTCAACGTGGTTGCGACCAAAACTATATAATACTTCAAGGACTACGTTGGAACTATCCTTGTCGGTCAGCCAGCTCGACTAGAGTAGTCTCATATCATGTGATTGAAAAATTGTATACCCCTTCATTCCCCCTGTAACCCATCTTACCTGTAGTATGGAGCAGAACGGAGAGATCTCTTTTTCATTTCTGATTGTCATTGTCTTTGAATATTGCTCGAATAATCTCAATAATTTACCAGATCTTGTGACAGAGATTATTGTAAGTTCAGTTGATAATAAATATGACGACTACACAATTTGAAAACCTGAATTTTTTTGAGCTTGAAACCTTCATTAACCCGTTTTATTCCCTTTCTTCTACACTCATTGAGCACACACCATAACGCAAAGAGACATCGCTAGTAGGTGATTTCGTGAGCTTGAGAGATGTAAGTAAGAGAACCAAACAAAAACAAAAGACTGGATCTATTCAATAAAAGGTTTAATGTTGAAGAAAAGGGAATAAGACTGCTCTAGATCTTTTCTTTGGAGAAATAGCAAATTGAACCCTAGAAAGATAATTCATGATCTACAGCAATATTTTGATAATGCTGTGGAAATTCACGACTCTACGAATCGTAGATGCCTTTTAGAGAAAGAAAGGAGAGCATTTCTGACAGAGCCTATGATGATAATCAACTGATCCGCAGATCAACCTCAACGTTGCATTTTCTCTATGATAATGTTCATCATCATAGAGAAAATGTATAATATGTTGCAGGAATTTATTGAATCACATGTGATTTTAGCCAAGAATTCTGCAATGTTGAGGTTGATCTACGGATCAGTTGATTCTCATCAAAAACAATGTAGCGTCACTAACTTGAATGAAAATTAATTAATTTAACGTGTTAAATGAATGATTGTGATATTTATTTTTGACCAGAAGAACTTTAAAACACCACTTCAAATCGGTTTGAACATTTTTAGATCTTTACTACGCATAGGGACATGGCAATCTGTCCACAGTTGCATAAGCACATATGCGCACTTCGACACCATCTCGAAAATACTCTAAATAGATTCAGAAAGGCTCAAAACGTATGTTTCAGCAAAAAAAAAAGTCAATTACAATACTTCCTTTATACTACGTATAGTGAAGAAACTGGAAAAACCTCATTTTGCCAAAAAGTATGCCCATTGACCAGCAGAACACTGGAGAAATATCTTGTCAACCAATAGACCAAATTTCTGGTGCGGGGTATCCATCAAAGTTCGTACGGAAAAGTGCGAACGAAAAGTTCTAATTGGGTGCTAATTTGGTCCAAACAGTGAAACATTAAGTGAAAAAAATATTTCGGGGCTGTGAAAACGTATATCCTTAAAGGCATGATGAACAATAATAAATATGAAGTAACGTTAGAAACATGTTTGTCCGGAGAACTAGGGACATTCCAAGCAGTTGACAAACCAATCTTTCCTCTTTCCGCAAGATTCAGAACCATGTCGTAATACCAGGAAGACGTTAAATCGAGGACTAAAACTTTTCTAGATTGGCCTTAATCCCAGTGAGAACTTGTGGTCTATATCCACATTGCAAAAAAATTGATTGAACAGCAAACACTAAAATAATTAAAGCTGTCAGGTTCAGATGTGGTTTCCGGGATGACAAATTCAATGAGAATTGCAAGAAATTAATTGACTCTATGTCAAAATGAGTTGAAGCCGTAATGAACTATATTTAATCTTAGATGCGTTCCTGATTGGAATAATTTGTTCGCGATTCCGTTTTTTACCAAATTCAGTTATTATCAATCTATATTTTTCTTCATTTATTTCAAATCACTTTTATTCCTATCATGATCTTTCAGATATCTTATCTCAATGTATTATCTGATTACAAAACTCACTTTAACGCATTTCCTGTCAGTTGATGTTGAATTCATTCTCAAATAGTCTTATATTTCACTTAATACTAGAATACTACTATCATGTGAGTTTAATACCGTGTGAGTTCTAAATTGCAAGATTTCATCAATAAAATTCATGAAAGCGATCGACTGGGGAAAAGTAGGGATTTGAATATAAATTATGTAAGTAATGTTTTTTTTATTCACATCAAAAGGAGAATTAATTAAAATGATTTTCAAATTATTTATCATTGATTAATGGATGTGTTATCAAATTTTCTGTACAGATTCATTCACAACAATAATTTAAACAGAACTAGCTTCCAAATTATTTATTATTAAGTTATACTTCAGTTGTTACTATTTTATTAAATTTTATTAACTTTTAATTTTACCAATGATGTTTCTCTCACATCACTTTAAACTGATTTCTAACAATAATTCTCAGGGATACGCCATGCCTCTTGTCCCAAAGTAATCTTCATTTAAAATCATTCAGCTCTACCTAAATATTGTCCCGTGGTACTACTGATGAAAAATAATGGTTTTCAAACATATCTAACAGCACATATCGCCATCTAGAAGATTTGGTTAGATCATGACAATTCTTGCACTAAGGCCATGAGTCTGTTTTACATCACAGTTACTCAACTAAAGTCCGTCAACCCAGCTCTTCAATATGTTTTAGTAGTTTGCCCTGAAGATCATTTCAGAAAAAGTTTTAAATACAGTACATCTACTCAGTTACTTTTTCTGATGACAGATTTTATTATTAACCATTCACCGGTGGTATACTAGTTTAGCACTTACTGTCATTTGAATATGTATAATTCTCGAACAATATAACTTTAGTCCAGTAAATGAAGGTATTAATATTTAAATTTTTTTGTTATGAGCCGATTTTGATCTGTGAGGGCTCATTTTCTTCGTAATGATGTCTAGAACAAAGTGCGGGAGTTTATTTTTCTGACTAATTGTTTATATTGTTATTGAACAATAATTCGTGTCTCAGAGCATTATAAGAAAAAATTAAAAAGTGCAGGTTTTAAGCAAGTAATTGAATATTTTCAAGTGTTTAAGTAATGAACAAGGGTTCACAAAGCTTAATGAACAAATAAACGAAAAAATGAAATTAGGTCTGGTTATGCGATATTGGACTCGATTTCGGATATTTTCAACTCGATGAACACGAATTGGGTAATAAAATTGCAATAAATTGTTTATTTCATTTGTTAATAAACAATTTGTTAATTAACAAATAAACGAAAAAATGAAATTAGGTCTGGTTATGCTATTTTGGACTCGATTTCGGATATTTTCAACTCGATGAACACGAATTGGGTAATATAATTGCAATAAATTGTTCATTTCATTTGTTAATAAACAATTTGCTAATTAACAAATAAACGAAAAAATGAAATTAGGTCTGGTTATGCAATTTTGGACTCGATTTCGGATATTTTCAACTCGATGAATACGAATACAAATACCATTTCTTTATTAACACAGGGGGCCCAAATACCATTTCTTTATTAACATAGAATAAACAATTAATTGCAATTATTAAATCACCAAATTCATGTTCATCAAGTTGAAAATGTCCGAAATCGATTCCAATATCGCATAGCCAGACCTAATTCCATTTTTTCATTCATTTGTTAATTAACAAATGAAATAAACAATTTATTGCAATTATATTAGCCAATTCGTGTTCACCGAGTTGAAAATATCCGAAATCGGGTCTAAAATCGCATAGCCAGACCTAATTTCATTTTTTCGTTTATTTATTGATTAACAAATTGTTTATTAACAAATGAAATAAACAATTTATTGCAATTATATTAGCCAATTCGTGTTCATCGAGTTGAAAATATCCGAAATCGTGTCCAAAATCGCATAACCAGACCAGATTAACAAATTGTTTATTAACAGATGGTTCATCAACATATTGTTTATGAACATTGAGTAAGCTTTGTGAACCTTTGTTTATTACTCTAACACTTGAAAATATTCAATTACTTGCTTAAAACCTGTACTTTTTAATTTTTTCTTATAATGCTCTGAGACATGCATTTGTTTAACACTAATTATTGTTTATTAACAATATAAACTATTAGACAGGAAAATAAACCCCCGCACTTTGTTCTAGACATCATTACGAAGAAAATGAGCCCTCACAGATCAAAATCGGCTCATAACAAAAAAATTTAAATATTCAGGTCGATTTTGGACTTCATTTACTGGACTACTTAAAGGAATGGAAGGTGGAACGGTTTCAAGAAATAAGGCCCTGATGTGAATTATCAGACAGGTGAACTCTGAGGAACCATTACCAAAAGCATGTTTGAAGTTTTCCTCTCTAAATTTCAAGAAGTAACCTTGAGGGGGTGGGGCATTTGCGTTGAGGTCAAATGAGAATAATGAATGGAAAAGTAATGTAGCATTCACCACATTGATATCATCGAGAATTTAGCGTTGCTAAATAATGAAGACTTTTCCTGAGAGCATACCAGTGCCGTACCTCATTTCAAATAAATTCAACAATTTCCACTGTAAACTTGAATTTACCTGTGAAATAGAAATAAACAATAACATAAATTTCCTAGATAAGAACATCAAACATGATTCAGACGGAAAAATAAAAACATCGTTGTTGACAGAAGAAGTTTGGTCTCAAAGATATTTTCATACAATTCAGTTGCACCAACAAATCATAAAGAAGATGTTGTAAACAGCCACACAGATAGCGCTGTAAATTTTTCACACCAAGAATTCCGTCCAAAAAATTTGAAAAATGTTCGTAATAGACTTGATATTAATGGCTACCCAAAACATTTTCTTATCCCGTCATTAAGGAAAAATAAACAAAATCAATAATGGTACATCATATATAAATAATATGAACGGTAATGAAGATAGTTTTATAACAATCCAGAAACCTCAGAGAAAATTAGCAAAAGCTTAAAAAAGTATGAGATAAATGTTCAGCATAACCTACTAAAAGAGTAGTAACTATTTCTCAAATCTAAATCCCACACGGCATATAAATTAAACTGAGTTATACAGGAATCTCTAAGCAATATTTACTAAACTTGTAACATTCCACTGCCTTTGTTAAACTTTATTTTGATTATAACCATCAGTTCAATTACAAAAATGTTAATATTTCAGCTAACGAAACCGATTATTATAAAATATCTTCCCTGGAGATGATTCAGATGAAACGTGATGCTAAATCAGTAAAGAGTAGAACCGATGTACAATCATTGAATCAAATTTATACAAATTTTATTGATTTAACACTTCGTACTTATATATAATACTTAAAATTGGATACAAATCAGTAATATTGGAACAGCAACCTTTCCTATCGAGGTTATAAATTTCAAACACATATGTTTAAAGTTGTAGGTAATTCGAGGCAAAAGAATTTGGTCCCAGGCTATTTATCCTCGTCGCCGAAATACGATGTCTTTAACTATAGAAAAATTACTCTGTAATCGTTTTTTAATACATAATCATATATTTTGGATTTTTCAAAGACGTAGACATAAGTGTTAACGTGACCTATTTCTCAAAAATTTACATATAAGTGACCTCTAGTAGTAATACAACGAATATGAATTGCGATCTAGTTATCTTTTGGCCAGCTCCCCTTGCAAGTTGATTACTGAATTGTGGGAGGAAAACTAATTAACGGTTACAATTTTTATGTAATCCACCAATTATTTTGTTTAGCAACTCAATTAGCAAGTCAATCTTACTTTGTTCCTCTGTTTCATAATTAAGCAGTAAATATTCAATGTCGCCAAAGCTATCAGTATTGTAGAAGAACGTTAGAGAATAACAAAATTTGAACAAAAACCATACCAT
The DNA here is from genome assembly GCA_958510875.1 of Endomychus coccineus. Lineage (NCBI taxonomy): Eukaryota > Metazoa > Arthropoda > Insecta > Coleoptera > Endomychidae > Endomychus > Endomychus coccineus. The sequence continues at coordinate 44,718,459 of OY294068.1, forward strand.
GAAATCAACGACATTAGTCAATGAAGTTCATCAATCAATCAATCAATCAAAATGAGGGCGGACCAGTCCGGAGCACATAGACCGATTGATTGGGTCCATTGTGCTCCCCTTGATACAAACATCAGTCCAGCAGGCCTAAGGCAGTGCCGAAGGCTAAGATTTTATATGAACTGATATTTCTTATGACTCAAAGCGGCATATGTGTGCTGCCGAGGTGTTGTAGCCTAAGAGAAGCCAGTGCTGGATAATCTACTAGGATGTGAGATGCAGTTTCATCCGCCTCTCCATATATACTACAAGTTGGGTCTTCAAACAATGCCCATTGTGTGTAGATTTTTTTTCAGATGACAGTTTCCTGTGAGGAGTCCTGTTGCCAGTTTCCAACTCAGCTCAGCATCGAGGATTACTCCAAGGTACTTTACTGAACCTTTCATGTGCAGGGACCTTCTTAACAATTCGGTCTTTTCGGGATTCACCCTAAGTCTGGCACCAGCGACCAACGATGGCAAGTGCAGTGTTCTGAAGATCGCACAAGGTAGCCGCATGTCTTCCGAGTGTCACAACTGCCAAGTCATCTTCCTAGGCTCGGGCGTAAGGCTCAACCTCATTCAGCTCGACCAACAAGCCGTCCACCACCAGGTACCAAGGAAGCGGAGACAGTACATCTCCCTGGGGGCACCCTCGGGCGATGTTGTACATGCGACGCTGCCATTATGGTACGCCGTTAATAGTCTCTTCAAGAGCATGGTCTTGTTTCACCTGACCAGGATGTGATCGATTCTGTGTCTCTCTGCAGCATGACACATGGACTCGAAGGAGGTATTGTCGAACGCCGCTTCGGCGATATCCGGGAAAACGCATATCGCGCTCTGTCCGAGACTAATAGCTCCTTCGATCTGGATAACCAGGTGATGAAGGGTCATCTCGGTTGATTTTCCCGCCTGATGGGCGTACTGTCGACGGTGAAGCGGAAAATCCTTTAATGCGCCGTCTGTGATATACCTATCGATCAGCCTCTCCAGCGCTTTCAGGAGAAAGGATGTGAGACTGATAGGGCGGAAAGATTTGGCCTGAGTGAAGTCAGATCTTCCCGCCTTAGGAATAAAAACGACTTAGACCGACCTCCAAAGCCTTGGCATAAAACCAGAGGTGATACAAAATCTGAATATCGTCGGGAAGATCTCATCCTCACCCGGTGATTTGTAGGGCGCAAAGGTCGAGATGGCCCAGCGCATTTTTTCATAGCTTACCACGTTCGAGGCCATCCTGTAGTCCTGAAGTTCATTCTTCGATAAGTATGGAAGCTGCCGAAGATTACAAAAATATCTCAAATATATTGTGTAGTTGGAGCTGAGCTTGAATGTGCTATAGGATTTCAACAAGTTTGGGCAAAAATTGTAAATCAAACTATTCAAATTGAAATATCAGTAGCGATAGCATAAAATTAATAAATTATTTACTGTTCAGCTTCGAGTAGGTATTCAGTTGCTTTTTTGATCAAACTAACTACATATTTCTAAAGTTTCTAACGGGGGAGAATTAAACTCAAATTTACCCAAATCCAGTTGATAACTTCAAGCTTTGAAAATGCCACATTATGGGGAAACATTTTGTCAGCATTAATTTAAAATTAAAAGTTATTAGTTTTTATGCAAATTTGAGTCAATTATCCACTGTAGAAAGTTTTGAAACGATTTTACACCACGTAAACGCCAAAAGCATATATAGAACTAACTATTTACAATCCAGACACAACTAAATCTTCTCTCACCAAGCTAATGATAAAGATAAAACTCACGTGTGATGTAGTAAATTCTCTCATGTTAAGAAAATAAATAGTAGAGGCTTCTATTCACAATTTTGGATAGTGAATAATTTACGAGACAAAGCTACGTAAACATTCATTTAATCAATCGAGAACGTATTTATAAATAGTCTTGTTTCCTCCTTTCATGTAACACTAAAGCGGCAATGAAGCCGTAAGATGATTTTTCTAAAACCTTCTGAGGTTTTCTAAGTAAACAGCTCCAGCACAAGGTCTTGCAACAATGCAATAGGACTGCATACTAAGTTTTAAGAATATTGTTCATATTCAGAAGTAACTGACATGATTGCGTATATTTTTATATTTTTATGATTCTCTCTACAAAATTGTAAAAGGTGCAAGTATACTGACGTTGGTGGGATCACTAACTATTAAATAATCATTACGTTTTAAATATAAAATCTTGAGAAATAAGTCACACTAACACATATGCTTATTATTTTCGCCTTTATGTATGTTTCGGTCTCACGAACATCATCAGAAGACTTATCAATGTCTGAAACGTGTTTCTAAAACTAATTGTATCATTATTGTTGCCGAAACGAACACAAACACGAGTATTCGAAATTGTAACACATTAATGTTTTAAGTATATGAATCAAGAATCCACTGCTTAGCAATTATCTTATAAACTGAGAAGTCATATCAAAACATAGTTTGTAATACGACTGGAAGACTGAAACCAAAAAATATAATGCTCAAGTATCCACTTTCGACCAGATGTTAAAGATTTATGAAGTAATATAAAAAGGTTGTCAAACCTTATTAGAAATATTGCTATTTGAGCATTCTACCTAAAATATACTTTTAAAATTATAATATACGCATGTAGGAATTTGCACGGGTCTTAATCAATTAAATTAATGTTAATTAATATGGTAATGTTATAAAATTATCTGTATTACCTACCGTTTATGTTATTTATTTATGACGTTCCATTATAGATTTTGTTTATTCTTTATTTAATGATGGTGTTGAAAAATGTTTTTGAGTAGTCAATCATTTCCAATGTATTTCGAAAATTTTCAAATTTTTTGGACGGTCCTCTGGGTTGGACAACTTAACAGCCCGATCTGTAAGGCTGTTTATACAGGATGTCCCAGGTTTTAGTAGCAGAACTTCAACAGTCAATAGAAAATTTGATTTTCAGGAAAAAGTTTCCATTAACATATATGTACAGATGCTTAGTTTTTGAGATACAGGGTGTTGAATTTGAAAAAAAAAATTGTTTTTTTGCGAATATCTCCGGAACTGTTTATGGTACAAAAACAGCTTTTGTAAGCATTCTCTACTCATAGTAAGCTATGTTCTGTGAAATAAAATTTTTTTTTTTACTCTTAATTGGTGAAGATTTTGGAGGGGTAGTGGGTGTTTTTCTCCCCAACTTCTACGCCACTGGAAAAAGTACGGTTTTGAGACAACTATTCGAAGCGCCAATGTTTTCTACATAAAAAAGGTACTCTTGGTCATAAGCTTTAAAGTTGACCGTTTTCGAGAAAAATCAACTTTTATGTTGAAAAACATGGTCAATTCTTACTAATTAAACAAAATTTATTCAAACGTTAGTCAGCGTTTTCCAAACTGGGAGGCGCGCCTCCCTACGGAGGCGCGGACTTGTCTAAAGGGAGCCGCGAAAATTAGTCACAGTGAACAATTTTCCAAATTACTGCTAAAGTTTTCTATGTAAAAAATGAGAGAATATATGAAAAAATACCAGACAAATGGATAAGTATTTGAGAGGATATAAGCGAAAAACCACTAATAATGAAGACTCTGATGTTGGCACAAGTAGTGGGAATACAAGCCATAAGGAACAGGAAGGAAGAACTCCCAAGGCAAGGAAATACGACTTGTCCTATTTATCGTTCGGATTTACTAATATTATTAACGATATTGTGGAAAAACCAATGTGTTTGTAGTGTTCAAAAGTTTTGGCTGCTGATAGTATGAGACCCGGCAAATTGAAACGGCACCTTGAAACTATTCATTCTGAATACGTTGGTAAGCCCCAAGAACTTTTTCAAAGAAAATTGGATGAGTTATCTAAAAACAAACAAAATTTCAAAAAAATTGTTCACATTCCATCAAATTCATTACTAGCATCATACCTAGAGTGTCGTACAGAATCGCGCAATGTAAACAACACACAATAGCAGAAAACTTAGTTTTGCCAGCAGCTATTGATATGGTCAAAACAATGTTGGGCCAATATTATGCGAATCAGCTGCGACAAATACCGCTTGCTGATAATACAATTGGCAGAAGAATTGATGATATATCTGAAGATCTTTGTGACCAATTAGTTTCTCGAATGCGTACTTCGCCATACAAGTAGGTGAAGCTACTGATGTAGCTAAAGAAGCACATTTAATTGCATATGTTCGATATGTTGACGATACTAATATTATTGAAGATATGTTATTTTGCAAACCAATTCCTGACAGAGCCACATCCAATGAAATTTTCAAAATAATAGACAGATTTAATGAGAACGACATAATGTGGAATAATTGCTTTGGGCTCTGTACTGACCGTGCACAATCAATGGCGGGACACAAAACTGGTCTTCAAACACTAGTTAAAGTAAAAAAACACCTGAGGTTCTCTGGACGCACTGCATGCTCCACAGAGCAGCTCTCGTATCAAACACTATAAGCGAGGAACTTAACAATGCTTTTGCAAATGTAACGAAAGCTATAAATTACATAAAAAACAGTCCATTAAAAGCAAGGTTGTTCGCAAAACTGCGTGGAGATATGCGAGCTAATTACACGTCACTTCTGTACTATTGTGAAGTGCGCTGGCTATCTCGTGCAAAAGTGATTCAAAGGGTACCTACTTGAACTCAAAGAAGAAATTGCTATGTTTCTCGAGGAAAATCAAAATGAAGACGACAATATGTTTAGGGATGATAATTTTATTGTTAAACTTACATATTTGGTTGACATTTTTGAAAAATTGAGTGTTCTTAATAAATCAATGCAAGGACCGCGAATGCATTTGCTTATACAAAAAGACAAAGTGGAAGCATTTATCAAAAACGTGGAGCTATGGAAATCAAATTTGCAAAAAAATAAGATTGACATGTTTCCACGTTTAAATTTATGCGCCCGAGATAACATAGAAGCAAACAAAAATCTCTTTGTGGAACACTTGAATGGTTTGTTGCTTCAATTTTCGAATTATTTTGGTGATCTTGATTTTACAAAGTTTGCGTGGATACAGAATCGATTCATCGACGAAGAAGATGATGAATTTGGATTGACAAGTATTGAAAAAGAAAAATTGATTGAATTATCTTGTGATACTACATTAAAACATAAATTTCAGACTGTATCTCTGGTTCAATTCTGGTTGAATCTTCATACAGAATATAACACTTGTCAAACAAAGCTTTGATACTGCTGCCGTTCGCAACATCATATTTATGCGAAACGGGATTTTCTGCCTTGGCTGCAATGAAATCCAAATATCGATTTCGTTTAGTGATAGAAAAAGAGGTACGAGTAGCTATATCGTCACAAACACCAAGATTTGATAAACTTTGTGCTAATAGACAAGCACATCCATCTCATTAAAAACAATAATAAAATATCGTTTTCCATTAGTTTGTATGAATAAATTTTATAAGAGTAAAAATGTTGGTGTTTTTATTTTTTGAAATCTTCAGGAGGGGGGGGGGGCGCCAAATGATTGAATATTTTTAAGGGAGGCGTAGTAACATCAAGTTTGGAAATCACTGCGTTAGAACAAGTAACAAAACCAAAAGATTGACCTTTTTTTTTCAACATAAAAGTTGATTTTTCTCGAAAACGGTAATTTTTCGAGCTTATGACCAAAAGTACCTTTTTCGTGTAGAAATCATTGACGGTTCAAACGGTTGTCAAAATTGTACTTTTTCCATTGGCGTAGAAGTTGGAGAGAAAAACACCCACTACCCCTTCAAAATCTTCACCAATCGTGACTAAAAAAAAATTTTTCATCGCAAAGAACATAGCTTACTATGAATAGAAAATGCTTGCGAAAGCTATTTCTGGAGATATTTGCAAAAAACTAAATTTTTTTTTCAATTTCAACACCCTGTATCTCAAAAACTAAGCGTCTGTGCATATATGTTAATAGGAACTTTTTTTCTCAAAATCAAATTTTCTATCGACTGTTGAAGTTCTGCTACTAAAACCTGGGACACCCTGTATAGTGTGCTTTTTGGAGTTTTTGATTCTGAGTTCGGAGAAAAAAATTTCTTTGAGTAGATAACTATGATACAGATTGAAGGAACTAAAATTGAACACTTTTTGATCGTCGTAAATGCTCCAAAAAAAATGGTAAAAATGACCAAAACCGGTTTTTCACGTCGCGGACATCGTCGGATTAACTTAAAAAGAAAAAGCTTCCAATAAGTTTACGCCCCTTAAAAAAAACGGAAAAATTAGCAGCAGATGAACCCGATTGGTTCAGCGGTGACCCCGCAAATTGCAAAAAACCATCGATTTTGCTCGAAATTTCAAAAGTTCATAACTCTTGTTCTTTAAGATTAAGAGCTGTTATTTTAAAAGATTGTAGCTTTTGTACCCACCAAGTACACAAAATGTTAGCAAGATCGGTTGTACACTTTTTGCAAACCGCAGCTTAATGCAAAAAAAAACACTTTTGTAAAATTGCCCTAAAAAAGTTGTGGTGCTGTAACGCGCTATTTTTTTACGGGATCATCTTCTTCAATAGTTAATGAACTTACCAAATTTCCAACCTCTTATCTTTCGTAAAAGTTGCTAAAACAATTATTTTAAATAATGGAATTTCGTGCGCTTGGCTGTGCGGTACGCGTGGAAGGGAGAGCCACCGCGCTAGGCTCCTAAAAAACAACAATATCTCGGGAACCCTTGCTCGAAAATCGATGTTTTTTTTAATCTGTACTGCCATTCAATAATATTAAGATTGCGCGTATTTTCAAACTTCTAGTAATGTCGCAAGTAAAAATACATTGCGCTATTCGATCTATTCATTATTTAAGTAAAGTAAAGTAAAGAAATTTTCAAAATAAATATAAGACAATTCATACTCGCTTCAACGAGAGTGGTATGATACCGTAGATGATATGGTCAAGAGTTGTAATAAGTTCAAGGTCAAGTTAAAGGTTTGGTTGTAAAGGAAATAATAAACCTGTCAAGATGATGATACAGTCAGTGATACTACAAATTGTGGGAAAACGTTCCGGTCCATTTACGCAAATTTTTGTGTGTTGTGTCTTGAAATGTTCTAGGTGGTCATTCGCAACATTGACTGAAAGCTGTTACTGGAAAAGGTACAAAAAGAGAAATCTGCTATTATTTAGGTACTAGAACCAGGGCCGGATCAAAGAGTATTTGAACAGTTCTCCCAAAAGATACCGAGCTTTGGTCATTTACAAAACGCTTTCGATTATGAACGAGTTAGGTATCGACTTTTAAGGAGTCATCAAAAAGTTTTCAAGACACAAAGAACGAAAGCTTGTCTTTTCCTAATAGTTTTTAGAATTTTTTAATATGAATTTCTGATTGTTTGTTTGTTCTTACTTTGATATAACCAAAGAGTTCTATATATAGAGATGACAAGTTGTATCGTTTCTATATGAAGAGAACGTATTTTGGGAGTCCAGCGCGGTTACCCTCTCTCCGCGTCTCAAGCGATCGAGTCGACTAGTTTTTGCAAGTGAACTTGGGTGAAGCAACATTGTTTCACACCACAATTTCCGTCGTTCAAGATTTTCAGGAAAGCTGTAAAATAAATAGATAATAATACATAAATAACAAACAAATTGAGGTTAAATCACTCAAAAACAATAATATAAACAAAACGAAATAACGAAAATAACTTTATTCTGCTGCAATAGCGTCATAAATGAATAGTCGTCTGCCTCGATCATGCGTAAAGAACGAAAAAAGGGAGACTCCCAAAATACGGTATAAATTCGACTTGTCATCTCTATATATAGAACTCTTTGGATATAACATAGCAGCTCGTTTTTCTCGTAATGACAACCTACATGGAGGTTCTTGTACTCTACTTAAAAATAATGTTTTCTCCAAAAAGAGACAAGACATGTCTGTTGAATTGAATTTTGAATGCTGTAGTGTTGAAATACCAAATTAATTATTGTATGCATTTACAGACCTCCTAATCATAATAATGTATATATTTTTTGATAAATTAGATGATATACTAACGCTTAGTGAAGCAAGCAAATTTAAAATTATTGTATGCGGTGACTTCAATATTAACATGCTTAACATAACCTCAGCATCAAGTACTCAATTGAAAGATATAATGAATTCTTTTGGATTAAGTTCTGCAATTGATACCCCACTAGAATAACAAACCGTTCAGCTACACTGATCGACTATATCTTTGTAAATTTCACAAATTTTGAAACAAAAAATATTGAATTAGGATTCTCTGAGCATCAATCCCAATTTTTATCATTTAATTCAAAACCAGTACTATAATAAAGTGGAAAAAGGGATCTTAAACATAGACCTATTATGCTAAGGAGACGAAACATCTAATTCATAAAACTCCATTTGACTTGTTGCAATAATTACATGAAGTATGACAAATAAAACCAACGGACCTCTTTGTCGGCGAGTCACAATTACTCCTCATTGGCAACGCTGTAACTATGATTGAAAACTTGGTACCACTTGTAAGGGAACACTGCTTCGAAATAGCTACGAGAAATACGGGGACTGTCAAATTCCCTAGTACAGAACAAAGTCCCCATTCATAAAAGGTGCGCGGCGTTGTCACCTTCTGAATGAATGATGCAATGTGTAATAGTTCTATATTTAAAAATTTAAATATTCTATAATTCGATTGTATATTCCAGGTTACCAAAAGTTATGGAATATTTTTCAGAGAAAACGACATTTCAACAGTATTGCTTCTAATATAACCAATGAATAATCCTATGGACGTTTTTATAATAATTACAAATCTCAATCCGGCACACAGAACAACTAATCCGCCAAGAGCACATTCCATACGGCCATACTTGTAATATACAGCGGTCTGAGTGGCCCGAAATTTTGGCAATGTCTGATCGTGTTTAAATGTGAACAATTCTGTCTCCTTAGGATAATGGGTCTATGATCCTAAATGACTCTATATTAAAGAATATAAACAACTTCTTATCCTTATACCAAGATACTAATGAAATGTGCAATGCCTTTTTACATAAAATATTAGAAATGATTAACAATCATAGTTCAAAAAAAAATCATAATTAAGAAATAATCTGTGGATCACTGATGAAATTAAATTTAATAGTAAAATAAAACAAATATTATTTAAAACTTTTAAAAACACCTCTGCTTATAAGACATATGCTAAATCACTCAAGAAACAAGTACAAGAAACTGAATTAAGATCTAATGAAAATTATATCACTTCTAGTAACAATAGAATAAAATTCACCTGGGATATAATTAAATATGAAACAGGGAAAAGTTCAAATTATAAAACACCCGAACGAAAGAAAATTAGTTGTGAAATGGATACGGACACACTAGTAAATAATTTCAATACTCACTTCAAAAATGTGGGTATAGATATAAATACACATAATACTAAATATGATCTGAATAATATTAAACACACAGTTAATAGCTTTTATTAGTTATTAGTTAAATCAACAATAAATTCTTTGGAAAATACAAATTCTACAGGATTAGATGGAGCATCTGTCAAATTTCTGAAATATTGCTCTTCTAGTGTTGTAGTTAAGCCCCTCTGTCATATAATAAATAAAATATTCGATTCTAGTGTCTATCCGGATAAACTTAAGGAGGCAATCATTATACCGGTACTGAAAAAAGGAGATGTCAAAAATTTTAACAACTACAGACCAATTGCAATAATATCAAATTGATTGTTGAGAAAATAATACATCCACGAATGATCAACAGTTTAAGCAAATTTATAATTATTTCGCATTATCAGAATGGATACTTGAAAAATAGAAATACTGAAATGGCTGTATTTCAGGCGTTGGCGGAGATCTTAGATGGTCTTAGTAATAAAAATATTGTAGCAGGAATATTCACAGATTTATCAAAAAGCATTTGATTTAGTAAATCACAATCTGCTCCTGGAAAAATTACAAAGATACGGTTTTAGAGGTCCCTTTCAAAATTTACTGAAATCGCATTTAGGAAGCAAAGTATAAAAGTTGTGGGTATACCAACGGGAAAAGAACATTTAACCTCATGAGTGTGTTCTGAAGCGGGAGTACCTCAAGGCTCTACAATGGGTCCACTTCTGTTTATATTATACGTAAATGAGTTTCGCGAAATTCAAAAAAAATGGTATAACTGTACAGTTTGCGGATGACAACTTAAGGGTCATACAAGGCAACACTATAAACCAACTGAAATATGACATTCAGGACAATAACCTAAAAATGCAACAGTGGTTCACAGATAACTATATGAAATTGTACGTAGACTAAACGAGAACATTAACTTTTTCAGCTAAGGAACTATCATTGATAGAAGTAGAAGTTAATAATGCAACAATTAGCTTACGATTACAATCAAATTCTTAGCTTCAGAAATAGATTCAAAGTTGAATTGGAAAGCACATGTCCACCAGCTAGCTCCAAAGCTTAGTAGTTTTGTTTTTGCTTTAAGAACACTTTCTAACTGTTCCACCCTGAAGGCTTGTCTTGAAGCCTATATGCATACATATATTCAGGTATTAAGCATGGCGTAATAATGTGGGGAAATAGTGTGGATGCAGACAGAATTTTCAAGTTACAAAAAAGGGCAATAAGAGCAATTTTAGTTTTATCAAACCGACAATCTTGTAGAGATGCATTCAAGGACAATAAAATACTTACCCCTACTAGTATATATATTAGAAGCCGGTCGTGCTTTGTAAATGAACATCCGGAAAAATTAAAAAATATAAAAAAAATTATTACTATGAAACTCGAAACAGAGATAATTATGTACCAATGAGTACTCATCTTACGTTGGTACGAAAAAATGTAGTTTACTCATTAATTAAAATGCTCAATCATCTTCCTGATGAATCCAAATATTTAAGAAAAAATTAAAATCTCACTTACTGAAAAAATCATTTTATAATCTGAATAAATATTTTGAATGTAGTTTGAACTGATTATCATCACTCACTAGTATTAACTGTGATTACTCTTAGATTTATTTATTCTATAATGATGTTAATAATGTTATTAAATTAAATATTTAAATGTATTACTCAGTCTTAGTACTGTGTTTTTATTGATATCATTATTAGTTTCCACTTTTTAATATGTGATTTGTTCTTTTTATTATATGATTGTATTGAATTGTTTTATCAACATATATGTAAGCTATTGACTTATTCTAAGCTGTAATGGCCTATTCCAATAAAGACCTATTCTATTCTATTCTATTCTATTTGTTTTGAAATGTTCACTGGTATGAACAGGGTGGTGCGAATTGGACACTCTTGATAAAAACATCAATTTCTAAAGGACTTAGAAAAAAATTAACCTACATGCTCGATTTTTGTGAGAAAAGTGAAAGTGAATACCGAAAACCGTACATCAATATTTAAGATATCGATGTAGCAAGTATATGTCCGATTCAGATTCAGATATTCCAAGCGATATTAAAGCGGGTGCAGCAAGTGCAGTAGCATCAGTGATTCCTCAAAAATTGAAAGCTAAATATGATTTGGCCAACGTAAATTCGGTGTGAGGAAAAGAAAGTGAAGCTTGTAAACGACAACAGTTTTACTGGCATATTTAAGGGGAAGAAAACTCAAAAAGTATCCACATTGTGGACCCTTCATTCTATGTTGCGTCACGAACTATCTCTAAGAAGAAATATAGATATTAAAAAGTACACCAATTTGGTGGCATTTTTTAAAAGACAGGGACATGGACATCACGCCAAAAAGTCTAGAGAGGGGAAGTAGGGCATTTACCGTTTTTTTTAGCCATGACATATGTCTTTCCAGTGAAGCTGAAGGTGATTTAGAAAAAAGAAGAGAGGGGAAGATGTGGCCTTCACCTTTTTTTACCCATGATCCTAATCCTAGCAGTAGTTCTGACACACGCTAATGCGGAGTGAGATCGAAATTGCCTTAACACGGCATGCTAAGTACATAACGCGGTTTATCACAAATTTGTCAATACAATAAGAGTACTATTCGAGTTTTTATATCATTTTAATTTTGTGGGACCGTTTAAAATATTTGTAAAATGAGTATGTAGTTACGCCAATGTACTTAATACTGTAATTTATATTATTTATGAATAAATTAAATGCTCTTCACATAACGTGGTTTTAACCCTCGTTTTATGGATCGTAATACTTATATAACATATAGAATATGGTGAGAAGTTAGATCAACATATCTTTAGTAAATCAAACATGTAAACAAAATGAATTTCTAAAATAACATTGCACGCAATATTACGTGCTGTAAATCATAGAACATTCTGAACATCTTGAACTTACACACGTGTAAATCTCAAATACTAAGGTATTTTTATAAACTAAAATAAACACATAAATTCGAGCTTAAATTGCCCTGAAAGACATTCAACATGATAATAGTGTATTGATATGAAGACATAGAGCGAGTACATTTTTATATATTCCGATTTACTTTTCATAAATTGGTTTGTCAATAAACTTATAAACTACGTAAATTCGAATTTTATGATGACACATAATACTTTCTGTAGTAGCATTATTTATGACGACATTAATTTTTCATTTATATGCGATGTTTAAACGAAGAGGACTATTTAAATGAAAATCATCAGGGTTTGTCGCATACTAAAGTCGTACAATATACTGGACGGCATGATATTCGTCACAATTTGATTACGGGGACCGGTCAAGGTCTCAGGTAAATTTTAAGGGTGTCTGAAACTCGTCACACAGAGCTTTTCTTCGGTAAGAACAGAAAGGATGGGCATATGTTGATCATTACGGCTAATTGAATATTTATTGTTTATTAAGGCTAAGTTTCAAACTTGTAATCATTGTATTTTTCGCGTACGTGCTAACAAGTAATAACTAACATTCTTTTCAAAATTTTAAATGTCGTTTCTGATAAAACTTATAAGTGAACGCGGAAACACACAGATAGTGTATGACAATTATAAGTTTTCTAAACATCGATCTTCAACTAATGAAACTGTCTGGAGGTGCATCAAACAGCCTAAACGTAAGGTTTATATGTATACCATCGAGGAATCGGGTAGTTTTTTTGTACCAACATTAAAAAACAACATAATCACGAACCTGAAGAAAAAATTGCTATAAAAGTTCTCAGCGTTGCCTGCAACAGAAAAGCGGAAAAAGAACCTACAGAGAGATCAACTAAACTATTGCATAAAGAATCAGCTTCAAACGGTTTCCCTCAGATTTTTCTTCAGAAACATTGACTTCCCGGGACCTAAGATGCGTCAAAGATAATATGTACAATAGTCGCAAGACATTGCCAACTTTGCTTGCATTAACAAGGTTTTCATTGTATTGTAGAATTTTAAAATCAATAAATATCTTTGTGACGAATTTCGTAGGCCCAAAATCGAACGACAGAATGCTATGTGACGAATATCGTACACCTACTATACCTACTACTCCTAAATGTAGCATATAGATTTCGAAATATATGTCCATAGCGTCTTATTTGTACAGGTTTGTTCATATTGGTAGTACTACAGAATTCTCATAATTTTGTTAGAGAATGGGTGTGTCAATAGTTACAAGGAGGCAATTGTTACAATGTAAATAGAGTGTCATCTGTAACTTGTAGCTTAAAGAATTATATATCAGCCGAAGCCTAGTGTAATATGGTTTCACCAACAGAATTGGCGGTCATATTGGTGCGGTCGTATTCTGACAGTTAACGTTTACTCCATTTTGTGAAACAAACGTAAAAATTGTATGCAGTCGATTTTTTCTTGTTACACAAACGTGATAGTGGTATTAAAATAATCATGGACAACCAAGCTTCTCAATACTAAAAATGTTCCATTTTCAAATACGTTATTCCATAGTGGTGTGACAATTGTGACAAAGTTTCAAGTGTCGATTGTTACATGTAACAATTGACCCCCTATCTTATTTATGTATGAATTGTTAATTCTGATGTATTTCTATGTTTCAGCAGCATATGAAAATGGTTTATAAATGGCCTCGTACATCTGCCAGGAGTACTATATCCGAAGAAAAGTACATTGAAACCTGTTAAAGTGTGAATGAAGGAGAAGAAAAAATTGAAACTGTAGCTAAGGTGTTAGGGATGTGACATATGACTCTTGATCGATACGTTAAGAAATATAATAATGAAACGGGAGCCATTGATACAGGTTATAAGCCACATAATAAAGTATTCACAGAAGAACAGGAAATGGAGCTTATTTCGTATTGCCTGTAAATTGTATTTTGGCTTGGCTACGAAAGATTTACGTAAGTTTTTGCCAAAAACCTTGAATTAAACTTTCTTGACAAATGGAAAGAATCAGAAATGGCTAGCATTGATTGGTATAAGCTTTTTATGCAAAGAAATCCAAATTTATCACGCCACAAGGAACGAGTCTAGCCCGTGCAATGAATTTCAATAAGCCAAATGTTGAAAAATGTTATTGTAACTTGGCTGAATCATTAGATTGATGGAACTTCAAACCTGAAATCATATACTAACAAGAGTAAGAACTGCAACTCAAAAATCACGTAAAGTGAAAAAGGGACCAAGGAGGTTGGGTAACTGCGCAAGAATGACGGATTTTGGTCACAGTTTGTTTTGCTGGTAACGGCATTGACAATGCTGTACCTCCGTACTTTGTTTTTCCCAGGAAGAATTTCCAACAACATTTTATAAGAAATGATCCTACTGGTTGTAGTGGATCTAGTAATAAAGTAGCTTTCTGCTTATGCAACATTTTATAAAGTATACAAAAGAAAATCGTGTAATAGTAGTGATGGATAATCACCGCTCTCATATAATAAGCCTTCCTGTAATAAATTTTTGTAGAGAAAAGTTCATTGCTATATTATCGTTCCCCCACACGCACGTCGCACAAGCTTCAACTGCTTGACAGATCCGTATTTGGACCCTTCAAGACTAGGTTTAATGGGGCAGCAGGTCTTTGGATGCGAAACCATCCAGGTCAACGAATGACAATCCACGTTTTGCTGATTGAAAGTGCTCTGTTATCAGCTGCAACATCATCCTATATAATGGCTGGATTCATATGCACAGAAATATGCCCATTTAACGATCAGGTTTTCTAAGAAGTTGATTTTGCTTTAGCCTCTGTCACTGATAAGCCATATGAACCAGCCAATGAATCACGAACCTGGGGTTCACAAGATATAGAAATGTCTAATATGCCAGAAGTTAGTCTAACGGCAACATCATCCTATATAATGGCTGGATTCATATGCACAGGAATATGCCCATTTAACGATCAGGTTTTCTAAGAAGTTGATTTTGCTTTAGCCTCTGTCACTGTTAAGCCATATGAACCAGCCAATGAATCACGAACCTGGGGTTCACGATATATAGAAATGTCTGATGTTCCACAAGTTATTCTAACGGTAAATGCATCTCCTGAAGATTTTGTGATTAATTTAGATAAAACTCCCCCATAGGCAACCATAGAACGCCGATCTCTTGAGGATATACAACCTATCCACAAGGCGCAATATAAAGAAAAATCTAGGACTGGTAGAGCAAAAGGTTAGAGAGCTATTTACACCAGTACTCCAGAGAAACAAGCATTAGAGGAAGAGAAAAAAAGAAGGCGAAGAAAGTACCTAAGCTGTCAAATTATATTACAGCGAAAAAGGAGTAGCTGCATAAAAATGTGTTGACTATGATCATTCTGATGATTCGTCTGAAGGAGAAATTACTATTTGCCTTTTGTATTACAAACCTTATTGTAAGACCACAAAAGATTGGTTAGAGCGCAAATGGGCGCACAGTTGTGATACAAATAATGATCCTTATTTCATTTGCCTATTAATAGGAAACTTTATTTTTTTTCTGGTAAAATGTCAGCTAATTTGATTACGATTGTCTAAGATTGTATTTGATAAGTACCTATACGTGAGTACTGTGTAACAATTTGCCTCCTCGATGTAGCGATTGTTACTTTCTGACGCGATTGTCAAATTAGCAATTACAATCATTAGTGAAATTTATTAATTTTTTTTTGTTTTTTCTAATAATAAGTGACTAGTCTAGGTATTCTGTACTAAAAAATTATGATTTAATGATGGCTCAATAAAAAGTTACGCTGATTTAAAAATAATGTGTAACTATTGACTCGCCCCTCCCCTACACAATAATATGAAAATCTTTCGGCGGTGGAGAGGTTTATTTCCCGATTTTTCTTGCTGTTCTTAGATAACGTATGACGAGGTATCTGCACCGTATGAGGCCATGTTAAGAATTTAGCCCCCTCACACTTTCTTCGTATGAGCTTCATACCTAACAAAGTTCCTTATATGACAGTACGCTCTTACTCTAGATGTAAGCCTGTTCGAATGGAAGTTCTTACTAATTTTTATTAATCACAGACTGGAGGGATGCAAACTAGCCTTAGTGGATCAATATAAAGGAATTGAATTTTTGTCCGTTAAATCAATCATTGAAATGAACAAATTAATAATATTATGTCCTTTGTAAAGACCAGCACAAGTTCGTGACAATCCCAAGTTCCGTTGTTTGTAATTACGACGTGCCACGGGAGCTATTAAAACTACTCCCAAGGCTACACTTAGAGCTCTGATGCGGGTGGAATCATTCCATCTGACTATACAAGAAGAACTGCTCACAGAATTGTGTCAATAGGACTGTGGGAGGGAAAAGGTCGCCACACCTTACTACCAATTAGTGAAAAACACATCCCATTTATTCTTGATACATTATCGTTAATGAGTATCGTATGAGTATACCCTCCAAAGAAGGTTGGTTCAACAATAACAGCCATCAACGCTACCAACCAATTGTTGAATCTGGTTCACAAATGATACCAGGGACCATCAATAGTTGGGAGCAGGGATGTACCGTAAACGCTCAGGCAAACGTACTGGCTATAACACTTTCTTCTCAAACAGCGCTTGAAAAAAAAACGCCAAACCACATCAGCTTATGCACAGACAGCAAAGCAGCTCTAGGTGCGTTGGGTAGCATCAAAATAACATCAAAGGTGGACGACCACCTTCATGACGTGGTTCATTTTGAGGGACTTCACTCAACTTTGTGATTGTTTCTGAACACGAATATTGAAGTAATTGTAACGTTACTAGTTAATGTACTAATATACCCTCATAGTAATGGCATTTGATATGAACGACGCTTGAAGGAATGTTCTTTTGGTGGTTTTATGTACGATAAAAGTTGAAATTTTCCTTTATTTGACCCAGCTCCGCGGGCCACAAGTTGATACAGGGCAGGCCGCGGATTAGCCACCCACGGTCTAAAGCAGGCGTGGGCAACCCAAGGCCCGCCGATGAGTTTTGTCCGGCCCCCTCGGATTAGTAAAAATCACGCGAAAAGCCGTAAGAAAAAATGCGTTCGAGTAATTTCTATCGCGAGCTGCTTAAATTAATTACTGTTACATCTGCAGCATCTCGTGGCCACCCTTCAAAGCTCCGAAAATGCGATCTTTGAATTTGATACAGTGAGACAGAGAGTCGCTAGCACTGACCGTTGAATTAATTCTGGAATTTTCCCCATGTTATCAGTAATGAATATTGTTCGTTACTTTTTGAAAGTGAATTAGTTGATCTAAAACAGAGTAAGTTAGTTGAGGTATTATTTGAGTTATATTTGGTCACAAAATATGTCTGGGCCGTCTTCCAGGTATAGGGAAGAACCAATTTGTCCGGAATGTAATGAAGCAGTTGCTGTTTTAAAAGAATATAATTTAAGAAGACATTACTGAACAAAGCATTTGGAAAA
Source organism: Endomychus coccineus (assembly GCA_958510875.1). Taxonomy (NCBI): domain Eukaryota; kingdom Metazoa; phylum Arthropoda; class Insecta; order Coleoptera; family Endomychidae; genus Endomychus; species Endomychus coccineus. The sequence goes on from OY294068.1 coordinate 44,736,259, forward strand.
ATATGGGAAAGTAACAGCCCAATTAAGCAGCAAAATATTTTTTTAAACGCAATGCAGACGCAGAAAGTGTTGTTCGAGCTAGTTATGCTGTTAGTGAAAAATTGGCAGAACGTTCAAAGCCATTTTCAGATGGTGAATTTGTGAAAGAGCGCCTACTAGAAGTTGCAAATATTTTATGTCCGGAAAATAGTAAAAAATTTTAACAGATCGGTTTGTCTCGAAGAACGGTTACAAGACAGATAGATTTGATGGGAGAAAACATGAAAGCCACTCTTGGCAATATTGTGGGAAATTCTCAATAACTTTGGACGAGAGTACTGAAATTAGTGATACAGCGAAACTAGCAATCACCACGCGTGAGGCAGGCCAAGCTCTTCATCAAAGAGCCTGCGCCTAGGCTCTACAGAAACTCTCTCTGAGCAGAACGGACATCAGAGAGATGACTGGAATCCTAACCGGTCACTGTCGTCTTAGCAAACACCTCCACACTATGGGCATCACAGATGACCCAATATGTTGAAAATGCAGAGAGGCGGAAGAAACTATCTTTCACATCCTGTTGGAATGCCCAGCATTAGCATCCCTCAGGCACCGACACTTCGGAGAACCAAAACTGCTCCCAGAAGCACTTATGAAAGCCAGCACTAGCAATATTCTGGGTTTCTGGCGGGTCACAAACCTGCTAAAATAGAATAGGCTTCTGGCCACGGGGCACACAATGGGCTCAATTAAGTGACCTGAGTGCATCAAGGGGCTAAGCCATCTACCATTAAATTTTGTTGATGATGAACCTCAAAAGTTGCAAAATGGAAATTTCTAATTTCTAATAAGAATTAGATGTTTTCATCTGTTGCTCAAGTTTGATCTACTCGGAACATATTTAAATTTCTTCAAACATGAATGTTCATAGACTCAACTTCCCATATCATGTTTACTAAGTTTCCTGGCAAAATAAATGCTTAGTTAAAGTTGCCGTGAAGTTATAGAACTATCAGGAGCATATTCAACTTCTCTCCATGTTGACTTAAAATTCATAAGTAGTACTTAGATGTAAATCACATTTTGATCGGAAAATAGTTTTTACGATCATAATTTCGGAATTCATCGTGAGAATATATTTTTCTCCAGCGAATTATATATTTTGATGATCACTTCCATAGCACACAGGAGAAAATATGAGCACCTCACTGTACCTCTTTCTTTGAATGTGAAAATCGAGCGGGTATCTACATACGTACTATTAAAATAAACTACAGTTTACTCTGATGATAATGGCGGCTTGGTAGCTGAAAGGTCCTTGGTAAAACTATATTTTTAGTTTTAGTTTTATAGTTCATTAGATTACACTTGATCAGTGGCGGCTCCTCGAAGGAGGCTAAGGAGGCTCAGCCTCCTCACCAATTTATCTTAATGATCATTCTCCATTTTATTTCCTGTTTCTCTGATAATTCTTTAAATTTTACAATTAATTCCCCGTTCTCAGTAGTTATTTTTAATCTGGCAACAGTGGCCAGAGGCTAGATTCTCTATATATCTCAAACGCTAAATACGTGTGGTCAACACAGTTGCCGTTTTTCCAACCAGTCCAATTGCCAAATAGGGTAAAACAGTGGATATGGCAACACTCTCTGTAGGCTAGCTTCTCGTTCGCATTCGTTCGGTCGTTTGAAATACGATGCGACACGTGCTCTGTCAGTTATTGTTTTTGTTTCGCGACGCGAACTGAGGTTAAGTTATAATTTATCAGTTCGGTGAGTTATTTAACGTTAAAATGAGTGGTGATTTAGTTGCTGACTTCTTAGAAAATCCATTTAGTGAATTAACATATGACAGAAAAAGTGGGTTTTTTTTTAATAAACGGCCTTTACCGGATTTGAAAGGATTACTGATGACAGGTATGTTTCAAAATCGAAATACACAATAAATTATATTGCTTGCTATTTACACCTGATAGATCTTCATGTGGGGGGCACTCAGGTTATGATGATTTGAAAAATTTAGCTCGTGGTATAGACAGACATGAAAAATCGCAGGAACATATTACATCGAGTATTAAGTTTAAATTAAACGGTTATCAGAATATTGTTAAAGAAAAAAAACATATAATTTGGTAGAGAAGAAACTACATTATAAACAACTTTTTTTATGAAATTGTAGATACTATTAAAGGTCAAATTGAGATTTGATTTTCCGATTTACATGAATTGAAGTTTTTCGACTTGACGAATAGAAGATTTTTCGAATCTTTTTCAAAAGAGTTTCCCAATACACTTTTAGATAACTTAGTTCTAAAATGTAATTTTTTTGATAAAATAGCACTGCACAATGAATTATGGGTTATATACTCGGATAAAGATATTTTAGGCCAGTACGACATTCACACCGATATGATAAAATATATGATAGACAATGATTTGCAACAAGTTTTACTAATAAGATTCTTGACCCAGTATGAATTATATATAAAAATTCTCGGGAAGTAGGTCACAATAACACTTTGTTTTAAATATTCGTCTTAAGACGAATATTTAAAACAAAGTGTTATTGTAACCTACTTCACAAGTTTTACCTCAGTTTTTTAAACTACTTTGTTTGACAGTCACCAGTCCTGTCACGTCGGCATCGGTGGAGAGATAATTTTCACTCTAAAACGAATTAAAACTTACATGGGAAATACAATGGGCCAAAATCGTTTATACAATGTTAGTTTGATATCTATTGAACAAGATTTAGTAAAACACTTAAAACAAAATGATACATTTTATGATAATATTATTGATCATTTTTCGCAAACTTAAGACCGTAGAATTCCGTTAATATGTAAAAAAAGTTAATAAAAATAATAAAAAAAAACAAAATAAGAAAAATTTCAAAAAAAATAAAAATATCAAAAATCCAAAGAAAAAAAAAACGAACAAAAAAATGTTTTTGCCAAGAGAAACTCTACACCTCCACGTTGGTTTTTGCTTGGCAACAATTAATTTTGTCACTGAAGTAGCTGGTACGGTCGCTGTGCAATGGTTAAATTCCTCTCTTAAAAAGTTTACGAGCCGCCACTGCACTTGATATACCACAAGTCCCACTTATGATTCAGTACAAATTAACTATTTGTAGTCAAATGGTTGATCCGAAATAAACATTGCCCAATTTTCATTTCACGCAATTAGAGAAGATCAATGTAAACAACTTAGGCATGATAATATTGACGATATTTTTCTAATTATCTGTAAGAATTGAGAATATGATCAAAGAATAGAAGTGGTTTTTAATTAACGCAGAATACCGCCGGAAGCTTCATTCATAATACAGAAATTCGATTTATTTTCAGTCATATGGTGACCAATTTATTATTAAGTCAGCTCCCAAGCAAACAAATAAGCTAATATATTTATTCTAAATGTAAATAAGATGATTACTGATGACGATCCTTCTAGCAAAGATATACTCCAATATACAATAAACGTTTATTATATTGGATGTTACCGAATATTAACGCTTCTATAAATGACTGTTAAAGATTCTTATGTAATTAAACTATAAAATACTAACCGGTTATTGGTGATATTATGATTCAATAATATATTGAATATATACCTACAGAAGCATTTATATCAATTTGAGGTACAAGTTAAGAAATTACCTAATGAAAATTAATGCTATAAATTCTTGTCATTCTCCAATCGATTAGAGTAAACAACAAAAATCTTCCTCTTTATCTTTATTGAACTACTAAAGGGTATTGCGGATTCTCGAATCCAGCATCTGTTCTGATGATTTGTGTGTAAAGCAATACCTGTTACAACATTATTTATGGTTGGTCGGGACTAATGCACTATAATATAAATATCTGCCTAACCATGTTAGTTATGTATACATACTTAAAATAAAATTTGTAATATCTTGACAAATGAAAATAATAAACAGAAAGCAGAAATAGCCATAGCAAAAAAATCGGCCTAACAAAAGATTTCTTAGATGGTAACCCTCAAATATTAACTTTGAACACGGATAAATGTAATAAAACCTTCATAATGCATAGAAATGACTACGTAAATAAAATAGGAAATCTATCTATCTATCTGACCCCACATTATCAGGACAAAATGACATGAATAAATTAATTAATAAATGGTGCAAAAATATGATAATCCCTATTGATTACCATAATAGACAATAACCTTATATCTATGGGCTTCCGAAACTACATAAAAGATTCAAGACCTATTGTAAGTAATATTGGAGCACCTACCTACAATTTATGAACATTTTTATCAAAATCTATCAACAATAATAGCAAAAAATGAATTTCATTTGAAGGACTCATGACATTTTAAGGCCTTTATGAAAAATCAATCCGTACCCGTAGATGATCTATTAATTTTCTTGAACATTGTTTCTTTATTTACAAATATACCAGTCGTTTTGGCTTTGAGTAGTATCAAAAAACGTTGGGCAGAGATTAAAAACCACACACCTCTAAGTCAATCTGAATTTATAAATGCAGAAAAGTTTTGTTTAGAAAACACTTATTTTCAATACGGTGAAAAATATTTTGGAGAAATATTCTGCACAGCAATGAGATTTCAGCTAGTATTGCTAACCTAGTTATGGAATGCCTAGAGGAATCTGTAATGAATTCATTAGACGGTTTGTAGATGATTGTCTAATATGTGTTCCCAATGATGAAATTCAGTACGTGATTAATAAATTTAACAATTTCCACTGTTAACTTCAATTTAGTTGTGAGATAGAAGTGAACAAAAACATAAAACATTAGGCATGAGTCAGATGGAAAAATAGAAACATCGCGGTTTACTGAAGAAGCTTGGTCTCGGCGATATCTTCATTTCAATTCAGTTGCACTAACAAGTAATAAAGAAGTGTTATAAACAGCCTTACAGAACGCGCAGTTAAATTATCCCACCCAGAGGACCGTCCCAAAATTATGAAGATTGTTCGTAACATACTGGAATTGAATGGCTAACGAAAAACCTTCTTCAACCCCATCATTGAAAAAAGAATAAACAAAATCTATAATGGAACGTCATATATAAATAACATAAACGGTAATACAGATAATTTTGTAATATTATCATACATTTCCGGAGACCTCAGAGAAAATTAAGAAATGCTTAAAAAATATGACATAAATGTTGCGCATAAACCTATTGACTGTGTTAGTAAATATTTTTCAAATCTAAAACCTTTAATACCTTAAGATAAAAAACCCACATAGTATACAAAGTAAATTGTTTAAATTGCGATGGGACTTATAAACGAATCTCTAAACAAAATTTACAAAAAAGAATCTACGGCCATAAGTATAGTACTAGAAACAAAAGCTTAGAAAATTCCACCAGCCTTGCTATACATTGTTTTGATTATAACCATCAATTTGATTACAAAAGAAACCAATGATTATAAAAGATCTATTCTGGAGATGATTCACATAAAACGTGACTCCAAGTCTGTAAATCATAGAGCAGATATCCAATCGTTAAATCAGATTTATACTAATTTAATCAAGTAACACCCTTGCAAATTCCTGCATGCGTCTTTATAGTGTTAAAAGTATATTTTAGGTAGAATAGCAATATTTCTAATAAGGTCTGACCACCTTCTCTATTACCTCATAAATCTTCAACATCTGGTTCGAAAGTGAATACTTGAGCATTATATTTTGTTGTTTCAGTCGTTCAGTTATATTTCAAACTGTACTTTGATATGACTTCTAAGTTTATATGAAAATTGCTAAGTAGTGGATTCTTGATTCATATACTTAAAACATGTATGTGTTACTATTCAGATTACTCGTGTTTCTGTTCGTTTCGGCGACGTGTGCATTTTTGAAGTGAAAGCTTATTTAGGCGAGTTGAGCTATTTCAGATGGGGGGTAAAACCATGGGTCCGTCACGTGCCGTCACGCTGTAGCTATATATATTAGGTATTATGTATATTGCTGCGTGCGCAACTACTCGGGTCAGGCATCAGGCAGTCTCTCTATACGCTTACACACGTGTACATATCTGAGTCGGATACTCGACGTTATTCATTCACTCAATCCTCGATCCTCGTGCAGACGAAAGTTATATTTTCATTGAATTTATTAATTGTACATTGTGTACTTAATATCGTATCTACGTGCAAGGTTTTAAATATTGGAGAATATAATTCTTGTCATAAGAACATAACATTAGTGATGTGTATAAGTGAGAACTTTTGCATGTGTACTACACATTGATGACGTTGTGTTATATGTAGTTTATTATTTTCATTGTTCGAATGTTGGATCACAGCATCAAATATAATAGAGAGTATCGTTTCGATTTTTTTTTAATACTACTATTACGAAAGTACAAAATTTTATTTCAAATAATTACACTGGTCTACAGTGGTTTTGTTGCCCTAGATATAAGATCGATTTTGGATATATTTATGCTCACAATTCATGAAATTATCAATGATTTTGTAAGATTTGCTCTCGTTTATTTTCAAATCTTTATTTTCATTTTACATTACAAAAATCCGAAAACAGGAAACAAAATAACAGATATACTTATAACGTCAGTTTTGTTTTGGAAAATAAGGATCCATCGAAGTAAACGTGTACATATATGAGTCGGATACTCGACGTTATTCATTCACTCAATCCTCGATCCTCGTGCAGACGAAAGTTATATTTTCATTGAATTTATTAATTGTACATTGTGTACTTAATATCGTATCTACGTGCAAGGTTTTAAATATTGGAGAATATAATTCTTGTCATAAGAACATAACATTAGTGATGTGTATAAGTGAGAACTTTTGCATGTGTACTACACATTGATGACGTTGTGTTATATGTAGTTTATTATTTTCATTGTTCGAATGTTGGATCACAGCATCAAATATAATACAGAGTATCGTTTCGATTTTTTTTTAATACTTCTATTACGAAAGTACAAAATTTTATTTCAAATAATTACACTGGTCTACAGTGGTTTTGTTGCCCTAGATATAAGATCGATTTTGGATATATTTATGCTCACAATTCATGAAATTATCAATGATTTTGTAAGATTTGCTCTCGTTTATTTTCAAATCTTTATTTTCATTTTACATTACAAAAATCCGAAAACATGAAACAAAATAACAGATATATTTATAACGTCAGTTTTGTTTTGGAAAATAAGGATACATCGAAGTAAACGTGTACATATATGAGTCGGATACTCGACGTTATTCATTCACTCAATCCTCGATCCTCGTGCAGACGAAAGTTATATTTTCATTGAATTTATTAATTGTACATTGTGTACTTAATGTCGTATCTACGTGCAAGGTTTTAAATATTGGAGAATATAATTCTTGTCATAAGAACATAACATTAGTGATGTGTATAAGTGAGAACTTTTGCATGTGTACTACACATTGATGACGTTGTGTTATATGTAGTTTATTATTTTCATTGTTCGAATGTTGGATCACAGCATCAAATATAATAGAGAGTATCGTTTCGATTTTTTTTTAATACTACTATTACGAAAGTACAAAATTTTATTTCAAATAATTACACTGGTCTACAGTGGTTTTGTTGCCCTAGATATAAGATCGATTTTGGATATATTTATGCTCACAATTCATGAAATTATCAATGATTTTGTAAGATTTGCTCTCGTTTATTTTCAAATCTTTATTTTCATTTTACATTACAAAAATCCGAAAACATGAAACAAAATAACAGATATATTTATAACGTCAGTTTTGTTTTGGAAAATAAGGATACATCGAAGTAAACGTGTACATATATGAGTCGGATACTCGACGTTATTCATTCACTCAATCCTCGATCCTCGTGCAGACGAAAGTTATATTTTCATTGAATTTATTAATTGTACATTGTGTACTTAATATCGTATCTACGTGCAAGGTTTTAAATATTGGAGAATATAATTCTTGTCATAAGAACATAACATTAGTGATGTGTATAAGTGAGAACTTTTGCATGTGTACTACACATTGATAACGTTGTGTTATATGTAGTTTATTATTTTCATTGTTCGAATGTTGGATCACAGCATCAAATATAATAGAGAGTATCGTTTCGATTTTTTTTTAATACTACTATTACGAAAGTACAAAATTTTATTTCAAATAATTACACTGGTCTACAGTGGTTTTGTTGCCCTAGATATAAGATCGATTTTGGATATATTTATGCTCACAATTCATGAAATTATTAATGATTTTGTAAGATTTGCTCTCGTTTATTTTCAAATCTTTATTTTCATTTTACATTACAAAAATCCGAAAACAGGAAACAAAATAACAGATATACTTATAACGTCAGTTTTGTTTTGGAAAATAAGGATACATCGAAGTAAACGTGTACATATATGAGTCGGATACTCGACGTTATTCATTCACTCAATCCTCGATCCTCGTGCAGACGAAAGTTATATTTTCATTGAATTTATTAATTGTACATTGTGTACTTAATGTCGTATCTACGTGCAAGGTTTTAAATATTGGAGAATATAATTCTTGTCATAAGAACATAACATTAGTGATGTGTATAAGTGAGAACTTTTGCATGTGTACTACACATTGATGACGTTGTGTTATATGTAGTTTATTATTTTCATTGTTCGAATGTTGGATCACAGCATCAAATATAATAGAGAGTATCGTTTCGATTTTTTTTTAATACTACTATTACGAAAGTACAAAATTTTATTTCAAATAATTACACTGGTCTACAGTGGTTTTGTTGCCCTAGATATAAGATCGATTTTGGATATATTTATGCTCACAATTCATGAAATTATCAATGATTTTGTAAGATTTGCTCTCGTTTATTTTCAAATCTTTATTTTCATTTTACATTACAAAAATCCGAAAACATGAAACAAAATAACAGATATATTTATAACGTCAGTTTTGTTTTGGAAAATAAGGATACATCGAAGTAAACGTGTACATATATGAGTCGGATACTCGACGTTATTCATTCACTCAATCCTCGATCCTCGTGCAGACGAAAGTTATATTTTCATTGAATTTATTAATTGTACATTGTGTACTTAATATCGTATCTACGTGCAAGGTTTTAAATATTGGAGAATATAATTCTTGTCATAAGAACATAACATTAGTGATGTGTATAAGTGAGAACTTTTGCATGTGTACTACACATTGATGACGTTGTGTTATATGTAGTTTATTATTTTCATTGTTCGAATGTTGGATCACAGCATCAAATATAATAGAGAGTATCGTTTCGATTTTTTTTTAATACTACTATTACGAAAGTACAAAATTTTATTTCAAATAATTACACTGGTCTACAGTGGTTTTGTTGCCCTAGATATAAGATCGATTTTGGATATATTTATGCTCACAATTCATGAAATTATCAATGATTTTGTAAGATTTGCTCTCGTTTATTTTCAAATCTTTATTTTCATTTTACATTACAAAAATCCGAAAACAGGAAACAAAATAACAGATATACTTATAACGTCAGTTTTGTTTTGGAAAATAAGGATACATCGAAGTAAACGTGTACATATATGAGTCGGATACTCGACGTTATTCATTCACTCAATCCTCGATCCTCGTGCAGACGAAAGTTATATTTTCATTGAATTTATTAATTGTACATTGTGTACTTAATATCGTATCTACGTGCAAGGTTTTAAATATTGGAGAATATAATTCTTGTCATAAGAACATAACATTAGTGATGTGTATAAGTGAGAACTTTTGCATGTGTACTACACATTGATGACGTTGTGTTATATGTAGTTTATTATTTTCATTGTTCGAATGTTGGATCACAGCATCAAATATAATACAGAGTATCGTTTCGATTTTTTTTTAATACTTCTATTACGAAAGTACAAAATTTTATTTCAAATAATTACACTCGTCTACAGTGGTTTTGTTGCCCTAGATATAAGATCGATTTTGGATATATTTATGCTCACAATTCATGAAATTATCAATGATTTTGTAAGATTTGCTCTCGTTTATTTTCAAATCTTTATTTTCATTTTACATTACAAAAATCCGAAAACAGGAAACAAAATAACAGATATACTTATAACGTCAGTTTTGTTTTGGAAAATAAGGATACATCGAAGTAAACGTGTACATATATGAGTCGGATACTCGACGTTATTCATTCACTCAATCCTCGATCCTCGTGCAGACGAAAGTTATATTTTCATTGAATTTATTAATTGTACATTGTGTACTTAATGTCGTATCTACGTGCAAGGTTTTAAATATTGGAGAATATAATTCTTGTCATAAGAACATAACATTAGTGATGTGTATAAGTGAGAACTTTTGCATGTGTACTACACATTGATGACGTTGTGTTATATGTAGTTTATTATTTTCATTGTTCGAATGTTGGATCACAGCATCAAATATAATAGAGAGTATCGTTTCGATTTTTTTTAATACTACTATTACGAAAGTACAAAATTTTATTTCAAATAATTACACTGGTCTACAGTGGTTTTGTTGCCCTAGATATAAGATCGATTTTGGATATATTTATGCTCACAATTCATGAAATTATCAATGATTTTGTAAGATTTGCTCTCGTTTATTTTCAAATCTTTATTTTCATTTTACATTACAAAAATCCGAAAACATGAAACAAAATAACAGATATATTTATAACGTCAGTTTTGTTTTGGAAAATAAGGATACATCGAAGTAAACGTGTACATATATGAGTCGGATACTCGACGTTATTCATTCACTCAATCCTCGATCCTCGTGCAGACGAAAGTTATATTTTCATTGAATTTATTAATTGTACATTGTGTACTTAATGTCGTATCTACGTGCAAGGTTTTAAATATTGGAGAATATAATTCTTGTCATAAGAACATAACATTAGTGATGTGTATAAGTGAGAACTTTTGCATGTGTACTACACATTGATGACGTTGTGTTATATGTAGTTTATTATTTTCATTGTTCGAATGTTGGATCACAGCATCAAATATAATACAGAGTATCGTTTCGATTTTTTTTAATACTACTATTACGAAAGTACAAAATTTTATTTCAAATAATTACACTGGTCTACAGTGGTTTTGTTGCCCTAGATATAAGATCGATTTTGGATATATTTATGCTCACAATTCATGAAATTATCAATGATTTTGTAAGATTTGCTCTCGTTTATTTTCAAATCTTTATTTTCATTTTACATTACAAAAATCCGAAAACATGAAACAAAATAACAGATATATTTATAACGTCAGTTTTGTTTTGGAAAATAAGGATACATCGAAGTAAACGTGTACATATATGAGTCGGATACTCGACGTTATTCATTCACTCAATCCTCGATCCTCGTGCAGACGAAAGTTATATTTTCATTGAATTTATTAATTGTACATTGTGTACTTAATGTCGTATCTACGTGCAAGGTTTTAAATATTGGAGAATATAATTCTTGTCATAAGAACATAACATTAGTGATGTGTATAAGTGAGAACTTTTGCATGTGTACTACACATTGATGACGTTGTGTTATATGTAGTTTATTATTTTCATTGTTCGAATGTTGGATCACAGCATCAAATATAATACAGAGTATCGTTTCGATTTTTTTTAATACTACTATTACGAAAGTACAAAATTTTATTTCAAATAATTACACTGGTCTACAGTGGTTTTGTTGCCCTAGATATAAGATCGATTTTGGATATATTTATGCTCACAATTCATGAAACTATCAATGATTTTGTAAGATTTGCTCTCGTTTATTTTTAAATCTTTATTTTCATTTTACATTACAAAAATCCGAAAACATGAAACAAAATAACAGATATATTTATAATGTCAGTTTTGTTTTGGAAAATAAGGATACATCGAAGTAAACAGAGAGAAACATGTCGAAAAAAAAATCTGCCATCATGTGACGATCCCACCGACCCTGATACCTTTTTTCCATCACTTTTAGATCCTGGGGGAACCGCTCTCCCTGTTCCTCACTATAATTTCCTAAATTATCCGGAAATTTATCCAGATGATTGCGGAGATAGTGTAACTTGATACTCATATTTGCTCCTAGAGTCTGAGAAAGTTTGTCAGCATATTTTGCACAATTTCTTCATGATTTGGCGCTTTATGGTTACCTAAGAAATTCTCGACTACCAACACAAAACTTTTCCAAGCTTCACTTTCCGGAACAGTCATAACTTTGATAAAATCTGTATCTTTCATGAATTGCCGTATTTGAGGACCATCAAATATTCCACCTTTCAACTTTTCCATACTAAGCTCCGGAAATTTTCTACAAATATAATTAAGACAATATCTATCCTTGTCCAACGCTTTAACAAATTGCTTTATCATTCCTAACTTGATATGTAATGGTGGAAGTATGATTTTGTCTCTGCTTACCAACGGCTCCCTTATTACATTGGCTTTACCGACAATTAAAAAATTTCTTACAGGCCAAACATCTTGTTTCCAATGAAGTTGCTTAGCTCTACTGTCCATCATACGAATGAAGCAAGGGTATTTGGTGTATTCACTTTGTTGACCGAGTAAAAAATTAACCATTTTCAAATCCACACAGATCGGCCATCGATGCTCCGAGTAATTACTTTTTTCTAAAACTAATTTTATATTTTCGTATTCTTCTTTGAGTTTTATTGAATGGGCAGTTGGAATTGATGCATATTTATTTCCATTGTGCAGTAAGACGCATTTTAAACTTCTTCTAAAACTGTCAATAAATAGGCGCCACTCAGTAGGTTTGTATTCTTTTAAGCCCATGTCTAGAAGCAGCTTCGCGATATCATTACAGTACACCAGTTCCTCATTTTCACAAAAAAATTGTAATAACTCACTTTCTCGCGTTCTATATTTGGTAATTGTTACCGTTGGTGCTAATAAATTTCTTTCTTTCAATCTTGAAGCTAACAGTGCTGATTTTTTTTTCATAAATTGAGATCACGTATTAAACAATCATCAAAATGATTTTTAGGTTCCATCCAGATCATAGGAATACCAAAATCTAATCCAGCACGTTCTGCTTTTTTCCAAAACCGTAAAGACTCAACACAAGACTTACAAACTGTATGAGGAACCCATGGTTCATCTAGTTTATCCATTTTAGAACCGAAATATTCAGCATAAGTCTCCTTGACAAAGTCTGTTATATTTCTCTTTTGTTTTTTTGTTATATATACACCACAAATATAACAAAATAAATCAGTACTATATTTACACTTTCTTCGTGACGAACTCATGTTTTAAAAGACAAGACAAATATATTAGAATGAACATTCAGTAGATGAAACAAAGTATTAACACATGACAACTTATACAGATTCACGTGTAAGTACTTCAATATTGTCAAATAACTGAGATCTCAGCTGTTCTGCTGAATAAGGGGCCTGAGAGTGGGGATCACGTGATGTTTCTATGCGCGAAATAGGTGCGCAGAACCCTAATCATGACTGGAAAAATAAATTTTATTACAAACAAGCCGATAATTGATCGAAATATAAGATATGCAATAATCATAAAAACAAAAGCACATGAATAAATTCGTAATCTGGGCACTTGAATACATCAAAATTTGCTAAGATATCCGGGGCAACAAAAATTTTTTTTTTCTTTGTAGAGCTGTGTTATTTGTGGAGTAATTCACGATCATTCTGACATTTGACGGAAATGTTTATATGTTTACATTTTGCGTTTCTTTTTAGATTATTTGTTCATTGGTTCGAATTGAAAATGTTTTCTTTCACCACCATCCGTAGACATCTTCAATTGGACCAACGCTGCTTAACATTACTTTCATTTACATCGATGTAAATATCAATAAATAATATGTTTTGAAAATAAAATAATGTGTATTTATTATAATGACTATCGGGTTACATTCATACTCTTTACAGGGATTGTACCGCCCATTATACGTTTTTTATTATTAAATATAAAAATGTATATAATTGTTGATTTAAATTCTGACAGTTGAGAAAACTGAAGAAAAACTAATTATATTAATTCTCATTTAAAAATTATAAAATTGTAATTTCGGATGCTACAACGAGTACAACAACTCCATGCTAAACTCCGTAGACAATAATATCTGTGGCATCAGATGTCTTCGTTGTTTGTTATAATGCTGAGCAACAAAATTTCGTCAGGCAGAAGTTGCAAAAAATGAGAACCGATGATATGAGTGGATCACCATACGAGTTAATTTTAGCTCTTAACCGACCATACATGATAACTAATTACATAGATGTTGGGGATGGATTGTCCAATGGCGCTGTCGGAAAATTTTGTCATGTAAAAAGAGATGATACTGGCGAAATTATACGAATTTGGATGAAATTCCCAAAATAAATTGGTTACTTCAAGTTTTCACTTCTATCAGCAGTGCTCGGTGACTGGCCGTTTTTTATTGAAATTAGTGCGATAAGGAGGTCTTGTGATGATACAATTAGTTTTAATAAATCACGTTTTAGACATTGATACGTCTTCTGATGATGGTCGTGAGACCGAAACGTACGTAAAGACGAAAACAGAAAGCGTATGTACTAGTGTGACCTATTTCCCGAAAATTTATATATAATGTATACATACTCTAATGTAGGTAGGTTTACATGATAGTTGTTGAAAACGTTAAGAAGATCTTTACAATATTTGTGATATATACCTTAAGAGTGAAATTAAATATATCCCAAAAGAACTAGATCAGACAATACTGTAGTAACAAATTCAATAAATACATCACTAACTAATGAGAATCTTGAAGCTTACGTTAAAACAGTCCGGAGTAAAGGTCAACCGCAACGAACTACTGTATTCATTCAACTGTATCTAACTTCGAATTCCCTTGTAAACAGTACATATTCCTTCGCAACTGTTATATCCCACACTTTACTAGCTACATTACCAATGATGTAATAAATGTATACAAACTAAATATTAATGGGTTTGATCAAATGCTGGGCATTTATTTACTTATTTTATGATTGTTCATACACAAAGTATGTTAACGTGTTAACAAAAGATGAAATCATTCCAGAGATAAGATTTCTTCAATTCATTCACAGTTACTCTTTTATCGATTGAAATTAACCAGAACCCAATCAGTTATTCTCAATTTTATGATTTCTGTTTATACTAAATCAGTCGTATGTGTTTAAAATGAAATGGATAGGTTATTTTTGTATAAATAGGTAGCTTCTACTCTCAATAACTCAGTCATAAAAAAAAACAAAAATAAATCAAAAAAATATTGTTTCGATTTATTCATGGATGAATTCACTGAGAAAATAAATTATAAGGGGGTGTGTTTGTAGGGGTTGGAAACAGTTTTTGTGATTTCAGACTAAATCGTGCATTCTATCAAAAAAAAATTGAGTATAAGAGTTGTAGGGAATAAAAAGATCTACAACTTTTGTACTTACTATTTTTACTCTAAATTTTCCGACAAAAATGCGAAAAACCAATTTTTCGGTTTTTAATTTTTTTCTTTGACAAATAAAACTTTATGAAGCTCAAACTTTGGCAAAGATACCTACCTCTATTCATTGCAAAAAAGCAGTAATTTTTTTCGGAGGGAAATATTTGGAGGTTGTTGTTCAGTTTAATATAAAAATAAAAAAAAAAATTGACTGCCCTTCCTCTTGAAACTACGCCTCCTACAGAGTTCTGTTTTGGCTCACTCACTCTTTGTTACGTCTACTTTCGATAAACGGTAAAAAAAGGTGTACTGCAATGGAAAAAATATAGGGAAAATTGAAAATACCGAATCGCTGTTTCCGTGGTAATTTGTATATTTATCGTTGAATAATTGTTATTAATTAATAAAGTCATTTTAATTTTTTCATGTTTGTGGAAACTATAATATTATTTCCTCAATTATTACCGTATATTTCTTATCCCATAGTGAGTGGAAAAATCTCCCGAAACACGTCGAATGATTTTGTTTGGGGGACATCTTTTGACGTATATTTGAGGCTTGAACGAGCAACCCCCTAATAGGGGATGCTTCAACCCCTCAAAATTGAATAGGGGAGAGGGGTTGAGTGATACGTCATTTGAAAGGTCTTGGAAGCCTCTTTACAACGGTGTATGAAAAACGTAAATTTGATGAACAGTTTTCGCCAAAAATTAATTTTGTTGCTCGAATGCGCCACCTTGAATATTTTGGTTATTTGTACAATGTACAAGCTCATTTTTATTAGGCCTTTTTTGCAAACTTAAGCAATCTTCAAAAAATCACATTCGTAAAAAAATTGAATTGTGTTGTCATGCTTACAATGAAAAAAATTAAATCTGCGTGTTTAAATCAAATGTTCAAATTGTCCTCCATTGACTTCCATACAATAATAAAATCTTGACTGAAAACCGTCTCTAACATGGTTCAGCATAATTGGAGTTATTTGACGACACTCATTTACAATTCGTTGGCGTAGTTCGTCCAAATTTTCAGGCTGAGTCACAAAATCTTGGACTTGAGATGTCCCCACAAGAAGAAGTCCAGAGGGTTCAGGTCAGGAGATCGGGCAGGCCACTCCATAGGACCTCTTCTTCCAATCCAACGACCGGGGTATTGCAAATTGAGGTATTGACGAACTGGTACGGCGTAGTGAAGAGGAGCTCCCTCTAGTTGGAAATGCAATTGTTGTTCAAGTAGTAGAGGATCGATTTCTAATTTTTCAGTTATTAACGGATCAATCGCATGTTCCAACATTTCAAGATAAATTTCGCCATTTAAATTACCAGGAATAAACAGAGGTTCAATTAGGTGGTCTCCCAAAATTCCTACCCAAACGTTTAGCTTTTCCCGATGTTGAGTGTGAGCTTCTCGAAATACATGAGGATTTGTATCGCTCCAAATTCTACAGTCATGCCGGTTAAAAAAGTGCATTCGTCAGAAAAGCAAACTTTGTACAAGAAATTTGGGTTATTGTTGATACGCTCGACCATAATTTCGCAAAACTTTTGCCTTCGATCCCAATCATCATCATTCAATTCCTGAATTAATTTAATTTGGTACGGATGGAACTTGTGTTTATGTAAAATTCTGAAAACGTTAGATTGGCTAATACCGGAAGCTGCAGAAAGTTGTCGTACAGATTGCGTGTTTGGCATAAGTTGGACATGTCCCAATACCGCCACAGCTGCTCCTTCATCATTAACAATTCCAATGGGTGCCCTTTTTTTATCCATTACTGAACCCGTCAATTTTGAAATCAATTCCATTACGTACTTATGGCGAACGCTACGTTCAGGATGGTTTTCGTTAAATATCCTTGCAGCCGCTCGGGCATAATTTTGATTTTGGTAATAAGGGCTAACCAGCTCAACACGTTCTTGCAATGTGTACACCATATTTTTTGAAATTTTAAACAAATCAGCAAAGTAGTAACTCAACAGATTGATTAAAATCATGAAATGATCGAAGAAACGTTAAAACCAGATAAACACCTTCTAAGAACAAAAAATGAAGGCAACATGAGGAAATGTTTTGCTGTTTTTTTACTTATTATTTTGAGACAATGTATTATTGTATGGTCAATGGAGGACAATTTGAACATTTGATTCAAACACGCAGATTTAATTTTTTTCATTGTAAGCATGACAACACAATTCAATTTTTTTACGAATGTGATTTTTTGAAGATTGTTCAAGTTTGTAAAACAGGCTTAAAATAAAAATGAGCTTGTACATTGTACAAATAACCAAAATATTCAAGGTGGCGCATTCGAAAAACAAAATAGATTGTTGGCGAAAACGGTTCATCAAATTTACGTTTTTCATACATCGTTGTGAAGAGGCTTCCAAGACCTTTCAAATGACGTATCACTCAACCTCTCTCCCGTATTCAATTTTGAGGGGTTGAAATGCCCCCTATTAGGGGGTTGCTCGTTCAAGCCTCAAATATACGTCAAAAGATGTCCCCCAAACAAAATCATTCTATGTGTTTCGAGATTTTTCCACTCACTATGGGATAAAAAATATAGGGGGTGGCTCGTCTCAGATGGAACACCTTGTAGATCGAGCTTTAATATGATGTCATGCATGTCTAAGACAGCAAATTATATCTGCTATATTTGTATGTTCGTAATCGCAGGATACGAATATATGACTTCTACGATCGTCGTACATGGGATTGTTACTATCAAACAAAACATAAGAAATGCACATTCCCAATATGCATTTAAGAACAATTTTTGTTTTTTACTCGAAATCAATTATTTTACTAAACAAAATATAATCATACAATAGGTAATGTAGTAGATCTACAATGATATATACGGGTTTTGTAGAGTGGTTTTCAATTATAAGACAGTATTTGCATGTTGCACTGAACAAATTTATATTGCAAGTATTTACGTAAAAAGAAAATTCTATAAAGAATAATACATCGCGGAAAAATTGAAGCAGATCTCTCCTGTTTTTAGGTAGTAAATATTAACAACATGAAATTCATAAATGCGGTAAAAAAAAATCTAACATTATTTTGAACATGCTTAAAAAACTAAATTGAAAAAAGTATGCATTCCTATAGATGTATTTTTCTCTAATCTTGCTTTTTTCGCAGAGCGTTGTACTTCTTCTTCGTCCAATTCAACAAAACTGAACGATTCTCCAGTGTTTTCGAAAGTTTCGGTATAAGTAATTTTAATTATTTATTAAGTTTCGTTATTAAATTAAGATTTGATAAGTTGATGATTTTTATTATTTCTAAAGTGAAATTTTCATTTTTACTAGCACCCGGAATTGCTCAGGCTACAGAATCTAAGAATCCGTTTACCCTCACATTATTTTTTTCAGATAGTCTTATGTATACCTACTATGATAATCTAATATATAACATTAATAATATTCTTAGGATAGATTATTAGTGGAATTTTATCTAATTAAGGTTTATAAAATTCTATCGTTTCCCCCTTTACTAAGAGATATGAAATTTTACCAATATTATACAACGTATGTTAAGCATTAGTTGATACGACAAATAATCATCTTATAATTGACAATTGAACAAACGTTTGATTTTGCTCAAAAATCGTGGCCCCTTACATTCTATTAACTTCTAATTGGCGTCATTTCACTCTTTGTGATTTCTTACAACTTTTTCTGTCATAAAAACGAGTGGGAGTAGAGTTTTTCTAAAAATTGACACCAAAGTCGGGGCAATTTGGACCCAAAAAATTAACAATAACTCGAGTAGCATAGAGCCCAGACATTTTTAATGTCCATATTCGTGATCAGCACACCCGAAAACATGGCGATTAATCAAAATTAAGGAACATAAAAATTTGAACCCAAAATGTTAAACAAATTTACAGAGGGACTGGACTATTTAT
This sequence comes from Endomychus coccineus, assembly GCA_958510875.1. NCBI lineage: Eukaryota > Metazoa > Arthropoda > Insecta > Coleoptera > Endomychidae > Endomychus > Endomychus coccineus. Next base: position 44,755,620 of record OY294068.1, read on the forward strand.
GGTACAATATAAGACACAGGTAACAAGTGGGGTTGCGGGTGAGGACATACATTGCTAGAGTAATATATTTGAAATTGGATAATGGGGCATTCGACGACTAGCGCGCAAAGCCGCTTAAAGCCGCTAGGGTCAGTATTACACTAGCGGGCGAGCTACCTGCGGTATACATATTTGTGCTTCCACAATAAATTTCTTTAACTCTCCGACGAATTTATAAATGTTTGCCTGCTCACTGGAAAAGCATAAGTTCAAGTGCGAATGGAATGATTCGCAAGCATTTGTTGTTTCGCAATCCCAAACATTGTCTGTTGCCCATCTCTGTGATGGATATTTTGCGTCGTTATTTATGTAATTTGTCTTCGAATAAATAAAAGGTATGCCAAATGTCCATCTGAGCCACATTCCAATTACAGATTGGTTATTCTTGTCTCGAACGAGACCAAATTCCTGAATTTTTCTGAACCACGACTGGGTGAGGTGGAATAAACAGCCATGGATTATCAACCCAGGCCAACGTGATCTCAACGAATCTTGAATTGCATATTCAAAATCCTCAACAACCTTGTATGGGAAAAATATCCACCGATATTCCCAACATTTATCAATTATTGATTGGAATAAAATGTAAGTTGTTTTTTCTTTGTTTGGTAACTAACAAAACAACAGCGATATATAGTTATTCTTTTCACTCCATGGATGGTGAAAAGTTGCTGGAAATGTTGGACACAATATTCAAATGTGCCATCCATATAGATCGTTCTCATTTAGCTTAAAAACTGTACAGTTTGAATAGTTCCAAGCACTATAATTTGGTTGACAGTATCGTTGATAAGGACCATACTTTCATTGTCTGGAGCAGAAATTACAAAGAAAAACATAAAATGTTGACGGTAAATTGAAAAAATAAGTCCAAATAGTAATTGATTGCATAACATATCATGATGATGGGCTTTTTTTAATCAAATCATTTGTTTATAATTATCTAAATAGCCCCCCAAAAAAACAAAAAAGTAAAAATGTTGCAAAAGAATCTATCAGCCGTACCATATCTATGCTTTTATTGAATACCAATGTAAATTATCAGTTTGGTTCAAGTTAGAAAAAAAAATCAAAAAAGGCTGAAATCCTCTTTTTTATTATTTGATAAATTTAAAAAAAATTTATTTGCAAAAAAAGTGAATTTTCATTTTGTTTTGATCACATAAAAGAAGGTTGCGGGTGCAGGTATACGGCAGGTAGCTCGCGCGCTAGTCGTATACCTAACCCGCACGCCAGTGGTATAAGAAGGGGATTATATTTTATGAGCTGCGCGCTAGTTGTAGATGCCCGATAATGAGGTAGAGTTAATATTGTGATGAGGAAATTTTAATGCGGAGGTATACTAGTGAGGCACAAGAGGGTTATATGAAATTTTACGTTATCAAGACATCAAACAGGATGCTGTAGTTCACAACTAATTGATCTTTACAATTTTATTCTCATTATTTTTAATACCTTTTTAAATTTCTATTGATTCCTTATCACAATATTAACTTTACCTCATCATCCGATTTAAATTATACTGCTCGAGCAATGTATTTCCCCAACCGCAACCCCAGTTGTTACCTGTCTCTTAAATTAAACCATAATAGTCGAGATTATTCATATTTTCAAGTTGTTTAATACTTCACTTTTTAGTGACTTAAGGATAATCTCAAAATCATATTTGAAATGATGATCAGTTTCTTCAATATGTTTTACAAGTTTTGAATTTCCTTTGTTCAAATTAAAATGTTCTTTAATTCTAGTTTTGAAAGATCTTCCTGTCTGACCTATTTAGAATTTATCACAATCTTCACACTCTACCTTGTATACTCCTGATTCTTGATCTTTTTTATTCATATCTTTGTTGTTTTTAATATATTTGCCTACCGCATTATTTGTTCTAAAAGATGCGGTAACATTGTGTTTTCAAGTGCATTTTTATCATAAAATTTATCTACATACATTTTTGATCTGTAATTATGAGTCTCAAATGTACTAGGGTAAACTAACTTGCTTCATTATAATCTTCATTCGTGAACTTAGAGAATTATTACTATAGGATACCGTAGTGTGTTTTCCATTACAATAATGACACATTGCTATCAACAGCGGAGTATATAAGCTAAATCTGGACAATAATTCGTGGAATTACAAAGTTTTAAAAATTGGGAATAAATTAGGTCTGTTTGATCATTTAGAAGTAGGGTCTTGTTCTTGTGGTTGTAAATTTCCAAAGATTCCAGCAAGGTTAAATTTTCTTTTTGAGGGAAAGAACTATCTGCAAATAAGGATCGTGTTTCTGAAAGTCTAAAGCATATTTTATGTTAATTGAACCTAATATAAAATGAGCATCCTGTTTGGCCAATATAAAACGAATCGCATTCCTGACAAGATAACTTATTTGCTCCAGATTTATCAATTAGTTTTGTCTTCATTATTTAATAAGTTATGACCTAATTTGGAATGTTTCAAAATGGATTTTTTCAGTGATTTTAATCTCTTCTCTTCTTTAATTTTAATTTTTGAGTATAAACTCCAGTAATTAATAAATTTTATAATTGGTTTTCTAAATTTGCAATAAAACCCTTTTATAACTAAAAAAACCGTTCAGGCAACACCTTTGATAAAGTTTCCAACTTTGACCAATCCGGGATTTACAAAATCGATTGTGAGTCGTGCTTGCTATGTGGACCAAACTAGAAGGAACATTCTAACTTGGTGTAAAGAACGTTTTGAGCACATAAAGAAAAATAATGGTGAAAAATCAGCGTTTGTCATATTTTAAATACAGGTCACACTATTACTCAAGAAAATTTATCATCACTCTTGAAACTCAGTATAGACATATATCTAAGTAATTAGGACTGGATGTAAATGTCGAGAATGCGAAATGCGTCTTATTCCTAAAGCGAAATTCACCCTGAACTTGAATTATTACAGTTTATTTTACACTTTCATTAAGAATAACTATAATTGGAAAGAAAATATTTGTGTCATTAATTTTGATCACACTCTAATAATTAATTTATTCACGTTTCAAGTGTTAAATAAATCGAACTATCTTATTTTTGAAGATTCTTTTATATTATTAGTTTTGGTAAAATTGGTACATTACTTCCCCCAGATTGTCACTTGATAATGCCAGTTTAGTAAATAATTGTGTCGTTTTCTTATGAACCGAACTTTATGAAACTTCGAATATACAAGTATTCTTGCCAAGAAAAAAAATGATAAAAACAATAAACATTGATTAAAATAGCTTACCTAATGGGAGACATAGCGGGTACTCTTGATTCTTAAGTTTCTTCACACTTCTGGGTGCAAAATAGCAGTACTCGCAACTCAATATAAAATTTATCTAATTAAAAGTTTCTTTCTAATTTTTCCAGTCTCTTACAATTATCAAGAGATGTACGTGATAAGTTATAAATAGCAACTTATTAAGCACTTCAAAAATTGAGACCAGTCTCGTTAATCAAATGTCACTCTCCAAGCAACTTTTAATTGGTTAGATGTCACTAGAAATGAACTTGAAAAGTTCCATAAGTTTCCCGAAGTACACGTATAAGACTAACGCGCTTTCGCTTATTTCAGCCATGTGCTGACTCAAAGGACGAGTTGGAAATACTGAATGACAATACATGATGCCCGTTTAGTTTTGCGCGGTAGCACATCCCATCGCAGCTTATCAGAAGCTTTACACTTGACGCATTTTGAATTTATGTTCAAGTTATTTCCTAAGTCACTTTAGGAGTCCATTAGACGATAGCGAGATTTTGGATGAACACAAATCTATTTGATGGATTTAATAGATCAACGAGCCGAAACACAAGATTTAAGAACTGAGAGAATTTCTTAAAATCCACCGAAGCTCAAAATAATGAAATTATTAATTGTTCAAGCTGTTATGTTATGGTAATTTATCTTATTGTTAACAAAAATAAAGAACATTGCTTTTGTATGAATGTGACACTCATTTAATGGAACGGGAAGCTGAAATTACTACAAATATTACTAATCTAATGCATTATTCTTACCAACAATTTGAATTTGGAAATATCTAGGTCTACTGAATTGTGTTATCAACAATATTGGATACGGTAGAATGTAGTAGGTCCATCTGCCATTAAGTTGGCAAGTTGTCGGATTATTTTCATGCTTAGAAATTTCCAGTGATTCTTATAAATTTTATTTCAAACTTTTTGTTGCTCAGTAATATAAGACTGTTGTTTCAATTATCATCAGAACAATTTATGATTATTTGGCAAAGATGATTGGCAAAAGTGGAATCCGTTTTATATAAATTAAATGATCTTAAATGTTCTTTGAACCTAATATCTATTGAGCGTCAGGAGTGGTCAATGTACTGGCTATCACAATCTGAGCATGTTATCTCATAAACATCATAATGTTTTTATTTCTCTGTTTCGTCATTTACGTAAAAAATATATATGAGTTTTAAACTGGGTTTCTGTTTATAGAGATAATTATATATAAATTCTCGGGAAATAGGTCACACTAACACATATGCTTATTGTTTTCGCCTTCACGTTTCGATCTCACGACCATCATCAGAAGACGTATCAATGTCTTAAACGGGATTTCTTAAAACTAATTTTATCAAGCACAAAGCGTCCTTATCGCACTAATTTCAATTAAAATGCCCACGTCGCCGAAACGAACAGAAGCACGAGTATGCGAAATTGTAATGCCTTAATGTTTTAAGTATATGAATATATATCAAGAATCCACTGCATAGCAATCTATTTATAATATACGAAGTCATCTCACGCAATGTTTGAATGAGACTGAAACATGAATATAACGCTCAAGTATCCACTTTCGAACCAGATGTTAATGATTTATGAGGTAATAGAAACACGTTGTCAGACGTTATTAGAAATATTGGTATTTCAGCATTCTACCTAAAATATACTTTTAACGTTATAAAGATGCATGTAGAAATTTGCAAGGGTTTTGAATTAGTATAAATCTGACTTAATGATTTACAGACTTGAAGTCACGTTTTATGTGAATCATCTCCAGAGTAGATCTTTCATAAGAATTGATTTCTTTAGGTAAAATATTAGCATTTTTGTAATCGAATTGATGGTTATAATCAAAACAATGTTTGACAAGGGCGGTGGAATTTAGTTTTTGTTTCTAGTTGTACAGGGTGTTTCAGGGGTCTTCCATATAACATTTTTCTCTAAATCACTTCGTTTCCGAGATACAGGATGCTGAAGTTTCGAAAAATTTTTACATTTTCTTCATTATCTTCTAAACAAATAAAGATTTTTGGTTCAAACTTGGTTAACTTCAGTCTTAGTAAATGAGAAGTTTTTTTGATGACAAAATGTTCTTGAGACAAATACAGTAGCGTAGTTATGGGATTTTGTACCCTTTTAAACCCCTTAAACTTCTACGCCAATGGTCGGAAATTATTATTGTATACAAATTTGAAAACTTTGATTTATTTTCTATAAAAAAATATTCTTTACAAATTTTCCTTAGAAGCTTCCTATTCGAGCTCACGGAATTTTTTTGAAAGACTATTTAAAAAGTAAAAAAATATTTAAATACCTATTAATTGGTAACGAAAAAAAAATGCATAATAAATGATCCATTTACTTCCTATTTAACCGTTCTCGTACTTCCAAAATGGGCACGACAATCTTCCAATTGTATCCATGCATTTGTTCTCTCATTGAATGGTGTTCCATCCCACATGTCTTCGTGGTAAGTTTTCAAAAATTCGAAAAATGCAGCGGCCGTTAGTATTGTCTGTTAAAACGTATGGGCCAAATATATTGTTTTTGTGAATGTCAAGCTAGACATTGACACTGAATTTTTCTTGGAAATTCCTATATCTTGTACCAAACGTGGTTTCATAATAGAGAAGATCTACTGAATCGTATTCGAACTAGAAGGTCGTTGAGAAATCTATGTCGCCGTTGCGTTAAAGTAAATGGATCTTTTTGAGCATCCATTATGAATTATTTTTTATCGTTCCCAATAAATAGGTATTTAAATAGTATTGTACTTTTTAGATAGCCTTCAAAAGAAATTCCATGAAATAACCATGATTAGAAAAATCAAAATAACTCGAATAGGAACCCTCTAAGGGGAATTTATCAAGAATACTTTTTTATACAAAATAAATCATCTTAAATTTGTACACAATAATAATTTCCAACCATTGGCGTAGAAGTTTGAGGGGTTTAAATGCGTCCAAAACACCAAAACTACGCCACTGTTCTTGTCTCAAAAACGTTTTGAAACCAAACAAATTTCTCATCTGGTAAAACTAAAATATATAGAGTTTGAACCAAAAATCTTGATTTGTTTGGAAGATAATGAAAAAAATGTAATAGTATTTCAAAACTTCAACAGCCTGTATCTCGGAAACGAAGTAATTTAGAGAAAAATTTTATATGAAAGACCCCTATTATTTTCAGAAGTTCTATCGTGTACCGAAGTCATGAACGAAAAAACTTAAACACCCTGTATACGTGACTCCAAGTCTGTAAATCATAGAACAGACATTCAGTCCTTAAACCAGATTCATACTAATTAAATTTAATTTAAACTTTTTCAAATTTCTACATGCGTCTTTATAATGTTGAAAGTATATTTTAGATACAAAGCTGAAATAGCAATATTTCTAATAATCTGGTTCGAAAGTGGATACTTGAGCGTTATATTTCGGTTTCAGTTTTATTCAAACATAGCTTGAAATGACTTTGAATATTATAAGTAGATTGCTATGCAGTGGATTCTTGATCCATATTCATATAATTTAAACATTAATGTGTTACAATTTCGATTACTCGTGTTTCTGTTTATTTCGGAGACGTAAGCATTTTTAATTAAAATTAGTGCGATAACGACGCTTTGTGCTTGATACAATCAGTTTTAAGAAATCCCGTTTTGGACATTAATACTTATTCTGATGATGGTCGTGATACCGAATGTGCGTGCGTGTGCGTGCGCGTGCGTGCGCGTGCGTGCGTGCTTGTGTGTGTATGTACGTGCATGGAGACGGTTGCGGTGTTCCTATTGGCGGTATGGAATTGAAATTTTGCAGATCGCTTGTGAAAAGTAGGAACTTTATTGTTTTTGGTCACGATAACCTCCAGTGGTATTTCTGACATCCATTTTCATTTTTTAAATAGAAATGCTATTTTATTCAACCATAAGAACAACCGTTCACAAGTATATATTCAACCTGCAGAATTGTTCGAATTTTCATTTAAAGATTCAAGTGACATCAAATATCATGGTTTTATTAGGTTTGAATTGGAGAATTCCTAATGCAGCGACAACACGAATAAACTCCGGCATTTCACCATTACAGGTATCATCATCAGGATTTCTGTAAGAAATTGGCTATAAGTTGGGCAATTTACATATGCCTTCGATGAAAAAATCAACAATTATGTATATTATTGTTTGATAACCTCTCAATTATTTCTGGAGGTTCTTCCAAAACCCGCATGGTTCACGTAAATCGCAAAAAACTTGGCGTAACGACCGCCTTGATACTCTCAGTGAGACATCTACTCTTCGGTAGATGGTATTGCAACATCTGGGTTCTCCAAACATTTTGTTATGGGGTATTTATATCTGCCGGAGATGTTTGAACACTGACGTCTTAGTCTGGTCCGTTCCACTGATGAGCTCATGAGCGAAACAGCTATCTGGAACTGATAGACATATTCTCATTGTTCAACTTGGTGAACCAAAACTTTGCCTTTCGAAGACGAAATATGAGAGCGAGCAAAACAGCTGTCCCGTACTGATAGAAGTGTTCTACTTGGAGAACCTAAATCATATCTCATAAAGAAGTAACAATTTTGCTGAATATTAAACTCCTGGTCGGTTTACATCGAAGAACAAAAGGTGAGAAACCAGATTGATGATAATTATATCAGAATGAAAAAACTGCAAACTGCAAACAAACTGAATTCCATCGGCTATAAAGGGTTTAGTGCAATTCAATTCACGAGAGGATTCCATCGAATCGTTAAATTTAATCCAAGCAACTATTTCACATTTGTTCCTCATACTGAATAGAAAATCAGAGCTGCCAACTGATGCATTAAAAACATTAAAGTGAACCGTATAATTCGACTAATTTTCGAATTTCGCAACAAACTCTACTATTATCTAATGTGAATAGATCAACGAGTTGAAATTCAAGACTTAAGAATTGAGATAACTTTTCAACCTATTAAAGCTCAGCTACATTATTTTATTTCTATTCAATCACATATCTCAACTGAGTTCTTTCCTTTAATGGATATGCGTAAGAACAATTTTGATTGAGGTTCAACTGTTGTTAGATCTTTTTATCACATATTCTGTTATCAGCTAGCTATCACTTATACGTTATTTGAAAAAATATCAGGCACTAACTAGGTTACTTGATAAAGAATAAAATTAGTTATCGGCATTAAAGTTGAGGTTCTTTGTTAAAATTTTGACTTTTACGTCATTTTACAGCAGTTGTTTGAAAAAATATCATAAACTACTTAGGTTACATCATAAGGAACAAAATTAGATACCGGCTTTCAAGTTAGATGTCTTTGGTAAAATTTATTGAAACAGTTACAAATCTCACCACATCAACTTTTAGCGATTCTTTGAAAAAAATAGCTAGGATACATCATGAAAAATGATATTAGATATGTCGAAACCCTAACGTCATCTACTTGAGGAAAAATGTCCCACTGATTAGGATTGTTCATCTCGTGACACAGTTATCGATCAGTAGCATTGCAACTTACTATATCGCGAATAAGCTCAAGAGAGGGAAACAGCGGTCCGTAACGATAAGTCACGTGATGGAGGAGGAGGCACGTGGGGTTGCTCCTCCCCCGAAGTTTCAGCTTGAACATTTTCAGGTATATTCCTCTGGTTTTTCATGATTTTGTTCAAAAGAGGTGAATTAATCACAGAATGATCATAAAATATTACTATTAGCCCGTGTATATCAGTGACAAGAATAATTACCTACCAAAGAACTTCGAACGAGCTTCAACAACCTTGTTCGAAACTTTTAATTTAACCCTGAACTCTAAAAAAGAGTCTTATCTTGACGAGTTGGGAGTGCATCTGGAAAGAAAGTTCGTCGAGAATTCTCAATTTCTCAATACTTTTCAGGTACTTTTTGCCAGGTTCAAGAATTTCCAGAACCTCAAAGATCTGGCAATATTAGTATACGAGTATAGCTCCTGATACTTGATTTCAAGACTTTCAAAAGTATATAGACTTCTGAAAATGCTTGATACCCCACCATTATCTAGGACTAGCGTGGAACGATCGTTCTCAACGATAAAAAGGGTTGAATACCTAATTGATAATGATGTAAATGTCGAAACCGGTCGTGTTTATTGAAAAAAAGAATCTCTTGTCATCTCTGCCATCCTTATATATTCTTAAACTTGAATAAAATGGCTCGGAAGAAAAAGATTTGACTCTAACGATGAGGACATCGCTGAAACAAACGTCTATTTTGAAGGATTGCCGAAATCGTATCATTTGGAAGGTATCGAAAAATTAGAAAAACGTTGGACGAAGTGTATCGGGCTACCAGGAAATTATATTGAGAAATAACATAAGTTTTGACCAAATAAATCATTTCTTGTTTAGTTTTTCAGGGACTTCTCACCTTGCCCTCGTATATATGAGTTATCCAGATACTAACTCTTCGAACTGTCATTCAAATTCTCATTTTCATTTTGATTCAATAAGTTGAATTGTTTTCAAGTAATTGCAAGAAGAAGAAAAAAGGTAACGGAATGGCAGATGAGACAAACGGAATAATATAAAGATGTCGTTCCGTGCTCCTTATTCTCGACATCATATTTAGAAATTAGCACAATTTTCACTTCCAAATCTGAACTCGACAGAATGTAGGCTTCGAAGAATGGATTTTCGTAAAGGAATAAAGGAACCTCGCATAAAATTGTACACAATATATACAGAATGTTCCATCTCAGACGAGCCACCCCGTATATTTCTTATCCCATAGTGAGTGGAAAAATCTCCCGAAACACGTCGAATGATTTTGTTTGGGGGACATCTTTTGACGTATATTTGAGGCTTGAACGAGCAACCCCCTAATAGGGGGCGCTTCAACTCCTCAAAATTGAATAGGGGAGAGGGGTTGTGTGATACGTCTTTTGAAAGATCTTGGAAGCCTCTTTACAACGGTGTATGAAAAACGTAAATTTGATAAAACCGTTTTTGCCAAAAATTAATTTTGTTGTCATGCTTACAATGAAAACAATTAAATCTGCGTGTTCAAATCAAATGTTCAAATTATCCTCCATTGACTTTCATACAATAATACAATTTTGACTGAAAACCGTTTCTAACATGGTTCAGCATAATTGGAGTTATTTGACGACACTCATTTACAATTCGTTGGCGTAGTTCGTCCAAATTTTCAGGCTGAGTCACAAAAATCTTGGACTTAAGATGTCCCCACTCGAAGAAGTCCAGAGGGTTCAGGTCAGGAGATCGGGCAGACCACTCCATAGGACCTCTTCTTCCAATCCAACGACCGGGGTATTGCAAATTGAGGTATTGGCGAACTGGTGCGGCGTAGTGAGGAGGAGCTCCGTTTTGTTAGAAATGCAATTGTTGTTCAAGTAGTAGAGGATCGTTTTCTAATTGTTCAGTTATTAACGGATCAATCGCATTTTCCAGCATTTCAAGATAAATTTCGCCATTTAAATTACCAGGAATAAACAGAGGCCCAATTAGGTGGTCTCCCAAAATTCCTACCCAAACGTTTTTTCGAGCTTCTCGAAATACATGAGGATTTGTATCGCTCCAAATTCTACAGTTATGCCGGTTAACCTCTCCATTAAGTAAAAAAGTGCATTCGTCAGAAAAGCAAACGTTGTACAAGAAATTTGGGTTATTGTTGATACGCTCGACCATAATTTCGCAAAACTCTTGCCTTCGATCCCAATCATCATCATTTAATTCCTGAATTAATTTAATTTTGTACGGATGGAACTTGTGCTTATGTAAAATTCTGAAAACGTTAGATTGGCTAATACCGGAAGCTGCAGAAAGTTGTCGTACAGATTGCGTGTTTGGCATAAGTTGGACATGTCCCAAAACCGCCACAGCTGCTCCTTCATCATTAACAATTTCAATGGGTGCCCTTTTTTTATCCATTACTGAACCCGTCTCCTCAAATTTTGAAATCAATTCCATTACGTACTTATGGCGAACGCTACGTTCAGGATGGTTTTCGTTAAATATCCTTGCAGCCGCTCGGGCATAATTTTGATTTTGGTAATAAAAGCTAACCAGCTCAACACGTCCTTGCAATGTGTACACCATATTTTTTGAAATTTTGAAGAAATCAGCAAAGTAGTAACTCAACAGATTGATTAAAATCATGAAATGATCGATGAAACGTTAAAACCAGATAAACACCTTCTAAGAACAAAAAATGAAGGCAACATAAGGAAATGTTTTGCTGTTTTTTTATTTATTAGTTTGAGAGAATGTATTATTGTATGGAAGTCAATGGAGGACAATTTGAACATTTGATTTAAACACGCAGATTTAATTTTTTTCATTGTAAGCATGCCAACATAATTCAATTTTTTTACGAATGTGATTTTTTGAAGATTGTTTAAGTTTGTAAAAAAGGCTTAATAAAAATGAGCTTGTACATTGTACAAATAACCAAAATATTCAAGGTGGCGCATTCGAAAAACAAAAATAATTTTTGGCCAAAACGGTTCATCAAATTTACGTTTTTCATACAGAAGCTTCCAAGACCTTTCAAATGACGTATCACTCAACCCCTCTCTCTTATTCAATTTTGAGGGGTTGAAGCGCCCCTATTAGGGGGTTGCTCGTTCAAGCCTCAAATATACGTCAAAAGATGTCCCCCAAACAAAATCATTCGACGTATTTCGGGAGATTTTTCCACTCACTATGGGATAAGAAATATACGGGTTGGCTCGTCTGAGATGGAACATCCTGTATATGAATATATGTATGTTCTTGTTATATACAGGACTTCAATAAAATGAATATATGTACCGGTGCGATTGAGTATCGAAAACGGAGCTCAATATGTTAAAGGATAAAGGAAGAATATTTCAAATAGAAATGTCTGTGTTACGTGATGCTAATGTAATTGAATTCAAATCGAGATCTTGCAGTTAGAACAGGAATTATCGTTATCCATTTCATTAATCGAAATTAATTCACCAAAATCGACAAACCGTGTTTTCTTTGTTATTGGATATCCAACCAGAATTAATATTCATAATTCAATTTCAATTAACTGTGAGTACGTTCGATAACAAATGAATATCGCTTAATTATTTTCACGTTCGTAAACAGTGAGATTTCCGCGAATATATATTGGTTTGTCATTGCAATGTTTATCTTATGTTATACAGGGTAACCCAGGGTTAAACTGCCAAACGTTAGGATCGATTTCTTAGGTGAAAATAAGATTTGTTTTCTAATAAGTATGTGTCCTAACTTGCTTTGTTTTTGAGATACAGGGTGTCAAAGTTTTCAGAAAAAGTCAGTTTTTCATTAATTACTTATTAAAGAACCTTTTGGCTGATTTTAATAAAAATTTGCATGCTTATTTGCGGTGATAAAGGGCTGCTTTTAATGTACTTAGAACAAAATTATCAATTCGAGTGGCATTCCAGGGGTCAATCTAATTGATAATAGGCAAATCATCAACGATTTCGCAGAATAGGGATAAACGCATCTAAAATAAATTAAATTTCATATTAATCAATGAACATGACACAGGCTGTCAAACACACAAATAAAGCCTCTATTGATGTCGAGATTGTACCCTTTGATCTGACTTTTGTTGAGATGATTTTTTTCCTGTTCCATTCAGGGCTTCAACAACGGAGCGAGATACGAAAATAAACATAAAAAAAACAGTGTAATGAGTTGTTCTAATATCAATAAGATTACCCTCAGGGACGCCACTGGAATCAATAATTACATTCTAATTACATCAAAGGAAGACCCCTATTATCGCAATCAACCATGCCAAGTTTTATCAAAATTTGCGGAAAGGGTTTTGAGTAATTAATTAAGAACTAATTTTTTCTAAAAATTTGACACCCAGTATCTTGAAAACGAATAAAGTTAGGATACATGCTTATGGGGAAGAAAAGCCTTATTTTTACCTAAGAAAACAATCCTAAACGTTTGGCGGTTTAACCCTGGGTTACCCTGTATACTGCCGAAATTCTGAGACTAAGTTTATACAGGAAGTTCTAAATATATGCGACAAACTTTATAGCTGATTCGTTTGGATTATTTTGATCACAGGCTTTCAAATTTTGAAAAAAAAACAATATCTCTGCTTTGTTTTAACTTAGCTTAGAAGTACTAAATTTGATGCACTGTTTGATATGATAAGTGTGAGTCAAATGAAAAGACTGAGGGGTTGTTTGGGGTGATCCACCCTGAAAATTCTAGAAGAATGTTCTTGTCTGTTTGTAGATTTGTATTACAATACGAATTTAAATAAAATAACTATTAAAAGTTCGATTTCCACAAGTTTAATAAATAAATGTAACTGTAGTTTCTTAATAGTTAAGTTTCATATGTTTTTTACTAAGTATAATTTATAACGAAATATTATTTAAATAGCTCAATTAGTTTACTTTAATTTTTATTCAATTTTTTCATCCAAATTAACCACAGTGTACTTAATAAAATCATCATTCATGACTGTAAATTTTCAACTATCTCCGCTGTACGGCATGGTACCTACATTTTTCATAATTTAAAATTGAGCCTATTATTATTCACCTAAAAAAATATTCGAAAAAATAGTGACATGTGTATATGTTACGTATCCGTAACTGAAACGTGCTCTTGATTTTGCAGCAGCCCCCGACTTTGGCCGATTGATGAAATTTACAATAAACAATTTATTGCAGTATTTTTACCACCAAATTGAGATCACTGAAATTTTTATGTTGAACCTGTAGCCTTTGTAAAACGTGTATTTGAATTTGCAACTCTCCATGAGAATGGGATATTTTTCTAATAAACTATAAAAGAGTTCACACTGTGGATATATTATAAGACTATTGATAAGAAATAATCTCCCTTATCCACTAAAAATTCTATCAAAATACTGAGGACCTTTCAGCTACCAAGTACCCATCATCAGAGTAAACTAAATTATAAATCAAAATGTGTCTGTTTAAATACAATTTGGGAATAATAATGTCAACAATGGGTTACCCTCAGCTGGAGATAAATCAGAATTTAATAAACTGCTGTTTCGTTTATATATTTCCATCCCTTCTACAGCATCTAGATATTCGTCTGTACTGTGTTTTAAAAGTGATAAACTTCCATGAGAAATGGTGTGACCTGTATTTAAAATATGTTCGGCTACCGCTGATTTTTCACCATTATTTTTCTTTATATGGGCAAAATATTCCTTACAAGGATTCTTCTAGGAAGGAACATTTTAACTCGTTATAAGGAACATTTTGCCCATATAAAGAAAAAGAATGGTGGAAAATCAGCGGTAGCCAAACATATTTTGAATGCAAGTCACATCATTTCTCAAGAAAGTCAATCACTCTTAAAACCCAGTACAAGCAAATATCTAGGTGATTTAGAAGGAATGGAAATGTATAAACGAAAAATCAATTTATTAAATTCCGATTTATCTCCAGCTGAAGGTAACCCATTGTTTACATTAGTATCCCCAAATAGTATTTAAACAGGCACATTTTGATTTATAATTCAGTTTACCCTAAAGATGGCTACTTGGTAGCCGAAAGGTTCTCAGTACTTTAATGGATAAGGAATATTGTTTGCTGTAAACATTTTTTATAACTATAATGTTGTAGAACATTCTCTAAATTGTTACAAAAAAGCTACAAATATTAATCTTCTCTTAAGAAGTGCAATATAATATCCAAATATTATGATCATTTTTGTTGGATCAGTTCTCCTTAAACGATTGGAAAAATATCTCACTGAAATTTACTATGGGGCTCATTTCTAATCTGAGCCTAATAGAAAATGATAGTTACATACTTGACTTTTCAGCTTGTTCTTCTTAGAACTTCTACGTTTGCGTTGAACGAGAGTTCAATACAAACTTATTAATTTAAATTTTGACACTGTTCTGAATACGAGCCCAAGCTGTGCATTCGTGCCGAGAAGGCCTAAAAGCAAAACAGTCGCACATGAAAATAAACAAAACGAGTCGCATTCTCTTCTAATGACCTCATCTCCCACCACAGTTTTCACGAAAAAATATGTAACATTCGATGAATATTTCTCACTTCCTTTTCATTGACTATATTTACCATTTCACTAAAAATTACTGGATGAATGAATGTTAATTAATGAGTTGCTGCAAATTTTGCTAGATATCTTAAATATCGTAATAAAAATCTATCAAATTTGCAGTCGAGATATTCTTAATTTAAATTATTTAAATCAACATTGCTGCAAAATGAGACCACAAAGTTTCAAAAATGTTAAATTTTTCACCACTAATACTCACTGGTATACCCCAGTTGAATTGAATGTTCCTAACATCTACTCACCACTGGAATAAGCGGTTCTCATGAAAACTTGAAATTCTTCCAACACAATCACCATTAATAAATAATTTCCGCTGTCTCGACACCGATTCTATCATATCTCGTTTGTTTTTCTTCATTGGTAAACTCTATTTTTAACGACATAGTGCCTTAACAAGATATGAAAATAACATTTAATGTCAGATTGAAAAAAATCTAAGCCTACTATAGTATAGTGTGTAGTAATTACTTCTTTAATAATTCTGATTTTTGGGCCTACAAAGGTAACTTGTGATTCGGTAGATTCAATAAAAGTTTATTAGAAACGAATGTCACATTATTCAATTTATTGATATAAATGCATTGCTAGATATTTAGGTCTATAAAATTAACCTAATGGTTTGCGATGAATCTATCCCATCCGCAAAGTCTCTTTTACAAAAAAAACTTATTCTAATTATCAACAGTTCATTCAGACTGTTTTTATTCCGCCTATTTTCAATGGTTAACGCTCAGATTAATTTATATACCTACATGTATCATGTTTATCGGAAATTTTATACAGCTCGTTAAATCAATAGTACCCGCGAGCTAGAATATTGCATACAAATAATTACATTTTGAAGAGTTAGTAGTATATTTTCCTATATTGGGAAACGAGTTTATTTAAAACTCCGTTATTGCTTCTTTACTCTATTTTCTGTATGCAATTATCAAATCGGACCGATAGTCTATAATTGGATTTATCAACATATCTCATGTAATTTTGGAGATATCGGATCGCGCAAAAATCAAATATGTAGAAAATTCCAAAGGGCTATAGTCATGTAAGGTTGAACCTTGTAGAAAGCTTATTTTTCAAGATATTGAAGCTCAAAGACCTCGAAAATATTGGTTATAATCAACTTGTAATGTTCATATCCCAGCAAAGGCCAGAATATGAAATGTTTTTTTGGTATGCCCAATCTTTTACCTTCCGTTTACTCTACATTATCATTTCAGCAGCTGAAGCAATCAACAACCTTGTGAACGAACCACATATGTGAATGCATTGTAAACCATCTAAGAGTATACGCTAAAGAAGTATCTCTGGTGGCGCCACCGTGTAGCCGTCATTATCATTACCTAGAGTCATAGCTTTACGTTCTCATCTATCAAACGCGTATGCTTATCAAGCGAATGTCTCGAAAATGAGTGCGGAAAATGTTAGAATTTGCAGGAAAAAAGGCATACAGAACTCTTCAAACGTCAGTGTACTTTAGTAATGCCTCCATTCGCTTTTAACCCTCAATTCACGAAAGAAGAAGTTTTAGAAGGCTATGAAATCGCGAGCGTTAGGATCCACGTTGAACGAGCTATACTAAGAATTAAAATTTTCAAAATTTTGGAGCACATTAATGTGGAAATTTTATCAAGAATTGATAAAGTTGTGCATGTTGCTTGTGCCTTAGCAAATACAAAAGAGCCAATTATAAAAAATGTACAAGAGGGACAAGGGCAAAGTTTCTTTTTCAGTTTTTGATTTTTCTATCTGAATTTCTGACTTTATAGTTTCGGAAAAAGAACAATTTTCAGAAGAAATTGGCTCTACGTTTTGAACATCTTTGGATTAAAAAACTTCATTTGGTAAAATTGTGTCGACGTCAGACAAATTGCGTTTCTTCAGCATTTCCTCAATGGTGCAACCTTTTCGATATTTTTCTAGCTGGAGTTCGGGGGGCCTATTCTATACCATTGGCTGATCCGTTTTCGAACGCGTGTTTTCTTCGTTGACGAAAATACAAATAGCTGCAGCGTGCGTTTTTTTTTCAGTGTACAAAAATATATTTATACCCCTCAGGGAAATAATCAGCTCATAATTGCCCTGTGCCGGGCAACGAAACCTGTTTATTTCCCTTCGGAATATATATATTTCCCTTATTGAATATATAAAATTATATAGTATATATAATGTATTAAATATATTTAAAATTTATTTATTGTCTCCGAGAGATCAAATTAAATTCTAAATCACAATTTTCACAAAGTGAATTATAAAAGTGTTTAAAAATATATTCATTATATTTTTTATTCTGAAAACACGTTGTATACCTTATTTTACAAATAAGTTAAATAATAGTTTTTATTCAATAAGGCATATAAAATGTCATGAGTAAATATTATTCATCTGCTATATCTATTTTCGGTAAATAATTTTTTCACTTACTCATTGAATTGAATTAAATAAAAAAGAATAACTAATCTCTACGACAGGATAATATAATTTTTCATGTTTTCTGGTACTGGTAGCACCAGGAGTTCCTCTTAAAACAACGCCTGTGATAAAAATTACAATCACGGCGTTCCTCTTTCACGCTGCTGACATGACAGCTTTCCACCAGCTTTTTGCCCTTTGATTTACTCTTGTTTCGAAAACAATCAAGTCTCACTTCTTGAAAACGACTTTTTATTACTAAGCTCATACTGCCTAGTTAATAAAATAAAATAAAAACAATTGAAAAACGAATAATTCGAGAAAGAAACAGGCAAGTCCATACGAATGCAACGGTGTTGTTTACAAACGTTGCCTACAAGTAATGCTGCGAGCACCCAGCAGACGGCGCGCGTGTTTCTCAAAGCCGATACTTCTTTAGCGTATAGTGTGGTCATCCTACGTTAGGAAAAATACAGCAGGGGATCCATCGTAGACCTTATATAATATATAATACTACAGTGTGGAAATCCTACATTAGGAAAACAAATCAGGTTGTACCATTTTATCAACATTTACAACTTTTCTGTATTAATAATTTGTAATAACCATATATCTATTTATCATTGCCTATTTCAATTCATCTCATACTTTATCCAACATATAAGTTAAGTGATTCTCAATTGAACAATAATTATATATACGTACAAACTGAGATAATTTATCATCAAATAAATTGTCACATTAAGGAACCCATCTAACATCTGAGCTTTAATTTCGCCGAAAAATTGTTTCAAACGAAATAAAATTGACGCCCAACTTAATAAATTCCATGCTTAATCGTTTGAAGTTATCGGCGTGAATGATCGACCATTAAACTATGATATAATTATTAATTCTATTTAGATCAATGAGGTATAGTTATATATCCAATTTTCAGTATATTCACACTGCAGTTCATCATGTGAAATCAACTCTTTGAATAATCAAAAGTGTTTTAAAGCATTTTGTGTTTCATAGTGACTATTAAAATATTAAGTTGAATTCCACATTTTTTATTTCTGTCAAATTGTTTGTTTTAGTATAAGTTTTAACCACAAACATTTCTCATAGATTCGATTTAACTATGTTTCTCGTGGTAGAGGAGAAATTCAATGTTCTGTACGTTACTGGGCTTCTAATTGCTTGAATAATGTTAATAATGATTTACGGAAAGAGACTGTGAACTGACATCTGTGATTTATTGGTGCATATCGATTATTTTACTAATGCGTGAAACTCGAGATATGTCTAACGATACGGTATGTGAGGGGAGACGGAAATTAAAAGGGTCCATCTTGTATTGGACCGTACATGCGGTGAGTCGAATTATTTTCATTCCTTTATCTTTTATTAATTGAATATATGGAAAGATTAATTAACAGTGAACCTGATAATTTGATGTCTAATTATATCTAAACCTTGTAGTAGACGTGTATATTTCTCTGATCGATGATATTTTTCAATAATTCTAAGAATATCGAGTAATCCGCATGGCCACACAAGTTCGCTTTTTTTGTTACAATCTAAATTAGATATTCATTTACTTATATTATTTCTCTTGTCTCTAATTTGTCAATTTAATAGTCAGAATGGTTTATTATATCATTATTTAAGGCTTGTTTAATGATCCACGTGGTTACATAGTATTCCGTATCAACCTTCTTTGATATTCCTCATAATACATTTGTGATGGATATGTCTGTTTAGGCTAGTCTTGGTGAGATAACGGAATAATTATTGATCTGGGTGAAGTTAAATAAAGCCGAAATTCTCATTTACTGCTTTATATTATTGTTTGGAATTTAATTTGACAAAAGTGAATTTTTGAAGTAAATTGAACATTGTTCAAAATAGTAAATCGAATAGAATATTTATTAGCCCAAAGTAAATTTGTACAGTATGTAACATATTTGGAGAGTCAAAACATGTATTTAAATATAAAACAAGAGTGAGAAATAGAAAGAAGTACGTACAGGATACAGTATAAATAATAAAATATAATCTAAGGCACAAAATAACATCAAGATTGTAGCTGACCACACATAAGATAAAATTCCTTGATAAGGTTCGGCTAAAATTAAAAACTTTTGAAGTTCCTTTTTGAAAATATTAAAATCGCTCATATATTTTACGCGATTCGGCAGAATATTATAAAATGTAATTGTTCTTGTGTCATAACAGCTTCTATGTTCAGATTGAATAAATCTGGTTGATTTCACATGAAACGTAAACATTCTGATATGTAGATTCCATAGACGGTAAGAATTCAGTTCTTTCCAAACAATCCTCTACAAGAAACTTTTGCTCTCAACTTGCACATGCTGCTAATAATGAATTTTTAGATAGTAAAAATTCTCTTGACATATGGGCTGTGTCCCCAAAATAAGATCCCATACTTTAGTTTAGATGAAGATATACATAACATTAGCTGATTCAGTGTCTTGATATTTGCACAAGACTCTAATAAAGTAACATGCTATGCTTCGATGAATCCTGAGTTCACTGATATGTTTATAGAATGTTAGATGTTCGTCAAAATAAATTCCTAGCAATTTTGTCCTTGCATCAAATTTGACGACCTCATTACCATTGATTCTGGAAATGTAATAAATATTATTTTCAACTGTTCTAAATAGAATTCAAGAGGTCTTACTGAAGTTAAAAGTTAGATTACTTCTAGAAAAATAGTCATTAATTCTTTTTAATGAGTTTGTGGTATTTTCAGTACTCTGAAATCATTATCGCTTATCGATTAAACAGTATTAGTATCATCTGCATAACTGAAAGAAAATTCAAGATCTTCATTTAATATATTTGGAAGATCATTGTTAAATATTATGAACAATAAAAGCCCGAGAATTTTTCCCTGCGGAACACCATCAATCACGTTAGCGGTTTGAGACAATTAAGATGTAGTGCTCGTCTGTATTCCGATAAATTGAGTGCGATTAGATAAATATGATTTGATGAGATCTCCACGAACCCAGTATCGTTCAAGCTTTTGTTAGAGAATATTGTAATTCAAGCTGTCAAAAGCTTTGGTAAGATCAATGAATATTCCACACGCCGCATCACCGGACTCCATTTCCAAGAGTTTAGTAAGAAAACTAAAGAGACAAATGCCCTGGCGAAAACCGTATTGCAGACTGTGTAATAAGTTATGCTTGCCAAAAAAGTCTAAAGTTCTGAAGCTGATTACTTTTTCAAATATTTTTGTGAATGATGTAAGTAAACTGATGGGCCTATAATTTGACAACAAACCAGTGTCTCCTTTTTTGTGCAAAGGTATTATCACAACATCACAACAAGTTTATGTGGTTCTGGGAATATGCTCTGTTGTAAACAAGGGTTTATGATAGCACATAATGGACTGCAGATTGACAAGATGCATTTTTTTAGAGCATGTATACAACTATACTTGCAAAAAATCGAATTCGTTGTTTGTTCATTGCCTTCAATTTTTTCATAACACTCTTTTCGATAAAACGTAAGGTTGTCAAGTTATTTGCAAAAGATTGTTCAAAAATAAAATTTTCCCCGAAAAATTTACAACTAACAACTTCAAAGGAGTGTTTGGCGATGTTCAAGCGCGATATAAAGGACTTTTTGCGCCGTTTCGTAACCGTGGACGAAACATGGATCCATCACAATACACCAGAGACCAAAGAACAGTGGCAACAGTGTACTTGTCCTGGCGAATCGAAGCCGAAAAAGGCCAAAGTGGGTTTATCGGCCAACAAAGTCATGGCGACATGTTTTTGGGATGCAAACGGTATCGTCCATATCGATTACCTTGAAAAAGGCCAAACGATCACTGGCGTATATTATGCAGAGCTGTTTCAATCGAATCGATGCCGATTTGAAGCAAAAGCGGCCGCATTTGACAAAGAAAATGCGCTCTCCCACCAGGACTCATTACCATATAAATTATCAATGGGTGAAGAAAAGGATGATTATTAACCTTCATTCTGCTATACATGTATAGGGAGAATTTGGTAAGAGACCAGTATTCAACCCATAAATAATGCTTCTGACATGCCAATAGAAGGATATTTCTTAGGATAATTTATAAAAAGTGCACAACCTTTGTCTTATACCGAGAAATTTTCACATTATAAAGGAATATCTGATAAAAAGAGCGATAAAAGTCTGAATGAAATATTTCACTTGATGGGTATATTGGCTTAATTGCGATAATGGTGTGATATTTCATTCCGAACATTAACAAAAGCAGAAGCAGTTAAGTAGTAAAAGTCAACCGCATCCTTAACTAAAAGCATCGGAAGTTCACTAATTTAATGAAAACTGATTTCAACCAAGAATGATGTTTCCGCTACTTCTAGAATCAATTAATGAGTTAGTTACTGCCATTAGGAAAATTGGAAATAAAATTCTACACCTAAATCTTTATTTATTCACATTCAGCATACGCGAAAAAATACGAATTTTCTTTCATTTGAATAATTTCAAAAAATGCATGTACAGATAATACTGTATTAACTGTTATCTATATCAATTAATTTTAGATACAGACAACGTGTTCTGTAATGGGTAATCCAGCTACGCCGATTACTGCAAACTTTGCTTTAGATATTACAGACTTTGGAATTAAATGATGGAAGAGTCAATGCCCACCAAAATTATTGTTTTAGGTTGGGTCACTTCTCAGATAATCAATAAAACCTATATTTCAGCTGCCATCTGTGAAAGACCATAGCATTTCATGAGAGGCAAAATCGAAAATTTTTACATGAAAGATACCGTTCCATTTTTACTAGGTTTTACTAGTTCCGGAACATTCTGTATAATCGTTCGATTTGGATTGTGAAATTCAAGATAGGAGCGCTTTTATGCTCTAAGTCTAGACTCTAGAGTATGTGTGGTATTATTGAAAAGAGTAGCTTCAATCGCCACGTGGGCTTTAAACTGTTACACCCTCAGTCGTTTCATTGGGAAATATAGACTAAATAAACCGTCACACACATTCAATTTGGATAAATCCAGCAGTATTATTAAATTAGGAGAATATTTACATATATTTTCTCTGTTTAAATGTGTTGTTAACTTATTGCGTGATTCGTTCTCAACTACAAATAAAGCTGCCGCATTACAATTCAGCGAACTTTCACCTAATTGTAGACCCCACACGCAATGTGGAAAATGAAATAAACTGTTTAAAAGCGAGATTTGGATCCTAAATAAACGTAGAAGATTTCACTGTATTCCTCGATTCACCGCATTGTTTAAATTTGACTCAACAAGTGGAGGTTTTCTAAAGAATTAAATGCTTTTCAAATCATATCAACGGAACAGTAGAGATCTAATCGCTGTCCCAAGTTATTTCCAGTCCGTGGAATGTTCTTATTGATGGAGCTTTGAACAAAGAAGAAACAGAAAGCACGTTCATGAGGTATACAATATGTTCTTTACCCCATTTATACATTTTGATTATTTAAATTACATATGTATATTGTTATTATGTATATTGTTCATCTTCACAACCGGCCTTTTCTTCCAAATAATATGAATAACAAAATTGAAATGTTTTGATAACCACGTTAAATAATAACATTCGAACTATGAATTCATAATTAATTCATAGCTGGAATGTTTGGTACTCATAATTTATTAAATGTCACATTTTATCATAAAATATTCCCATGACGTCATTAAGGTTCTTCAGTCGAAAATTTTAGAACGCAACCATTTAAAAGCCGATTTAGCTTGACGAAGTTGCTGTTCGCTGTTGTCATAGATAACTCTACTACTACTACTAGATTTATCTATGGCTGCTGCCGTTACCGTCCGCCGTTCGAAGAGTTCTATATAGAACTCTTTACCGCCGTTCAGTTCTCCAAACTTTAAACTGTTCATTCATAAACTTGAAGTTGAGCTCAACCGTCAACAAAAGTTTGATAAACATGGATATTAATAGTATATTAAAGAACGAGTTTCCTAAGACTCGTCTTAAAGCACGAATTCAAGTTTAAAAAACGAGTGGCGAAGCCACGAGTTTTTTCAAAGAATGAGTGCTTCAAGGTCTTACGAAACGAGTTGTTTATACTATTTTTTTGTAATTTGCTCTTTTTATGCCGTTTTTAAACAAAAATGTTTAACTTAGTCCATTTAGGGATTTTTATGGTGGTTGGTAACATCTTAATTTTGAAAGTGAAAATTTGATTTAGTGGTTCTGTGATCGCTTTCTTGAGTTGTTGACGCTCGACACTGTCATTTAAACTGACATAATGATGACAAGATAATTCCGCATCAAGCTCGCCAACCTAAACATTTTCGTAAAAAGTTCCGTGCTTTTTTGGATATTAAGACACGGCGAGTGATGACGTTGCGTTCGTTAATGGGTCAATTAGAAAATCAAAATGGAGGCAAATTACAAAAATACCTTTACAAAATATGTATGTTAATTGTTGACAAGTAATATATAACCTCAATTATTACTATAAACATTTTTGTTGCATAAATTATATACAAGCGCCTAATCTGTGAATCTAGGTCACGGTCGTATATACAGGTCTGGAATCTCGAGGCTGTTTCCTATGTGATAAGTGAGTCCGCTAAGCGTCATCTGTTGCGTAGTACCAAAAGGGTGGCGCATGAGTCGAGGGATATTCTCTGGCACGTATACGACCGTTTTTGAACAATATGGCGCCTAATCCTGACATCCTCACAACATATTTCGATCCATGCGCCAGCTGGTGGCTGAGCGAGGGACTACGAGTTTGGCGTCATGTAAGAGACTCATGTCAAACATAGGGTTCCCAGACCTTTATGTACGACCGTGGTTTTTCCTATTATTATCTCTATTACCTCCAAAGTTTTAAGAAAATTTCTCTGCCAACAAAGACTTCCCAAAGTTAACAACATGCGCGTAATGGCCGTTCCCACAGATTATCACCCTTCGTAATCACAGAATATCAATAAAATCATAATGTGTACACAGAGCCGGGGGATATGCTAAAAATATGCTATAATGCTAAACAAGAAATAAATGTGCTAAACTGGTACAAAATCTGCCAAATTCAGCATAAAAAGCTCTGAGTCGGCATCACTGATGATCTTTATATTGTATGTCAGTAGTAAAGTGGCTTACACGGAGTCAACCCCACCATAAGTTAGTAACTATACTGCTACGCCTTCGGTAGTGTAGTGGCAAGAACAGTTATTACTTTGTCCGGCGACCCGATTGTACCCGGGTGACGTTTGAGATATTTCAAAATCTCAGGCAATAGGCGGTGATATTCTTTGGGCAAGAAAATATCTAACCCTACCTTCCTTGGGATAATAAGTAAAACAGTAGATTCTATATTCTATGCTGTACGATGCCACCACACGTTAAATATCCCTACCAGTACTTGTAAATAGTCAGGATTCGGCAAAAATTCACAGGTTGGGGTGAGCTTGCCTTCTGGTGTCAGTATTAATCTTTTCAGGGCTAGTTTACCTGGGAATGCATGGTGAAAACTTTAGTGGGAACCACCCTTTGGTAGTTGAGTGAATACTCGTGAGTAGGAATCGCTCCACTACGTGATACTTGACACGAAGCGCAAAGGGCCTCAGGCTAGGCGTTAAGGTACCTCAATAGTCCCCCCCTTAATTATAATAACTATATACTACTAATTAAAATACTAAAAATACCAAGTAAAATTCCCCCATCACGAAAAGCTATCTACGCCACTGATTAGTATACTTTTGTATATCAATTACGCAATGTGTTAATGTTCACGATCTTGAGAGAAGCCAAATTTTTTATTTATTTCCAAAAAGATGGATGGAATTTAATATCTTCTGTCAGTTGATATTTATCTATATATTTGTGGTTCAAAAGCAACTTACAAGATCTTAACGTTATGATTTTCCTTCTTTCCTGTAAGTAGGAATGTTCCTTCACTTTTTTATGTTTACTCTTTTCCTGTTCGACTGCCAAAGTTATATAGAACAATTATCGTCTCACATCAAAGACATTACTAAGTTTAAAGAGTACTTCGGTCGTTTGCCGTTTATTATTGTCAGTTTTTTCACATTTATCATAATATTACATAAAACAGATTAGTCATCAGGCATTAGCTACGTTATTTCACAAACCTTATTTTTTATACATTGGCTACACGAGAGGAAAGCCTATAACGTTCGAAGAACATGTGAGCCACTAGTATAATGCAAGGAAAAGAGATGTGCATTTCTATTTGTCTTGAAATTTTTGAGGTTATAGGCATCAGGAAAGATCTAACTACGCAACTTCGCCGTTCGATAGAAAAATGAAGCCTGTGGACAGAAATTCGTCAGCTCTCGAGCTTATTGTCAATGAATGGGTGACCAGCCTACCCACCTGGAATCATTGGTGGTGGAATAACAGATGAGATTTCTGATGAGCACAACGAAAACTTCAGACGAGAGTACCGATCACCACCGACCATGAAAATATATAGAAAAGGGAGAGTTATCTCACCTTTCAACAATGTTGGTAGATATTTTAATGAATTCGTATGTGTGGCGTCACCATTGATTCGAATAGCTCTCTTCTAAATAGCGCCCGAAAGCTTCAGCTTATGTTATGGGAGCTGAACTTCAAACGTGTAAGCAGTACCCCAGGACAGGTAGAATTTTTGTTTTTAATTATGAGGAGCTGCTGGGCTATGAAGAAGGAGTTTCCGCAAAATGGACCTCACATCATCGTTCCATGAGATGACACTGTTGATGGTGATACCGAGAGTGGATATTACGGACTTCATAGGAATAGTTGTAGCTGATATCATATTAGGGATTCTGGGGCCCCCCTGAAGAAAAAACAAGCTTGTGTTCTGGTTGCATTAAGCTCCGCTAGATTATCAGATCTCCATTTATTGAATGGACCTGTCTCATTCTTGTACATCGAGCTTCAATGAATGATATAGGGGCTCTAGAGGAGAAAGCGGTATGAAATGTACCATCATTCCCCAAGCTTTAGACGGAACAGGAGGTCACTTCCAACAGATAGTTGATATGATGATGAAAAATTCGTGCCAAGACAGATTCCTGTGGAACACTAATATTGATAGCCATTGTATCGAACTCTGTCAAGCACCACATCGAGTAATCTAACTGAAAGAAAAGTTGATAGTCAACGACATTGTTGGGGCGGCAAACCAAATGACAGAAGTTGAATTGGTGCCATACTCGGTCAAATGCTTTGCAGGTATCCAAAATGCTACCGCTTCATATGTTTCAATGGAAGTTACCTAGACGAGAAAGCGGCATGAGGTGTACCACCATCTCCAAAGGTATGGACGGGACAGGAGGTCCATATATTGAAAATGTAATATGTTGAATTTCCAAGCAAAATATTGCACACTTCCAAAACTATCTCAGTTTTTCGAAATATCAAAGATCCCCTCTTTATTCAACAGGTGTGTTTATAATATTCCCTTCTCTTGAGAACCATCCTTGAAAATTCCACTTCGCGCATGATCCCACAATGGAGGCAGGATCAAGTATCAGAGCACAGTCAATCATCGAAACAAAGGCAGTGAAAAATGTCCACAATAAATACCGCTACAGAAACCAGAAACAATCAGTCTCAGCTAAAGCCTCAAGCCTGCTCTGAAGAAGCCATCTGTGATGGTCGACGAAACGACGGCATCGAGTCGTACATATCACAGAAGCTTACCAAGTAAACCTTGTATTATTTTATATGCTAATATGAAGCTCTATAGTGTTATTCCACACTACTAGTAACTCCAATAGACTTAATAACTTATACACATATATGTTTCTTCTACATTGAGACTCATGTTCACATTATCAGAATTCGAATTTCACATATTCGATGGTTAAATCGGCGATACTGTGACTATTTGGTTTGCACTTCAACAGTAACTTGAACATTCAATCTGGTACCTCCAGAGGGAGTTTTAAAATTACACTAGAATGTTCACTAGGAACAGCGTTAATTATTTACACCATTTACAGTCCTACATATTTTAGTGTTAATTTCTGTCGCCATTTTTTCATTATATATGCTACAATATGTACACCGCAACATCAAACATGATTAATATTTAAACATGCTCACCAGGCATTTGGATGAATTAAATAATTAATAAAATTCTTTTACTGAAATTGATGTGTGTTTCAAACATTTAATACGTATTCAGGGACATTTTGCATATGTGGATGATGATTGTCTATAAATACGATTTTTCTTTTCATTTCATTTTGCATATTAATTGTAAATGTATATAAATCTTTGATAAATAAATTATTCAAAAGTTTCAGTGCTGATGAGTTATAAATTGAGTAAACTTAAGTCCTATTCAGGACAATCTGATGGCTCGAATGTCTTTAAACTGTGATATTCTGTTATTTTCTTGGCGTTCCTTATTACTTATAGGTTTCACCCACAGTCGTCAAGAAATAAGAACTTTTTCAACCGGGGATATGCGATTTTGTTTCCTACATTTTGGTATCGTATGGAACTATAAAGAGTTTCATGTTCATTACAGATTTATAGCAAACACGCTCAATTGTTCGGAGAATGTATCATGTCCAGAAATATCGTAGGGTGACTTATTCAACGTTTTATTAGGAGAGGTGGCACTTTCTGGCCGAACAATTGCAATCTCTGTGGCATCACTGAGGGGAGTTATTTATTCTGAGGGTATTACTGTGTGGTAGTATTGTTACTGTAAATTTGTATCTTATTCATATTTTACTATACATTGTTAAGCTATTGAACGAATAAAATAACTATTTGATAAAAAATATAATGCAATTTATAAGTTATTTGCTTATTGAAGCTATTAAATGAAGGTCACTTAATACTTATACTTTATTTAAAAAAAGGTTTATTTCCTTTCAAAGAATATCTGGAACATATTGCTAGGTACTAAAATGAAGGGGAGACATTTGGAATGAGAACTAACGTACTGATTTCAGTGAAAAGGTACCATTTTCGAAAATATAACAAAATTTGGTTAATAATTTGATTAAAACATTCGTATACGATATATTATTCATATTTCCTTTTTTTAACTTTGGTCGTCGACTAGTAAGATATATATGTACCTATGTCAGTATGTTCAAGATCAAGAGGTATCGCTACTCAAAGAGTTCTATATATAGAGTAGACAAGTAGTGTGTTAAGCATAGGAAAGCAATGGTAACTAGTCGGACATTATGTCCTTCTCGCACATGTTAGTGCGTTCTCACTCGCACGGTCTCCCCTTCTATCACAAAGAGTATAAGAATACAAGAATAAATATTACGCGCCCACATCGTGCGAGTGAGAGCGCAGTACATGTGCGAGAAGGACAGAATGTCCGTTAAAATACTAGTGAAAGGTTTAGTTGTCTACTCTATATATAGAACTCTTTGTCGCTACTAGTATGCAATGTAATTAGTTTCAAGCCTTTGCCGTGTCTTTGTCAATGTTTGACATAAGTCTATGTCTGACATAAGTCTATGTCTGACATAAGTCTATGTCTGGCTATCTCGTAGTCTCGCTACATAATTGCGGTATACTACTCTGTGGCGCGTGACTATTTGTGTCTAGTTCATAGAAGAAGTGTCACTGGCGAACTAAAATGCACAGTACAGAACACGGTCGTATATACAGGTCTTAAAAACTCGAGACTATGTGGGGAGTGAGTCTGCTAATCGTCAACTGTCGCGTGGTACGTCACGGTTGGCGCATGAGTCGAGGGATGTTCTCTGGCAATCTTTGTATTGAAATTTGAACGATATGACGCCTAATCCTGACATCCTGACAACATACTTCGATTCATGCGCTAGCTGGTGGCTGAGCGTGGGACTACGTGTTTGGCGACATGTAAGAAACTCATGTCAAACATAGAGTTTCCAGACCTGTATATACGACCGTGGTACAGAACAACTATCTGAAAAGCACAGAACTATAAAATAATAAAATGAGTGAGTCAAATGTGAAATCAGACAATCGGTGATACATTCCAGCCCGGACAAGAAATAAGTGTGCAAAGTTGATAACCAGCCGTGTTATTCATTTGAATCTGAATTAATATCCTCAACAAATTCAGCCCCACCGAGTTGAATTGTCATTACATGGAAATGAAGCAAGAGTTACTAAAACTGAAATTAATACTGATGTACCGACAAAACTTGAAAAGTAATGATATCAGTACAAAAGATATATACTAAATTACTATTAATTAACGGTGTTCCTAGGGGAAGCGAAGTACCTTGGAAAGTTACTTTCCCTTTCCGGAATAATTGATGTTTCCGCCTGCCGATTTTTGACCGCTCGATTAGTCCCGGTGAAAATTGGGAATAAAGATTTCTCATATCGCGCAATCTCGTCGCATGATTCTGTTATGCTAATCTTTATTTTTTTAGTTTCGACTTTGTGAGGAGAGTCCGAGGATGTTTGACCCTAACTGAAGAAATTGACCAAGTGGACAGAAAATATCCTGCTATTGCTATCCTTGTAAAAGACAACCAAATCAAACCACCAATAGTATAAAAAAATGTCTGTCTGTTTGCGAAACAAGTAGCCACATTGCCTAGATATAGCAAATACTGGCAACCCTGCACTAAACGGAAGGAAATAATTTCTTTACTCTTCTATGAAGTGATAATCATAGAGATCATACTATATGATCTCTATGGTGATAATACCTAGCTTCCATGATTTATATAGTCTATAGCACAGTCGTACATACAGGTCTGGGAACTCGAGGCTGTTTCCTCGAGTAACACTGCTTGCGATTCCGGAAAGAAATCGTTTTACCACTTCGATCCAAGCGCTAGCTAGTGGCTGAGCGAGGGACTACGAGTTTGGCGACGCGAAAGAGACCCATGTCAAACATACGAGTTCCCAGACCTGTATGTAAGACCGTGGTCTTTAGAACATAAAATTAGATTAGGGATTTTTGTTATCAGAACAGAAGCATGTACACCACCAATTGGCAAAACCGGGAAATTGTAGTTTGTCATTTGTCAAACAAAACATCATTAAAAGTTTAATTACAAACCAATTTTTGAGAAAATTTATGGAATATATTTCTAATTATTACAACAATCAACTGTTACGTTTGAAATTCTTAATATTTTCCTTCTAGCTTACCAATACTTATTTAATTGTTAGTGGCCTAACCTTTCATGACCTGTCACTTAATCTGTTATTAAATAAGGGGATTATTGTGGTAAATTCAATTAACTTGTGCTATTGAATATTGTTATCTAACGTTTTATTTTTCATTCAGATGATTCTGCTTTCTGCAATGTAATCGTCAGTATGGATATATTAATGTAAACATGAGAGAAATGTACTCCTAATTTTATCGCAGAAACCATAAGATGTTCAATTCAGGAAATAAAGGAAATCATAGGTGTGATACAAAAACTGAATAATTTATAACAATAATGAAATAACTTATTTCCAGGTGCAATGGGCTTACTCTGCCTTCATCAGGGGAACGATTAGGCAAATCAAGAGTTGTTGGCCATTCTTATTATAATAAATTAATAAGCTTAACCACTAAAGAAAACTACAGTAAAAATGATAGGTTTGGGGAAGTTGTGAATAATATCAAAACTGCTGGATCTTATCAAAACTCGAAACACATTTCTAATCATGTTAAAACTGAGGTGAAAGTGGAACCGGATGATAACTATGAACATAAATTTACTGCCCACAGTATTATAGGTTATTATTTAGAATATTTTCTTATCATAAATGACATAAACACTAAAGCACAAGATGGAATATTTGTTATTTTGATGCTACTGCCAAGTATTTTCATGATTTTTCTTGAAAATAAATGCTTTGTTAGTATCAAATGTAAAATCATGAATATATTTCTTGCTGTTTCGGAAAACCATTAAAATGGTGATATAACTGTCCTAATATAAGTACCATGAATAATCACCTGCCATGTTGATACCTTGACTAATAATGAATTACAAAGAATATATTCATAATGATCAAAATATTACGATTATTCTTTAATTAATAAATAAACTCAAGCTAGACTCGGTTCAGGTTCTGATATATATTCCACCTTGTCCACTTTGAAATAGCTTTATGAGAATATTTTTTTGAATCCCTTATTACAATTATAGCTTATTTTATGAGAATTTGAGTATATGCAATGCTTGTAGAAGTAATCTTGAGAGGTACAAGGTCAAGTGCTTTGAATAATGAATCCTACTCATACAGTTTGTTTTGTTAATTTATTTTTACCAGAATGGGAAATTAGTCATTTTTGCCAAATATCTTTCTCAACTCTTCCCAGTTTACCAATATTGGACTGGTGGGACAATAGCAACTGAACTTCACATTTCCATATTGATTCACTTCTCATTTGTTTTAAACTTGTGATACATTTTCATAACTCATCAATATCAGGTTTTGAAGAGGTGTAAGCCCAGTGACCAGAATACCACTTTACATCATCATTGTTTGAAATGATTTTATTGAGAAACATTCCCAGTAATAAAGCTTTGCACTTATGGCGTCAATTGACCAGATATATTAATTGTGCCGGGACCATTCCAGAAGTTGCCACTCATTATCATTCCATGCAACACTGTTGAGAAAATCTTGATCATCGATAAATTTGTACATTCACAACCTTTAAAAGATGACCACCAAGCTCGTATCTCTTGAGATGAAAATCATGCCAAATACAATTGAATATATTGATTATAATGGATTTATGGAACTTCTTGTTGTAATACTTTGGAAGTTAGAGAATAAAACTCAAATTTAACACAAAACTTAACATTTAATTTAAAAATACTGACAAATTGTTTCACCACACAGTGGCATTTTCAAAGCAAGGAGTTATCAACTAAAGCTGAATCTAAAAGTATGTCCTTAAATATTAGGAATCAGAATGTGCTACATGAGTGATGGGGGTGGATAATGGTGAGAGTGAATTTACAAAATTGTTAACAAGTGGTGAATTATATGTATCGATTTGATCATTTAATATTGCATTATTATTGTTTTTTGAGTGTTTCAATATTTCTATGGATTCTAGTTTATTAAGTTAATGTCCTTTTTCCTGAATATGTAGAATATCGGGATTAAGGGTGAAATTGTGGTTATGTTCTAACAGGTGATTTGCGTAGAGTCCTCTTTTTTGAGTCTGTAAATTCTCAAATGTTCTTTGAACCTTACGCTAAAACTGCGTCCAGTTTGTCCTATGTACAAAGCACTACAGTCATCACATCTCCGTCTGTAAACTCCAGATTTCTTTAATTTATCTTTTTTAGATTTCAAGTTATTAATATACGAGCATAAGTTATTTGTTGTTTTAAAGGTGACGTTTTTATTCTGTTTTTTAAGGAATTGAGATATTTTTAATGAATGTTTACCTAAATATGTTAGACATGTAAAATTTGATTTTATGTTATTATTAATCTGCGGATAAATTACGTTTAAGACATTTTTATTGAGTTTATTTTGGAGTATTTTATTAATTATCTTGACATTATAACCGTTATTTTTGGCAATATTCCGTTTGGAATTAAACATAATCATATATATTGCCAAAAATAACGGTTATAATGTGAAGATAATTAAAATACTCAAGAATAAACTCAATAAAAAAGTCGCCTTTAAAACAACAAACAAATAACCTATGCTCGTATATTAATAACACGAAATCTAAAAAAGATAAATTAAAGAAATCTGGAGTTTACAGACTGAGATGTGATGACTAGTGCTTTGTACATAGGACAAACTGGACGCAGTTTCAGCGGAAGGTTCAACGAACATTTGAGAAGTTGCAGGCACAAAAAGAGGACTCTAATTACGCGAATCACCTGTTAGAACGTAATCACATTTTCACCCTTAATCCCGATATTCTACATATTCAGGAAAAAGGACATAAACTTAATATACTAGAATCCATAGAAATATTGAAACACTCAAAAAACAATAATAATGTAATATAATGATCAAATCGATACATATAATTCACCACTTGTCAACAATTTTGTAAATTCACTTCCATCATTATGCACCTCCATCCCTGAGTTTGTACCACATTCTGATCCCTAATATTTAAGGACATACTTTTAGATTTAGCTTTAGATGATAACTCCTTGCTTCGAAAACGCCACTGTGTGGTGAAACAATTTGTCAGCATTTTTAAATTAAATGTTAAAAGTTTTGTGTAAAATTTGAGTTTTATTCTCCAACTTCTGAAGTCAAATACAATTGAATATATTGATTATAATGGATTTATTGAACTTGTAGTAAATAACTTGAAGGATCGAAACAAGTTTAGTACTTGATATATGTTCGCTTTTGTTAGTGACATATCAAAATTAAGGGTTTTCATATCAGAAAAATATTTACCAGGTATAATGTTCTAAATAACCATAATTTTAGGTTTAAATAATGTGAAGGAAGAAAAGCCACAAAAATCTCCTTGGTTCAAAAAGGCAAATGTAAGAGCAACACACCATGAAGCTCTACAGCGGATAGAATTGGTACAAGATGTCTACAACCATTATCAAAAGAATTGGTTTAGCTCCAGTCTTGAAGTAAGTATAATGTACATTATCTTCTACAGTCTATTATTCTTAAAGTAACCTACAGTGAACCTCTATTCTTACGATTTAAGACATTGCAAAATAGGAAAAGCTTTTACTGTTCCAATTGTACTTCATATACTTACTTCATTTCAGAAATTCAATTTGGAAGATAGATCACGGGAAGAAAGAATAGAAATCACCAGGCATGAGTTCCGTCGTCATTTGTATCAAATAATGAGAAGCAATCTTGGTCAATCCAATAAACTACCAGACCTAAACCAAAAATATATAAAATCTCTAACCCACAACATTCGGAAACCATATCAAAGCGGATATGACCGATTAGTGGCTCCAAAAATGTGTGAAAATGAAAATTGTTATCAACCAGCTCTACCTTGTACAAAGCATTGTACGCTTCATATTATGTGTAATACAGATCAAGTGTTATTTGACTATTGTACCGCAAAGTTCTCTGATAATACACAGTGTTCTATGCCCGTATTCGACATCACTCACGAGTTGCCTCTCTGTCCTGAACATGCCAGGAAAAGGGTGAGTAACCACAATTTTCATATTTCTTGAATTATAGAAGTGGTGAGATTAATGACAAACTATTAGCCAGTAGTACTGGTTAAAAAAATAAAGTTCTGAAAAACTAAATAAACAACATCACTGATTGATTTCCAGATTCTCGTCATCCAGGTTAGGTTATTTTGATACCAACTTCGTTAATAATTAATCAAACTAATTTCTAAAAACAGAAAATACAGTAAAGTTTGGCAAACTAGTGAGAAATAATGGCATGTAATATGAAAAACAAAATATTCTATCTCTATCATGGGCAATTCTAAATTCAAGGGAGGGGGAGGCTCTGCGGAACTTGCCGGGGCAATTTTTTCCGTTTCTACATCGTATTTGAATTCGTTTACCGGCATATAGAGATCAAAATACCCTTTAAAAGATTGAAAAAATTAATAAAAAACTTTTTAAAGGGCATTTTAATCTCTAAATGCCGGTAAACGAGTTCAAATACATCGTATTTGAATTCGTTCACCGGCATATAGAGATCAAAATACCCTTTAAAAAATTGAAAAAATTAACAAAAAACTTTTTAAAGGGTATTTTAATCTGTAAATGCCGGTAAACGAGTTCAAATACGATGTAGAAACGGAAAAAATTGCCCGGGCAAGTTCCGCGGGCACCCCCCTCCCCCCACACCTTGATCGACTCCTTTAATTTAAAATTGCTCTCATATAGTAACACTTTCGATAACTTAGTTGCTATGCTAAAGAGAAAACAAACAAATCTTACAAAAAACCTTTGAATTGAGATTTCCTTCCTGAAATTTTTTTTTATAAAATCATCAAAAAACAATAGCTTTTTTGTACAGAGATTAACATAGAATCTAATCATTCCAAAATAAGTTGCATATAAATCAGTTGCGTAACATTGATTTGTGAGAAAAAAGTGCGCTACCCAATTTGTAGGTAGCACCGCCACTGGTGGTAGTTCGAAAACAAAATTCTGTAGAATGGAATTCTACAAAATACATTCGCTATTGAAATTTCAATGTAATTGTTTCCTAGTTTGCATGTGTTTATACGACCTTTTCTTGTTAACATTACAATCAATTCCTGATTTCCTATAGTTCCCCAGAACAAAACTGAGAAGCTTTGTATATTGGTCTCCACAGATTGCAGTAGAGAAATTAGTTAATAACACTATAATAATTAATATAGTACAATCGCTCAATTGTCGTCGGTTTGTTGTTGACAGGTTGATTTTAAGCAATGAATTCATAATTAATCGATTTTACGCGCCTTTGAAATGGAAAAGCTCAATATTGGTCAAATGGTCTTAAAATATGAAATATAATTTGCCTCAATTTTATATATTGATTCGGGTAAATTTTATAATGTTATGTCGGTTTCCAAAAAAAAAGATGATACTTTACAACTAAGTAATAGTCCAGTAACCATAGACAAATGTGAGCCAAATTGAAAGATGCAACACAGTGAAACTCGGCATGTGACTTCTTGACAACATGTGTAGTTCGAAAGAAAATTGTTCTCAAAAAAATGGGGGGTGTAACCCAAAAAGTTTTTATGTTTAAGATAATAAAACAGTTTTTTTTGTAATTTCCTCGGAAAGTACGAAGGCTATCGGAAAACGGCTTGAATAGAAAAAAAGATGATGAAATTCTCTAAAAAAACGTACTAAGTTTTGGACATCCTTTGCATTTTTGAAATTGAGATGATATAGGATTGTTTTTTATATGTTCAACAACAAAATTGTAAAGTGAAAACCTCGAGCTTGAAATTACATACTTTATTTTTCATTTCATGTAGGATGTGTATAAGTGATTCTTTTCAACATTTAGAGTTATTTTTAGACTTGAAAAATGAGAGGAGTAATACCCAGTATTATTCCATATTAGCTAAAATATCCATGATTTTCGGATCCCCCGGAAACAGCGCAGAAGGTTTATGTGAAGTGGGAACATTTTAGGTACTTGGATACCAACATTTATATTTGCGTGAGAAGGTAGAAATCTTCAGGAATAAATTCACTTTTTATCTGCCCTCTGATAATTTTTGGCAAAGTTATGACATCTAATGTTCTGCACCGTCTGAACCTAATCCTGAAATTTGATATCGGCGTTCAGATCATTTTTGTAGGGAATTGAATCATCTTTCATTCTGCTTTTTGATAAACCTTATGATTTTAAAGATAACAGCAAAAAACTTTTTTTATTTTAAAATTGTTAGCGTACCACCCCCCAATTTTCGGGGAACAATTTTTTTTTCTTGTTTTCCTTGGTTCCAACTAATAGCATGTCAAATTTGGGAGTGCTTGTCTCAAAAACCTAATTTGATAGGCTCTATAATGATAAAACTTACAACTGACAACTTGCATCACACTAAGACAAACAAAAGGAAATAGACTAAACTAATTAATACAAAGCTGAATTTGTGGAAAGGCTTATTAACTAATTTTGCATATCCCAAATCATGTGTCATTGAGCAAGAAAAAATTATGTTTTTTGATCAAGGTTATATAAACAATGGACAATATAATAAGCACAAAAATATGTCCAGATTTATACAAAAAGGTTTTTATATTTCAAAGTGTAGTTCTCACATTGTAAAAAACTTTTTGGGCAGGCTGGACATCTATCGGTCGAAGAAAAGTATGCCATCAATTACCCCCATTTTGAGAAATTAGTATGTCTTGGATAAGATAGGTGTGGAGTAAGGCTATATTTGGCGACTAAATCGTTGATCAAATTCCGTATATGACTGGTAACCAAACTTTATCAGAGACTTTTTAACTGAATAAGCAAATTATGTGTCAAAATATCTGCCAATTGGCAAGACAGTATTGGAAAATAGTATCAGTCATTACCTATAATTGTATCTTAACTTCTAGATACTCTTTTGGAAAACAGATGAAGGTTTTATGAATAAACAAGCACGCGTCCAGTATGCACATTTTATAAGCATAGTAATGAGAGTTGTTTTTCTAGTAGTGAGCAAGTAACAAAAATCAAAAGAACGTGTGTGTTATGTGAAAGGTTTATATTTCAATTCATTGGTTTGAATTGTTTTGTAGGATAACTACAAATTATACCAAGAAGCTAAACCAAAGAAATTACGTAAAAAAGTCAAACCATCGGCGATGATCAGGCCACAAAAACGTAATAAGAAGAAAAAAAGAACAGTGAAACACATAGAGGTATCGACACAAAGTGCAATAATAGACACACCGGTCATAGGTAATATAGTGTTTTTTGTCATTGGTTAGCATTGCATGAAATTTTTTACAGTGGAAGTAGATGACACCGTCGAAACAGAATCTCCCGAATTGGTTGAAGATATGCATATAGTCAATCAAGTTCTAGGCTTGAACGAAACGGATGGATTAGAACAAGAGTTGGGAGCTCAAGCCTCACACATTTTAGAAGAAACAGATATTAGTACTGTTTTGAGTACAATTCAAGTTGACGAATTCAGTGACTTCTTCACAGGTGAGGAATTTCATTTACATATCGCAAAACTTTCTATTGATCTTGTTTAATGCTTTGAATCATTGCATCATGTCTGAATAAATAATACTTTGCAAAAATGTGAACTCAGATCACATCAATTGTATGGTTTTCAGTGTGAGTTAGTCACCTTGGAGTACAAGAAATAATTTCAGGTTAATGTTGAGTTCTTTGTTATATTCATGAATTGAATATAAATGAGCCCAGCTTATGGGATTATAAATGGTCCTACAGATACGGTTCTGTAGTCTGGATAGAGTTAGGAGGGTGACTTATTGGTCAGAGTACTTCGTCCTCTTTAGGAACATTATACCCCTCTCCGGGTGAAGCTTAGCAAGTATCTTTCGAATAGTTTATACCAGGGGTCTCCAAACCATGGCCCGCCAGTGTCATCAATCCGTTATTATTATTATTGTTGTTGTGATAAGTTGGACAAAAAGACACAGAAATAGTAACTTGGTTTTATTTACTTGCTAGGTAAAGCTTAATGACAAGTATTATACGCAGAAAATTTAACTTGAGCATAATAACTAACAAATAATTGAAATGAATCTCACTAACATTATAAACGTTATAACATATAAACACATAAACATATAAACATTATAACATATAAACATTATAACATGTAAACATATAACACATAAACTTATAACATATAAACATTATAACATACAAACACATAAACATATTAACATTATAACATATAAACATATTACATATAAACATTATAACATATAGACACATAAACATATAACATATAAACATTATAACACATAAACATATAAACACATAAACATATAACATATAAACATTATAACATATAAACATATAACATATAAACATTATAACATGTAACACATAAACATATAACATATAAACATTAAAACACATAAACATATATAAACATTATAACACATAAACAAATAAACACATAAACATATAACATATAAACACATAAACATTTCACATATAAACATTATAACATACAAACACAAACATATTAACATTATAACATATAAAGATATTACATATAAACATTATAACATATAGACACATAAACATATAACATATAAACATTATAACACATAAACATATAAACACATAAACGTATAACATATAAACATTATAACATATAAACACATAAACATATAACATATAAACATTATAACATGTAACACATAAACATATAACATATAAACATTAAAACATATAAACACATAAACATATAGATACATAAACATTATAACACATAAACAAATAAACACATAAACATATAACATATAAACACATAAACATTTCACATATAAACATTATAACATATAAACACATAAACATATAAACATTATAATACATAAACATATAAACATATAACATATAAACATTATAACATATAAACATTATTAAACACATAAACATATAACATATGAACATTATAACATATAAACATATAAACATATAAACAGTATAACATATAAACACATAAACATGTAACATATAAAATACTAATGAGATTTATGTAATTTATTTGAAGTTGTGGACCAATTTTACTTGAACCTTTAAAGAGATTTAAGATACTCATCGGTTAACTTAGATCTGTAAACATTATTTGTGTACTTCATATTGGAGAATGTTTTCTCACACAAGTAAGTAGTACCAAAAACAGAAAACAGCCCTCGAGTAAATTTATGCAAATTATAAAATTGTACCAGTGGAAGACTTATAAAATTCCGACAAAGATTAGTTTTGATATTTGTTCTTGATAATATCATGCACTGTAAATCAATAATTTACATTTGAAGTTCCGGGGCTATTGTTTCAATGTCAGTATCAAAAGTATTTAAAAAAATCTTAATTTCATTCTCAATGACATCAAAGTCTGAGAAACGAATATCAAATTCTATCTTCAAAGCACTCAAAGCTTCCATTGCAAAATCGAAGGGAAACTCAGTCTCAATAGTGTGGCTGAATATTTCACATGTTTTAAAATGTGTGAAAAATTTTTTACGTAATTGTGACTGAAACAGAATTATTTTCTGCCAGAACGATTTGATATTAGTGTATAAATCAGGGAGAAGTTGGCTTTCTCCTTGCAATTTCAAATTCAGTTCGTTCATATATTTTGTCAAATCGACATAGAATGCTAACTTCCACAGTCATTCGCTATTTTGTAATTCGGCAAGAGGACGATGCGTTTCATTCAAAAAAATTTCGGTCACTGCTCGAAGTTCAAAAAAGCGCCGAAGGGCTTTTCGGCAACTAAGCCAGCGTACGACAGTATGATGTGGTAAGTCAACCCAGTGGAAATTAACAACTGATAAGACTTGTTTTAGAACTTCAGACATATCCAAACATTTCCCACACAAGGACTGTTGATGAATGATACAATGTAAGACTAATGGTTTTGAACCACCATCATTTTCTACATCCTTTGACACAAGAGCGACCACTCCTTTATTTTGACCACACATGTTTTCTGTCCATAAACTTCCTGTATATTTTGAGTAATTTTGAAATTGTTTCATTTCATAATGACGTTTAATGTTATATTCTTTAAGAACAGCTATGGTTTCATTGCAAATTAAACAGTGCCTTCTTACTGGACTCAATTATGAAATATTGAAAGTTCCATTGATCTTTGAATTTTCTGCATTGTCTACTTTTCGCTTCTTTTCAATACTAGTAAATCACACAAAAACAACTAGTCAAATCAAAATAATGTTATGAAGATTTCTTTCAAACACTCACAAACCTGTTTTAAGGAGTTACGCACTACTTCATTTCACAACAGACAGTTTCGCTTCCTTCGCCTTCCCTAGGCACTCACTCGCGGTAGCACCGCTAGCCTTTTTATACTCCAAATACTGCCATCTATAAGTGAGTGGACTACACCAGAACTTTCTCGAAACAACGAGATTATTCGCGAATGTTTAATTGTTACTGCGCTTTCGAAACTACTTCTAGCGTCATCTGTTAGCGATAAAGGGTACTACTACCTATTTTCGCATATGACCACCAGTGTCGCGGTCGTAACAATAAAATACAGTTAGTTAGTACACAATAGTAATTGAACTAGCCAATTTAGCAAGTGTATGCTCGCTCAGGGCGCTTACTGGGCGAGTAGTCTAGAAATTGTAGATAATGGTAGGAAAATTAAAACGGTTTTGGCCCTTGGAACAAACTGGAGCAAACAGTATGGCCCTAAAGCTGGAAAGTTTGGAGACCCTTGGTTTATACAACAGGAACAGGGGGTTACAACTAAAGTCAGTATGTGACTTTTATAGAGGGGTGTAATCTAAAAACTTTTTTAGTTGTCTATTTGTACCTGTAAAACTTTATGTTTGTAATGAGGGTGGGCGGATGATGATTGACTAATATAAGTATAGAACGCAAATACATAAATGACCGCGGCCAGGTAATGTCATTTTTGAAAAGGTAAGGTCATTTATCATGAAAAGTCAGTGACCGAACCTGTGGTCATTTAGGTCATTTTTGGTCATTTATGGAATCAATTATGTGCATTTATATCAAATTTCTGAGGGTCGGCTAATTTGTAATTTCCTTTTTGAAATAGATCAAATTAAATTGATATAGAAGAATGTGGATTATTAAAAAAAATATATAAAACATAACCTATAACCAGCCAGTTTGTGCTTGTGAATGGAGTTTACTAGTTTAACACTTTCACAGTCAAGGCAAGAATATTTTAAAAATCTAAAATATAAAAATGGTGAAACCAGATTCTATAATATGGAGCTATTTTGCAAAGCACACTATCAAAGTTCGATTAGCATCCATGAATAAAATGGATGATTATCAATAATTATAAATTTATAAACACTGCTTGAATTGATTTTTTAATGCTGCTAGAATGAAAAGTTTCCTTTTGAGAATAAATTTAATAAATCATTAAATAATAATAAAATATCAAATAAACCACATAAACCCTATCATAATTATAATTATTATATTACATGAAATGTTGAAATGTATTGTAATTAGTCTTATTTTATTGTTATTGGTCACTGATGGGCATTTAAGCGTAGTGACCTGTCCAAAATCATAAATGACTGGTCATTTGCCATCTCTCAATATAAGTTATAGGTGGAACAATTATTATATTCACTCAAATAAGAAACAAATCCATCAACATGTCTTTTTCAGTGAATCGAAATGGAGAATATGAACCTTCTCGTGAAGAAGCAGAGGAATTAGAAAAAGCTTTAGCTGCAGTGGATAATGATGTTAAATCTTTAGAAAAATTGAGCCAATCCCAAGGGCTTTTGGATTCTCTGTTAGATGAGCATGCATTAGCTGAACACCTGGTTCAAATACCCGACGTATTCCATAATGGATACACTACCTGTGGTGATAGTATGGTAGCACAAAATTCATCTTTTCTCTTGCCTGTTGAACCTCATTCTCATTCTTAGTAAACTTACAAAGAAAATAACAGAATTTCACCTTAAAAGTACAATTTGGTAAAATAGGTAAATAACTGGTATATGAAAGCTTTATTACTAAAACTAGGTAGTTACTAAAACTTAGTGATGGAACTTGTTTTATGTAAACTGCTAATGAACATTCTTGTTTTTGTATTTAGTTATTTAAATGTAAGTAGTTAATAAAATGCTTGAATTCAATTTTCATTTGTCACGTTTTGTAGTTTGAAATATGTTTTGCCTTTTTGCTAAACTAGAAAAGATACTATAAGTCATTAATCTCAAAACAAATAACAAATATGTTCTATTGTTAATATTAATGTTTGATGAATTTTTGTAAATCCAAATCATTGAAGAAATGATTAAAAACGAGATTACACTATAATCTCGTTTTTAATTATTTATGAGAGCTCCTTGGAAATTATTAATATGAATTCCAAATGCAGTACATGTAACTATTTTTATTTTTAATCCCTCGATTTTTGTTTGTTACTTCTTTTTAATGGTTCATCTTCTAGTCGTAAGAGGTCGCCGCGAAATGTATTAAATGTGTAAATTTCTGAGACTACAAGTTTGTACAGGATGATACTAAATATATGCGACAAACTTTAGGGGCTGATTCTTTGGATTATTTGGATCATGGGCCTTCGAAGGGGGTTTCAAATTTCTATAAAAATCTTCTTAGCAAATCACAAAAAGTATAGTTTGCTACGAATTTATACTTAGCAAATATCGATAAGAGCAATTGAATTGAAAAACACAAATAACTTGAACAATGATAATTTGAAGACATTGTTGAAAAGCGTCGCCATTTTTAAAACCTTGGTGAACGATAACTGAAATTGAATAGCTTATTTGGTAATTAATTGTCAAATTTGAACTATAAATTAGCCAACTATTGATGTTTGGTGATTTCTAAAGCATTGTAAACATTTCCTTAGTTATTCGAGTTCTGATTGAAAACGACGATGTTTTTGAAAAAAGCGAGAATTGATTCCCCGTAAAATGAAATTATAACTTTTCTGCCAACAGAAAAGAATTCTGCAGAATTTTAAGAGTGGGTTGCCCTCAATCAAACCCTTGGAATGTAT
This sequence comes from Endomychus coccineus, assembly GCA_958510875.1. NCBI lineage: Eukaryota > Metazoa > Arthropoda > Insecta > Coleoptera > Endomychidae > Endomychus > Endomychus coccineus. The sequence continues at coordinate 44,799,554 of OY294068.1, forward strand.
CAGTTGGCTTTCACTTACCATCAATTAATACCCTTCATGCACGCAAACAGTTGTCCAAATTTGCTTTTTCTAATTTGAAGTTGTTTTTTTTTGGAAATTTGAAGCCCGACTCTTCCGAGCTGAAACTTGATATGAGGTAAGCTATGTTAAATCACAATATTTGAGGTTCCCCTACACGGTTTTTACTGCGTCTTCCTTGTATTCAAAAGTAAGTATCAATAATGCAATCATGGCAGCAAGTCCGCGGTTAGGAATAGTAAAGGTTTCATTGCAAAACATTTAGTAATTTGAGAATAGCCAGGATCAATTCAACTTAGTTGATGAACAGTGTCAAACTGATAATTCTACACGTGTTTAGTTGTTGAAATTGAGTGGTAAAGTTCAATTTCGGCTGACTGCTTGATTTGAACCCCCCCTTGTTCAAATTTATAATAATTACACTATGTAACACAGTTTTCTGCCTAACCTTCTCGATGTTTGCGTTCGATTCTACATCTATTTCGAATAATCAAAAGCCACCTTAGAAGTTAGCTTTTTCCAAAAAGTAAAACTTCGCTGGGAATATCCTGTAATAACTTTTTATAAACTTGACTCAGCACCAGCCTATGATTCATCGCAATTGTGTGGAGAAGTGAGATAAACAGTTGAAAGTTGCATATGTAAGACTGTTTGGCTGCTATTTGCAGAAACGTAAAAAAAACGCGAAATTTTCATCAAATTTGACGTAAAAATCGACAACTAAAAAATTGTAGAGCCAAATTCAGATCGAAATACTGGTATTTCGCAATTTGTATCTGTAGAGTGACTCATACGAAGAGATTGATACAATTCCGAAGTACATGTGGTCTTTTATTTAAAAATTATAGCGCGTTAACCGATTAAGTTTCGTGGAAATTCTCACATATTTAACCCATCAAGGCCCAGGCAAAACGCAGCCTAATAACAGCCAAACTTACTACGCAGTTCATAGCATAAGTGGAAAAAAAAATTACCCGTGTTTTTTTATGCCGAAATGTTTAAACAATTGTAAAAAATCATCGGAATTCTTTCGATTTGAGGGTGCCGATCGACTTAGAAGACCAAATTACTACGAGATATGGACTTCTGCTAGCATTTTGCACAATAGTTTATTCTTAAAACGCTAATAAACAATACAGCTGTTGAAAAGTCCGTTGGATCCATGCTCAGGATAGTGCAAAAAAATGAAACTTAATACGCAGATCATAGAATCAATGGAAAAAAATTACCCGTGTCTTTTTGTTTAGCCAAATTAATTCTTTAAGCAATCCATTTGACCAAACCAAAAAACGGGTATTTTTTCCGACTTATGCTATGAACTGCGTAGTTAGTTTGGCTATAATTAGGCTGCGTTTTGCTTGGGCCTTGATGGGTTAAATATGTGAGAATTTTCACGAAACGATTTTTTATTTGGCGATTTTACGTCAAATTTGATGAAAATTTAGCGTTTTTTTTTTAATACTTTTCTGCAAATAGCAGCCAAACAGTCTTACATATGCAACTTTCAACTGTTTATCTCACTTCTCCACACAATTGCGAATAATTTGATATATCATAGACTGGTGCTAAGTCATGTTTATAAAAAGTTATTCAACGATATTCACAGCGAAAGTTTTACTTTTAGAAAAAAATTCGCAATGAGCGCAAAAGCAAACTTTCCAACTTCTAAGGTGGCTTTTAATTATTTGAAATAGATGTAGAATCGAACACAAACACCGAAAAGGTTGGGCAGAACAAAAAGTTGAATTTTGCTACATAGTGTTATCATATGACTTGAATGAATGAAATGTATGTGTCCACACTAGAAAAAAACTCATTATTTTTCCACTAAAATTCATGGCATGAAATATTAATTATAGCATTAGCGTACACAATTTCAAAAATCTGAAAGTGTTAAATCGTACAACGTTGACCATGGCATATCGGCTTCAATTCCTGTGTTAACTGAACCTTCTAGGCCTTAAGGCCTAGAACTTTCTGTAAAATACCGTGCAGGGTGGTTGTTGTTATGCGTAATTGCTTGTGAACGCCTCCGAATTGATAGTCCAGAATCTTCCGCTAATCTTTAGGCTGTAGCAGCAATATTTTCGACCTGACTAGCTGCACAAGGACGCGTTTTATTCATGACATCTAAAACCGGGCTGAGACGTTCGAATTTAACAATTAAATTCACTACACTTTGGCGAGACCAAATTCAGTACGAACTGCCAACCGTTTTTGTAGTGAAATTTTACAATATTAGTGCAAGACTATATTGATCCATTTTCGTCAGTCGCGTTGTTTTGAATAACAAAATTTCTAAAAGCGATATATGCGAAATAGCGGGAAACCTAACATGAAAAGTCTTATTTGAACACCTTTTCAATATTTCGAAAAATATTGATTTAACAGTAAATACCCCAGACAATCTTTGAGGATTTGAAAGAAAATATTAAGAAATACTAAAATTAAGTCTCAACTTTTTTCACAAATAAGAAAATTTAGGATTTTTATTATGTAGTGGTTTATTACTTGAATATGAGAATAATGTTTCTCTTGATTTAAGGCTTGTAATATATATAGTGCGTGAAAGAAACACAAGTTGTTAGTGAGAAAATTTGTTTGTCTTTTAGGTAGGTACGTGGTATTTAAGGTGAGTTGTTTTAGATCTCAATCTTAAATTTGGTTGATTTACATAGATAAGAGGATAGAATAGAATGTATAGAAGTATATTGAATTATATTGCTCATGGTCGGTCAAAAATAATTCAGAAGACTGTTGATTATCTTCTACAAGTAAGTCATCCCAAGAAGTTCGACTCTTAAAATGTTATATTTTGCATAACACTTAATATATTGAGATACAATTTCCTAAACTTATGGTTCAATAATTATTTTTCTGGCATTTTAAACTGTTGATTATTCATTTTAATAAATTAGAATGCAAGAGATGACATGTAGAAATAAAATTTGAATACATATTTCTAGGCAACAAGTAGATTTTTTCCTATTGCTCCCCTGAAGAGGGCAACTTAGTTGATGGAATACGTATTAAATTTCTAAATATTGATGTGCTAGGGTAAATTAATTTGATGTTTTTATATTGGCCATATTATATGTAACCTTAAGACTTGGCAAGACGGATAAATTTTGTACTTGTTGATATAGATGATTCTCAAATACAACGAGAATAGAATAACTTATTCAGCTGCTTGTATTAAATAAAAGCAACATAACCTACATGTACATTTCTTGCTGACTATAGTAGTTGTATTTACAAGAGTGCCATAGTAGTACAGTCATTTTACCAAAAGTGGGACTTTTTTTCCGACTTTTGGTTTGAGAGTACAGAAAGTTAGGAAATTTTGCGTAGATTACGAAAAAAATAGTGAGAGAAAACCAATGTAGGAAAATGTCGATATTTATGTATTTATATATACAATTTTCCTTGTTTTTTTTTTAGCTTTAAAACTAGGCATTTTAGGAAAAAAGTTTCAAACAAAAGTTGTCCGGCATTAAATTTACCATAAGAGTTGACTATCCAAATTTCAATTTTCTACGACTTTTCCACTCGTAGCGCGGGAAACCGAATATATATGTATATATATTTTTTTCAATTATGACTGAGAAAAAATCACATTTAAAAGTTAAATATCGTATGATTGAGGTATATAAGGGTGCATAACGTTACTAAAAGTGATGATCATCATAAATTTCCCACTATGTCACCAAATTTTCCGAGTTATGGAAAAAATTTTCCAATCATAATGTACGACATATCATTTCTTATGTTTTTTGGGTCACTAATAACGAATTTTGACTTAGTTTTGTTCTGAAAAGTCATGGAAAACATAAATTTTCCAAATTATGAAAATTCTTTTTTTGTTTTTCAATTATTATGTATGACATATAATTTCCTATGTTTTTTGGGTCAGTTATAACGAATTTTTACTTACTTTTTTTCAAAACCCACAAAATCCGGTAAAATGGCTGTACTATAGGTACATATTCATAAGTTTAAATTAATCAAGGTCTTTAAAATAGAATGTTTATCTCACTAGGATATAATACTACTACTGTATGTGTAATTTGAATCTTTTCCAATGAAACTTTCAAATAAAATTCATCACTTGAACATAGGAAAATATGTGGTAAATGAAAAGCTTAGAATGATCTAGAAAAATTACAAAGAAACCATTTTTACAAATAAACATTTCTTGTGTTGTGCAAAATACCATGAAAGATGAATGGGATAGCTAACTTGAAGACAATTAATTTGTACTAATAAATTTGTTCGAATGTCACGTTTTATCGAAATGTATTAGACTTTCAATAATTTTTAGATTTTTAGCATACAAAACAGGATGCACGAATGCGGTTTTTCCGATTTTTCTTTAATTTTATTACCTGCATATAAGACTGATAAGTTAAAATTTTGTTCATTTTCTTTTATCCCCATTGGCTAATATTAACTAATAGGCTTTATGTTGTTGTATAAAGTTAGTTTATCCTTTATAGCCACCTCATATACCAGTTATTAAAATAGTTGAAGCTTGTAATAGATGCAGGATGTAACTGGGAAGTAAATATTTGGTACCTCTTCATTAATTTTATATTTTGAATATTCATTTTTTCTCAATTTATTTTTCGTTTCTATATAAATTAAAAATTTCTAAATCAGAATAAAAGATGAATTATAAAAAAATATAAATATATTTTTAGAACAGTCTCTGTTTTGGAATTAGTAATTGGCAGGTTCACATTTATGAATATTTCTTCAAATATACGAACTGATTTATAAACATTATTATTCAACAGGAAGTTAGTTCTGAATGAAATCAAAATCGGTCTACTATTATGATTAAATGGAGGAATAATCAACTTGTTAGAGGATTAACTAAAAGGTCAATCATCACATTGTAACGACAATAGAAGTACACGATGCTTAAGCACTAAATTTGAGAGATACGAAAATTGTATTATTTTATACTTGTAACATGTTACAATTCGCGAATCTGTCAAAACTTCATTAGACAGAATCTGCGACATTTTAAATCTTAATTTCTGAAATTACAAAAAATATGTTTTATAGTTCATATGAATTATAATGAGAATATGAAACTGTATGGGTAGTGCAGTCAATACGATATTTTTTAAATAAAATTTTTGAATAACAACCGATCGAGGTGAAACAAAATGCATTCGACGGAATAAAATATGTAGACAAAAGGTCCCCAAATTATTTTTGTCCAAAAATTACTTTCCCCCCCAATACCCTTATATTAGCCAATTTCTGAGAAAATAATTGAATAATACTGCCGAATAGATTTGAAAATGTCTACTCGGTGGTTTTCAGGGTCGCTGATCACAATCCCGACGTCAGATTTCCCAAATTCCTCTTCCCCCCTTCTCTGACCCCCCCCCCCCCCACTCTGTTAATACAGCAATTTTGGAAAAAATTGATCTAAATTGGATGAAACGGTGGACTCGGGGGTTTTTAGGGTCGCTGATTACGATCCCGACTTCAAAATTGAAAAACATCTCATCCCCCCTCCTCTAATTAACCCCCATGCTGTTCATCCAGCATTTTTTGAAAAAATCTAATGGTAATTTGTCAACAAATAAAATTGTTAATTAACTAATTAATCTAATTGTAAATTGAAAAACTGACCTCAAATTCGTGTTTAGCATTTCCAAATTATCAGAAAATTACACTTAGAATGCTTACAATCAATGAAAAACAAGATTTATAATTTTTTTAATGATCTTATAAAAATCTCATTTTTTGACCATTAATTCCTAATGTTTCTGGAATGCGGAATTTGTAACTCAAAAAAATCCGGGGTTAATTAGAGGAAGGGGGATGAGATATTTTTCAATTTTGAAGTCGGAATCGTAATCAGCGACCCCAAAAACCCCCAAGTCCACCGTTTCATCCAAATAAGATCAATTTTTTCCAAAATTGCTGGATGAACCGAGTGGCGTGGGATCAGAGAAGGAGGGAAGAAGAATTAGGGAAATCTGACGTCGGGATCGTGATCAGCGACCCTGAAAACCCCCGAGTAGACATTTTCAGGTCTATTCGGTAGTATTATTCAATTATTATCTCAATTTTTATCCCAGAAATTGGCTGATTTAGGGGTATTGGGGGATAATAAGTTTTGGTCAAAAACAATTTGAGGTTCTTTTGTCTACATATTTTTTTCCGTCGAATGCATTTTGTTTCACCCCGATCGGTTGTTATTCAAAAATTACAAATAATCTACCTATTTTTATACCATATTGACTGCACTAGGGTTATATAGCCTTTGAATATCAAATTCATAGCACTGACATTTTTCAAATAATATTAATACCAATTCTGGTTTTAAAAAAATTACATCCATCGGTACTTGGACTAGTATTCTTAAAATTAGGTTGTGATTCGGCCTTCATCAATTTAACAAGGTAAATATTTCGTAATGGTAAGCGTCACTTCGGCAGCTTTAAAATAAGTACTACATTAGTTTGAAGAATAACTATGTTAATTTCCTATTTGAAGGGTGGTTTAATTCCCAAAATTGTCAGTTGGAGATACTGAATTTTGATTAAAATAAATTGTGGAAATGCAGCATTTTCGCTAGCTCTACTTACTTAATTTTTAAAAATTCATGAAATATAATCCTAAGGTTTAATAACAAAGAACTGATCTAAGAGTTAATACAATTTTGTAATAAACAAGATGAAAGTCGCACACCAAGCAATGTTCTTTTCCCCCTATTGCTTATTTGGAAACTATCGAAATTAACAAACACCCAAGTTCGAATGTAGGCACTGACATGGTTCTAATGAAAAACATCATTGCAAGAAATATAATTGGACTCATATTTAACTATTTCTAGCTAGTTTCAAGTAGTGTAATGTTCACTGTGAAAGATTGAATTATTTGTACATAATCAACTAATAGACAAAGAATTCTTACTTCTTAGCAATCAGAATACAAGACAATTTCGTTTTTCAATCCTAAATCATTTCTAGCATGTATTATTCACACTGAATGCTGTCAATCAAGCTGACCACTGAGCAAAATTAACTGAAAATATAAAATACAACTGTAATGAATAAGTTGTCCCGAGAATTGCAATTTGTTTGTTGAAGTGTTTTGAGTAATGATATAAATCGAATAAAATGCAAATGAAGTATGTACTTCGAATAGTAGAAAATGATGACATGTAACAGTGGCTTATCAAAATCCTGAAATTCATGATAGTTAATTATCTTGATATTAGAAAAGTACTTAATGCTTTGTTTTTCATCACAAAATTTTTATTACAACAAATCGTTTATTAATGTCAAAACAATATGTTACAATGAATTGAAAACAATTAGTGTTTTTCTTATATCATAATTTTGATATGATAGACCCAATTTTTGTATTAGCAATTATTGATAAAATTAGTTTCTAAGTAAACAATTGGATATCAATTTGTCCATATTTTTTCATTTCACCATATATATTTACAATAAATCGGTTATTTACATCCTGATATCAATAAATGAGTGATAGGATACAACTTACCATAAGTTTATAAGGTTTTCTTTGTATAGTTTATTTATTGGTGTAAAATCATGAGCTCTGTAGATGTTGTGATTTTACTAAAATCCTACAATTAAGTTTGAAAGTAACGTGTGAATAAATTGCTAACCCAATTATGAATTATGTAGAAATTCTTTGCGACTACCACAAATCGTTAGACATTGTAATTATGAAACAAATACTTGTCTTCCTATACTGTTATGTCCACGTCCACTATCTACAAAATGGAATGTTCAAATTAATATTTTGTGAAGAAAATATTTGTCTTACAAAGAATTTCTACAAGAGCTCTAAAAATAAGCAAATGAATGTGTAGAGCAGGTATAAAATATTTACTTATCGAACAGTTACATTGATTACATTTTTTACTGTACCATGTTGAATATATTTAAACTTGACGATGTATTGAACCAAGGATTTTTGTAATTATTGTATTAGTGTAAATCATTATTCCATTATGAGGAGTCAAAAATACAAAATTGAACATTACGATGTAATTTATTTTATTTATTTTATTATGCTGAACCGTCACTATAATTGGTAAAATATTTATATTATTTTTATACAACTTTATTTATAATTTAAACCTAGGTATCAATAAATTAAAAATTCAATTGTTTTTTTTTATCCCCGATATCAGGTGATATAGTACAACCATCTAGATTAGAATAAATTCATATAAACTAAATGCACTTATTGAAGTTCAGGTAATATGAATTTATTCCGATCTACTAATGCCAGGAGAGACTATGAGACAAGCGTGGTACTTCCTGTCCATATAGTTAATATATGATCATAGCGGCGAGCAAATTAACTGTTTATATACCGAATTGAATGTCATCGCAGGTTAGTTAAAATTTTGACAGGTTAGTTTTTTAATTTTTATATATTTTAGGGAATACTATAGGTTATTTGAAAGTTTGTTGTAATTGGTGGTGTTCCTTCTTGTATTATGAAAATGCATGTACAGTCGGGTGAGAGGTACCCATAGAGTTCTTGAGTCCCATAAGCGTAATGCTACACAAAAAGACCCTCTCTAAGAAATTTGATGGCAGCCTTTCTAATTCTCGCATCGCTATGTGTCCACGGACGTAAGTGGGCGGGGCGTATCGGTACCGAGTAGAAAGAGATAGCCTGCCTTCAAATTTCTTAGACGGAGTCAAAAATATAGCACCTTCAAGAACTTATATCCTCTCGTGTAATGCCTTGTTCTCAGAACTTCTTTCTATCGCCAGCGACACTTCTGTGGCTATTTTCGTTAAGTGAATCCACTAGCATGCCCATGCTAGTCGTAGTTCGCTTATTTCAACTTCAATTATATGTCGCTGACGACAGAACGGAGTTCGAAGTACAAAATTAAGAGATGAATGGAATTCGAACAAACCCAACCTATAACAGGCAACTATTCCAAAACTTTCTTGGAGATGTAGAGAAGGATCTACGTTTACCCTCCCCAAATCGGCATAGAGGCTAAGGGCACGGGCCTGTCCTAGCGGCGAACGAATTACCTGTTGATCTACCGACTTCAATATTCAACTTGCATCGGTGATTCTTTCCCGATTCCGAAACTCCAGGCGGCGAGGTCATCGAAGGATAGTTTGTTAAGTTTAATTTCCATATATTTTTGCTAATACTAGATTAGTAGATTATTTGAAAGTTTATTGTAATTGATTGATGATCCTTCTTTATATATTTATTATAAATCCGGCGCGCAGCGTTTATGCCAGGTCGCGAGGGAATTCCTAATCCTTGTGCAAGTGGTAAGTCTACATTCTTGGGGAGAAATAGATGGCATCAATCTGTACGGCTTAAATAAAAGCAAAATGCGCTACTAACGGTACAAAAATATATTTAGGGAGAAAGTAGCTCTAATTCCGTTTTAGAGCAAGAATGATATTCTTCGGCAATTGACGGGTCAGTTTTGCTATGATGATGACCGGCTTAAGCACTTCGTATATCGTCAAGTACCTACTGCTTATCATCATTGAGGGGCAGGGGTTCAACCCCTGGATACACTTTCTTCACTTGATTGGGCCCATTGTTCGCCCCATGATCAAAATCCTATTATATTCTAGTAGGTTTGTGACCGACTAAAACCCAGAATATTGCTAACGCTGGTTTCCACAAGTTCTGGAAGCAGTTTTGCTTTGCCGAATTAAGTTTCTGAGGAATGTCAAAGCTAGGCATTCCAACAAGATTAGTTTCTTCCATCTTGAAGGTGTATGTCAAGACAAGAGTGACCCGTGAAGATTCCAGTTATCTCTCTAATGTCCCTTCTGATTGGAGAAATGAGTTTCTTTCAGAGCCCAAGTACAGGCTATTTGATAAAAAGCTTAGCCTGCCTCATGCTTAGTGATTCCCGCCACAAGTCAGACCATTATTTATTATGTTGGCCTGGAAGGGCGAGACCCCTCGCAGTTTGATAAAGCTCTGGCCCAACATTACCAGACGACCACGCCTGGTCAAGGTCCATTTCATTTCCTTCAACACCACCATGTTCTGGAACCCCAATGAGTTGAACCTTGTTTGTCTTGTCTAGTTGAGCCTTACGAATCAGAATTCTTGACAGTAAATGATCCAAGATTTTATGGTGAGAAATTTTGAAAACTACAGGCTGCAATCTAATTGGCTATTCACAAGCTATTACCTTTTAGCTTGTCTAAGCTAATTTGGTCTTCTGTTCCTCGAAGAATACCACTTTAGATAAGGCAATCTTCATTTTAAACTTACTGAAAATATTCGAGAGCTACTTAATTCGATAGAATATTCGTCTTAAAGTTCCTAGTTTAGTGAAAATAAATTTGAGTGAAAATCGTGTAGCGTGGGAAAGACTGAGGGGCGGAAAATTTGGAAAAAGTTTGACTAGATAGGTATATTTAATAGGACGGATACAGGATTGTCATATGAAAAAAATCGTTTCTTTATTTCTCGTTTTAATCTGACTCAATAATTTCGTGATCCTAATCAACCGTAAATACATCTTTAAATATTTTCGTTAAGAGGGATTCCCTCCATTTATATGGGAGAATGATGATCTCCTTCTTTCTGCAGCTTAAGTGTCTTTTTACTTCCCTCACTATATGTAGTATATAGTGTAAGGGAAGTATTGTAATCGGCCCAAAATTTGTTTTCTTTTTTTCTCGGATATATCCGTTTTGAGCATTTTGGAATCAATTTAAACTATTTTTGACATGTCTGTGTGCGTAACCTCCCTGTAACCGATGCAACTTTGTATAGAGTTAAGTTTCAAAACGCCATATTTTGGGTTCCCCTACTCGCCTTTGATATGGGCCGATTTTTATGCGGAACACCCTGTATAAAAAATAAAACTCACTTATAACTGAGTGCAAAAGTTTTATTGGCATACTTTCCACAATTATCACATGAGATGTAATTATAATCTTCATTGTTTGAAAAAAAGTACAAATATGAAATTAAATTCTGAATATAATGCAACATTATTCATAATGTACTAACATATCAAAATGTGATAATTCAACTGACATTACTAAAGATTTTAGTGAAATAAAAAAAACATATAACAACAATAAATTATAGTATTTATATATTTGCACAGTCTAAGATTGTTTAGATGACAGTCTCTTGCCCTTTGTTATTACAGGTTTGTTTCTTAATGTACCCTTTTTACGTTTTGTACTCTGAAAGGAAACATATCATTAGACCAGACTAGACAAAAAAGGCATACTTAACATACTATCGGAACAGCCAATGAACTTGACTGATATCACATCTATTAACAATGTATGACTGATAGTTTTTCATTGTGTCTGCTGGAATGCATTGTGGAGTTTATTTTTCAATATCAAAGAAAACACAATATTCACATAAACATCATAAATTAATATTATTTAAGAATCGTAGCATAAGGACAAAATTATTTTAAAATGAAAAAGACCCCGCAAATTCCTTATGGGAATTGGGTCTCGGTGGATATTTCTAAATTTTTGATATAATGTAGTCCATGTGATTCTGAACAGATGTTATCATTGCGCCGACCCCCAAAAATGAACAGATTCTATGCTAGGAGGGGTTATATTTACAATTTACTCATAATAGAGTAATAGAGATATTTATTTCTGAAGACGGGAACAATATTTTAACATACTTCATTCTAGTTTATGTTGCATATTATTGTTCTCCTCCCATAAAAAATGTTTAAAGCCCCTATCCCCCAACCCTCTTTAAATGAAAAAATATACCTGGATCACTTCAAAAATCATTGGAAAATGTTTTAATAAGCTGAAATACAGAATCAAAAATCAACTATACCCCCCCCCCCCCAAATAAGGAATGCACTAAAAATTTCAGTGGATTTTTCTGAATTTTTGATATGTGATATTCTTGACAAATTTTATTCATGCGCAAACCCCGTGAAATGAACAGTTTTCCGCTAGAAGGGGTTATATTTACATTTTACTCATAACAGACTTATTCATTTGTGAAGGCGAGTACAATATCTTTAAATGCTTTACTCTAGCTTATGTTGCATAATATTGTTCTTCTTCCATGGAGAAATGTTAAAGCCCCCCCCCTATCCCTAACCCCCATTAAACAAAGAAGTATGCCAATTCTGGATCACTTCTAAAATCATTGGAAAATGTTTTAATAAGCTCAGATACGGTAACCGCACTTCTGTATGATAGGCAGTCAGAGGCTTGAATATGTACTGGTACTAGTTAGGGTAAAACAGTACCTTGATAGAGATTTCGCCACCTTATCAATCTGCATGGACCAATCCAGTCTTGAATCAATGATAATACCCGGAAGAGGGCAATACCGCACAGATTTCAGGGTGTCTAGTCTATGGCTGTTGAAAATAATGTCATTGATTGATAACTAAATTCCATTAAGTGTGTCTTGTTTATTTTTAAATTATTGTTAGAGAACCATGTATTTGCTCTTGATAGTGTCAAAGCCACTCAAGTCAAGTGCATCAGAAGAAGGAACTGAAAGTGTAATCGATGAGTCATCAGCAAACTGTTCAGAATTTGTCTGCAAGTTATCAGGTAGTTCATTTGTATATAATGAATACAAGAGCGTTCTCAACACAGATCCCTGAGGTACTCCCACGTATATTTTCAACTTATCTGATAATTGCGTCTGTTATCCACATTCAGAGGGGGTCTGTTCGACACATTTCGCCGGATAACTATTTATATCGCTATTTCACGTTTATTTGCAATTTTGTAAGGCGGGAAGATGGCTGCAAATGATCTTGATTGAAATGGACGCATACGGCACTTCTTGAGTCCTTCAATTTCTACGCTTGCTTGGACTACATTCGCTTCTTCATTCTAATGAACGCACGTTTATCAATTGCAATTAATTTAGAGGTGGCTATGAGCAATCTTTTATCTTGCCCTAAGAACTGTCAAACTTATGCACTGCGTCTTGTCGTCTTGTTTATTAGTAGTAACCATTGTTGTGCTTTTCTGCATTATTGTAGTTTTATTTACTGGTTGTGGTTACTAAAATTAATGGCGTACCTAAATCGTGGGGATTGTTACTACGTGAAAGACCTTTTCGCCCAGCGCAACTATCAAGAATCGATGGAGTAGTAAACGCAAATAAACGTGAAATAACAGTTGCGCGGCGAAATGTGGCAAACTGACCTCCTCTCAATGTGGATAACAGACGCAATTATGATACAGAAGTGCGGTTTCCATATCTGAGCTCATTCAAACATTTTCCAATGATTTTTAAAGTGATCCAGAAAAAGGCATATTTTTTTATTTTCGGAGGATAGGGGGTGCCTTCAACATTTCTCAATGGAAGAAGAACAACATAAGCTAGAGTAAAGCATGTAAAGATATTGTACTCGCCTTCAGAAATGAACGAGTCTATTATGAGTAAAATGTAAATATAACCCCTCCTAGCAGAGAATCTGTTTATTTTTGGGGGTTGGCGCAATAACATTTATTCAGAATTACATGGACTACATCATACCAAATTGAGAAATATCCACCGAGACCCAATTCCTGTAAGGAATTTGCTTTTCAATTTTAATGTTTGGTTCATCATTCAAAATTCCTTAGGTATGTGATATTTTTGGATAGATAAGTATTCCAGAAATATTAAATCCCTTTGATGATTTGCTGACATAAACATAAATGTAAATATTAGCAGGTTTTTTTTGCAAATTCATTAATGAAATGACTGTAACAAGTGAAGTGAGTAGAAAATTACAATGGGCATTTGTAGTTTACTAAATATCGCAAACAAACGCAGGTTATAGCTAGACAATTAACTGTCAATCGACAACGGTCGCCTGTTGCTCCGATTTTTACAATATTGAAGTCATGTTAGCAGTTCAAGAATGCCCACTCTTTCATTACCACAGGACCAGGATCTACAAGTGTGTTTGGCAAAACCAATCAAACCAAATTTATCAAAACTGTTTCCTGCTTGTAAAATAATTTCCAGTTAGCTATGGTTGGCTTTCACAATAGTTTGTGGAATTCGGTAATATTGCTGCGCATATTCAAATTCACCGATATTTCCCGCTTTCTCGGCTTGCAATAGTCCTGTATTGCAAGAAAATACAGCTCCGACTGAAACCAGTCAATTAAGAAATAAATATTGACAACAAATCTATACCAACCAGAGGTATCAAAATAGTCATTTTCGTACTACACACAATGAACTTAAATAATCTTAAAAGATACATTTTTTCCTTACCTTTTTTGAAATAAAATTCGGTGACTTAACTACCCTATTAGCCACTGGGATTCTTGGTCGGTTGAACTCGTCAGGTTTCTTCACCCTATTCAGAATAATTGATATAATTAACATTTAATTATCACGTCAAAACAATTATACCTGTATATTCGCACTAGCCAATGTTCTGTAGTGTAAGCTTCTTCGAGGTATGTCAATGAGAAATCCTTGTGTCCAATAACAGCGTTTCGTGTGCGATCAAAACCGGCTGGAGTACGATAATCTAATTTCAATTCTCCAAATCGATAATAGCTTAATTTGTACATCAGACAGTTCAATAACGTTGGCGATCCCTCAGCGTCTATTCTGAATTCTCCTTGCTGTGTGAAATAATTACTTTCCTGAAAGAAATGAGTTGTAAGTATTCATCTCTTTCGTTTGTCAACAAGCCTATTACAAGGGAACTTTTATGAAACAGTAAATAAACATGATTGACTGGAAGAAATGAACCAACCATCAACAACTAAAATAGCTTGTGATACTAGGGTGACCAATTTTGTCATATAAGGATTCTACGATTTCATAATCACCTTGATATCCCTTGGATGTTCTCCTTCTGCAATTCTCACCATCCACAAGAATTTATTGATATCATCTCCTGAATAGCCAATAACGCCTCCGAAGATAACAAGAACATAGTCGACATCGAGTGCGGTCATTATATGATATGCAGCACTTTCATTAGATGACATGGCTTTGCCAACAAGAGCAATGTGACTGTTGTTCCAGGTATTGTTATCAACAAGCGTAGTACGATTCGCCATTCCAGCTATCTGATATCCATAATCCCACCTAGTAAAGATTTGCGAGATTATTTATTTCAAGGAAATCATTCATATCCAGAAAATATGATTGTTATTATTTGATACATGTTTAATGAATAAATTTTTCAACGCTTTTGGTCTTTTTTTAAGCCGGGTGGACATAATGCTGATGTATTAGTAAAAACATTGCTGAATGAATTGCAAACTATTTCAAATTCTCCTTCTGGGTCTGATAACAATAAACTAATCGCTCAAAGTTACGATGGGGCGTCCGTGATGAGTGGTAAGACAAATGGTGTTCAAGCCATTATCAAAACAACATTTCTGCATGTACATTATATTCACTGTTCGCATCTATTTAATTCAATTATTGAACGAGCGGCACAGTGCAATAAAGTAAATTTTTTTTTTGCAAATTTGCAGTCATTTTCAAGCTTTTTTCTCGATGCCCAAAACGAACAGTAATTCTTGATGAAATAGTCAAACGTAGATTACCACGGGCTGTTCCTACAAACTGGATTTTCAAAAGTCGAACTGTGAACACCAGGATTCTTTCAAAGAATGTTTAAACAAAATTATTGACAAAGATGAGATATTTCATTTCATCATGCCACATGTTGAAATATTATTTGATCAGACTCAAATGCACGGGATTGACAGTGCGCAACTGCAAAAGGCAATTGAAAAATTCCAAATTATTCGAATTAAAAATTATACTGACAATAACAATTAAGAACGCAATAATGAAGAACCTACTATGAAAAATAGGAGAATGGATTTTATATACAAAAAATAGGTAATTTTTTTCTTGTGCCCACCCTCTTTCATAACTCACGAAGCGCCTCTAGAAAGTATATTAGCAACTTCATGAGATACCACCAAAATATTATTTCAAACTACAGTCAAATTACTATTGTTCTAATAAGGATGTATGTTGCCTAACCCAGGTTAATCTGGTTTATTCACAGCATGTTTGTTCAAATGATTCCCTCAAGTTAGTATACTGCAAATACGATATAAACTGTAAAATGACACGGTGTTATTCACTGGTTGAAGTTTGATGATAATGCAAGAAAATCCGTAACCACAAAAATATTCAATTTTGGAAAATTTTGCCGCCTTTCACAGATCCAGTTTCAGTCATCGTTCTCAATGATATATAATGTGTGATCACAACCAGGCAAACAACGAAATTTTACGTCAGAAACAAAACTTCAGTTCACAATTACACTTCACACGATTCAGAAGTAGAAATTATAATGATTAACTGCGTTTTACTTATTGAAACATCATGCCGCAATAATTGACAGTTATGTTTACCGAGTACTGGGTATCAAGTCGAAGTATAAAGGTCTGTTGGAGCCTCCCTACCATCGTTTCTCGCGCTAGGTGAGGTCATCTAGCTCCTCCAATCACAGCCTTGCTCTCATCGGCTCGTCACCGGCACGTAACAACATCATATTATGTCTTCGTCAATAACATTAAATAAACGAAATAAACGACCAATCAGCTTGCACTCGAATTTTAAAGAGTAGAAGGGAGGCTCCAACAGACCTTTATACTTTGACTATGCTGCTCGATCGCTTCAAATATTTGCTTGTTTTTGAATTGTTTATTGAACATGTCACAAGAAACATCTATTATAAAAATATCCAACGAGTTAAACAATGGTCTCTCTTCATAAAAATCAGTTAAATTTCTTTTTCAAGTTTTTGAAATATAATGCAAGATGACTGATTGCATGTTCTGCGCAGCTTCGTCGATTTGGCGAACTGATAGCGTTTTCGATTTACATCAAAAAAATCTTAAATGTTAGTTAGCTTTATGAAAATTCTTAGCAAAATTCTCCACAACTTGGACACAATCAATAGTGAGCAAAATTAGAACAAAGTCAAGAAATATCGAGAATTGATTTCCGATATAACTACCTCTCATTAGTTCAATTGCTCTATCCGATAATGCTCATTTTTGGAGTCAGTATAAAATAAAACTAACTTGTTCTAACTAAATGCATTAATAAATAATTAATTCAAATAATTGTACGTTGGTACTAACTGAAGTAGTGAAAGAATGTTGATACTATTTTCTTATAAGTGGCCAACTTTATATGTCAAAGTATAGTCTGTTCATAAATATTAATTATAAATTTGGAGAATATGAATAAATAAACAAATCATTCTGGTAATCTTGAAATTATCTACAAGCATGAATTAATAAATAATACTGCCGACTCATCAAAGATAATTTATTAAATGGAATTAATTATATTTCCAACAATTATGTTATATTTATTGCAACGCAGCAATAATTTATCTGTTATCTGTTGATTTGTTCAAAAGAATGTTGAAACGACGTATCATCGTCAGGCATATGGCGAATCGGGTTTAAAGAACTTGTAACTACTTTTGTAACACTCAACCTACATACATTACATAAGAAATCACCGTAATACTCACCAACTCATTACTCTTGCCTCATCAGCAGTGTTCTGGGATAGCCAGAAATAAGCTTCCCGAAAATCATCCAGAATTTGGCGTGTCCCATCACCACTGTATGAAGCCAAGACAATACTTGGGCTCGAATAAGCATTACTTGTAACCCAAGTACAATGAACAGCGAACAACATGAGTAATAATAAGATCATAACAGTTATTACAGTTCTAATATTTGGTCCAATACCATCGGGCTCTTTGTTCAATTCATGTTTCATCTTAGGAACACGACCAACCTAAAATTATACGATTTATAATTCGCGATATCATTCGTTAGGGGAACCTACAACACTAATACGAATTTAGATTTGACAAAATTGCATGTGAATCATTCTTTCTACTAATAGTACGTTGTATTTAGGCCGATTTTCACAAAACTTAGGAAAACCTTACGTGGATTGATAGAGCTAAGCGGGTTTTTGCATTCTCTTAAGGAAGGTATTTGTAAACTTTGTGACTTATGCTTGTCGGGGATTTGATGCACAAATTTTTTAAATGCATTTTAGTGCACTTTTTAATGAACTTCCTGAATATTGCTTGCAAGTGCTTGAAAACTTGTAGTTAGAGGGTTTCAAGGTCCCTGATTGTGAATCGGACATCAAAATGATTTTAAAAAATATCTATCTTGCATTAATATGCATTTGAAAATGCATTTTATTATGCACTTTTTTCTTTGTTTCTTCAATATTTTCTGAAATCAGTTGAAAATAGCTACTCGGGGGGTTTTCGAGGTCGCTGATTACGAATCCGATGTCAAAGTTATAAGAAAATTGATACATTGCATGATTGAATGCAATTTAACCTCGTCGTTATACCGGACCTCGAGTTACACCGGGATTCGGATATGTAAAGATAAAGCATTTCATAAGCAAACATAAAGATTTTCTTTTTTAATATCCGCCAAGTTTCATCAAAATGTTTCAGTCTTTTTATTGGGACTTCGCCACGTGTTTATCTATAGGTACCTAAAATTTTGCGCGAAGGTGGTTTTTACGAATACCAACAATATTCGCATTTTTTTTGTCTCATCAAATCTATAGGGGCGATTTGGGGGGTGCAATGTTGAAAAAAAGTCTACTTTTATCAAAATGTTCGTCTTCACCTGGAGCTGCGCTAAGCCAAAGGAGATCAGACATACTGAAACATTATGATAAAAGCTTTTTTAATTATTTCAAATAAGAATAGGTGATAATTAATTCTATAATTCTTATTTCATTACCAACGTTGGATGATGTCTAGTGAGTCTAGCGACGTGCCAATGAGTGAAAAAATTGTTTTATATGTGAAACTTCGGAATGTTAAATAAAAAATACAAAGGACGATCTTTTCACTTAAGTGCTTTCTGTCGGGATACAAAAATTTCAGGAAGTGTCTTTGATTCGCCAAGACGGCTTGTATAGGAAATTGAAAAATATTAAATCGATTTATGTACAGAGTGGTCCAAATTGGACACTTTTGATAGGAAACACCAATTTCTAGAGAAGATAGAGAAAAACTAGCCTACATGTTACGAGGTCGATTTTTGAGAGAAAATGAATGCCGAAAACCGCACTTTGATATCTTGACTTGTTCAAAAGATACAAGGTGTTTTTCAATTTTGTGCATTTCTGACCCACACCCGTAACTTGTTTATTTATGAATATTTCTGATTTCTGTGAAAACATTCTTGAGACACTTTTTTGAAAGGAATCTAATGGTGTTCCTTGTTTTTTATTGAAAAATATGGTTTTGAAGTTATGACATAAACTTGTATTTTTTCTTATGGGCCACCCTGTATATTTTTACATATTCGTGTTTGAAATAAAATTCTCTTTTCAAATATATATAATAGTTGCTACTCCTCTTTCAAAACATTTATTTTGTGGCTGTTTTCGACTTAATTTAGATGAATAATCAAAATCTGGGTTGCCATGCCTGAATACGAAATAAAATACCTTAGCAACTACAGTCTATGCGTACTGTCAAACAATTATTAATAATTGCAGTTTGCTTTACAAGTTTAGTGTGCTTCTTTGAACTGAGTTTTGAACTTACGACAATATTTTTATCTTCCTGTTAATTCAAAATGTATGAAAATTACGAAAAATATGATATGCTAAAGTGTTATTGGGAATCACATGAAGATGAACAGGCTGCCAGCAATATTTACTTTGACCGATACCCTGAAAGGAGACAACCGTTTCGGGATATGTTCACTAGATTGCAGTAAAACCTAGTTAATTACGGTTCTTTTTCAAAACCAAGGACAAGAGTTTACGAAGCCAGGAATAGAGATAGAGAGTTAGAAGAAATAACAGTTTTGGGGGAAATACAAAATCAACCCAATATTTCACTACGCAAAATGCAGTTGAATACAGGTATTCCAAAGACTACAGCAATGCGAATTCTAAGAAAAAAATAAATTCAAACCGTATAGAGTAAGAAAAGTTCACAAGTTACTACCAAATGACCTACAATTCCGGCTCGAATTCTGTCAATGGTATTTAGGAAAATGTGCTGAAAACTTAAACTTTGAACAGAACATCATATGGACTGATGAAGAATGCGTTAGCAGAGCTGGTATTTTTAATGGATACAATACCTACAATTGGACTTTGGAAAATCCATATATTACAGTGGAGACACAAAATCAAGGCCGATACAGTTTTAATGTTTGGGTCGGTATTTTTAGAGGAAGGTTTATCGGTCCCCATAGCTATGAGGGTAACCTTACAGCAGCCCGATATGTGGAAATATTGCGGGAATTTGTCGAACCTATAATGGATGATTTGCCATTACAACAAATATACACGTATACTTCCAACAAGACGGGGCACCGTGTCATAACGCACACATTATAACGACGTATTTGAACGAAATATTTGGGGACAATAATTGGCTTGGCAACCGGGGTCCTGTTCATTGGGCGGCAAGATCCCCCCATCTTACGCCTCCAGATTTTTACCTCTGGGGAAGAATAAAGGATCTCACATATAAACGGCATCCTGATTCCCATGCCTTTCGTTCAATACCTGCGGTAGAATTAATTAATGCTGTCAATAATGTTAGGAAGCGAAGTCAATTATGTTTCGATTTAAATGGTGCTCAATTTGAACACATGTTGTAAATATGTAGTTTAAAAATGTAATATTTTTGTTCTTGTTATTCTGTTTTTTGATTAAATTAATGAGTTATTATAAAATAGGCACTAATTATTGTTTTCAACAGCAGTTATGTAGAACTATTTTGTTTCGTATTCAGGCATGGCAACCCAGATTTTGATTATTCATCTAAAATAAGTCGAAAACAGCCACAAAATAAATGTTTTGAAAGAGGAGTAGCAACTATTATATATATTTGAAAAGAGAATTTTATTTCAAACACGAATATGTAAAAATATACAGGATGGTCCATGAGAAAAAATACAAGTTTATGTCATAACTTCAAAACCATATTTTTCAATAAAAAACAAGGAACACCATTAGATTCCTTTCAAAAAAGTGCCTCAAGAATGTTTTCACAGAAATCAGAAATATTCATAAATAAACAAGTTACGGGGGTGGGTCAGAAATGCACAAAATTGAAAAACACCTTGTATCTTTTGAACAAGTCAAGATATCAAAGTGCGGTTTTCGGCATTCATTTTCTCTCAAAAATCGACCTCGTAACATGTAGGCTAGTTTTTCTCTATCTTCTCTAGAAATTGGTGTTTCCTATCAAAAGTATCCAATTTGGACTATCTGGTATTGCAACCAGAGGTAGGGATTTTTAACGAACCCAACATTCATGATCTCTCGAGGCCTCTGCCTAAGCGTCCCCTCCGAAGGACGGCCTTATCTCCAATATATCTCATGCTTTATGATATATTTGCCTGCGAGCAATGATATGCTACTTCGCTGCAGTTGTTCGAACTTACGATTTATAAAAAGGATAGTGTTTGTAGTAACTTCAACAAACTACAAATTGTATTAAAAATATTGAGATAATCAACAAGTAGTTTTCGTAATAACAAATCCAGCTAGATTTGTTATTACGAAAATTTGAAGAATAGGATTCAATTATCCAGCATTATTTCTGTAATAGGTTTACAGTTTTATAAATTCTTCCAAATATTTTTCAACATTCTCTATGAAAGTAAAATAAGTATATATTGATTCGAATATTTCAAAGCAACTAACTTAGAGAATATCCAAGAGAAAACCAAGAAAATTAAATTGTTCATAATGATGAGTAAAAAAGACTATCACTACTTTTTAGACCAACAACATTTTTCCCTTTTCGGATTAGTCAAACATAACATGTGATACTGATTTCACCTTCAAAACATATCTAAAAAGGTGATGTTTCTTCCGCCAACCACGTGAAAATCAGAAAAAGGTATACATTTTTGAAAATTTTTATACAATATCTTTTTATTTTTCCTAAACTGTACAGTTTACGCACAAGGAAAGGCTGCATATTTTCGGTTTAAAATTTCCTTAACTGTACATTTTAGGTGCAAGAAAAGGCTGCGTATTTTCAGTTAGAAATCTCATATTCTGTCCAAATATAAAAATACAGCAGTTATAAATACCTTGTCATATTTTCGATTCTTAGGAGTAGTATGTTCTTCTTCGCCTTCACTATCTTCACTCCTAGCAATTTCATCATCTCTCAAAAACAATTCCAATAAACCAGAAAATGCAATACCACTCAATATACAAACGACAGGCGTTAGCGTTAACATCAAACGCACCATCACTCCAGCAAAATAAACAGCACTCAATGCATACAAAACAACTAAAATAGAAATATTTGTTTCTTATCAAAAGAAATTGCTCCCACATTTAATTGAACTCACCAAACACTCTTTCATCATTTATATTTTTGATGCAATACCATAAACCGGCAGGGAATGTAGCAACCAAAACATGTAGATCGAAAAAGAAAGAGAACCAAGTTGTAGGTTGATGTTCAGATACTGAAGCAATAATTGGAATATGTATCTTGGCATAGCCAGTATCCCAAAGTGAGTAAAATCTGAAAAGAAAATACTCTCATTACAATTGAACAATGAACATTGTTTCTGTTGTGTGCTGTATATATCTTCAATAAGTGTTTGTTTACCTTCCACTCCATGGTGCAACGTAGCCAGCATATGTGAGCAGGACTACTGTTGAAAATACAATTCCAGCGGATATAAGACCACCATACACCACAAGAGATTTGAATTCTGATTTAGAGAGCATAGTCTGCATATATTTTAAAGTGGCAACAGCAAAAAGGAGAGCGAAAACTCCTAAAAAAAAAGAAAAGTAGGTGTTAAAAATTCAATGTTGTCTATTCATATTATAAAATAAAGCACATATAAGCCACCTGACAAAAGTTATAATTCAAAAATTGTCGAATCAATACCAATTCCAATTTCATCAAAGGTCAAAAACCATTGATTATTAACTAAAATGGACATTCTAAGCAGTATCAATGCACATCTGGTTAAAGCTGGAGACAAATAGTGTTCCTCCGCCCACACGATGTTGACCGCAGACACTAGACATGGAACAGACTTACAATTCGCCAGACTACCGAACACCGGAAATCCGGCCGAACTATTGGGTTCACCAAATACTAGTAAAATTGGATATTATTTTGGTCTTTCGCGCTCATTCCTACCCTGTACTATTATAAAATCTACATACAGCGACAATCCGTTCTTGCCTTACGGTTCTTTAGATGCGACAACAGTCGGTAATAGATGTTTATGGCACACTGCTGTGATGCGAAGCGCGGGGATATACCGACCTTGTATCTGTGAATCCCCGAATGATAACAGAGCGATACAGCAAATGGCAAATATTCAGTCGCCTGTTCAATTTTCAATCG
Source organism: Endomychus coccineus (assembly GCA_958510875.1). NCBI lineage: Eukaryota > Metazoa > Arthropoda > Insecta > Coleoptera > Endomychidae > Endomychus > Endomychus coccineus. The sequence continues at coordinate 44,822,961 of OY294068.1, forward strand.
TGTCCGTTAGTCGCTTCGAGTAATAATGTCATTTAATAAAAGTAAAGTTTGGATTTTTTTCGTAATTTTTGATGACAATAAGTCTTTCGCAAATTGTAAGCTTGTGACAACTTTTAAAAATTCAAGACGAATACTCTTCCTCAGAAAAAAGTTGTGCAGGATGTCCCAACTAGATGGAACTCGACGTACTATATGTTGGAAAGGTTGCAAGGTTTGAAGAGACCTATAACTACATATTGTGCTGATGCTCAGAAAAAACTTAATTTTACTAGTTTAACAAATAACCAGTGGGAATTGTTGAACTCTACTTTGAAACTTTTGCGGCCGTATGAAGAGGTAACAGGGACAATTAGCTCTACAGAATCTATAATTTCAGATGTAATACCAATAACGAAATAATAAAAAAAACTACTTTGTTTTACTATCACTGATATTTAATATAGTCGTTACTATAGTTTCAACACTAAACGTGTCATCTTCAGACGAAAAATGGCCTATAGCCATAAAATTTGTTTGAAATCCTTCTTTAACCTATATATAGTACATTTAATATTCGTTAAATTCATTTTTCGTCTGAAGATGACACGTTTAGTGTTGAAACTATAGTAATGACTATATTAAATATCAGTGATAGTAAAACAAAGTAGTTTTATTTATTATTTCGTTAAAATGATAAACTATCACAAAGTAACGGCTTCCACAATTGAATTTTTGTAATACCAATAGTAGCAACTTTAAACAAAAAAATTTTCATAGATTCTGATATCTATGGAGTCGGTACAACCAAAGAGGCCCTACGAAAAAACATTACCAAATATCGAAAAAAAAAAGAGCATTACATGATGGCCACTGTATTAGATCCCAGGTATAAACTAGGTTTCTTTTCAGATTGTAATCTTATAAAGCAGATTGTTCTAAATAAATTAGAAACCTCGAAAAATATTGAAACATCTAATGATATGATAGCTAGTAATCTAGAATGAGAGGCTAGTAATGAGGATAGTGAAGACGAATAAGAACCATTATTAAAAGTTGCTAAACGTGAAGAATCATAGTGGAAGTGTTTTGACAGTATCGCCAGCGCCACCACCTCCAATTCCAGTTTAATAAAAAGTGATGGCACCATCAAGGAGTTTGAGGACTATCTAAAGGAACCTTTACAAGAAAGACTGTCCGATCCACTTGTTTAGTGGAAAGATCACAAATTTGTGTTTCTGAACCTGACAAAGATTTCAAAACAATATTTAAGTGTCCCAGCTAGTAGTGTGTATTCTGAAAGAACATTTTCAGAAATGGGAAATATTTATGAAGAAAAACGTTCCAGACTGACTTCACAGAATGCAGAAAAGCTTTTGTTTATTCAATATAACTTAAAAAAGATAATTTTGACTACTAGTTTCTTAAATAAAAAAAGTTTTAATAAAATACATAGTATAGGTTTTCGTTAAGCTTCTGTATGAAGTGTTAATATTTTGATTTTCTTAATTTTTTTATATTATTTTGACTAAATAAAATAGATTTATAAAAATTAATATTTTACTTGTCTTTTAGAGTGATTATTTATTTTAAAAGTATTTTTATTAAAAAGAAAATCCGGCCAAAAAAACGGCTAAACCGGACGTCCGGTAAAGAAGTCGAACTCGGCCAGATTCGGTACTCGACCGGACGTCCGTTCCATCTCTAGCAGACACTGTTTTATAGCGGGTTTACAGTTTTACTTCTTTCAAGTATACATACAATTTGAAAATGTTAACTTCTTGAAAATGCGCTGACTGGTTATATTTACAAAATTAATCTAGGCCACTAAAATCACGTCTGATGACTAAAGTTGAATCAAGGCAGCAAAAAAATACAAGAGTGTATCTTCATTAATTTGAAAATAACCATCTACTTGTCCGACATTTGTTGTAAATGTACCCAAAATCAATTTGTGGATTACCTTTCAAATGCACCTTTTTTTTTAGTTTTAATACTAATAATATTAAAGTGTTAATTGGTGTTTAGTAAATCCAAACTCCAGACATTCTTCTGTAGATGTCTGTTTTAACTTTGGTTAAAAAAATTGAAACTCATAATTGGAACATAAAAATAAGTGGTAAAGCACAATAAAAATGTATTTTTGGTTTTAAATTATCTCTGTTACCAATTACTTTTACATTTGAATTTCATTCATTCATTCAAATAGAATTCATTGAAATGAATTAAATTCCATGATCAACTTGCAGTGAAAATAAGTTGTCATGTAATGGAAATTTACCTGATGCTGCCATATGTTCACTAGTACGTATGGGTTGAAATCCAACAAAAGGAATTTGCATCGAGCAAATTAGTCCAAGTATGTAGAATGTTGTATAACTAGTGAATAAACGATTCGAAAATCGCCCCATTAATAATAAGACGAATACATGAAGTGGAATTAAATTGATGATGAAAACATAACCTCCCCAAGCTGACACCTGAAATCAATAAGAAATCATTAAAATAATTCAAATAGAATATTATCATGAATAACTAACCATGTAAAAGTATGAGAGAGCAGTCGCAACAGCCCAGAAAACGGAACCAGTTTTAACACTTTTGATCCAAAGAAAATAGGTGAACTGTAACGCAAATATTGCGATACCTTCATTGTCGTAACTGCCAGCTACAGATCGGCTAATGTATCCAGGCACTATGGCTATGAAACATGCAGCAAACAAGCCAGCCCCGGCAGACCATAATTCCTTTGTTAGGAAATACGTAGAAATTGCTGTCAAACCACTGAAAATTTTCTGAATTCAATATACATGCTTGTTTCTGATATAACCATCTACACATTTATAGCCTGTGTAAGTATGAATATGAATTATACTTCATTTAAACGTGTTTGAATGAATAAACATTACATCATTTCAAATAAGATAAATGTGAGTGAAACACACAGTAAACTGTAACGCTAGACTAACTCATAGTGTACTATTAAATTGTTTTCAGCTACTCCATTAAATCATGAAATTCTCAAGTTAGATAAAAAGATGCTTTTCAAACTTATAAATATGAACTGCATATTTTTAATTTAGATTAATACAAAATTTAATTTAGATTAATACGAAATGAAAATGGAATCACTATATGTCCAAAAGCTGGAGAAAATCCATTTCAATTTTATATTAATTCAGTAAGAAATTTTTGACTGGGTTCTGTATTTATGTATTTCTCTATCTTGGCCAACGGCCATCATGCTTGTTTGGAAATTTATTTCCTGTATATAGCAGTTCCTTTATATATAAATTCTCGGGAACAACAAGCTGTGTTACAATTTTGATTTGGTGTTTCTGTTCGTTTCGGCGACGTTGGCATTTTAAACGAAATTGGTGCGATAATGACGCTTTGTGTTAATACAATTAGTTTTAAGTAATAAGGTTATTGAAATAATAAGTCTTCTGATGATGGGCGTGAGACCGAAACGTACGTAAAGACGAAAATATAAAGCATAAGTGTCATAAAACGATGACACATGTTTTGCATAATTTCTAGTTCTTTTAAGATGATTACTAGCAGATTCTGTAAATTAATAGTGGTTTGGTCACACATTGATCAGTGTATATGACACGATAAGTTATGATGTACCCCCATATAGGCTCAAAGGCTACTTTGATGCAATATGAGTATGACAATGACACTTATTTTCATCAATAATTTAATAGGTAACCTATCCCTCCCATGACAAAATCCTGGATCCGCTACTGTGCTTCATAATAAAAAATTAGTCAAAATTACTTTTATTCAACTAGTTACTGAACTGAATGAATAAAAATTCACAAAAATTTTTGTTTGCACATACAGAAACCATAAATTGTCATTATTATGAATATGTGTATGTTCCATGCCACATTCTTACAAATGAGGTTACAATAATGGCATGTACCGAGTTAGTTGAGAATAACTATATCAAATTAATATGTATTGACAATTTTGTAAATTGACTATTGTTTATTTTGTTGTACTACTATTCTGAAGAATCAGTGTTCAGTCAAATCAAAATTTCAAAGCAATGTATCGTACTCTCTGGCTTAACTTACTTAAATATTTCTATTTATAACATAAAACTATTTAAGCCAAGGAATAAGCAATAGTTTTAAGATAAAAATAAAATGTTCCAAGAAATATTAACTGCTGGAATTCCAGCAATTGTTCAAGATAAAATGAGGTACAATGCAATTGGTTTGTGGTCTCATTGTCATCAGAATATTACCAAAAACTATATTAAAGCTGATGTAAATCAAAATTATCCTCAATTTTCATTCCCTTTTACTGCAATTTTCAAATAAATTGTTTAAATGTTCATGAACTTTCTAACTGCTTCAATTAGGTATTTTTATTATGTATGTTGCTCTTAAAAAGCAGTGCATAATGTAAATACATGTAATTGTTTTGGAGATGACACGCTAGTTGTCAAATCTTTAGTCATATTAGTGTTTCTGAAATATAAATGGTAAAAACCAAAGTAAAAGTGTTTTATCTTATCAATATGATAAAGATAAAGTACCAAGAGTTCTTTCTTGATAAACTTTCATGGTTTATAAGCTCTTATCAGTTGGAGAAGCAGATAAGAAAACACTCGATATAGAAGTTAAATTCACTTACCTGAATACAGGTGCCAGGAAAACGCAAACATCACGAATATGAACGTTTATATGTAATAGATGTAGAATATAGTGTATACTCCCAGAAGTTAACATCAATCCTGGGTACACAGTACCTCCAACAATTCGACCCAAGGGATACCATGCTCGTTCATCAAACCAATTCAGAAAATTGTAAAAACCATGTTTTACCATATAAGCAGTAGCTCGATAGTTGAACCTGAGAAAAATAATTTTAAATTTCAGATTAAATGAATCTGATGTTGAACTTACCAAGGATCAAATTCATGAATTATACTTTCAAATCTAATAACCGCAAATAAGCGGGATGAGAAACCGGCGATGCATGCTAACAAGAGGATTAAAAATATTAGTAAACTACTTATTCCTGCTTTACTATTTATTTTTGGTACTATAGACTTTTTCGAACCGGCTTGTACCATTTTTGACAACCAAAAACATGACACGCACACGTAAACGAAACGTACACTCGACGAGGTTACTTGGATCTTGAGGACGGTACACGGAGCCTTCCTATTGGCTGCGCATAGGTACAACTTGGCAGCAACCAGCAAACGGTACGAATGTACGTGTATTAGCCATGTTGCCACGCCTGTAGTAATATCCCATCAAAGATTAATTAATAATGATTTACATGCTGATCCTCAAATAATAATATTGAACGCGTATAACGCTAATTTTAAAACATCATAGAACTGATATACAATTATTGAGTCAAATTTATACAAATTTAATTAATTAAACACTTTTAAATTTCTACATATTTATTTATAATGTTTAAAATTGTGTTTATATAGAAAGCTGTTACAATAAATCAGTAATACCAGGACAGTAAGAGTAAGGATATTTTTTGTCGTAGTCATACAATTTTAAATAAATCTGTTTAACATGTACTTATTTGGCGCGAAGGGATTTCTATTGTCAGGTCAGAGTTGGTCAGATATTTTTGCTTCTTTCTTGAGATAGGACGTCTTCAACTATAGAGACATTACTATGTAGGGGTTTTCTAATACATATTCATATATTTTTACTGTCCGGTAAATAACTATATCCCGAACTCATTTGCGGTCGGTAAATGAGCTATTACAGTATGAGCCGGTGTGTTACCATAGATTAGATATTATATATGGGAGATTACCCACGGTCGTATATACAGGCTGGGAACTCGAGGCTGTTTCCTATGTGAGAAGTGAGTCCGCTAAGCGTCAACTGTTACGTAGTACCAAAAGGGTGACGCATGAGTCGAGGAATTTTCTCTGGCACGTATACGACCGTTTTTGGATGATATGGCGCCTAATCCTGACATCCTGCAGTGGAAGCACGCCACATAGAATTATATTTTAGTAACGTCCTAACGTCACAAATTCTCGGCGATAGTAAGTATATTTGGGAGCACGATGCGTAGAATTCTATTGTAGAATCATAAAGTCGTGGAAGATCGGAAATTAGTACTCAAGTTGAAAACATCGTAGTTTTATCTGTCATTTTAGACGTTTATGTCAATCAATATTAACCTATAAGTAAAATTGAATTTTACAAAATATTCACCTTTACTTAAAACTTAAAGATATCTTGAATAAAGCCAGCGAGAAGTAAGAAAAGTTAATTAGCATTACATGTCGCTTATATTTTAATTAGACCTAAATTTTATTATACAGTTCTCGTCAAATAACTTGGCACCTGTATGAAATAATATCGGCACATTATAAATTGTCTATCTTCTTCTAATACTCATGATTTAGATAAAGAAACATTGTAACATATAATTTCTAAGAAATCCACATACGTCAATGGCATTGTCATGATCCAGAAAGAGACAAAACATCCCCGTCCTATCGTATTTGAATCACGTTATTTTTGTCAAGTTGCAGGCCTGTCTTGTTTATTATGTATTCAAATGCAACGAGGTCTAGTATAGACCTCATTGTTCAAATGCCGATGCTGTCTGATTCCTTCATTCACAGGGAACCTAACACAATTTCCGCTGCACGTCCTATAAAAAAGTAATCCGTTCTAATACACGACAATACATTGAAAGTATTGAAACTAATATTCACTCTAAAAAGATAATCTGAGTAAACAATGTAAACTAACGAATGTTATAGGTTATAACAGCTGCAAATATCTATATATAAACATGATAAGCTCGGAATGACGAACACTATAAGAAACTTGAAAATGCTAACCGACTAGGTACGAATACAACCGATAAAGTTGATTCTGCAGCGTGTGGCTTACGGAAATTTCTGTACCAACCTACCAATATAACGCGTGTGAATCAAGAACTTTTCATAATCTGATACGCCCATTGATGACGTACGGGCCTAGTTATTATGTTTCCAATGTATATATTAGCAGCTGAAGCTATACATGAGGAGGAAAGAGAACAAGCTGCCCAATTTAAAATAGAACGCAGGTTAATGAGATCACAAAGTGGCCCTTTTGCTTTTAGTAATACCCATTTCAAAAGTTTATATAGACTGACGAAACCAATGGTGCATTACTTGTCAGAACAACTTATGCCTCATATGAGTAATTCAACCCATATAATAAGCACATGTGTTAGTGTGACCTATTTCTCGAGAAGTTTATATATAATTCATAAATATTATTTAAGTATTAAAATTTAGTTCTGTATCTTTTAATGTGCTCAAGGTCGTGCCCAGGGGGGTCCGCGGACCCCCCCCCCCAAATAAAATGGATTAACACTAGATAAAATCGACAAACATTCCTGCAGTCACCTCCTTGTGACTTAATAACAGCTGTCGACCATATTGAGAACGAAATATCGCACTTTCAAGATATTCGATGCAATATTGAAAAAGAATTTGCAAATTCATTTACAGAAGCAAAGGCTTTATTGGCCGATGTCAATGAAGAGATCAAGCTTCCACGGTTAACATCAGTACAGAAGCATCGCCCTAATCCAAATACTAATAGCCCCGAACAGTATTACCGCATAACTGTTGCAATACCCCTATTAGAAGACTTAACTTCCCAGCTCAAAATAAGATTTACTGACCACAAGAAAGTGATTGCTGCTATGTACACTCTTATACCAACAGTCTGTTCCGAGAAGAAAACGCCATTCCCAAGAGAGGACCTAGTGATGTACGAGGACCTGGTGGAACTAGACGACGAACAAGGCGAATTTCAACTATGGAAATTGTTGTGGCAGGGCAAAAGCCCTTCGGACCGGCCTTCTTGCGCCATTGAGGCTGTCGGAGAGTACAATAGGCAATTGTATCCCAACATTAATACCTATGTTGTTGAACATCTTGTCGACTCTACCAGTAACCACGTGCACCCCGGAAAGGTCATTTTCCACACTTAGGCACCTAAAAACCTACCTACGGAATTCTTGTGGGCAAGAGAGGCTAACCGGGTTGGCCCTAACGGCAATTCACAGAGATGTCATCATCCCAACTGATGATGTTATAACAGAATTTGCCCATAAAAAGTCTAGAAGGCTTGATTTTGTAGTGTGAATTCACTGAACTGGAAATTTAAGGTTTTTAGTTTTAAAAACGAATATGTTAGTACAATTTTTTCAGTGGAGTACTTTTCCCGTGCCAATGTAATGGTAATTAATTAAATTTGAATTAGCAGGTCTTTTTTATTCAGACCCCCCCGAAACAAAAATCTGGGCACGGCCTTGAATGTGCTTACACAAAATTGTTATACCTAGGTTAATGTAGAACTTGTCCTTGAATACATGTATCATTAAAGTGCATGTAACTGATTGATGTTCCTTCTTTGTACATACATTTGATTTTCCTTGCCCTTGAAAACATATATTATTGCAGTGCAAGTACACTGGGGTGGGCGGATAAAAGGGTAGCCTATTGACTTTTCGTGTCACACGCAAAGAGTTCTATATATAGAGTAGACAAGTAGTGTGTTAAGCATAGGAAAGCGCTGGTAACTAGTCGGACATTCTGTTCTCGCACATGTAGTGCGCTTTCACTCCCACGGTCTCCCCTTCAATCACAAGAGTATAAGAATACAAGAATAACGCGCGCACATCGTGCGAGTGACAGCGCAGTATGTCCGTCAACTTTCCAGTGAAAAGCTTAGTAGTCTACTCTATATATAGAACTCTTTCGTAACACGAGACATACTCTATCAAAATTCGCACGAGGTCCTCAAGCCAGGTATCGTGCCTTCCACCCATAAAGTTAATATATGCTCCTAGCGCCGAGCGAATAAACTGTTGATATACCGAATGTTCTACCTGCATCTGCGGTTGTGGCCTAGGTGATTGAGATCCGAGAAATGTATTTTATTTCTCGATGTCAAAATTCTAAGTGGCAAGGTCAGTTTTTTAAATTTTTATATATTTTTGGGTATACTAGGTTAGGTACCTGGCTAATATCGCCTCGTAAATTTGCTACGGAGTTGACTTTTCGTTCTTCACAGTATAGATGCTCATAGTGTAGGGAATAATTTTGAATTTGGCGCTATAATTTAGGTTGGTAGTAAAGTTGGCCACAACCATCAAAGAGTTCTATATATAGAGTAGATTACCAAGCCATCACTGGAAAGTTTACGGACATACTGCCGTCTCACTCGCACGAAGTGTGCGCGTTATACTTATTCTTACTCTTGTGATAGGAGACCGTTCGAGTGAGAGCGCACTTCATGCGCAAGGACAGAATGTCCGACTAGTTACCAACGCTTTCCTATACTAAACACACTACTAGTAGACCTCTATATATAGAACTCTTTGACAACCATCCGATGAGGATTATTGTTGCACTCATGAACTATTGAATGAATTATGATAAAGATAAACGTTACGACGTGTTTTATGTTCTTATTCTTATATGAACTCCAAATAAAGCTTATGAAAATATAAAAAACATTATTTATGGATCCCGACATAGACAAACCCCTCCCCCCCAAAGTAACCACAATAGTGTTGAAAACTCAATATCTGGAAAAAAATTAATTTACATGGAATTAACTTGATATCACTATAAATTTAAAAAATCATCCTTATCCACTAACAATACTTATGAAAGTATTTGGTAGTATTTTTACTGGATAAGTTTTTTTTTAATGTTGTAGTGTTTTCACAGTATAAAATATTTTATATTAACCTGATACCAGTTCAATAATGACATGAATGGATCAGTATCAATTACTTCAAATAATACAGCCTTTAAATATTTTCAAAACTTTAATAATCAAGCTACAAATAGATACAAAAAATTATTTCAAAAATACATCAAAATGAACTAGAGGTGGAACAAATTTGTACTTCTTCTTTTTAACTTTATATTCTTTAGTATGGTGGTGAAGAGACGAAAGTGGTTGAATTGTTATGTTGTTAATAATTTCGACAGGTCTAACCGATCCGAAAAAGTCAGTTATCGGAACGTAATGAGGATCTCTTCTAAACAAATCCTTCCTCACTCCAACAGTTGAAATACAGTCTTTTTTGGGGCAGACGCTCAACTGAAAAATTCACAAATTTGCAGTAATCGGCAACGGAAACTCCCTTTTTTTAAGGAATGCATGAGCTTTCCCGAGGCTACCCAGGTAATTAATGAATATTCTACTAGAGACAAAGCATCTGAGCACCTTCATACTGGTGACATGAATATGAAACCCTTTGAAAGGCAAGATACAACGATCTCAAATTCACGATATTTTTTATGGTTTCAAGTTACGGAAAGTCTCCAGAAATTTTCTGCGAATGGAAGTTTTTCCCATCACTAGAAATTTGTCTGGTTCAAATACGTTTCATGATTTTAAATAATCCACTATAAATTTACTTACAAATTCAGACATAGTTTTCTTGCTATCAGGAGTTACATTTTCCAGAAAGGCGAGAGCATAAAAGGTATATCGATCAATAATGTAGACACCGATTGCTGGATCAACATGATGCTGAAAAGTCAATTTGAATAGAAATTGAATATTTTCATCAATTTCATACTTACAGATAATGAATCTTCACCCACTAAGCTGCTTCCAACTGCCAGTATATTTGGAGAATAGAATCTTTCATACATTGAAGCAGCCTGGCATGTATCAATCATAAAAAATATTTCATGATATCTATAACAAAATATGGTGATGAATGGATTCGGTCAAATCGCAAATGATTCTAGTCCCTTTGAAGGTATTTGACGGGTTCAGAAGCAAAGGAGCGAGTAAGAAAATGAATTGTGATCACTTGATCACTGATTCCCTCACTTTTGTAAGAAAAATAGGATTCTGCAGGTCGAAAAAAAATTGTATTCTACAAGCTTACTATACAATGAAGAATTTCTGAATATACGCTCACTGTATTATCACACATGCTGCATATTCATCTACAATCATCCCCATTTGAAAATTAATCCAACACATAAGCATGAAACTCGGTCAAATGTTAATAATATGCTAATAAGTCCCTTATATCAGAAAGATGCTAACCAGAGGTTTATTACGTCAATAGCTCCTAAAATAATCAATTCTTTACCACCAAACAGAAAAAAAAATAAACAATCTTAAAAGTTTCTTGAAACTATTTTTAACATTGTTACACTTACTGTGAGAAGATGACACTTCGATCTTAAACTACTTTTTAAGTCTATTAATAATATAATTTCTTGCGAAGTTATCTCACTTTACTTTAGAGCTAACTTTCACAATCCCAAACGTCTTACACGACAAACTGTGAATTCAACTCAAATTTTTTATGTTCCCTACCGTACAACAAATTATTCCTCTCCACTTAAAAGCATAATGAGAAATGCCAATCAGTAACCAAACTTGAGGATTTAACTTCCCTTTCTAGTACTTCCTTTAATCTTAAACTTCCTCGTTCTATTTAATTTTTAGTTATATTGTATATGTTTGTGCCCAACAACTATAGTATTGTTATTTTTGATAATTTTATTTCAAAATAATTATATGTATTTGTTTTTTTTTTCTCTCAACTGTGAAAATGAAATGTATTTTTCGTTTGTAATAAATAAATAAAATAAATAAATAAACTTTCCAAAAAAAATCTAAACAGTATATAGGTAAAAACCAAACTAAATACTTAAATATCATATAATTACTGAACATATATGTATTTATTAATTTCAAACAATGTAATCTGGAAGTAAAGCATCATAATTTGTGTTTGCAACTCAATTCTCTTTAGTTGTAAAATTATTAATGTGTATATATTCTATTTTTTTTTGTTACGCCTGTCTTTCCAACTACACGAAATTTAATTTGCTCAATATTATTATATTAATACTTTGTCACAAATAGCAAAATAATACAATAATAAATTGTTCTGTACACATACAGGCCCTTGGGCCTAGGTGTACATATATAATTTTAGAAAAATATCTATGAAATTATTAGTATATTATCAACTTTTGACCAAGTTTCATGCTTATGTGTTGGATTAATTTTCAAATAGGGATGTTTGTAGATGAATATGCATGTGTGATAATACAGTGAGTGTATATTAAGAAATTCTTCATCGTATAATAAACTTGTACAATACAATTTTTTTTTCGAAGTATTATTTTAATAATGTAATTTTGAAAAACGGTCAGGGGTTGTAAGACATTATTATAAAGACCACCCCAAACAGCAATACCATATCTTAGGATAGTTTCAATTAACGATTGGTAGAGAATGATTTATAATTTTTTATTTATAAACTTTCGTACCTCATAAAATTTATATATAAATCTTCATAGTTTTGCTGTTAAGGTATTAATGTGGTCTGTCCATTTAAGGTGTTTGTCAATAATTATACCCAGGTATTTGGTTTTATCAGTACTGTTTATTTTAAGATTTGAGTCTTAAAATTTTAATTTAGAGAAATCAGGTCTGTTTGCTTGTCAGAGAAAATGCTATAATATGTCAACAAAGATGAGTGCTCTTAGATCTTCTTTTACAAAGTTTTCTCCTTTCTGCAGATTGGACAACAACTCTGTCTCGATTTGAAGTTTAGAAAACACAGGATTTTTTTTTTACTTTTACCTACTGTGTTCTTGAGGTAGGGGTGCAATGATTGCAATGCAAACATAGGAGCCTTTTCATCAGAAAAACAAATTCTGAGTGAATTATGGAAAGAATCAAGATTTTGAATGAAGTAGACTTTCTAAAATACTCGGCGAGACTAGTAGCATGAGGGTTAGAACAACGTTGTTGCTTCCCCAAAAATCTAGACATGAACTGGAATCAATTCACCAGTTTTTTTGTGTCATGAATGAGTTCTTATGTGTTCTTCGGCGGCAATATTGTCGGAAATGATAACTAACGTAATTCTCTTGATATGTTGTAAGCACGTTATAAGTCAAGAGCTTTTGAATGCAGGGGTTTCAACAAGGCAGAGTATTTAGCTACATAAGGTACACCACAAAATACAAAAACACTTTTTGGTGCCACTGTGTATCCTTTAACAGATTTTGTGCAGTTCAACAATATCCACAAATTTCGGCTTGAAAACACCAATAATTTTATACTTTTGAATGGCATTCATGTCTCACATCCATTTTTGTTGTTTATTTTTTGTAATTTAACATCGATTTTGTTTTTTTGAGAATATTTCAGGAGGGGTGGCAAGTTTCCACTTCTGTCTATACCTGGCTACACCCATGCTTAAATCTTACCTTTGCTTCTGCCACATTTGTTCCAGTGCATCAGCCATTTCTTGACTAGTAATCTCTTCAGAATCTTGGAATTTAAGGAATCCATCACCTCCATGTCCAGTTAAATAAACTAATACATTGCTCCCTTCATCTGTTAACAACTGTTTGGACCTAGGTGTACCAGGAGGTAAACGACCTGTTAGTAATCTTACAAAATTTTCAACCGTTACCTGTAAATAAACATTACATATAATATAAATTAAACCTCATTGAATCACTCTTTGTAGCGATAGAACAGATAATACAGATATGAAGAACAATTCATCAGTTTGTTTTGCAGAAAAGTACCTAATAGGATGTTATAGTATGAAACACTGAAAACTATATTATTTGCAAATGATATAGCAAGAATGGCCCCAATTATGCAACTATAAAATAGTCATCACTCAAATGCAAATCCCTAACACCGAGGAAGAAAAATTGAAGCTGAACTCAAGTACAATGTGAAAAGAATTATTAATGAACCATATTTAATTAAATTCAAACATATAACTAATTACACTGCTTCAACTTCCCAAAACTTCAGAGCTTTGGATGATTGAAAAAGGCAACAACTTCAATGGTCTATTGTCTGGCATTCAATGAAAATATGTTTACAAAGCTTTTGAGTACATTTGGAGTACTTAGATACTGATTCTTTGTCTATTCAAACAAATAAATTGATCATGTATAAGTACCTCATATCCTCTATAATCAACTTCAACGTCATCTCCATACACATTTATGTGTTGGTTTGCATTATTAAACACTGTAGCAGGCCTAGGATTTCGTGGGTTACAAGCCATATCATCAGCAATCATTAATATGATTTGACTGTCCGGTATTCCCAATCTTTTCACACTGCGGTATATTGATAAAACGTTTGCTACATGGCGATAATTGAACCAGAATCTGCTAGTATCAACAAGCACAGCCCAATTATTTGTATGTCCTTTTTCAGGTGATTCTCCATTCAACTAAAATAATCAGAGATGTCTTACAATAAAATTGTATGAATAACAGATGTATTACTTGTAAATCTGAAGCATTGACTAATAAAAGCAAGGGTAGAATAACTAAGAATGTTAATCTAATGGAATTCATCATAATATTAGATTAGATTTGATGGAACCATAATAACAAAATATACTGATTGTAGTTTTTGGTTCCAGCATAACAATTTCTTCAATTTATGGTTTGATTAAATAAATCACTTTCATTAGCCACAGTATATAGAAAATTCTTTATCCTCATCTCATAAATTCATAATCATAAAATAAATAACTTGAACCTAGATAAAAATGACACTTTATTATTTGAATAATTGATTTAGGATAAATATGTACGACCGTGGGATAAATATTATAAGCATGTGAACTCATAGAGATCATATAGTATATGATCTCTATGTGTGAACTAGACACAGATCTCTGTACAAATTTTATGCTCGTACCTCAGAGCAATAAAAGATAAGAGGCGCCACTTTTTAGTGAAGCTAACATCTGGCTATCCTTTACTGTTTGATTCATAAGTGATGGGCCCTGGGGCTTTATAAGCGTTTTGTTCAAATGTGCTCATTGAGTAATTTATTGAGAGGTGCGGTGAAAAGAAAACGTTCTTGATTGAAAAATATATACTAATTAATTTTACCATTCAAATTTTCTATAGAAATTTGCGATGTTTATCAATTGTATAATTGTACAGTCTCATTACCCAAGAATAATAGAGAAAAATATTTTCAAAGGCGCACTAATTACACAAAGATAGGCAAACAAGTTGGATAGAATCATCATAACACGCAAATCAAATGAATGGGCATACACGGAACTACCCGATCAGATCTAGTTTTACCCTTAACCAGATCCTACGTAAATATGCTATGTGAGATTATAAACAAGGATATAAAAGCCATCTCTATATCTTTTATTGCTCTGAGGTTCGTACTTCAATACCATTTCAGTGAACAATAAACATTAAATACCTCTATGATAAGAGTGTATAGGGAGATGGCACAGAAAGTAATATACAAATTTTGTATTTCATGAAGCTTCGATTCGGTTCGATTCATAGACCTAATAGCATAATAAGTCTACGGTTCGAAACTTTATATATATTTATTATCACATAGAAAATATTTTTAAGAAAATGGAAAATGTGATTACAATTTTAAACTTTGGTATATTTAACTAAACATGTTTCGTTGCACATTAATATCCTCAGAAATATTTGTAACACTAGTGGTAGAAATACTTCTGGCATGATGTATGCCGGTTTAATCCCTAGTCGACTTTTCCCATGGATTCATATTTTATATGTACTTAATCTATAATGGAAGCATCATCCGACCGGTGTAATATTATTATTGAATTTTACCACAACTTAAATCATCTCAACCCTAACCGTGCAATAGAAACAATTTTTGGATGGTGTTCAGAAAATAGATCACATTAACATATATGTCTACTATATTTGTTCGTCTTTACGTACGTTTCGTCTCACGACCACCATCAGACGACGTCAAATAGGTGTAAAGTTAAACAAATGTGTTTGAGATATTTATGACTACGATAGCAAAGATAGCTGTACCAAAATTCATGATTTATTGTATCGTCTTCTTACCTAGACACTATTTTAACATTATAAAAAAATACGTAAGAATTTGCAAGTATTTAATTAATTTAATTTATACAAATTTGACCTAATGACTGTACATCTGTTCTGTGATTAACTTACAGGATCACGTTTTATGTGAATCAATTCCAGAATAGATCTCCTATGATAATTGGTTTCTTCAGCTAAAATATTAACATTTTTATAATCGAACTCACGGTTATAATCAAAACAATGTTTAGCAGAGGCGGTGGATTTTTGTTTCTAGTATTATACTAGTGGGCATACATTCCTTTTTGTAAATATTGTTTAGAGATTCCTGTACAAGTATTATCGCATCAATCTAAACAATTTAAGTTATATATCGTTGGGTTTGTAGATCTTTAGGTTAACGGTTTAAAATATTTACCAACCCAGTTAGTAGGTGTATGCGCAACATTTATGTTATACTGTCTTAAGCATTCTATATACCATTTGAAGAATACGGGTTGAAAATCTAGTGAAGATTCTTCTAAACATTCCATAACTAGGTTAGCGATAGTTGCTGATGAAACAGGAGTTCCCATTGCTGTGCCGAATATTTATCCAAAATATTGTTCACCGTATTGAAAATAAGTGCATTCTGAACAAAACTTTACTGCATTTATAAATTCAGGCTGATCTAGGGGTGATTGGTGTTTAATCTCTACCCAATGTTTTTTTGATGTTACTTAAGGCTAATTCGATTGGTATATTTATAAATAAAGAAACAAACATCTAAGGAAATTAATTTTGAAGATATATGGGTACGGATTGATTTTTCATAAGCTCATTTAAATGCCATTAGTCCTCTATATAAAATTAATTTTTTCTTATTATATTATTTATAGATTTGGATACAAATTTTGTCAAATTATAGGTATTAGGCGCAATATTGCTTACAATGGGTCTTAAAGGAATATCAGTTTTATGCAGTTTCGGAAGCCCATAGATATATGGTGCTTACCCACTATGAGAAATTAATCTTTTTCCACGTCAATACGTGTTCATTTATTTTTGTACCATTTATTATTAACATGAACAAATTAATAAAGAGTATAAGAATAAGTTAATCTCCACTGACATGAAAAATAGATTAATTTGCCATAATGGGCAAGCACTATAATATCTATGGGCTTCCGAAACTTCGTAAAACTGACATTCCTACTCATTGTAAGCAATATTTGGTGCACCTATGCCTATAATTTGTCAAAATTTATATCCAAATCTTTGGATAATATAATATGAAAAAATAAATTTGATATAAAGGGCTCATACTATTTTAATGAGTTTATAAAAAAACATGATTCGTTCGTTGTTGCGACGTAAACAATTTCAATTGAAATTAATGCGATAAGATGCTCAGTGCTCACTGCTCAGTGCTCACTGCTCAGTGCAATTAGCTTAAGGAATCCCGCTCTTTAGTTGATGTGAATTGGTGTTCTGATGATGGTAGTGAAACCGAAAAATATAGTAAAAATATGTGTTAATGTGACTTTACCAAAGAATTTACAAATAATTCATACTTGAATCAAGATTCATTATAATATAACCTATGACCAATTACTGGATTGGTTCAAATTGACCCGCTATGTACTAACCGGAAATGATCATAGCCAAGTGCGCAAATTTATTGCGCAAAACGTCAATGTGGCATTTAATACGCGCAGTACCGGTTTTCACCTTCAGTCACATATTTTGCAAGTGTTTTGTTTTATTACTACATATTTGACTCGAATGTGGTCAAGTTTCAATAAAAGTAATAAATTTGATCCCTTTTTAAGTATACCTACTCGTTCAACAACTTGAGAAAACATAAAAGGTATGTGTACTTTTTGCCTTTGTTAACCCAGAATGTTTATTGTCATATGAGACATTATACACGTGGATTTTCTACTTTTCTACATCGTTTTATTCGAGATTTCATTGATTTTCCTTCAATTTTGCTCTGTAAATTGGATCAGACGATGCAGGGGATGGTTTTAATCATGACTTCTATTATTTATCTAATTCTCTTATTATATCTCCATCCCTCCAAAAAGATGCTTCCTCAATCCATCTTTAATTCTTATTCGAAAAATAGTAAAGTTATCTTCGAGGTGAAATTGCATCATATATTTCATTCGATAAATTTCATAGTTTGACCGCATTTGTTCAACATGTTGTGATATCAATAAATTGTATCTTCTATTTTATGTAATATGAACGTTGGTATGTATCTATTAATTTTGTTATCAATATATGGTGGACATATGCATTTTCAATGAAATTGACAAATTACATTAATTTGTCGTGGTAAATGCAATCATAAAAGTAGCCGCTTTGTTTTAACTAATGTATCTCAGAAACATGGGTGATTAACATTTTCAGGTTACATGTACTTCCTGTAGTTGTGGCTGTGTACAGCACTAGTACTACAATGATGGATACATGACATGTGGAAGTCTACATTACTTATTATAAGAATTTCGAAAATATAAATATAAAATTATAATCTATTGACAATTATTCCATATTAAAAACAATTGGTGTATGGAAAAAATAGTATACAAGTATATCAAATATATATAAAAAAATGGTACTTATAGGAGCAACATCTGAAAAAAAAAAGTTTATAATTATATGCCAGATTAAAAAAAATCATAATTTTGAAATTTCGTGTTCACAGTAAACATACTTGATGACCTAATTCTTATATACTGTCCATACTGCTTGATACAATTGTCACTGTTAGATGATTAGATATGTGTTAGATTGAAACTGAGTCGAACACACTTTAATCTTGTACATTTCTGTGTAAAGCTAAAGATTTCTCTCTTATGGGATCATTTGAGTATTGAGATAATAAACATCCTCCAATTTGTTTAAAAATTCTCGACAATAATGATAATTCATGGAATCAAGCAATTGACAAATGTTCAAAATTAAGGTTAATATTATCACTGATACATTGGCAGAACGATTATTTCTGTAACAAAATCGATATGTAAAAATTCACAATTTGTTTAATAAAATAAAATGAGTATTCTCTCTGTTATATGCACTAATACATAGAAAATTACAAGAAAGCTTAAGATACGTTGTTCATAAGTTTGAACAGTCAAATGTGCCTTAACACTCTTAATAGCCAATTTGATTCACTGAAATTCACTGTCAAAATCTGAACAGATAAGCAGCTCCCTTTCTTTGTCGTGTTCAAAATGCTATGTGGGGTCAAACTAGAAGGAACATTCTAACTCGGTATAAAGAACATTTTGCCCATAAAAAGGAGAAAAATGGTGTAAAATCACCGTTAGCCGACTTTAACAGTATTCTTAGTGGATAATGGTAATTATTTGTCATTTAAAGTTGTCCAACAATATGTTATTATAATTTCTATGAATCCCCAATGTTTTTTATTGCGATCAATTGAATGTCGTAGAAGGAAATAGCAATTTGAATGCAGTCACCAAAGCTATAATCTGTAAAATAGTTCAAAGTTCAGTGTTTGAACTTCCCTTGAGAATAAACAATGTCAGAAATTAGTGTACTGAGAACATTCCAACTACCATGAAGTGGTCATCAGGGTAAACTAAATTAGAAAACAAATTCTGCTCAGTACTTGAACAGTATTTTCAGTGGATAAGGGTGGTTATATCTGTTCAATAACATAATGCTGACATTTGGTTTGCACAGCAACATCGTCAAGTATTTCTAACATTAGTGAGAAGTAAATAGACAAATTTCAGCAAATGCTGAATTTCTTTGTGAATCAATTCACTATACAATGCTTAAGGACGCTTTGTGTAATACAATTAGTTTTAAGTAATCCAATTTTAGACATAATAAGTCTTCTGATGATGGTCGTGAGACTGAAACGTACGTAAAGACGAGAAAATATAAAGCATAAGTGTTAGTGTGTCCTATTTCCCGAGAATTCATATATAATCCATACAATAGAAGAATATATTTAATGAAAATTTTACTGTTTATATCAAAATTACAGATCATAAATTTGCAAATAACTTATAATTTTAACTTACTCTTACTTGTATGTGAGTAATAATTTTCTTGTATCTATTCTATAATATACATTTTTTCCAGTAACTTCTCTTGAGTGGATGTAATTAAATTTATTAAAATTTCATTAATCAAGGTTCACATTTTTGGATAATTCTGTGATATAATTCGATTGTAATAATACAATCATAACATAATAACGGTATTTTTTTGGGTAGCTGAAGCAGACACAGTAAATAAATAAAACATGATAAATTCATATTATACTGCAGTCCAATATCATAACTTGAAGCAGACTTCAATAATGGGTCAATGTTACTTAGACAAAAAGGTCAAAATCGAATAATTCCTAGACAATGTTGAAATTTGATATTGTACCCTAGAACCCAGATATACATTATAAACAACTAACCATGTTCATAACAGTATCACCATTCAGGTTCTCTGCATGTGAATTTTGAATCATACCACACAAATTCACATTGTTGAGATATTTTCCCTGGTCATTAAAAACCTAGTTACGTTACATAGATATTACTGAAGAATTAAAACTTCATTCTTCAATTCCTGGAATTCATTTTGTATTTGGGAGCATTTGGCACATTTTACATAATTTTTTTTTCTATGGAAAAATTCCATTTGAGTAGGTGGCTTTTTTGTGATAGGTCATTTTTATTTGTGCAGATATGGATATGTTCAATTTCATTTCTAATATCTTGAATTCAAGCCAATATTTTTTAATAATATCATGACTTATATCAATAATAATAAGTTAGTTAAATAGACATAGCATCTATAACGTTCGATATCGGATGTGCAGGAAACATCGTGAGGATGTGAGTAAGAGAAGAGTGGGGTGGGCACACTGTTTGCTACCAGTTTCAACACGATGTTTTCATACTCTGCTTAGAATGTGACTTGTTGACGACTTGCAATTTCTTGTAAACAACTGCGTCTACTTAACTTAATACTCAATGGTTATGTCCATAACTGCCCTCTTCTTCAAATTTTTGTCGCCTTGGACAAAGTGTGATTTAATTTTAACTCATGGTGTTTCAATTAATAAATTTTTGTTCTACAAAAATCCTTTATTTTATTGATTTTAGTCATAATTGATTAATGTTGTACAATTTTACAATATGGATAAAATTTCATATCATCTAGTAAAGGGTGACACGATAAATTTTTTTCATAATAATTCATTTTGAACACATGTATGGTACATGATATTCTGCTGGATTATGAACAAAAATGGGTGTTGATCTTGCATTAACTAAACTATAAAAGAGTTCACACAGTATATACCCTATAACACTATAAATAAGAAATAATCACCTTTATCCACTAAAAATGCTCTTGAAGTACCTTTCGGCTACCAGAGTAAACTAAATTGCAAATCAAAATGTGCCTGTTTACATCCTGTTTGGGAATAATAATGCAAACAAGGGGTTTATCTCTAGCTGAGAGTAGCCCCTTGTTTGCATTATTATTTAATAGAATTTAAACAGTTACATTTTGATTTATTGCTCTGATGACGACTACTTGGTAGCTGAAAGATCCTAAATATACTTGAGAGTATATTTATTGGATAAGGGTGATTATTTCTTATTCATGGTGCATAACATTAGTCTTTATTTTAATCAATTTTATTGTATGTGGTGTCAGCCAAAGCTAAATCTTTGTATTTTTGGTTACAGGAAACATGAGTTCAGGAAATACCTGTTATAAATGCAATCAACCGGGACATTTTGCTAGAGAATGTTCCCAACCAGGCTCACGTGATGGTGGAGGCGGGCGTGGATTCAACAGAAGCCGTGAAAAATGCCACAAATGTAACAAGGTGGGTCATTTTGCACGTGACTGTAAGGAAGACTCAGCTCGCTGTTATCGTTGTTATGGGGAAGGTCATTTTGCTAAAGACTGCCACCAGAGTCCTGATATGCCGTCCTGCTACAATTGCAGAAAGCCTGGTCATATTGCCAGGAGTTGTCCTGAAACAGGCGGAATGGAGCGCATGTCCAGTGAAACATGCCATAATTGCCAGAGACCTGGCCATATTTCAAGGAACTGTCCAGAAGGAACCAAGACTTGCTACCAATGCCACAAACCTGGTCACCTGAAGCGAGACTGCCATGATAACGACTACAGAAAATAGTAATCAAAACTATTTTTCTAATTGTTGTATTTATAATTCGGGTGTTTAGGTGTTGTGGTACTACAGAATTGATATACCTATTCAACAAATGATGAATATCTTCTCGAATATTACCACAATAGTTCAAAATTGAATAATTTTAATGAATACTGTTGCTTTCTAATTTTGTATTAAGTAAATCTTAACAATAGTTGTGATGATATTTACATTATTTGTTTTGTAAGTATGATAGATATTGTTTTGTACGTACTGTCAGTTAGACACCGATTATATATTATAAAATATCTATTTGTTTCTGGACACAATTGTTAAGATCTTATTTATCCTGTTTCCTATGTGTTTTTATAGTCGTAGGACAAATTTTTATTTTTCAATGTAAATTTAATTGGACTAAAAGTTTTATGGTTAGGTATTTATTGTTTGCAATTTCCTTTTTCATATTTTTTAATATTGTTATCATATTTTACACTGAAAATCTGTTAATATTTTTGTGTTAAAAAAGGAAATTATGCAGATGGAATTTAACATTTTTAAATTTGAAATTGTACTTTTGTTGTCCTAATAAAGAAGTGTAAATGGAATTGAATTGAACAATTGGTCTAGATTGAAAAGAAAGATGAGTCTCTGAGAAAATAAAGCACATTATTACTTAATTAACGAATTTATTTGTTACAGTACTTTCAGTTAACCTTTACTGAGTTTGAAGACTGGCTATCACACTAGATATCAAGTGTGATTGTGTATTGGTCGACTTGTACTAATTGAATTAAAAAAATTCTCAATTTCATTACTTCAGTGAAAAGTTCAATTCTTAGAGCAATTTTTTTATGAATACGTATTTCTATTAATATATAATAACTGAGGGGGTGGGACAGTGAATATTCACTACATATTATATTTAGTGGTGGAAGAATATTGAATATCTGGAAATTTTAAATGGATGCAACAATGGTTCAAATGTTTCTGTATTAAATATAGAAACAACATGAAGCTTTTGAAACTACATTCAAAATTTAGACTGTTAAGTGAATTCTAAATGGTTTCTATAAAATTGGAATATAAACCTCTGAACAATGATGAATGGTGTTTTATGAAGTGGAATGGTGGTTCTTCAGAATAAAATATTTTCAAGTGATCAGTTCTTTCTGATTATCAATTATTTTTGATAATTTTTTTCAATAATTCAAGTATTGCTGGTTGGACATCATCTAGTGAAATGTTTGAAATGAATATTTAGTCCTACATGATGTACTGAAGATATACATTCAAATGTTTCACAAATCGGAATGCTTTAGGGTAATATATCATCCTACAATGCTAAGAGAGAAGTATAAAAGAAAAGTTTAGTTGTGTTCTTTCCCAAAATTGTTGCATTTGTCTATAGAGAGAATCCTCCTCAATCCTCAATATCTCTATTACCCTGTTTAAACAGGAAGAGAATATATTTTAATGTTATATGATTATCTGTTGTAGAAGTGTACAATTTTGAGAAATTAGCAACTAAAACTATGATATAATGAACAGAAGTGTGAACTGCATATGCAAACAATGAAGCCTGAAAACTTACTATTTGCATTTGTTAATTTGGAGAATAGCTAGGCCGGAATCCTTGATAGAAAATTGAACCATTATTGAAAAAACGAGTCCTGGAGGAAAAACAGACTTATAGATTTTATTAGGTTACATAGTTTCTGTAAAATGTGTACTGCATTCATACTGGTTGAAGGTATCTCTGAATTTTACATGACGATATTTGATACTACCTCTAACAGCCTTGCTAATACATTATTTTGGAGCAAAACAAAATGGATTAGCTATTTTGAACACTTCGCAATATTCTCCAAATAGATTTCCCTCTCCTAATTCATCAAGCATCAGTTCTTGTATTTTTTGTTGATACAAATTATAAACACAGCTTAGATTTTCTGAAATTACACCTTCCTCACATTGCATATTATCATTAACCTTTTTTATTGAAGCTAATCATTGATTTTAAATGAAAAATTATACATCCAGTATCGAAGTGAAAAAGTTATATTACAATAAATGAATTTGAAAGCATTTGGGTTTTTTATTTGATACCTAAATGAATTACTTGTTCCTGGGTCAAAACAGAATCAGTAGTTATATCAATATCTTATGTTCTACCGAAAAGAACATTGTTAATATGGCTGTGAGATCACACAACCAATCATTGCATACATTTTGTCATTAACACAATTCTTTCATCTGGAAAAAAATATTAAACTAGAATTGAATTGAAGTAGTTCCTGTAGCGTTATTCTATTTTTCATAAAATATTTTAGAGATTTAAAAAATTAAAATTAAATTAATGTATAACCGTGCTTATATCGCGTGTTACTACCGTAAGTGAAGTGACAGTCTGCTTGCGTGCATCGGATATTGTTAGATACAACTCGCTATAGCTTTATTTGTTTCTCTTGTAAAATAATTCAATACGCTTGGGTCGCTCTAACTCACTATATTGTGGTTACAAACATTAAAAGTAAGAAGAGTAGAGGAAGAAAAACTAGTATTGCCGATCGAAGAATAGATAAATAGTGTGCGTGGAAAAGTTACTCTTCGCACATCATTTGATTTGGTAACTGATTTTTATATAATTGTTTCACTTTCTATAAGATAAATTATTTATTTCATTATCTTTACACAACTAAATAATATTCAAATTAATGTTTTTGAGAAAATGTTACTACGAAAAAAGTATTCCATATCTGGGGATCAAACCCGAGCCTACTGAGTGGGAGCAGAGTATCCTAGCCCCTACACCATACCTTTGGTTCATCACAATTTGTTATATAGTTGAAGTACGGTGTAAATTTAAGTTGCTTCAATAACTGTTTCTGTTATTGTTAGAACGATTTTGTCAAAATTTGGGTGAAAGCAGTTTTATATTAACTTAAATTTACTGTGAATGTTTTGAATCGATTCTATGTATACTTAGTTATAATTTTTATTAAATTTTGGACCCTTCCAGAAAATTATTTATCACATGATTTCCCTGAAAAACAATGTCACCGAACAGCAAACAATATATTTGATATGATAGGTTTTTTTTGGACACGTGATTTTTTCTGAGCAATCTGCTATTGACGAACGCACGACGTCAAATTTTCTAAGCTTACTTTTAGAGTTGTTTTTTGTTGGTTCATTTTTAGCTTTGGTTAATTTCACTAATTTATAAGTCATTTTTTTTGATTTCTAGCAACATTTTAGCCAAAGCTAAATCTAAAATGACACAAAACAAAGTTGTTTTATGAAAATCATTTTATAGGCTCCGGTAATTACTACCATCAGCCATAATTGCGTCAAAATTTGCCTGTGATATGGGAAACCTATATAGTTTAATCTTCCTCGCTATCGTGCAACTCAATTACAAGCATCTTTTGAGAGATTTTTGTAACAAATACCAAAACAATCGCAAATTAATCTGTTTCGTCCGTCCAAAACCTTCGAGCAAGCAGATTTACGTCTGATTGATCCGATTGAATTACCGAACGGACTAGGTTTACCTCTCCTACATCTAGACGAAATAAACGAACGATTCTGTTGAACAGGATTGATCCGACGTAAATAACGAACGCACCTATAGTCACAGTACTCCGTACACTGTGTGCGCGCCATCTGCCGGTGGAATCTTTATAATGAAGACGATAGTTTCCGCTCTATCTCGAACGAACATTTAAATTCAATTATGTGAAGGTGTACAAAAATTGAATTATTTCTGAATCGAAAATAATGCTCGAGTATTATAGCCCGAATAAAATTCTATAACATAGGACTATGACAGTACTCCTGCGAGAACAATATTCCCAAATTTCGAACAGCAGATATAGTAACATAAGTTAATCTTATGGTACAAGCATCGATTGATATACAAATCAATGGTACAAGGTACAAGTACTTCGTAGCTTCAAATAATTACAAATTCAAAATAAATAATGACTTCAGGTGCGTATCCGCATGGACATAATGCAGTCACGACCGATAGCCTCAGTGTCCGCTCCCGCTGGAGGACGCAACATCTGCTATATGATCTGGGCAGTCTTGAAACAAATAGTGTAATTATGAATAGGCGATTTCTTGGGGAACGCCCCTGAAAATCAGGATATTTTCCCTTCAGTAAAATGAGTGCAATCTTATTCATTATTATTATTTGATTTATTTCTTTTCGAAAGAAAATTATCATTCTTCAAGCGAAAAACGTTTTCAAGAACATTCTCTCTGTACTTTTCTCTTGGATTAATAATCATGTTTCATATAAAACAGGAAAATTTGAGTTTGTATGATGAATCAAATTCTTTTCGATATTGCTCGTATAACCGGATGGTATACAAAATTTAAATGTACCCGCTTAATATCACACCATTGCGCATGATATCTCAGGGATGTCAACCTCAATTGTTTGACCGCCATAATAACAAACTGTCATAGCAGAGCACGCGTGATATTTTGGGTGTTTATTCTGATATTGGAACTATAAATAGTTGATCAAAATGAATATTGTGTCGTGTAAATTACTTTTGCGGGCTTGTGTTGAGAAATTACTCGTCGAATGAGGCAAAACTTGATCCATACTATAAACGAACAATTTAAATGCCGACATTTGAATGTCAATAGAGTCCATAAGTTGGCATAAATAATTGAAAACAGTGTTTATCGTAAAAGGGTTCTCAAATTTACTGAAAAATTTAATAATTGGTAGTGAAGTTAAGTGAAGAGCGAGTATTTAGAACATTGTTACGTAAATAGAAGTTGAATTTTGTCTGACGTTCAACTGTCAATTATGAAGATGAAAGTCGGTAAGTATTCAAATTTCTATCATTAAGTGTAAACCATGAATGTGACTAGCCAACATTTCATAATATCCTCATAAAATTCCAATTTGTATTTGGTGCCAGCAAGTACTATTCAAAATCATAGGTTTTTCATTGTTGCGTTTATCATCCACAAACGACCACGAGGTAGCCATTTCTGTCATTTGTCAGTTTTATTTTAGTTGTCAGCCAAACGTGCTTTGCAAATAGACGAATTTATGAAATTGAACCTTTTCCAGCGTGTTTAATAGTTCATCGTGAATTAAAAGAATAATTTTATTTTAATTTCATTAATTCATTGATCATGATGTGTGAACAGTTACGTGTTGAAACATGTGAGTACAATATTCAAAGATTCACGTTATTATAATACATTCGAGCGCGGTAAATGCCAAAAGTTGACATTGGAAATTTTCAACTTCAACTGTCAATTTTCATTGTTTTTATTTCTGTTTGTTTACTTTCCCTGATCCAAGTTGCGATTTTGTTTAAATATATTTCGTTTTACAAAATGTTTGAATTTGTTGCAGATCGCGATAGATTTCAATCCAGTAGTAGTACAGACGAAAATGAATCGGGCTCTGAGCAAGAAGAACACGAGCAACATGTTCAAATCGCTAATATAGCTAATCACAACGTCGGTCAAGTTCGTAAAAGACGCGGCAATCTACCAAAACACTCCGTAAAAATACTTAAAAGATGGTTATATGAGCATCGATACAATGCATATCCAAGTGATGCTGAAAAATTAACCTTATCTCAAGAAGCGAATCTCACAGTATTGCAAGTTTGTAATTGGTTCATCAATGCTCGACGCAGAATTTTGCCTGAGATGATTCGACGAGAAGGTCATGATCCTTTGCATTACACAATTTCTAGAAGGGGGAAAAAATTGTCTAATCCAGGGTCGATTGTAAGTGATCAGCCTAGAATAAATTGGGGAGAAGAAATTCCCACAGTAGGAGGGAAAAGGATTCGACTGGATCATGATTATGATGATAGCATGACTTTGATGTACCGTTCTGAAGAAGATAGCCCAAATGATTATGAAAGTTCAAGCCCGAGTGAAGAAGAGAAATTTACTCCCTGGCAAACTGTCATACGTTATGGTGTAGCTAAGGATGCAGATCACCCAGCTAATCGAGGGTAAGTTCCTTCCTAAGAGTGATTATTAACTTCTTGATTATATTTTAACAATACAAATATCAGCTGTTGAAATAAATTGTACTTTTTCCATAATTATTTATCATGACATTCGGTTTTTGATAACTGTAACTCATATATCTATGGTTTCAGCGTTTACGTAGTGTAAATTCATAATACTTTGGAAGCTGGAGAATAAAACTCAAATTTTACACAAAACTTGTTAACATTTAATTTAAAAATGCTGACAAATTGTTTCATCACACTGTGGCATTTTCAAAGCAAGGAGTTATCAACTAAACATAAATCTAAAAGTATGTCCTTGAATATCAGGGATCAGAATGTGGTACAAATTGAGGGATGGGGGTGGATAATGGTGTGGGAGTGTGTTTACAAAATTGTTAACAAGCGGTGAATTATATGTATCGATTTGATCATTTAATATTACATTATTATTGTTTTTTGAGTGTTTCAATATTTCTATGGATTCTAGTATATTAAGCTTATGTTCTTTTTCCTGAATATGTAGAATATTAGGATTAAGGGTGAAATTGTGGTTATGTTATGTTCTAACAGGTGATTTGCGTAATTAGAGTCCGCTTTTTCGAGCCTGTAACTTTTCAAATGTTCGCTGAAACTGCGTCCAGTTTGTCCTATGTACAAAGCACTACAGTCATCACATCTCAGTCTGTAAACTCCAGATTTCTTTAATTTATCTTTTTTAGATTTCGAGTTATTAATATACGAGCATAGGTTATTTGTTGTTTTAAAGGTGACTTTTTTATTGAGTTTATTCTGGAGTATTTTATTAATTATCTTGACATTATAACCGTTATTTTTGGCAATATATATGATTATGTTTAATTTCAAATGGAGGTTATTTGTTGTTTTAAAGGCGACGTTTTTATTCTGTGTTTTAAGGAATTGAGATATTCTTAGTGAATGTTTACCTAAATATGTTGGACATGTGAAATTTGATTTTGTATAATATTAATAATACAAAATCAAATTTCACGTGTCTAACATATTTAGGTAAACATTCACTAAAAATATCTCAATTCTTTAAAAAACAGAATAAAAACGTCGCCTTCAAAACAACAAATAACCTCTGCTCCTTTATTAATAACTCGAAATCTAAAAAAGATAAATTAAAGAAATCTGGAGTTTACAGACTGAGATGTGATGACTGTAGTGCTTTGTACATAGGACAAACTGGACGCAGTTTCAGCGTAAGGTTCAACGAACATTTGAGAAGTTACAGGCTCAAAAAAGAGAACTCTAATTACCTGTTAGAACATAACCACAATTTCACAATTGATCCCGATATTCTACATATTCCGGAAAAAGGATATAAACTTAATATACTAGAATTCATAGAAATATTGAAACACTCAAAAAACAATAATAATGTAATATTAAATGATCAAATCGATACATATATATAATTCACCACTTGTTAACAATTTTATAAATACACTCCCACCATTATCCACCCCCATCCCTCAATTTGTACCACAATCTGATCCCTGATATTTAAGGACATACTTTTAGATTTAGCTTTAGTTGATAACTCCTTGCTTTGAAAATGCCACAGTGTGGTGAAACAATTTGTCAGCATTTTAAAATTAAATGTTAAAATAAAAGTTTTGTGTAAAATTTGAGTTTTATTCTCCAACTTCCGAAGTATTATAAATTGTAACTTATAATACATCTTTTACTTGAGAACTGAGCTTGTTAATTTTTAAATTTGTAAATTGAAAAAAATTAATGTTATTATGGTATAATGAATAAGAATTTGTATCAATTTTCTGATTCTTACTTTCTTATTAATTCGTTACTTATTGTGTTTATTTTCCAGTTCACCTGAAGAAAAAGTTTCCAGCAATGAATATTGGAATGCACCTCATCCGCAGCTTGCCCATCTGCCACAATTGCCACATCCCTTGGTTAACCCTAAAGTTCAAGTAATGCCAGCTCATTCTGTGAACCCTTTGTTGCCAACATCTGACCCGCTGACATCTTCAGATGGTGAGGATAAAGATAAGTTTAAATGCTTATATCTATTGGTTGAAACAGCTGTAGCTGTAAGACAACGAGAAAAGGAACAAGAGGATATTCAAGTATAGCCTTAAGTCTCTTTGAAGGTAGTGCCTCTTGTGCCTTTTTTAATGTAGTTTTCTCAAGATGAATCATGGTATTTATCAGTTAATCTTCATGTTTTGCACATGAACATTGCTGAAATGATATCATGATTTATTTATGATAAAATGTTGCTAAATGTGTTGTTTTTGTTTTTAGTTTTTCGTTTTGACGAAATAATTTCATAGTTTGTAATTGATTCATTATATGATTAGTGATATTAACATGTTGTGTACCTACATGTTCATTATAATTACATCTCTTTCAATTTTTGACGTTTTAGTTTTATTTATATTTTTATTAGTATTTCAAAGTTTTGATTTATGTTCATGTGCTGCTGATGAAATTGCTTCACATAATGATGTGCTTCCCATTTAAATGAGTAGCTAGGTTCTACTAAGTTAAGGCTTTCATAATTGAAAATTTTAGAAGTACTATTAAGATTGATAATCTTTTTGTAACTTGCATGCCAAATTTTTGTTTATATTTTGTGGTTAGAATTCTCGTTTTAAGAGTTGCTATTATTTTAAATTGAGGAAAAATACAATAAGGCTTGATATGATCTACTATAAACATTTTCTGAAGTGAAATGAACTATGACAAAAAAACAATAGCTGTGAATTAACACTGTTGCATGTTGAAACATTACAGGATTTTTTTACATTTTCTGAAGTGAAACTAAGCAGATTGACAACTTAATAATTTAAAATAACACGGATTGTATGTTTAAACTTCTGTACTGGTGCTTTCTACATTTTCTGAAGTGAAATGAAGCACTTTGACTTGATATAAAATAACACTTATTAAATGTTAAAATGTCTAAATGAACTGCTAAATGTTCTGTAGTGAAATAAAGAACTTTGGCAATAAAAAAACACTTATTGCCAGTTAAAACATGATATGCAAGGAACCTTCATATTTATCTCAAATAATCTGCAGTTTTCTTATGAAGTATTATTAAACTATAGAAGAGTTCACGCTGTGGATACAATACTATATAAAGAAGCAATCACCCTTATCCAGTGTAGTCCAAGCAATAAGCCGGGAAAAAGGCAATAATAAAAGAAAATTTTAGTAAGCTAGTTTCAAATTTGTTTTTGCATTTTGTTCCTAATACCCCATAGATCATTCATGACTATCAAGACCGCGGGGGGTCGACCTTTCTACTCCCCCAAACGGGGTTTCAACCCCTCAGAGGAGCATTCTTATAAAAAAAATCCAAAAGTTTAGAAAATTAATGAATTAAGAGCCGAAAATGACCCCTAGTATGCTTTTTGGGTCGCTGATCACGATTCCGCAGTTAGTTTTCTCGGAAAACTCCCTCCAGATGGGAAATTTGAAAAATGTATATATAATTTATAATTTTGTTACAAAAATGACCTCTAGTAGGTTTTGTGGGTTGCTGATCACGATTCCGCTGTTATTTTCCCCAAAAAACTCCAGAGGGAAAACTCGGGAAAATTGAGATTTTCCTGAGACGGTTATGAATAATAAAGTATAATTTTGTTACAAAAATGACCCTTAGCATGTTTTTTGGGTCGCTGATCACGATTCCGCTGTTAGTTTTCTCGGAAAACTCCCTCCAGATGGGAAATTTGGGATTTTCCATCTGGAGAGTTTTTTGGGTAAAATAACAGCGGAATCGTGATCAGCGACCCAAAAAACCTTTTAGGGGTCATTTTTGTAACAAAATTATACTTTATTATTCATATCCGTCTCAGGACAATCTCAAATTTCCCGAATTTTCCATCTGGAGAGAGTTTTTTGGGGGAAATAACAGCGGAATCGTGATCAACGACCCAAAAAACCTGGAGGTCATTTTTGTAACAAAATTATATATTATATATATATTTTCCAAATTTCCCATCTGGAGGGAGTTTTCCGAGAAAACTAACTGCGGAATCGTGATCAGCGACCCAAGAAACATACTAGGGGTCATTTTCGGCTCTTAGTTCATTAATTTTCTTAACTTATGGATTGTTTTTATAACATTGCTCCTCTGAGGGGTTGAAACCCCGTTTGGGGAAGTAGAAAGGTCGACCCCCGCGATATTGATAGTCATGAATGATCTATGGGGTATTAGGAACAAAATGCAAAAGAAATATTGAAATTCTAGCTTACTATATATTTTTTTTATTTTCCCGTCGTTGCCTGGACTACTAGGAATACTGTTGAAGTATTGACAACCTTTTTTAGCTACCAAGTAGCCATCATCGAGGTAAACTAAATTAGAAATCAGAATTAGCCTGTTTTAATACTATTTGAAATTAATAGTGTAAACAAGAAATTACCCTCAGCTGGAGAGAAATCGAAATTCATTAAATTGCTTTTTCAAATTACCTAGATATTTGTGTTTATTTGTTTTCAAGACTGATAAACTTTCTTGAGAAATAGTGTGACCTGTATTTAGAATATGTTCTGCTAATGCTGATTTTTCACCATTATTTTCCTTTATACAGGCAAAATGTTCTTTATACAGTGATAGATATTCCTTTTAGTTTGACCACATAGCATCTTGAATACTGCTCGCAATCGATTTTGAAAATGTCTGATTCGTGGAAGTCGGAAACTTTATACAAGGTTTTTAGCTCTTATATTCTATAAACACGTGTATTACGAACTGTGCAATTTATGTATTGAACTATTTAGGTTAATTAGGTTATGGCTCTAATTTGGTTATTTGATTATTTTTGCTTAGAAATTAACTTATTTATCAAAGATTCGTCATAACCATTGTACATAGCTATTTGCAGAAGTTTCTCAACTTTGTTATAATTTTGCTGTTTAATAATCTAATAATAAGACTATTGAATAGTGCTATTTTTAAATTCAATAGTGTAGCTGGATCCGTCGGAATATACGCATTCAGGAAAACTTTTGAGCCAGCGAAATTATAACAACAAAGTTGAGAAAATTCAGAAAAAGCTGTGTTACAATAAATCTTTGATCAATAAGTTAATTTCAAACCGAAAATGGAACTATCAATTAACCAAATTAGAGCCATTTTATGTTCAAATTCCACAATTTGTTTACTAAATTTGGAATACAACCTGTAACAAGCTATAGAACCGTTGGCAACACCTTTGATAAAGTTTCTGACTTTTACAAATCCTAGATTTACAAAATCGATTGTGACTCATGTTTAAAATGCTATAAGGGTCAAACTGTAAGGTATATTCTAACTTGGTATAAAGAACTAACATTTTGTCCATATAAAGCAAAAATTATGCAAAATCAGCATTAACAGAACAAATTTAAATACAGGTTACACCATTTCTCAAGAAATTTTATCACTCTTGAAACAGTAAAGACAAATATCTATGTAATTTAGAAGGGATGGAATATATAAGTGAAAAAGGAATTTAATGATATCACATTTATCTTCAGCTGAGGGTAATCCCGTATTCACATTATAGTTGAAACAGGCACTTTTTGATTTCTTCTAATTTAGTTTACTTTGATGATGATGGATATTTGTAACTGAAAGGTCCCCAGTAGTTTAACTTAACACTATTTTTAGTGGATAAGGGTGATTGTTTTTTTTTATAGTTTATAGTATTGTTTGAAAAAATGTTTTCGTTACATTATCCAGTTTATTTTCACTATGATCTGGTTTTTGGATGTTCAGTCTTGTAATTTTACAATTTGATTTACACCAGATTTGACAATTGTATTCATAAAATAATTCCATTTGTTGAATTTGATGATAATTGATTTTAGATGGTTTAGATAGAAAGTTAAATTTTGCCTCTGGAAATAGAAGTACTGGTTACTTCACAGTATTTGGATACAAAGTGATCAGTTTTTATTAAGAAGATCGATCACATTTAGATTTTCTAGTTTTCCTTTTATTCTCTAATATAATTAATATAATTTGCTAGCTTTGATTAGTTCAGTAAGTAATTCCAACTTGTTAATTGTAAGAATCAAGGAATCTTATAAAATTGTCAAACATACTAAACTCTAATTTCCTTGTAATAATTATTTATTTTTTATTTCCACTTATTCCTGATATTAGAATAACAAATTATCCAAATTAAACTTGATGTTTGAAAGTTCCTTTATTTTTGTAATATTTGTTTTCTTCACACACCTGGAGGACAGTATTATTTCAAAAATAAAAGGAGTTATTGATTCAAAACTTGGTGTGAGTTCTACACTTTTATATGCTATATCCATGGATATAGCTCATTTCATCAATATATTTGTGGATCTCAAGTAATGATAACTTCTGTCATCTGATCAATACCTCATGCTATCTTGCAACCCACTAGTGAATTAGTTTAACTGATGAAACATTACTTTTTATCACTTTTATTATAAAAAACACTGACTTGACTATAGTTACCACAACAGTGTGCCATCTTCAAAATAAAATAAACATTTGTATTATCTCCTATGTTCATTCATACATTTGTATAGTTTTTGAGATGATACACTAGTTGTTGTAACTATATTCACGTCAGTATTTCTATAACATGTGATAAAAAACAAAGTAAATGATTTTTATTTTAACAATATGATATTGATAAAATATCACAAAGTAACAGCTTGCACTATGCATTGTTTTAGTCCCTTTATATAAATATGTCATACTATGTGTAACATCAATATAACTTCTTGTATACTCATTTCATCAAAGTTCTCATATAAGAGCCGATTTGTACTAGTACAAAATCAAACTCTTCTGCATTAATGTTATTAACTAAAACATTCTCAGTAGACTGTGTATACATAAGTGATATCTAAAGAAGAGTCAGTGCACTTTCAATCATTTGTCATATGAATTTCAGTTTTAATTGGATATGTAACATTGAATTTAGATTTTATGAACATGTTCTAAATGAAAACACTGCAGGTAACAAATAGAACTGTCTGGAATTATCGAAATTTCGAAAAACTCATGTTGAAAAATATTTCTGTATATATGACAACAAAACTAGAGCATTTGGCTCTGTTTGTTTGGAAATTGAATTGTAATGAATAATCTTATTAGTCTAGATCTAAAATAAAAAATCTGACAATGTTGCTTCTTGATAATATTGAAGGCCAGGACAAAAGTGAAGATGCAAAAACAGAGGTATCAGAAGTGTTATAAATGCAATGAACTCTTTTTTTTTTCATTTCTGAGTCAATTGAATGGTTCTCTTTACCATAATGATGCAATATCCAATGTTTGAATTCATCAGAGTGGATGCCAATCTGAACAAATAGTCATATTTTAGAGGAGGGAAAACTGAACAATTTTTTTCATGATTGTTGACATTCATAATACAATCCCCAGGCTAATTTAATTCAGGTATACATAAAAGGGTGGCAGACTAGATTAAAAGTGGATCATTCTTAGTCGTGGGTGTTCTAATGAAGTAGTGGCTATCTTATGGTTTAGTTATTTTTATTATCAGCAACTATAAGAATACCAAACTTTTAACGTTTTATTAATTTTCCAGAATGAAACCTTGTTTACGTTGTGAGGTTTCATATTTTTGAGTTTTAGCAATTTTTCTTTTGGGTATTATGCACATCAAATCGCATACGATTCAGCCAGGCGATTAAAGAGAAAAAACGCTGTCATATATATTTTTCTTCTTGGTAATATCAGGGTGTCTATAATCTTCTGTTCAGTCTGGCAATAGTTTAAAACCAATCTAGAATAATGGCCATGATGTGTTGAGTGTTAAGGGCTATGAGACCTAGATGACCAAATTAACAAACTGCCGATTCTACCATCAAAAAAGATACATTTTCATCCCAGTGAGACACTTAGTCAGACCTAATATTTTCTGGTTATTGTGAATGGGAATGATCATGCATATAATTACTAAATACTACACTAATAGTAAAACCACAACATCCTTACTATAGATTTTTAAACAACGGTTTTTATAATGATGCTAGTGTAATAATCTAAAGTGGAGAAGAGAATGTTGTGATTTTACTATTGATGCAGTAAAAAATTCCACCAATATACATAAACTTAGTATATGAATCACTCAATACTCGGATATTATATTTCCCTTCGAAGATATGGCCTGTTTTGCCCTTTCTTAAGTAAATCAAAGTCAGGGCTTAATCAGATCATAATGGGTCTCCTACTGACAATTGCCTGAACAAAAGAATACCTGATAATCTTTAAGAATTTTCTGTATTTTTACAGTGCATTTATAACATTTTTCCTCGCTTATTATTGTTTTATATACATTATCTCTTCGTTCTCAACTTCAACTTAGCTAGACATGTTAAATTAAATAAAGCCTTGACTAAACTTTCTATTTCTAGACTATATGGTGTGTGGTACCTAAAATTATATTTGAACTTTGGAACTCACTTTGAAAATTTAAAAATCGTCTAGGTAAAAATTATTTCCTTTTCCAACAGGAGTTACACGAATTTGAACAATTTTTTTTATTTCAATTTGATAGCCTAGAATGTTTTCGTTTGGAGCGTTTTTATGAAATATTTCGGACTGATAAATTTCTAATGATATGATCTTTTTAGTTTTTTTATACTAAAGGTACAATTTTTCGAATATTCTGATAATAAATATTCAGTGTTTCATTTAAATTGTTGAGTGGTTCATAGTATCATCAATGATTAATTTTAAACTTACATCTATCCCATGAAACTAGATAAAAGTATAATAGCCGTTTAGTTTAACGCAAAAGGACCAAAGAATTTTCTGTTTCTTGTATTTATAGTTTTCTTACAAATTGAGATATTGATGTACTATAAGAAACTATGTATACACTAAATTATTATTTGTTTTTACCAATTTAATTTTTTTTTACATCGATATCCTTTGACTTGAATGAATCTTATAGAATTCTATATTTTTGTATATAAAATAATTCCTTATTTGTGGCAACTCATTTTTTCAATATAATTTTTGAATTTCATTAAATTATATATTTTTTTCATAAACAATATCTTATGTCTAACTGTTATATTGGAGAGAAGTTATAAATAATTTGTTACATGTACATATATAGATATTTTACTGGAGGAAGATGAAATGTAGAGATGTATTTGAAGTGAACATTTTCAATATAGTACAATCAGTATGAACTTTTCAATGTATATTATTTGAAAATATCAAAAACGGGTTAATGCATATGTTAACGATATTCTGCCGAGATGAAGGAGTTAACAAAGTTGAATCCACAAAACTGATATAAAAAGTATTTTACTATCCGTAAACGTACACGTACCAAATGTTCTAAAATTTCATTTTAATTGAATAAATTTTAATTTCAATATATTAACAATTATTATTCCACCACATGATAACATCCTCAAAATGAGTTTATAAAGTGTGCCTGGTGAAACATTTGTTAATATATTGTCGAAGTTTAATTTTGTGGTTTAGTCATACCTACTTGCTTAGCTTTGTTCATAATGGAAACAATTTTATAAATTTCATTGCAATTTTTTTTGATGTAGCCCAAAAGAATAGTTACATCGATGGAAGTAAAATTGAGCCATAGATCAGGAAATTAGTCAATAATGATATTGATTTTATTTAAGAAAATCTAAAATTACACTTTGTAAAATATATTTTATCCCTAATTTATTGTGACAACCAGTTTTCTGAAAATTATTTCTTCATCAAAGTGTCGTTCATTGGTCTAATTTGAAAATTCACTCTACGTGGTTATACAGGGTAAACCATCAAACGTTTAGGGTCGTTTTCTTGGTAAAAATAAGTTTTTTCCTATAAGCATGTATCCTAACTTTATTCGTTACTGGGTGTCAAAGTTTTAAGAAAAAATTAGTTTTTAATTAATTACTCAAAAACCTTTATGCTTATTTTGATAAAACTTGTCATGGTTAATTGCGATAATAAGGGTCTTCTTTTACTGTAATTAGAATGACATTATTAATTCCAGTGGCGTCCATGAGGGTAATCTAATTGATATTAGAACAAATCATTGTACGCCACTGTTTTTTGTATGTTTATTTTTGTAGATTAAGCAACTAAAATACAATATTTTTCGTATCTCGCTTTGTTTTTGAGACCCTGCATGTAACAGGAAAAAATTCATTTCAACAAAAATCTGATCAAAGGTAGCCGGGCACAAACAATCTCGACAACAATTGAGGGTTTGCTTGTGTCAAAATTTGACAGCCTGTGTCATATTTATTGATTAATACTAGTTTTAATTAATTTTACATTCGTAGTCTGCGGAATCGTGTATGATTTGTCCTAATATCAATTAGATTGCCCCCTGGAATTAATAATTTTGTTCTAATTATATTAAAAGCTGCCCCTTACCTCAAATAAGCATGCCAAGTTTTACCAAAATCAGCCAAAAGGTTTTTGAGTAGGTAATTAAACAGAAAATTGACTTTTCTAAAAACTTTGACACCCTATATCTCCAAAAAGAAACAAATTAGGACACATGCTTATTAAAAAAAAAAGTGATCGATCCTAAGCGTTTGGCGGTTTAACCCTGGGTTCCCTGTATATCGCTCCTAGATTGTCAATACATTAAATTTGATTGTCTTAGAATTATTCATTATTAACTTGAAAAATCTGAAATTTGAAATTTTAAGATTATTTTGAAACACTGGTAAAATCACAAACAAATATAATTCTTTATTCTATTTACACAAATTACTGTGTGGCTTTGATGCATGAATACATCTTTGCATCTAGAGTATAGGTCATCCTCCCTCGTATACAGTTTCAATAACGATCCTAGAAAGAACAATTTTATAAAGCAGTATTTCGAATCTTAAACATAACTCTATTTTCAGCTTCATAATAGTTTATAGCAACAACGTTCATCATAAAATTATTCTGGTTACAAAAACCTGGTCAGGAATATTCTGTCAAAATTCTTTGTTTATAAATTGCTGAATTCATGATGAAATAGTTGAGCATCTTCTAACAGAAAACAATCTGTCTTCTAACAGAAAAAATAGGATTTTTACACAGTTCTTGATTATATAAACTTGAAAATAACATTATTCGTTGTCTGGTTGTATATTATTGAACAAGTTCTGAATATTTATGCTACTATTTTTGAAAAGTAGATAACTTTTTAAGCAAGATTTATTATTATAAAATCTTAATGTATTACTGTCGTAGTTTTTATAAATCTAATAATAGGTACAATACAATCTTAGTTTATTTGTGTTTAATTAGAGGTAACTCGGACTATAGCATTAATCACCCAAATGTGTTGGACTGCCTGTTTTGGGCAGGAATGTTTTAACCGATAATACGTGTCATTGCATCATCTCAGAATCAACTTAAATAATCTGGACCTATATTTACAGAAACAAATTCGAAATTTATATTAATTGAGAATGTCAGAACATTTTTTGGGCTATAACGAAAATAATGTAAAAATTGGGAAGGTAAGAAAATACATTTCATGTATGTTGGAAATATGACACGAGGAACCATTGGTTCTAAGAGCAATTCCTATTACAAACCTCTTAAGACTGACCTAATTTCATGTTATTTTGTTTGCTAACCTTAACCTTTTTGAATATATGCGATCAATCTTGTTATTTATTTGTCTAATCTAATATTTTTGTCGGTCAGATTTCGTTATGACTTGACTATAACAATTTCGCAATGAAATTAGAATAAGGATATGAGTAAAACTTGTCAGAAATAATAATTTCTGTTGTGATTATGCTATAGTTCAAACATTTTGGAACTTAGTGAAACTGATATCAATCGCTATGAGTTTAATGCATTTGTTTTTATATAGATCGATAAAATAGCCAAATTTGATTTTTACCCCTTTTCTACTGTACATAATTCGCCAAATTGTTGGGAGTTGCGAATTCCACCATTTATCTTATAATCTTCTATACGAGACTGAATTTAATGTATTTTCATGCATGAGTATTAGATTAGTCACTGGAGGTGATATAATAATAATGGTGAACTATGAAGTCGGATTCCATTTTCATGTTTATCTTGTAAGAGATACACCTAAATAATTCCGGAGTTTCGACTTTAATATGGGATAAATTCACAATAAATGTGAATAAAATGAAAATGATTCACATTTGAATGACCAGTTTGAATAATTTTAAACCACTTTGCCTAAAATTATATCTTGCAAAGAATACTCACATTAATTGAGAATTTGAAAGTTCTCGTACAATAACAGAATATATTTTTCTACGTATATGGAAAATATATTCTCAAGTGATGAAAATTTTGTGGAGATATTTTATGAAGTTTTATGGAATTCTGGTTTTAGCTATTTTGATCGATAGGTTATATGGAATGTAGTTATTTGCAAAAGATATTTCTAGCGTTTAATATCGTACTTGCATTTACAATTGTTTGTGCCGTGAACTAATTTATATGTCGGCAATTTAACACCGTTGAACAACCGAATATAATGTTTCAACATTTGGTCTGGTTTTCAGGATAAATATGCATTTTTTTTTTGTTATCACAGGTATTCAGAAAGTCTTGAACTTCCTCTAGTCAATATATTCAAAATTATTCATAATTTTTTGATTGCCAGCCGCAAACATGTAAATCTCCTGTTCTAATGATATTATTGCGGTTATTAATTAACTTCAAAAACAGTACCTGTGTCCGTTAAAAATAGGTAGTTAATTGAATTATTGTATTCCACTTTGGAATGAGAGCAATTATTAGAGTTTACACGAGTTGATATAACATCAACACCGATTTTAAATTGTTCAAACAATGATAATACGGATAACTACCTAACAGGTAAAATTCAGATTATTACTATTTAGGGGTGTCTCGATCAGAAAATAAAGTCCGACTATAGTTAACGACAATTTCCTTCAGTGATTCGATTTTATCTCTAATAGATCATTAATATCTTCATATACAAAAGGAGATTAAACATTTTATGGACCTAGTTGCCAATATTTTGAATAGAAATTCACTGAATCCTTATCATTTCGATGCATTCTTTTCTAAATAAACATATTGTATTAAGGAACGAATTTGCTCAAGTTGAACAGTACAAAAATCTGTCTATTTTCCATAAATAACATTTATATTGGATAATATTAAATATGAAACATTTTTACTTACCACATATTTTAACAAATAATTTGGAACATCTTGATTCAAACAATTTTGGGTAGTATGTAACATTAGATTATAACTTTTAAAAACAAAGAACAAATGAATATGTAGAATATACCACTGCCATTAGGGATGTGGAATCGCGGATTTGGCGCCTCTTGTAAATATATATATGTAGTGTTGTTAATAAAGATGTTCGAATATATCATGTCTTTTCTTTTAAACATGTTATCTGTATATTTATACTGCAATATAATGGAGTCATTCCTCATAATTATATATAGTATATTTGTTCTCTATCATATAAATATGTATAGGTGAGAATTAGTTGGAAATTTTGGACCTGAACTTTACAGGTGAGACCGAATCTAGTGTCATTCAGGTATCAAATAAGCAGGAGTATAAATTGCATTATCTTGTTAGACAAGAGTTTTTCCCAAATGTTACATCTCTGACTATCGCTTCGCAGTTGCAAAACAATGTGTTCCACCATACAGAGGGAAAATATATCGTTTTCGAAAAAGCCCATATACATATACATCAAAGGACAGTGATCAATTAGCTGCCTCAACTTCTTTTTCTTGAGGTTCCGGAACTTTGTTGCCCTCTATTGCGAAAACGTGATGAACTATTTCTCTTGATCCTGAACATTATGTTTACTTTTGTTTCTTTCTCATATTCTGATCTTTAGGATAGAGAGAATATAAAAAGCTATATTGAAATGGATATTCTCAGGTTAATTTATACATTTACCAGTTTTTACCCATCATGATTAAATATTGAATATAAAATTTACGAGACTGGGCAATAAATGAATAAAATAGGCGAGCGGAACATTGTCCCTGAGGCACACCTTTGCCGGGTTGTGATCAAAAATTTACTAAATCTACAATTTGAGATTCATTTTTAGATTTGAAGCATAGCAACGGTAAACCTAAAAAAATGTACACTTTTAGTATATTCTCAAATTACTAAATCACAAGTTTTTTTAGTTATATTAACATTATTAGTACCCAATATCAACAGAATTAAAACTTTAAATAACAATATTAACATTATGTATAAAAATTCTCGGGAAATAGGTCACATTAACACTTTGTTTTAAATATTCGATAATATTATTGCAAATTTAGAATGCGGAATTAGGAATAAAAATGTAGAAGAGAAAAACGAAATTAGAAACAAAGTTTGTAACATCTTGACAAACAAAAAGAACAAACAGAAGGCAGAAGTAGGGATTGCAAAGAATCGTTTTAACTATCATACAAAAATAAAAGATTTCTTAGATGCTAACCCTCAAATATTAGTTTTGAACGCGGATAAATGTAATAAAACCGTCATAATGCATAGAAATGACTATGAAAACAAAATAGGAAACCTTTTAAATGATGAAACAACTTATAAAAAATTAAAATCTGATCCTACTTT
Source organism: Endomychus coccineus (assembly GCA_958510875.1). Lineage (NCBI taxonomy): Eukaryota > Metazoa > Arthropoda > Insecta > Coleoptera > Endomychidae > Endomychus > Endomychus coccineus. The sequence goes on from OY294068.1 coordinate 44,865,608, forward strand.
ATCAGTACAAAACAACATGAATAAATTGATAAATAAATGGCATAAGAATAAGATAATCCCTATTGAATTAAAAAATAAATTAATTTGCCATAATGGGCTAGCACCTTATATCTATGGGCTTCCAGAACTACATAAAAATGATATACCTCTAAGACCCATTGTTAGTAATATTGGAGCGCCTACTTACAATTTATCAAAATCTATCAATAATATAATAGGAAAAAATGAATTCTATGTAAAAGACTCATGACACTTTAATGAATTTTTAAAAAATCAATCCGTACCCGTAAACCATCAACTGATTTCCTTGGACGTTGTTTCTTTATTTACAAATATACCTGTCGTTTTGGCATTGAATAGCATCAAAAAACGTTGGGCAGAGATTAAAAACCACACACCTCTATAGATCAATCGGAATTTATAAATGCTGTAAAATTTTGTTTAGAATGCACATAGTTTCAGTATGGTGAGCAATTTTTTGGACAAATATTCGGCACAGCAATGGGATCTCCTATTTCAGCTACCATTGCTAACCTCGTTATGGAGTGCCTAGAGGAATCTGTTATGAGTTCATTAGATTTTCGGCCTGTATTCTTTAAACGGTATGTAGATGATTGCCTTATGTGTGTTCCCAACGATAAAATTCAATATGTAATTGATAAATTTAACAATTTCCACTGCAAACTTCAATTCACTTGTGAAATAGAATTAAACAATAACATAAATTTCCTAGATATGAACATTAGGCATGATGCAGATGGAAAAATAAAAACCTCTTGGTTTACTAAAGAAGTATGGTCTCAACGTTATCTTCACTTCAACTCCGTTGCACCAGCTTGTTATAAAAAAAAGTGTCATAAACAGCCTTACAGATCGCGCGATAAAATTGTCCCACGCAGATGACCGCCCCAAAAATTAAAAAATTGTTCGTAATACACTAGAATTGAATGGCTACCCAAAAACTTTTTTCAATCCTATCATTAAAGAAATAATAAACAAAATCTATAATGGTTCGTCGTATAAAAATAACATAAAAGGTAATACAGACAATTTTATAACTCTACCTTACATTCCGGAGACCTCAGAGAAAATCAAAAAATGTTTGAAAAAGTATGATATAAATGTTGCGCATAAACCTACTAACTGTGTTGGGAAATATTTCTCAAATCTAAAACCTTTAATACCCAAAGATGAACAAACCCACACAGTGTATAAATTGAATTGTTTAGATTGTGATGGAACCTATACTGGAATCTCTAAACAATATTTACAAAAAAGAATGTACGGCCATAAATATAGCACAAGAAATAACAACTTAGAAAATTCCACCGCCCTTGCTAAGCATTACTTTGATTATAACCATCAATTTGATTACAAAAATGTTAATATCTTAACTAAGGAAACCAATTATTATAAAAGATCTATCCTGGACATGATTCACATAAAACGGGACCCCAAATCTGTAAATCGTAGGGTAGACACACAAAATCTAAGTCATATTTATACTAATTTGATTAAATAATCTCTTGCAAATTCTTACATACGTCTTTATAATTGTTGAAAATGTTTTTAGGGAGAATGCGTAATAGTAATTTTCCAGTACAGGTCTGAAACCTTTCTTAAGTACCTACTCATAAATCCTACACATCTGGTTTCGAAAGTAGATACTTGACAAATAACTTCGTTCTTCTCAGTTGTTGTGAGAATACCAATATGCACTCATATATTTTAATAATATTACTGAATAGCGGATTCTTACTACAAAATTTTTTTTTATACTTTAATACTGACGATACAATTTCGATTATTCGTAGTTCTGTTCGCTTCGACGGCGTGTGCTCTTTTGATTGAAGTTAAATTGTGCGATTTGGACGCTTGTGCTATAATTAGTTTTAATGAACCCCTTTTTAGACATAGTGAGTCTTCTGATGATGGTCGTGAGACCGAAACGTACGTAAAGACGAATATTTAAAACAAAGTGTTAATGTGACCTATTTCCCGAGAATTTTTATATATAATTCATACTGGGTCAAGAACATTATGTAAAATATATTACAAAAGAAACTTTCAAAAGTGCACTAAGAGAAATTCATAGCGTTAACTTTTCTTGCACTATTAAAGCTGACCCAATTTAAAAAAGTCTAGGAAGATTAATTAAAACCCAAAAATGCAGGTGTGTACAGATTAAGCTGTATATATTGCTAGGACCAGATTCAAAGAATATCAACGAACCTACAGATTAAGGAAAAATGACTACATTCCTTAACCCACCTACACACGGCTACCGTTTCTTGAAAAACCCCACAATATTTTATATGCAAAAATAAGAGCTTTAATTTAACATTCTTAGAATAGCTAGAAATTTGCAAACAAATTTGCGCCTGCCACGCGCACTATTAATCTATTCTCCAAACGGCAACACATTTAGTTTTATTTTAAATCAACTAGACTATTTCTGTAATTAAAAACTTTTACTATACTTTTTTCATTATTTGTTCTAAGTTGTAATTTTACAACTTCACGCGTATAGGTTAAGAATCACGGTGTATATAAGAATAGGATGCAAATATATATAGACAGTAAATAGTAAAATGTTTGATTGAGGAAGTACGTAATAGTTAACTATCTACAAATGCTTATAGAATGAATCTCCAATCATATACCTAATATATACATATTAATTCATAAATGAATTAATCATTTATGCAGTGCTTCATGTACTACTTGCCAGTTCAATCTATAAAGTGAGCAAATCAAAGTTGGCGGGCCCCAAACCTGCTAGAATAGAATTCTGATCATGGGGTGCACAATGGGCCCAATCAAGTAGCCTAAGTTCATCAGGAGGTTAAACCCCCTCCCCTCAATGATTGGCCTTTTATTAATGATCCCACCATATCACAATCGGCTCTGCCATGTTATAACCCTAATTACATACCTACATAGATAACTCTACTACTGGTAGTAGAGTTATCTATGCAAACCTAGGCCTGCTGGTATAAGAGGAAAGAGAGTAGCCAGGGTTTTTGTTACGGGGATTGCTTACATTTCTACTGCAATTTTTTTTTTTACAGAAAACACTTATTTATATTACTCAACAGTAAAGGAGGTGATCGAGAAAATTCCTTGTTCTCCAGAATACTATTACAGGGGTCGACAACCTATGGCACGAGGATCGATTTTCACTGGCACGCAGGAAAGATTTAAAATATGTCCGTAAAAATGAAAATGAGCATAAAATTGTGTACAGTTATACGACATTGTTTTTTTTTAAGTAAAACGACTTGACTGGAAATAATACTGGAACGAGTAAATATATCGAATTGCGGTATACACCAAAAAAATTATACTAGTTATGCTCTTCTAATATTGAATAGAGTCGGCCATTACGTGATGAAAATCCATTCTTAAATAAAATCCCGTAAAATAAAAATACCGTGTGGTTTAAATACCTGGAGGCAATCGTGAAAAACCGAATCCTGTTCAAACAACGCCCTCTTAGTTAGTGTACCAAAAATTAGCAAACATGAAAAATGCAGCATTTAAATAATAAATTCTCTTTCAACCGAATCAAATAACGTTGGATGAAATATGTGAGAGATACAACAATTTGATAATTATATAATTTCTCATCTTCCCCACCCTTATTATTGGAGATGGGACATAAAGCTGAAACCAAACAGACACAGAATTGAGAATTGGCTGATCTCTTCAAAGTGGTATCTTAGTGGGACATTTTGTATGTAGTTAATAATTATCATATTGGCACGTAGTGATTCTGCATCATGGTTGATAGTCCCAGTCAATAAGCCAGGAAATACTGTGTAATATGGAAAAGTTGGGAAACATCTCGGATTTGAAAAATTTTTGATGCAATGGGTTCTGTGAACCCTCAAGATCATTCGTTACCACTAAAATCACACCCCGAGGGCAATGGGCAATTTTGGGGGGAAACAAATATGAGTCAAATTTTGGGGCAACTAAAAAAAATTCACAAAATGGTCCAGAGTGAAGGAATCGGCTCGATATCTGCTAGCGGGTTTTTGGGGTCGCTGATCACGAATATGACATCTAAAAAGTCACCACATGCACCTGGGGCACATAAAACTTGGTCATAGAGGTCATCTCCAGGAATTCAACAAAATTTTCCATCTTATAGTCTCCAAATGTCACTCGGGGGTTTTTGGGGTTGCTGAGCACGAATATCATGTCTAGAAATTCCTCACATGCATCTGGGGCACAGGACGACGACGTTGTGAAGGTCATCTCCAGGAATTCGACAAAATTTTACATCCTAGAGTCGCCTAATTTCTCATTCGGGGGTTTTCTGGGTCGCTGAGCACGATTATGATGTCTATAGAGATTCCTCACATGCACTTGATGTATGTAATTTTTATTTTCATGTATAGCGAATATATTTAGAAAGTGTTATAGTGAAACTATTCTCTTTTCCCATATGCAAATCAATAAGATAAATTTCTTCGTGCAAAATAAATTTAATAAAATTTTGATTAATTAGATAATAATATATATTTTAGATCATTTTTACATGATCACAGGAATATATGTGGATACGACGAGGTAAGTAAATAAGACAAATTAACAATAACTTTTCAAACTTACATTGATATATATATATTCTAATTTGTTCAATAAAATTTATTACATATATAATTAGTATTTATTTGTTTATTTTATTCGTAATCAGAATCATTTTCTAAAATCGGTATTTATCTTATTGAATTGCATATAGGGAAAAAAAGGTCCACTATAACACTTTTTATATAATTTTTGCTATAGATGAAAAGAAAAATTACTTATATCATGCATATCTTGCATGTGAAGAATTTCTAGAATCATATTCGTGCTCAGCGACCCCGAAAACCCCCCGAGTGACAAATTTGGAGACTCTAGGATGTAAAATTTTGTTGAATTCCTGGAGATGGCCTCTATGAGCAAGTTTTCTGTGCCCCAGGTGCATGTGAGGAATTTCTAGACATCATATTCGTGCTCAGCGACCCCAAAAACCCCCCTCCCCCCCGAGTGAAACATTTGGACACTTTAAGATGGAAAATTTTGTTGAATTCTTGGAGATGACTTATGACCAGGTTTTTTGTGGTCCAGGTGCATGTGGTGACTTTTTAGACGTCATATTCGTTATCAGCGACCCCAAAAACCCCCTAGTAGATATTTTTGAGCAGATTCCTTCACTCTGGACCATTTTGTGATTTTTTTTTAGTTGCCCCAAAATTTGACTCATCTTTGGGGGGAAAACACCCCCCAAAATTGCCCATTGCCCTCGGGGTGTGATTTTAGTGGTAAAGAATGATCTTGAGGGTTCACAGAACCCATTGCTTCAAAAATTTCAAATCCGAGCTGTTTCCCAACTTTTCCGGCTTATTGACTCGACCATGAGGCACGATACCGCTAAAACGTTTCTGACCCCAGCATATGTACGAAATAAAATTTAAAGCAGTAACCCTAGATAAATTTGAACCAAAAGTGAAGGACGATTTGCCACACCGTGAAACTCGGCATGCAACTTTTTTACATAAAAAAATTGGGGAGTGGAACCCAAAAAAACTCTTGATTTTAAGAGAAAAGATTTTTTATGATTTTCTCGGAAAGTAAGAGCGCTATCGGAAAAATCCTATCACAAAGGGGTTCTTCGTACAATAAAACGATATAAATTACAAATTTGTTTATTACACTTGTTTATTAAGCAACATTTTCCTGAAGTCATCATTGCTTTTGGATAGTTTTTCACTATTCCCTCCATTACTTGTGGAAGTTGTGTTTTTATCAGATTTCACTTGAAGTGATCTTGGTATCATTGGCATTTGTAATCTACTGCGAGCATGTCTTGTTGGACCTGCTATATCAATACCACCAGTATTCTTTGGTGGTGGTGCACTAATAGCAACTGTTATGATGTGATCGTCTATATTCATTTGATCTGTCGCAGCCATCGCTTTTTTAGCAGCTGCACCATCTGTAAACTCGACATATGCCAATCCCTTTGGTTGCCCACTTTTGTGCAAAACTAAACGAACATCCACAACTCCATAAGGTTTATAAATATCTTCAATTTCCTCTTTGGTTTTCGTTTTAGGTAAACCTCGGATGAACAATTTATTTTCTTCAATTTGAGCAGAATATTTGAATACTGCTTTACGTTCTTTCTTGTCGGGTTTGCAGTTCGAGATAAATATTGGCCGACCATCTAAAGGTTCTCGATCTCTAGCAAGAGCGTGCATCAATTCCTCTTCCATTGCAAATTGCACGTATGCATAACAACGGGATTTACCTTTCCGATCAAGCACTACTTCTATATTTAAAGAATTTGGGAAAACTGTTTTTAGTTTAGTTTCATCGACACCTGGATGGATGTTACTCACGAAAGCAGTTTTCGTGGGGTCCCTTACGATTGGCATCTTTTTAGGTTCGATGTTTAATTTCTTCACTTCTTTCTTTACCCGTTTAATTTCCACGTGGGTTTCTACATCAAATCGTCTCTTTTTGCCTTTCTGAACTGGATTTTGCGGTTGGTTGTCGGCCATTTGAGATTGTACCTGAATAGAAGAAGTCGGTCCGCATTTTTCCAAACACTTCAGAACGTCAATCAACGAGCCACACTCACGTTCATACATGATCCACTCTTCAGCGATATATTGAGGCCATTCTTTACATGCCGTCAACGCTTTCTGGAATATCGTTCGAACATGATTTGGATCCCCGTAATGTTTTTCCAACGTTGCATATTCCAACCATAGACTTGTGGTCACTAAAATTCAAATAGCAATAAAAATTAGAAATTTCAGAGAAATTGAGGATTTTCCTCAATTATTACTTACAACAAGCCTATGAAATACCACAGATATACAGATTAGATGTAGAGTTAACACGTAAACATATGAACTTACAAATATTTGATGGATGAACTATCAAATATTTGATTATGATGATAGTTTATCATAATAATGAAGATAAGATTTTTTTCGTTTTAGTAACACTATTTTGGTTCAATAATAATTATGACTACAGTTTCGATGCTGGCTGTATCATTATCCAACTAAAACAAGTGAATAACATGCCGCCATTTCACAGTTTTTATAATACCGGGATATCAAAAATTATCTTGGTCAAGGGTGGTTGTGGAATCTAAAACGTGTGTCTTACTTTACGTTTGAAATAATTATGTCATAATTAATTTGAAGTTTCTAAAAGTGCGAAATTTTGCAATTTTATACGAATATTGTAACACTCAGAAGTCTTTAGCGCTTTGGAATTTTCACGTGGCCTATCGAAATTAGAAGGTTCGAATTATCTAAAAACATAATTGCATGAACGCCAGACGTCCTATGTAATTAGCTACGAACGAAATCATTTTGACATGACTCGAGGAGCTCGCTGCGCGTAAGTTAGGTTTATAGATTTTACCTCGGTTTTGTTAATTTGAGGCCGTTTCTTGTCCCGTGCGACCGGCGCCAGTTGTAATAAAGTGTTTTTGGGCTATGGGCCGCTAGCTTTTACCCGCTTCGTGTATATTTTAGTCGCGAGAAAATTCCCTTTGGTACGTAGCACGTTAGACGAGCGTAGCTGAGATCTGAGAATAGCTCAAACTGTTAATTACATTTTCCTATTTAATGGACATTTATCGAAAAAAGAAGGGCCGTCGGGCACGGTACGATACTAAATCTAACTACATGGAGCGAAAACGGCACGTGAAAAGTCGCCGTAAAGCCGTAATAGGTACAACCAGTTTGCACTTTTCTAACTCGCGTGCTACGGGCTTCTCACCTGAACGTCATTCGATTTAGGGAAAATTAACTATTTCAAAACCGTTTTTGACCCGGATTGTGGCTATCACGACCTCTGAAAAGGTTCAAAGTTCACATAATTATTTCATAATTTGTAGTTCATTATTGTTTTACAACTGAAATAAATAGATATGAAATTTGTAGGTTATTGATGATGTCAGTGTGACAGTGCCTTGATTATTTCAAACGTAAAGTAAGACACGTTTTAGATTCCACAACCACCCTTGACCAAGATAATTTTTGATATCCCGGTATTTACAAAGGGTATCCCCGATTAAGATGGTCAAAATGCCCAACACCGCGAAATCTAAAATCGGAGATATTACCTGTATTGAACTGTCAAATAAACATGTTTCCTGGGGTGGTATGGTCGATACAAAGACGTGTTTAAAACTTTAAAATCGATTTTTATAGCACCAAACCGAGTGGTATACCAAAGTTCAATTCACCATCGTATTCCTGAGTAAAAAACCTACAAAAAACTGTGCTACATGATTTAGATACGAGTGGTGATTCACATGCAAAAAGCTATTTTTTATGTTTTTTAAGGTTTTTTTACTCTTTTTTATGTAAATAAAGGTATATAAATCCAAAATTATTACTTATATTAGCCAGGGATGATGCACCTCTGATATATAAACATTTTGATATTTTGTTTGCTTTTTTACTTGCAAAATTCACTAATTTATTGGATTTCTAACCAACTAGTACGTGACATTACCGTTAAGAAACATATTTTACCTTCAATTCATTATATGAATCATCTTTTTCAATATAAGCATAATATTTATTGGCAATAATTGGTTTCTCTCTGGAGTTTAAAGTTGCCATCTTGAAATTTCTATGCTTCGATAAAAAAATATTGAATTTTTATTTTTTTACAATTTTTCTTCACCGCTTTCAGAATAACTTATTTAAAAAAAAATCTCAACACAATTAAGAAAAAAGATTCCTTTCGTTTTAAATAGAAAGAAAAAGAATTATTTCTTTTTGAGTAAGTTATCTTGAGAGCGATGAAGATAAATTGGAAAAAAAATTCAATATTTTTTTAACAAAGCAGATTTTCAAAATGGCAACTTTTTGTTCGTACAGAAATCATTGGTTTGTTGAAATGACAAGCAATTTCGCTCATTGTATTATACTGATTGATAGGTATTTGATTTTTTTTAAATCCATACATCTATTGTAGATAATTAAGAACATGGGAATAATTAATAATTATTTACAGCAGTATTGTTCACTTTTTCTATAGAAAATCAAAAAATCAGATATTCAAAGGAAATTTTTTTATTTTTTCAATTTCCTCAAAAGTAGAACATAGAATATTCAAATAACTTCTCATGTTTCAGACTTGAAAATGTGTTCCTAACTCGTCATTCAAAAGTTTTAGAACCTTGTGACTTACTTCAATCGATTAAGCGTTAAAAAAACACGGGAATTATAAGTTGTTTTACAAAATTACGTATTTGTACACTTTTAATTACATAAAAAAGAGTAAATAAAAAACCTTAAAAAACAAAAAAAATCGCTTTTTGCATGTGAACCACCATTCCTATCTAAATCATGTACGCTTAGTTTCTTGTAGATTTTTTACTCAGGAATATGATGGTGAATTGAACTTTGGTGTACCACTTGGTTTGGTGCTATAAAAATCGATTTTAAAGTTTTAAACACGTTTTTGGAGCCTTAGATGGACCTAGATGGGGGTCAAAAAAATTGTGCTAAAAGTGACCATTGATATCCATACTTTTGCACGAGGGATAAAATTTTGCATATACATGGTCTGTGGGGGGAGGGGGTATCGACCATACCACCCCAGGAAACATGTTTATTTGACAGTTCAAAACAGGTAATAACTCCGAATATTACTAATGCAGTCAAATGGGTATAACAATAGGCCAAACTCGTAAATCCTTGGGAAATGGATCGATTTTGATGGGACAAAGTGCATTCTCTTCAGATTGTCATCAGGAAAAAAGTTAACCGCAAATAAAGTTGCGCAAATTGTTTATATTGTTTATAAACAATATATAAACAATATAATTAGCTCATTAAACAATTTATTTATTAACAAAATAGATGCATTCAACCAAAACTCCGACTTTAAGGTCGTTTTCGGAAAATTTTGGTATTCAGAGTTCGATTTTATCGTCAATATCGTCGAATGTATACCCACAAATTTGCTAATTTGTTATAAACAAATTATATTTATCATTAAATATACGAATTTGACCAAAATGTCGAGTTTATAGTCGTTGTCGGATAATTTTGGCCTCCTGAGTACGATTTTATTGCTATTATGGACTTTAAATGCATACATAAATTTTTGAATTGGCGTAAACAAATTATTTATTAACAAATAAATATATAAAATGCACACCCAGAACTTTTTTGACAAAATTGGTGATATGTATGAAGTCTTAATAAAACAAAAAAATGACATGCCACTAATTTTAAATAATTGTTTGATTATATATTTATTTATTGATACTTTGTCAACTAAAACATCAAAATTTTTATTATTTTTTTCTAATTCGCTTTTGAAAATTTCCGCGAGAATGCATTTAAAGACTATAATAGCAATAAAATCGTACTCAGGAGGCAAACATTATCCGACAACGACTATAAACTCGACATTTTGGTCAAATTCGTATATTTAATAATAAATATAATTTGTTCGTAACAAATTAGAGGCTATACATTCGACAATATTGACGATAAAATCGAACTCAGAATACCAAAATTATCCGAAAACGATCCTAAAGTTGGAGTTTTGGTCAAATTCATCTATTTTGTTGATAAATAAATTGTTTATAACCAAAAATAGGCTTATTTTGTGACTTTTGTTATGGTTTTTTAAATATTTTTTTTTGATCCGAAAAAATATCGTAAACATAATTGGTCTGAATGAAAAGTTGGCATTTTTATTCTACCTTTCACTGGATTTTTTTTAATATCTTTGTTTTTCGCGCGAAAATTTAAATTTTTCGAAGACCCTTAAAAATGCGATTGCGTGCTGCAAAATGCATATTTTGACCTAAATCAAAATGCATATTGTAGATTTTGACCAATAATATCTAAAAAAAAACTTCAAATGACATTTTGATATAAATGCCGAATTTCAGCTCATCTTTCAAAGATGATGATGACCTCGGAAAATTGGAAAAATTTTGAGGTTAGGAAATTTCGGAAACAAAAAATTTCAACTGCTGGATACGCGTATTTTTTCTCAATTTTCCGAGGTCATCTTTTTTGACAGATGAGCTGAAATTCGGCATTTATATCAAAATGTCATTTGAAGGTTTCTTGAGATAGTATTGGTCAAAATCTACAATATACATTTTGATTTAGGTCAAAATATGCATTTTTCAGCACGCTATCCCATTTTTACGGTTTTTCGGAAAATTTAAATTTTCGGGCGAAAAACAAAGATTTCAAAAGAAAAAAATCCAGTGAAAACTAGAATGAAAATGCCAACTTTTCATATAGACCAATTATGTATTCGGTTCAAAAAAAATGGGCCTTATCTCGGGCCCATAACCTCCAAGTGAATGGCTCATTCGACGCGTATTTTAATTATCTACAACTTTGATTTAGAATGTATATTCAATTAAAGCCTTCGTTTTCAAATTAATTTAATAAAAAGTTAAAAACCACAAAATCTGGCCAAAAAATGGCCATAACTTTTCGAGCGGCAGTGATATAATTTTTTACCTATTTTTAACGTATTCAGCACCCCAAGAAACATAAAGTAACATCAAAATTAGCCGTATCAAATTTTTCAGGATTTTCCGACGATTTTCGTGCCCTTGCGCCTGGACAAAGTATCAATAGTCTGATTGAACCATCTCCTGAGTTTGTACCCAGTACCTGCAGCCTCTTATTGAAAATTATATAATGAACTTATATTTCAGAGATTACATATCACAAAGGAACAATATTATTTTTACAAAACGCAAAAGTGAAAACTGAAAATAACTAAAGTACAGATTCCATTTCTCGAGTATCAAACAATAAATTACTAAGCTTATATACAAACCTTTATTTTGGGGGTTGGCCATAACTTTGTTCCATACATTCCTCGACTTCTTAATTTCGCCCCGTTGTGCACATATTCTCGAATAGAGACGTTGAATTTTAGAATTTACATCAATGTCTGCACTTATATGAGTAATTGCTTGTTTGAACACATTCTCCAACTGGTCAACACCTTCCGAAGTTCGCCTTGTATATTCCATATAACTCAACCATAGATCTAATCCAGGAGAAGGTGTAATACTTGTTATAGCTTGCTCAAAGGTGGCTAGGATATCTTTCTCATCCGAAGCTTGATTTTCTAAGACTCTCAATTTCATGATCCACAGTTCTTCACTCCAGGGACAGTTTCTAAGTGCTCGATTAACCACTTTGACAGCTGGTTCTCCTAGTTTGAACATATAACTGCAATAGTCCATCCATACATTAGGATGCAAACACAATACAGTTATCATTCTTTCATATAAGCAAATAATTGTAGATGGATCATCCACACTTTTCAAATACTCTTTGTATATATTCAATAGCTCTTCATCATCATTTGCAGAAAGAAGTTTCTCTTCGAAAGGCTTATATACTTCAAGTGTTTTGATTGCTTTGTGGTAGCCCCATTCAAGCTGTTTATCATCTATTCCATGGTTTTCAGGTAAACTTTTCAACCATTCTTTCCACTCAAGGTACGTATTTTCCATGTCTATGAGAGGTACTGACAGTTGCCTTTTGAATATTTCAGCTACTCGACTTGCCCTTTCCTTCCATTCATCAGTGCCTTCAGGATGAGCACCTAATTGCGCAAGTTCTAGCTCTCTGGCAAAATCCCAAAGCAAAGATCCATTTTTCACGTGGAGCCCGGCAGAAAGTAATCCTCGATCAATAATGATTCTAGTGCTTTCTAAATTACCAACTTGCATTTGATATTCGGCATACTTTTGCCACAGATCCACAGCTGAAAGAGACAACAATTGAAAATGATGAATAAGAAGGAACTGTTTCAATGGCAGTAGATAAAGTTCCGACAAACGAAAGTTAATTTAATGCTTGAAGGTTAGCTGGTCAACTTTATTCATATCATTTCAAATCCAGTGTTAATGATGTTAAAAGAATAAAAAGTATGATACGTTATTTAGAAAATTTGAATTTTTCGACAATCGAGAAATATCACCTCTTGAGGCAAAAAGAATTAAAAAAAGGAATTTCCACTTGATGGTGAGACTATCATTTCTAAAATACTAAAATTAAACAAAACGTAGCAAAATAGCCTAGATCAATCAGTAAAATTACAAAATAATAGTTCTAGACAGATGTTTCTCTCTTCTCTTAGAGCTCATCAGTAGCTCATCACTAATCCTTACTAACTAAAAATTCGATCTATACAATGCACACTACCGTTTCCCTATCGCAGAACACCAGTTCTCTTTATCTTATTAACAATAAGATACATGTGGCTCTCTCTCATACTCCAACATTAATCCCATACACCGATCGTACTGACTCAATCTGTCGATTTTTTATTTATCTGCATTTTAATATTTCTATGAAAATATGCAGGAGGAATATAAATAAGGACAAACTCAAAAACAGTTTTGATAACCCTTGTGCGTGAGATGTTCATTTGTCTCCTCTACACATATGACACAACACAAAGATGTGAAATTTACCATATTGGTAAATTCTTGGCGTCAGGTATGAGAATGATCTTTGGGAAATAGTATTTCAAATTTAGTTGTAGATAATTAAAATACGCGTCGAATGTTTGACGTAACTACCTTCATAAATAAACATCTTGATCAAAAAAAACTTGTGGGGGCAGTTTCGTGTGATTTCTCCAAAGCTTTTGATAGCATTTGTCATGAAATTATTTTACATAAATTGGAGTATGTAGGAATACGCGGACTGAGCCTGGAATGGTTCAGATCTTACTTAACGGATCGCAAACAATATACGTTAATAAATAATAGACACGAAAATAAACAAATTTTTTCAAATTGTGGAAACATAGTAAGTGGTGTACCCCAAGGCTCTATATTAGGACCCATATTGTTTACAATCTTTATAAATGACTTACTATCAGCTGTGTCGTCCGCAGTTTTAACACTTTTTGCTGATGATGCTATCTCTTTAAATAATAGTAATTCAAATGAAGAACTCACTCATAATATAAATAATACAATATGTGAAATAGATACTTGGTGTAAAGTCAATCACATCAACCTAAACATGGGCAAAACTCAATGCATTAAATTTAATTTATTTTTTTACAACCAAAATCTGAATGAGCCAGCTGTCTTCGACATTCAATATGTTGATTATATTAAATGTCTGGGATTTATATTAGATTCTAATATAAATTGGAAATTGCATGTTAGGGAAGTAAACAAAAAATTAACTAAGGCATGTTACTGTCTACGAGTAATGAAAGCAAAGGGTCTTGATTATGAAACTTGCAAACTTGTATATTATTCCAACTTTGTTTCAGTGATGTCATATGGCATTCTGTTTTGGGGTTATTCGACAGAGTGGAAATCTACTTTTATTTTGCAAAAATATGCAATGCGAATATTAAGGTAGTTGTCGTCAAAAACGCGTACAGTCAGAAAATTCTGAATTTTTGTATATTTAATAAGGACATGATAATACAATTACTATTAAAATTTGAAGTCAATTGACCGTTTCTAACTCAAGATACACTTAATTAAAAATCGGTCCATTAACATGGAGAGTATAGGCACTACATAGAGTTTGTACCAGTTTATCAGTTTTTATAAGAAACTAACTGTCAGAAATTTTTAAAAAACTAACATCACTTAATGTTTGTATTCTGAATTAAAAAAAAAAAAAAAAATATTGACCGTCTCATTGTCAAGAAATATTAATTTCAAGTTCAACAGTTTATCAGTTTTTATAAGAAACTGTCAGAAATTTTTAAAAAACTAACAGTCACTTAATGTTTGTATTCTGAATTAAAAAAAAAAAAAAAAAAAATATTGACCGTCTCATTGTCAAGAAATATTAATTTCAAGTTCAACAGTTTATCAGTTTTTATAAGAAACTGTCAGAAATTTTAAAAAAACTAACAGTCACTTAATGTTTGTATTCTGAATTAAAAAAAAAAAAAAAAAATATTGACCGTCTCATTGTCAAGAAATATTAATTTCAAGTTCAACAGTTTATCAGTTTTTATAAGAAACTGTCAGAAATTTTTAAAAAACTAACAGTCACTTAATGTTTGTATTCTGAATTAAAAAAAAAAAAAAAAAAATATTGACCGTCTCATTGTCAAGAAATATTAATTTCAAGTTCAACAATTTATGAGAAAGTATACGTACTAGCGAGTACGTCTCCATGGGTACAGTCTTACACAAAAATTATAGCACATTCTGCTACAAGCTTGTGTGCTCTCTGACCGCGCGCATGATACAAGACTTTCTTACAATATTGTACCACGACAACTACCTTAAACAATCTTAAGTTTGGTAATTCCTGCAAACCGTTTTTTAAGGAAAAGAAAATTTTGACATTTCCCTCTCTATTTATCCAAGAATCATTGAAATTTGTTCACAGAAACAGACAGTTATATAATTTTTCCACTTCAAATACTCGTCAACTAAACAATCTTATCATTTTTCCAAAGCATAATACAACTAACTACCTTTCAAAAAAGTTTCTGGCATTTTTATTCTACCTTTCACTGGATTTTTTTTTAATATCTTTGTTTTTCGCGCGAAAATTTAAATTTTCCGACCTTCAAAATGCGCTAGCTTGCTGAAAAATGCATATTTAGACCTAAATCACCACATGGACTAATAGATTTCTCAACTTTACAATTTACAAGAAAAGTTGAGCTTCTTGAGATGGCGACACCAATCAAACTTCTTAGCTATTTTGTTGTTTTTTCCAGATTGTGTATTTCAATTATTATTTGGGTATTTATGTTTTCTGCACATCAGAATATAAATATTATCATTGATTTTTGTGAAGTTTAGTGGACCATGACAAGTAATCAATAACGCCAAATTTGTTTTAGTAACTTTCTATACAATATATGAATAAATCTGGATACAGAGCTTTGTAAGTAGGTCTATGTTGAACTCTTCAAATTCTGGAGATTGCAATATTTCCAGATGGACAGGTCTACTTGTGGGAGTAACTCCTACAGACGAGTATCTCCAGTATACATAAAAATCATTTCACTCTTAATGATCTATTGTTATTTTCACAAGAGCAACTAGGCAGAAACTCACATAAATAATCATCAACAGCTTTATCAAATAGATTGAACACATGCTGCTTTTCCTCCGCTGGTCTGAGTTTAATTTCATCATTGATCCATACCAGCCATAATTTAGCAGTAAGTGGAAAACATTCTTGGAATCTTGCATATGCATCTCTCATCAAAGTTAAATCTCCCAATTTCCGGTACAATTCAACAAGTTCAAGATGTACATCATACAAATACTTATTCGAAGAAAGCTGACCTTCCAGATTTTCGGCTTTTTTAATGTTTTCCTACAAAAATAATGAATAACATATTTATATTTGGAATATCACATGTGTGTATGTTACATAAAACTGCTCCTTAAATTAATAAGTTTACTCAGTAGCTCTTGAGTTACGAATCAAAGTTTATACCAAAATGCAGCTAAAACAGTGATGTATTGAAATAAACTATAGAAATTTAGTTGACAATAACTAAGTGATAAACTTCAATTAACCAAACAATTTAATAATATGTGTGTGAAACAATCAAAGTAACAAAAACTGTGCAAGTTTTTTCTCAAGAAAGAGATAAGCTGGCACAGATGAAATCTAATAACAGCTGTAGATTTGCTGATCAGATTTGAAAAGAATCCACAGTTGACCATCACAAAAATATGGAATGTAATTATCCTTCTAAGGATGTACAAATTTTTACATGTGATGTAAAATATAATATATTAATAAATGAATAATTATCTAAATATAGTTGGGCTAGGCCTCTTTTTTGTTATACAGTGAAGTTTTTCTGTTGAGATAAGATAATCTTGTGATCATTGTGTAAATGATGACAGTTTGCAACAGACAATTGAAGATAAAGCAAAATTGGATATTAATATTTGGGTACAAAGAAGATTGTTTCATTCCTTATCCAATAACGTTGAAACAATATTCACTTGTACAGATTAATTAAAATGCAAGGAACTCAGGGTGTTCAATCAGAAGATTCAATTTATTTAAATGAACGTGAATTTATACACAATCAACAGTTCTTTTCAGTTGTCTATTCTTTATATAGACAACACTATTTCCTAAATTTGATTACTAACCTCTTCTTGGTCGCTTATTGAATCATCAGTTTCATCATTCACTTCCATAATTTCTTCCTCACTATCAGATTCATTTTCAGTCATGTTTAGGTTGATCAATATTCTTACTTTATTCTGCTTTGATTTTTATTTTTGCTTCTTTCTTTTCTTGTATTTACTATTTACCTATTTACCTATTTCTTACAACTTTTCTCGATTGTAAAAGGTAGGTAAACTCTGTTGTGTTGTGTTGTACTGTCGATTCTACAAATATTTAAAGCTTCAAGCTTGGTTTTTGGTTTATATTTATTTTATTTACTTCATTTCATAGAGAAATATAATTTTTTTAATGAATTTCATCAAATCACTAATCTTATAGAAGAAATAAACCAAAGAACCTAATGAATCTAATAAATCTCAGTAAACCGTTCTATCATAGGGTAAGCTGTCAATAAAAAGTACCACCCGTATATGGTACCACCATAAAGGTTCTAACCATAGAAATAGAACTTATTATTTCTATGGTTAGAACAATGAGTAGTAGTAACAGCCAATCTGTGGTTGTACAAAGTCATAAGCGTCGAGCGTAAGGATATTAGTATTCTTATACTCATGTATATCTCCCAAAAGAGAAAGGAACTAGTTTACAACATCTGAAATAAAATAATTACGATGACCTAATTATATCGGTAATCATCGGAATACACGTTTCAAGTATAACGTGTTTCAATCATTAAACCAAACTGTTCAGAATACGCTATCGGAATTTCATGACCATGGTAATTGTTTTTCCCTTTGTCGGCAACATGCCACTTTCAGTTTGAATTATATAGCTTATTAACTGTAGTGAAGTTGCTTTGTGAATATCCGGTTATTACACTCTCCTATGTATGTTGTATCGAGTATGCGGTTAGGAAATGGAGTTTAAACAAACAATTACCTATTATAGCATCGCTATGTAGCTATTGCGGACCGCAGATGACATTCTTCCCACTGGTCATCTTTCTTGAATCAGTACAGTATAATATGCTCCTACTTTATAAAATATTTTGTTCTCAATAAAAAACTTATTTCTTACGGCTGAATATTCTGATATTTTTCAATGCAACTAGTGCAGTACATGCGTCGCCATTAACATAAATAAAAAGTATAATAAATTCACTGTTCAAGACAGTCTTAAGCATAAATTTCATAGTAACTGTGAGTTCCTTCTCTACTTATATTTAGTATTGAATGCATTATATTTTATCGTGATACTCTAGTTATGAAGAAGACGTTTTAATTTTATTTTGTTTATTATTGTTAGTCTTGCACAATAATGCGAATTCGAGAATGAAGTATGAGAATATGAAATGCGAATTATACGGATTTGGTGGATTCATCTGAATGAATAACGAAAATGAATCAGAGAAATTAGATTGAATAATTAAGTAGGTGAAGAACGATTGAAATGATTATAAGTAGACTATTGAGAATATTCAATAAGACATGTATTTCTCTTACAAATTATTATAAAAACTGTATAACTCTATTTTTATTTCCTTACATTAATTTCCTTCAACCATTCAGCTCAATTCTCCAACAGGAATGTTCTTCAACCATAAATAATGGAAGAAATTGTACAGACTGTCGCTGACAGACACTTTGTAAGGCGTGGGATTCAAGCTTCGTTTAACATCGGGTCTTAAAATTTTAAGAGAGTTTTCTACTCTTTCTTGAATTTGCTTGATACTCGGTAACGATTGACATAATCTGCCGTCTTTCCAATACTGTACTAAAAGTTTCTCTACTTCCGTAGGTACGACGAACGCTCTTTTGTTTTCTTGGAAAGGATGTCTACATAACACTTTTTTATTTACCGCTGGACATTCCTCCACAGTTCTCTGGAGTATGTCCATTAATGCATATCCCGATACTCCATAAAGTCGATAGATTTCCTTCCGTCCCGGAATTGAAATTTTCTCGACATCATGACTGAGTTTCATTCTGGGATCCCCTTCCATTTCAACCATTTTATACACTCCGCCCAGGGCTGGTTGTTTTTGACAAGTTACCAAATGTGTTCCAATTCCAAAAGCATTTATGGAGTGTCCTTGTTCACTACGAACAATAATCTTTATTGCGTAAAATAAATAATATTCAAGGTTTAATTTACATAATTTTCGATTAAATATATAGTAATAATATAATGATTATTGGACATATTTATAAACATTTCGTTTGAGTTGGAAACAATTTTTGACTACAATATTCATATTGAAGAACGTTTTAATAATTAATTTCGGTTCATCTACAGTTTTTAAGCGGTTTGAAAGATGTGTTTACATAATTAATTTGGTTTCCTAGTATTAGTGTGAACCTGTTTTTTTAATGAAACAGGAAATTTATATCAATTTTCAAGTTTTCCAAACGTGTTGAAAAATAAATAAAACCTGGAATACAATATTAATTATTATTAATAATTGTCAGAAAAGAAAAGACTTCATTGGTATAAGATTGTACAATTCACTACCTGTCAAATTCAAGAGCGCTACTAAAACACAATTTAAAATTCAGACTAAATTATACATTATACAAAATTACAATTTATTAAGCTCATTACTTAAATAAAAAAACCCGACATCATTCCACCATATTTTTGAATTTTTATATTTTGTATTCTATATTTTATCTTTTATCTTTCAACATACATTTTTTTTCTTACATAATATGTACTACGATTGGAAACAAGACATATATAAAAAGTTTTAGTATAGAATGAAATGTTGGCACAGCACAAGATTTTCTCAAGTGCCACTGATACTTGTAAAATTGTAAATGTAATTTGAAATAAACTTTGAACTTTAAACTCAAGTAGAGGGCCCCCTCTACCTTATATTTACACCGTTCACCGCAACGAATTTCGCTAGGGGAAATATGAACGAGGATAATCGCATAGAGAAACCGGGTAGAGAGGACTTCTATTTGCTATTTCAATCATGATTTCAACTGTTTCGGCATGACGCTTTTTTCCTCTATTTATATAATAACTTTATGGCCCGCAGACGCCAGTGATCAAACAAAGCATTGACATTTCAAAACAGAAATGTCATTTTACGATCAAGAGATGCAAGTGTTGAAATGTCATTCTCTAACCAAGAGCGACACTTTTCAGTCCGAAATTACGTACTTACAAACCTCAGGAAATATCTCACATTTTCGTCTTTACGTATGTTTCGGTCTCACGACCATCATCAGAAGACGTTTCAAAACTAATTCACATCACTACAGCTCGGGATTCCTTAAACTAATTGCACTAACCACTGAGCGTCTTTATCGTATTAATTTTAATTAAAAAGGTTTACGTCGCAACAACATACGAAACACGATTATTGTAAATGTAATCCATCAATCTGTTACATTTTAAATTATCCATGTTTAAGGAATCCCGCGCCTTAGTGATGCGAATTATATATCTATGGTTTCGGCGTTTACGTAGTGTAAATTCATAATATTTCGGAAGTTGGAGAATAAAACTCAAATTTTACACAAGACTCTTAACATTTAATTTAAAAATGCTGACAAATAGTTTCACCACACTGTTGCATTTTCAAAGCAAGGAGTTATCAACTTGATAGCTCCTAGCTTTGAAAATGCCACAGTGTGGTGAAACAATTTGTCAGAATTTTTAAATTAAATGTTAAAATTCCTGTGTAAAATTTGAGTTCTATTCTTCAACTTCCGAAATGATGCGAATTAGTTTTCAAACGTCTTCTGATGATGGTCGTGAGACCAAAACTCACGTAAAGACGAAAATATAGTAAATATATATGTTAATGTAACCTATTTCCCGAGAATCTACATATAATTCATGCCTGGTTCAAGAATCATTTCTAATTTCAAACCTCATGCAGGTTAAAAACAGTACTAGTATAATAATGATTTCAAAATGTCTGATCCAAGCTTCTTGGTGTGATCCTAACAGTATCGAATGTTATGGTCAGGTCATATCAAGGATACTAAAAAAGCAATATAAGGGCTACATTGGTGTGTACGAGAAACTTGGTTTGTACTACAAATTTGTTATCTCCCGAGAGGAAACCAAATCGTTAGCAGCGCCATCTCAGGAACGACGGGAGTGAACAAGTTCACCTCTTGTAATGGGGCCGTTCTCCTCTCTAGTCTTTCTGGTCGAGATATTGGGTGCATTCAGTGGAGTCAATAGCTTAATTTTCAGCTGAATGCGGCAACGTGTACGTTACTGAAATATAGTAGTACTGGAACGTGCGTATCTTCTGTGGTTCCCTTTGGGCTTTCTCTTGCGGGTTTTCAGATTTGTAAGTTGATGTATTTACTGTTTGCTGGTTGAATCTAATAAGTATCATTACAATATTATTTTCATTGTTTTTTGAGGATGGAAGGTTTAAAATTATTGGCGGTAAGTTAAGTATAAATTATGTACGGTTCAACTCATAACTTTAAGATTGTACAATTAAAAGAACTAACCTATGAGCCAGCCGAAGCGCAACTGTTAACTGTTGGAGCATAAGCGGTTACTGACCATAGAGCAACTACAACTATAGATTACTGACTTCTCTTTCGGCGGAATGCTGATGCACCCAGATCATAGCGATAATTTCTCTCGCTATATGAATCTCTCGTCCCCTGAGATATGGTAACCAATCAGAACGGTGTGCATAGATAATTCATTGATGCTGTTCTGTGTTCCACTGTTTCTTCTTATTAGGCCCAGTTCACATGGCAACCACGAATAGAAATAATTAACTGTGAGACAGTAATGATTATTATTCATTGTCACCATTAATAAGGTTTGATAAATACTTTCTGTCTTTGTTGGTCCGTGAAATCATCTCAAAAAATACAGTTCTTGCTCACAATACTATCGAAATTTTTTTCAGTAATCTCGATCAAATTGTTTTGAGGTAACACCACTAGTCCTACAGACTTTTGGTGTTAGAAAGCAATTTGATCTTGTCGATAGTGTTGCGAGCACTCGTGGTATTACGAGTACCCTCGATAGTTTTACTCAACATTATAATCATCGGCAACTATCATTTGAACTGAAGTAATGTGATGTGGCAAGTCACGTTTTATCATAATCCATTGTAACGTCATCCTATGCTCAATATAATTATATGTTGTGTCTTATCTCAAATTTGATGCTTGGTTCTCGTTTTTTTAGGATATAGACGAAGTAGATACGTATACTTTCTTCATGAGTGATGTCTATAAAATATGTATTTCCTTTAGAACTTCGGATTTTTTTATTGCCGAGAAACTAGGAATACACGACAAAAGTACACATCAAAAAATAACCACAGATTCAAATTAGGCAGAAACAAATAATGTAAAGCCAAAAAATCTTGAAATGAGATTAGATTAAAGTTCTCGAAGAACCCTCGAATCCTCGATGTGAACAGGTTACTCTTGTAGAAAAGGTGCAATATCTTTTTTAACGAATTTAAAAATATCTTCAAAAAGTAAATTAGATAGACTTAATTAATTCTTAATATTGAGCCAAGCTTACTAAAACTAGAAAATTTTGAGGATTCATTTAGTGTTACCTGAGGCTTAAAATGGTGTCATCATCAATATTACTAGAAGCCATGATCAATTTATCTGCAAATGAAGGAATGTCATATTGTTGACTTATGACTGTAAAATATTCACGACACAAATTGGATATGTATGCGAGGTCCCCGCTATCAAGACGAATTCCAATTGCATCATGTCCAAACTGGTTTAAGGTCAAAGCAACTGCACAGAAATTAAAAATACCACTCTTCAACACATTGTATGTATCCACAAGAGCTATAAAATTGGAAGGGAAAGCTATAGCGTATGATATAAAAGCTGCTAATTCTCCATCATTTGGTTGACCAATCGTTTTGCCCATATGGGGTAGTTTATTTCTCCATTCCAAAGCAGGTTGCATAAATTCAAGTGGTTCACTCCCATCCTTAGGAATCAGTGTTGTTACTGACAGCTCTCTCAAGTTAGTGAAAGATGTTATATAAGAATGTGCTTGAGTTCCTCTTACTGGAATATCGTACATTTTGCCAGCTAAAACGTTACTTGTACCGTCAAATCCTCCTATATAACAATATCTGGAGGCCGAAAGACCTCCATCAGGACCTTGAGCTCTTCTTAAGCCAAATTCATAAAGCTGAAGAGATCCTGCTGCTATTCTATATCGAGCAGCATTAGTTGCTACCAGACAAGCATAGTTTACCAAGTTCAACAAGGTAGTTTCTAATAATTGTGCTGCAATTAGGGGACCTTCAACTCTAATTAAGGGTTCAATAGGGAAGACGACGGTTCCTTCAGGTACTGCATAAACAGATACTTCTTTCAGATTTAAATTTTCCAGATATTCAAAAAATTCGTTTTCTACAGTGGGAGGTAAAATCTCTCGAATGTATTGAATATCGGATTTGGTATACCTAAACTTTTGCAAGAATTTCAAGACTTCTTCTAGTCCGGCAAAGATTGTGAATTCACCTTCGAATGGATTTTTTCTGAAGAACAGATCAAAAACAGCTCTTGCGCTACTTTTTTCGCTCTTCCAATAAGCATAAGCCATCTTCAATTGATATAAATCAGTAAGTAAAGGTTGGATAATTTCGTTTTGATCGGTAGCAAAGGATATTCTTCTTGATGTCATGTCACCACAATTTAAATCGAGGAGTTCATAGCATTAGGTCTTCGAGAGTTCTGCCAGATATAAGATTCATTGAAATCATATAGAATCTACTTCATAATTGTCATTATGAATTTCTTTCAAAATTTAAATTTTCTCGGTTTCATTTGAAAATGAACGTCAAGACTTGCTCTGTGTTAGCTAACAAGAGTGTGGAGTACAAGGTTTCTGCTATATTCTAATAGACGCAAAACTGTGATCTCAAGTCGAAAGCATTGACATGGCAGATACCTTCTAGTACATCAAACATTTGGATTAAAGTCGTACAAGAGGACTTTAATCTAGACTTGGAGTCGCTTGGGTTAGTTCATAGACTCATTAGGGTAATAAGTTTATGTGTCAGTCGTACTCACGGTCGTATGTACGACCGCGGTCGCACTTCATGTCAGCCAGATCAGATAGAACTAGTACAGCGTCTATGCGTAATGCGTATAGTACTCCGATACAGTTTAAGAGCGTAGTATCCCATAGAGATCAAGAGTACAGTACTCGAGCAGCCAATTTCGTGACCGGCTGTAAGAAAATTTCGGTGCTCTTTCCTTTTCTAACTTATCGGAAGAGAACCGATATATTAAAAAGAAACAGAGCACCGAAATTTCTCTTACAGCCGGTCAACGCAATAGCATTACGCTTACGGGACTCGAGTACTCTATTCTTGATCTCTATGGTAGTATCCACCGCCGCCATGATTTTATACATATTTTATTAACGTATACGGGTAACGTCCTATACCTACCTAGACTACCTACTATGGAAAGGTTTTGAAGCATACACAAGCGCTTTGTTGAATGAGTTGGAGTGAGGTTTAGGGTTTTTCTACCCTGAATCCATGGGCGCGCCGTTGCAACCCTAACCAATTGATATTTGATTTCGGACCGTATGATCAACAGATGGTGTTCGGTTCGAGGGGCGCATGAAAGTCGAGTAACTACTAACTAGGCCTGCAAAACTGGAGAAATACTCCATAGCTCGCTCAAAACCGGTAAGTCTGGAAGCCATCAAGTACAATTCCTAGCATCCTCCTCGTTACCTCTGGATGCGATGCGGATTCGGAGCATCGTTATTAAAAAGAATTGACGCAGGCTGTCTATGCTATGACAGATAACATAACCTATCAACAAGATAGGTAACATTTACATGACACAAGGCTGATACATTGAGTCACATAACATAATGTGCGTGGCAGACCATCTCATTTCATTCCGTATAATAGATATTCCTGTCAATTCAAATAGTAATTTTACGTCTATGTACGCGTTTAGCTATTTCTACTAGGAGGCATTACACGTCACAGTAATCTCTATCATGTTAACTATTTTGCAACATTGCCAATTCCTACGGATACGGACTAACTATTTCAGTGTTAGGGTGTACGTAATATTTTCTACCTAAAAATTAAAATCAGGATAGTAAAATTAAGGCACCAATACCAAGTAATATTATTTTGAAATGTTTCTATTATGCTAGCAATAAAATATGGCGCATATTATTGTATTGTTTGAAATATCCATGTTTGTCTTCGATATATTTAAGGTAGCGTGAATACTAATTGTAAGTATACCTTTAATTTTACTTTATCTGCAACTGTGCGTTGATTGAAAGAGTTCTTTCAATCAACGAACTGTGCAATAACTTTAAACGCACACAGCCAGGGCCGGATTAGCACTATGAGGGGCCCTAAGCACAACAGATTTTGGGGGCCCCTCCCCCCCTTTTTTTTTAAATTACTCTTTATTCATAGAATAAAATAATTTGTAGAGTAATATAATGTTCTAAATCGTGGAGAAGGCTATTGCCAGGAAAATAAGTACATAAATGAATATTTACACTATTAGTACATCTTCTTAATTTGACATAATATACAATGCGTAACTACATTAATCACTTTTACAATTGCACTTTTGGAAACTTATCCGCTAAATGATTCGCTTATATCAAACTCAATCCTTTCCTGCCCTTTCTAGCCGCAACATCTTTTATCAGGTCATCAAAGCCGATTCGACGCAATACATCAGCTTCCATGCACAGTAGTGCAAGCGAGTCTAACCTATCTTGTCGCATATTTGTCCTCAAAGGGTTTTTAATGCGTTTTAACTTGCCACTGCACTGCACTTCCAAGATGAAGAGTAGTTATAAGCGCGAATTATTCGCCTTTAATACAAAATCAACTAATTCTTGACTACTTTTAGATATTATCAGTCTTAGGCATACGCAAACTTCTATCTATATTCCAGTAATTTCTTTACTTCGTTATTTTTTCCCAGAAAAATTGTCATTATTAGTTTTTTAATTTTTGATTTTTACAATTTCCACGGGCCCCCAAAATGTCGGGGTTAGTCAAGCTTATGCTATAATCCAGCACTGCACACAGCAATATTTTGCACGCACATTAACAACGTACTTTTATATTAGGCGCTTACGTTCTTCAGAACTATTTTGTAAAATAAATTCTTGACCTAGCAAAATATATTTTACTATGTCACACTGAGCACTCCTTGGTTTTGAACTTGTCATTTAGCATTAAATGAGTTCCTTTTTTTAGTTGAATAAAATAAATAAATAAAAGTTTTGCTGCTTCTTTATTTTTTATTTTTTAGCTGGTTCACATCTTTCTGCATTAAGGTCAAAACAAAGGAGTCACGTTTCTTGATACAAATGTATATACTTAAAACATTAATGTCTTACAATTTCGATTATTCGTGTTTCTGTTCGTTTCGGCGATAAGGCCGCTTTGTGCTTGATACAATTAGTATTAAGAAATCCAGTTTTAGACGCGATAAGTCTTCTGATGATGGTCGTGAGCCCGAAACGTACGTAAAGACGAATATAATATGCATATGTGTTAGTGTGACCAATTTCCCGAGAATTTATATATAATTCATACCTGGGTCAAGAATCATTATTAATTTATTAAGTATTTTCTGCAGGCGTAGACCGTTGACAACAGCTAGTATAATTTCTAATACAATATAGAGTAGATTTGTCAAACTAAAATATTTTTTCTCTATGCATGAGAGGTCTACCTTAATTTGTGTTAATAGCACGGTCGTAATTACAGGTTTGGAATCTCTATGTTTGACATGAGTCTCTTACATGCAACGAGGTCTAGTATAGACCTCGTTGCTTACATGTCGCCAAACTCGTAATCGATCGTAGCATGGATCGAAGTATGGCAACAATCACATTATTAAGTAAAATAATTTTTCTCGTAGCGCAATATCTACTATTCTGATTTGAGAGAGGAATAGAACAGTTACTCTTGTCAAAATGATTACTCACCTTAACAATAACTTCCCCTCTTTCGTTATACATGACGCACGGTTTTCTTAAGAATTTTTTTTCGAAGTGATGCTCGCACACATAAAAGACTTCGTTAAAGCGATTTCTTTCCGGAATCGCAAGCATCCACTTTTCTCACATTTCCGCATCTTTCGGCTCTTTAAAAACATAAGTTTTTTTGCTTGACACTTTTGTACCCCGTTTTGCATTTCGGCACAATGCACGGTTTCGTAATTTTTTTTTTAAACGCCGGTATTCCTTGTGATTACAAGTCAATAATGACAGTTGCCAGAGAACATGGTCGTATACGTGCCAGAGAACATCTCTCGACCCATGCGCCACCCTTTTGGTACTACGCAACAGATGACGCTTAGCGGACTCACTTTCCACATAGGAAACAGCATCGAGTTCCCAGACCTGTATATATGACCGTGGTTAATACCACGGTCGTATACACCGCGACCGTGGTTAATACCATTATAGTTGTTCTGTGGTTTACCGTTTTGTTTACGTTGAGATTTCAAACAAATATTCAATCTTCAAGGTGGAAAGAATAATTATTCAAATAGTTGTTGATTTGTTGTTGCTTTGCGTTTAATTTCGAACCGTTTTTCTGATTTTCATCGAGGGGTTATTAATATGAAAGCACATAATAAATTACCTGATTGGTTTAAAAGCCTAGGATATGATGGTGAAATTCCGAATTCTTTTAAAATGTGTGTTAATTATGCATTGTTATATTCCTTATAATCCCTATTATATTCTAGTAGTATATGCAACGCTTCAACTTGTGCCCTTTGGGAACAGCTGATTCAAAATGTTAAACCTAAGCAGGAAGTTGAGATGTATAGAAGGAATATTATCATAAATAAACTTGGGATGGGCATCGAATGCCAGGTAATATAATAATACTTTTCAGTTACTAACGGCATGAACCAAACTCAATATGAGTATCATTGTCTGTTAATCTAATGCAGGATGTAGAGTTGACGGATGTGAATGTAGCATGAATAAGAGTGTTGTTTTGAACATAATATAATGATTCTTCGGTTTATATCTTGTGGGGTTCAGGACTGCCAAGATTGTGAGGCCTTTAAATGGCATAAGTAGTAGACTATGTTGTTGCTTTATACTAATTCACCTATTTGCCAACACTTTCAAGATATGTTAATGAATCATAATGGTACATGCTAACATTACCATTAAACACACAGGTCTTTTTAGGCTCTACTTGAATGACATTTGTTATTTTAATACTGAGATCATCTATTTGTTTTAGGATGGTTCCACTTGCCCAATTAAAGAAATAGCAATTTACAAAAAATTAGGAGAGTTGAAGAATGAAAGAGTTATTTCAGAAAACCTATTGAAAGATCAGGATATTTTGATAGATGGTTTATTGAAAGACAATAAAATCAAATGTGAGTAATAGTTTAGTTATTCAATCTCTCCATTTAGAAGTATGTATGTATCAAGTTGGACTGGCCAAGTGAACCAACGCATATTATTTCGATGAGGATGGGTAGCTAGTATCAGAGGTGTTCTATTGTATATTATGCTTTGATTTGAAACTATTCTGTTGTTAATTACATCAGAAATATTATTTTTGCTCTTTAGCATGTAACACATTTTCACAAGAATTAGTGATTGTAAATGTGTGGTGTAAATCGAGATGGAAACAGTGACATACTGCCCTCAAAATTTGAAAATAAACAACAATATTGTTACGATGTGGAGCATTGACATCTGAATGCCAATCAGTACTAGAGTACTTTATGCTTATTTTTCTTATTAATTCGATATGCAGTTGAGGTAAGAAATAATTAATTTAACCACTGGCAAGCATAAAATATTTGCTTTTACCTACATCACATAGAGCCACATCAATGGCCAAATTAATTTGTTGGCCACTTGATGCTATCCACATTTTCTCAGTGTGACATGATCATAAAAATAAATCGATGAATGGTTACAAGGGGTGAATGCAAATGGTGAGTTAGATCTGTTTACAATTATGAATAAGATAATCTTATACAAGTTGTAAACATAAATCATACATATATGAGGTTGAAAAATGGTTTATTCAATAAGAGCTGATGAAACTAGTGTTATCTCTGTTGATAGTCCAGGCTGTGAACCAAGATTTTAGCTATAATAAAAAAAAACATGTAAGTTCGAATCAAAAAATGTTTGTTGCATTAGCTCCAGGAGGTTCTCAGGATCATTCATACACCTTAAAATCTCTTGGGATCCCCAACCCAACTCATTGGGGGCTGAAATGGCCTGAAATCTCCAAGTCTTGAATTGTATTTTCTACAAAAAAACCCCCTTGGTTTATTCGAAATGCCTAAAACACGTAAATTGCAAAATAACATATTAGGGGTGCAAAA